>OY986053.1:29566646-30166646 GCA_963920205.1 Stenodema calcarata | reverse complement strand
TGCCTGTTGTGTTTCGATTGACTAAAAATTATGGAAAAGAGATGAAACATAAATTTTTCAAAAACTGAAGAGGAGATGTTGGTGGAATGGCATACCGTCGACTTACATTCGAAGATGACGAGGATGAAATGCGGGTTATCGTAAATTTACTGGATAAAGTGATATAACTCCTTTCTCTCTGAGGTAGGTCCATGATTCGTTTTTTACTGATGAATGTCGTAGTGAGTTCATCATAGTGTGATACGTACCTATACATAGATTCTATAGAGACTGCAAAACTGAATTGATTTTCCTGATTCCAAAAAAAGAGCCATTCCTAATACAAAAGCTGTACTGTAATGGCTCTCAGATACCTGGCAGCCGGTTCTTTTTGTTGTCAGCGGACATCTTTGCCGGTGTTAGCGTACCATCCGCTTGTCGATTTGTTCACCAAGTTTGTAGAGCTATCGGAAGGCTAAGGCCAAGATTCATCTCATTAGATACAACTGCTGATGACTGCGAGAGTGTAGCTGCTCAGTTTTATGATCGATGCAGATTTCCCCGTGTGATAGGATATAACCGAATTTCCTCCCTCATCTTCGAATGTAAGTCGACGGTATGCCATTCCCGAAAAGTTTCAATCAGAACGAACGGCAAAGAGGAAAGTAAATACAACAGCCGACACAAAACGGAAGACTCACAACGAGACGAAACAAAAAAACGTTCATTACACCCACGGTAACACTCGGTGTTGACGCTTAACCTGAGGATGAGTACGGATCAGAATCTGGGAGTTCGCGTCGTAATCCTAGGATTTCGACTAAATCGCAGCGGTAACTCGAACCTTAACACGAGGTGGTGAAATCCACCATAACAATATTTCTTGGCCTACAGAGCATTATCTCAAACAAAGTATTATCTCGAAAGTCCCTGATTTAACCACAATTATGGATGTCTATAGTCTACTGTTCCTACGACAAGATCATGACTTGAAAGGTCTGTTGAGGTATTCATCATTATTATTATTCTCGTCTTACCTCTTTCTCTTCCTTCTCTTCTTTGATGGCATCTTCCTTCACTTTCTCTTCACCTTCTTTCTCCTCAGTGTTCGTCTCGACTTTGGTTTCTTCCTTCACTTCAGGTTTTTCCACGTCCACGTCCATAGGTTCCTCTTTAGGTTTGGTTTCTTCTGGGGTTGTCGATGAAGGGGCATCTGTTTCTTTCGTTTCCGAAGCTGGAGGTTTTTCGGTAGTTTCTGTTGCAGGTTCTGCCGTCGATGTTTGAGCTTCGGCAGCCTCGGACGGCTTCTCAGCCTGCGAATTGAAAAATAACTGAGAAAGGTACAGACGTTGGTTTGAGAAGAAAATGGCTTTTCTGCAAATCTGTACAAAAGAGGAAACTGATGAAATTATACGAACAGGTTTTTCTGCTTCTTCAGCGATCGACTTAGCAGCTTCGCCTTCCGACGTTGAAGGTTTCGCCTCATCAACTTTGACCGTCAGATCTTCCACTTTGGGTTTTTCATCCTTGTTCTCACTCTCCTCCACTTGCTGTAAATCAAAAAGTGGTGATGTACGAATTTAAAAAAACCGATACAACTCAAATGAATATCTCATGTATATCTCGATCCAAAATATTTTTGAAACGTTCAAATTCCGTCCTCTGGGCTCCATCCAGAGTAAACCCGGTTTCGGGAGAAGATGGCCAGCAAATTTGCGAATTTTCCGCGTTTACACAAACTCAATCATTTTTTATGCCAACCTTGTTGTGGTCTTGTTTTTGCAGAGACTAATACGAGAGACTCTTGATAGATACAAGGAAGAAACCGTTCTTCTCCAGGGAAATATTGATAACAGATAGGACTAATACGATGCGATGAGCTGAGGGTTGCCGGAGTCTTGTTTTGTATAAACATTGAATTTAAATATCTTCATGTTATGAAGACATTTTGTGAGATTCATCAGATTCGTTTAACGTCAGATACGGCCCACAGCAATGAAAATATAAAATACTCACAGTAGGTTTGTCGGTGGGCGTTGGAGCAGGGCTTGGCGCAGCACTAGTTGCAGGAGTCCCGCTACTGCTTGCTGCTTCCCCTACACTTCCGGCAGGTTTGATCTCGCCGAGTTCCTGCCGCTTCTTCAGGATCTCGGGCATTGAGTAATAACCGTTGATATGCTCGAATTCTTGTACCTGCACGTTATACAAATGATGAAGCGTACAATTAAACCTCTAATACTCCCTATACTATCCTAAAATAGTCTTTTAATTTCGTTATCAAACCTGAAGGGTAAATAGGGCAGCGATTATGATCACCCTGAGAAGAAAAGGAATTGCTGGAACTGAACCAGAATGATGGTCATTGGCTAATCTGATACTTATACGTTTCATTAAAATGTCCATGTAACCCATGTATACAATTGTGGCATAACGAGTGTTGAGGTTGAGCTTAACTAAAAATCTTGCTATTTGAGTTTTTTTTTTATTCCCTGAAGGGGCGAGTACTTTCTCATAAGGAAACCCGCTTCCTTTTTATACAGGAGCAAGTACTTCCTTAGGAGGAAAACGTCTTCACTTCTAAACAGGAGCAAGTACTTCTCTGAAGGAGAAAACAGCTACACTGTGTATGGTGAAGGAGCGAGTACTTCTTTAGGAGGAAAACCGCTTCATTTCTACACAGGAGCAAGTACTTCGTTTAGGAGGAAAACAGCTTCACTTCTACACAGGAGTCCCGTCCAAGGAGCCTCGGAAAACCCCAGGTCATTTCCCTGCTGTTTATTCTCGTGTCAATATATTCTATACAACATAGGTAGTTTTCTAACAACGAGCAAGTTACATTAGGAAGTTATATGAAAGGGTGTTATATTAGAGACTTTTTGCAGAAACTTCAGAGTCTCGGGAAACGGCAAGTGCGCATGCGCGACGGCCAGTCGGTGAGACGAGTCGTTATGAGAAACCGGAAAACGCCATTCTTCAGTTCGATCTGGTAGTTGAACACAAATTTTCTCGTTTGAAATTACTCGTTTTACATGTCTTGTGAGTCACCAATTTTCGATATTTGACCTTCAAAGCATTATTCTCTAACACTCTGGCGTTCCCTATTGTCAACCACATCCACGCTGGTAGACAGTCCTAATAACACTCTCCTACCAATACTCTGCCGTTCCCCTTTAAGTGTCAAATCCATAAGCATTCACCCTAACGTGTCTCTTAATCACCTTCCATTCTCATACTGAGGTCTAAACCTCGAGTGAAACGACGGAAAGCTGTTTACCTTCTTTCTGATCAGGGACATGACGCCTATTCTGGTCAGGACGTGCTGCCTCGACAGGCCTTCACGAGGGACTCCGTCAGCGAACGTCTCCGCATTGTCAGCACCCGGCTCGCAAAGATGACGCATAAACAGGGAAACGTAGGCCTTGAAATGTTTTTCCGACTTTCCTCGAAGGTCTCGTACCAACCTGGAGAACAAAGAAATGACCTCAATTATTACAATTAAATTGCATCAAGCTCCTCACCAGTTGGTCTCCACATTATCTCCCCTGAAGTTGAGTTTCAAGTGACGCTATTTTCAGTAAAATTGCTCATAAAACCGTTATCAACGCGGTAAAACTAGAGAATGCTCCAAAAAAACCGAGCTAACTAACAAACTACATCAACTTACCATTGCGAATTGAAAGCATCTTGAGGTGGCATCCCATACCGCATGATGGCATTGAGGAAGGCCTTGCGCTGTCTGGCGTTGAAACCAAGCACCTAAAAATATCACAAATGATGATTCCAACATGTTTTCTAACGTTTTCGAACTCTGATAACAGAGAGTTCGTGCAAACATCAGAAAAACATTGCACACCCAAGAACTACGCCATCCAGTTACATGCGCATCTCGAGCATATGTGAGTCTTCTTTAGGGATGCGGCCAAGCTGAACATGAGAGTCCAGAGGGAGCCAATCAAACGAAAGGCCTCGCAATCCTCATTTCAGCAAGGGGACTGGGTAAAGGTACATACTCCCACGAGAAAAAAAGGCCTATTGCCCCAATGGGTGGTGAAGGAGAGAAAAAATGACGTACTATAAAGGTTCAATTGGGAAGAACCATCAGGTTACTACACGCGAAACGGTTGTGAGACCGCAAGATTGTTGCAACAAAGGATGGAGTAGTGTGGGTGTAACCCCACAAAACACATGTTGATAGACTGACTCAAACGTTGGTTGAGGGACAAAATGACAAGTTGAGGGACAAGCTCGATGCATGAGCAATATCTAAACAATGGCGCCTTTACCTCGTTTTTTCATTTTTGGAATCTTAATCTTTTTAAACTCACCCATTCAATTGTTGTAATGTAACATTGGCGATACAAATATATCCGTGCGAAGAATCGTTACAACAGGAGTATTTCATTACAATACATCTCTGCACGGTCATTAATAATGACATTATCAGTAATGTCATTACTATTAAAACTCCTCGTCATTCCACACCATCATTACATGTTCACCTTACACCGTCATTCCACACATCATTCTTTTTCTTCAGTCTTGCATTGATTTCCGTGTGACTTTTCCGTTTTGTCAATAATGAATCCTCGCGAAGTCGCCTGTGTTGCTATAATTATGGCACTGGCCACAAAAAGACGTGTAAAACGTTCAAGATGGATGAAGGAGTGGCTGAAAAAACGCGAACAGTATTCTCACGTTTTGTTGTTGACTGAAATTCGAGACTCTGATCCAGATGATTACAAGACCTATTTTCGTATGAATGAAGCTACGTTTGAAATCCTACTCAATCTAGTTTCACCTTTTTTAACCCGAAAAGATACAAATATGAGACAGTGTTTGCCTGTGAAGGAAAGACTAGCAGTTACTTTGAGATATCTTGCCACTGGGAGGAACTTTGAAGATCTCAAGTTTACCTCAGTTATGTCACCATCGTCAATAAGCACTGCTGTAATTGAAATGTGTGAGGTTCTTATACATGTTCTGCAAGATTACATGAAGGTAAGAACTCTTCCAACATATTTAATTGTCATTAGGGTACCAAATTACACGAACCAATATAGAAAAACTCAAATGAAAAAAATAAAATAAAAAAAATAATATAATATATACCTATAGGTATATTATACCAATTTTTTTTCATTTGAGTTTTTCTATATTGGTTCGTGTAATATAAAAAAAGCAAATAGAATGTAAATGTATATTTATAGGTAAAAGTACTTCGTATGAAACAAAAAGGGGAAAAAATCTCTAGTAGTTACATTAAATTGTCATTGAAAAGTGGAATAATACCTAATTGATGAGCGCAGTACTTCCGTCCTCTTGATGGTGGGACG
Organism: Stenodema calcarata; assembly: GCA_963920205.1. NCBI lineage: Eukaryota > Metazoa > Arthropoda > Insecta > Hemiptera > Miridae > Stenodema > Stenodema calcarata. The sequence continues at coordinate 30,161,334 of OY986053.1, read as the reverse complement.
TTGGCCTGTAATCATCCACTGGTGAGGAAACTGTAGTCGAGGTTCCACATGAGAAAGCTTCCTCATTGATCTTGACGGAATATCTATTCAAAGTACCCATACTGGCCTCAAATAGTACATCATTAATAGCCTTCTCAGCTAGTGATCGTTGCTGAGGTTGTAATTGAAGTAGTTTTTCTCCCCAAGATTTGGCAATCGTTGGTATAGTAGGTTCTTTGCTGATGTTGGCCGAATTTTCCAGGTAGGAACAAGCTTTTTGAAGAAGTTCATTTTGTCCGGCAATAGGACCATTTAGTTTTAGTTTTTTCTCCATGGGCTGAAGAGGCCTAGCAGGCTGTGATATTGAGGAACGCGAAGCAGTTGGCTGTGTGTTCTGCAATACTGAGTTGTCTTCATTCTCCACGCCATCGTTCTCTTCATTGTTTTGGTGCTGAAGAAAAAAAAAAAAAAAATCAGTCGTGCAGCATGTCGTCATGTTGTAAACAACTTTTTCCAAAGATTGTCAGTTTTAAATTTGCAGGTAAATTTGTCTAATAATAGCTATTTTATGTTACAGTTTCCAACAACATCTGGAGAATGGATTGAAATAGCCAAAGAATTTGGAGACAAACATCAATTTTGGAACGCACTAGGAGCTATTGATGGCAAACATATTGCAATTAAGAAACCGACTAATTCAGTGTCTCTTTACTACAACTGCAAGGGGTTCTACAGCATTGTATTACTGGCACTAGTAAATGCAAAAAAGGAGTTCATCATGGTTGATGTTGGAATGAACGGACGAATATCAGATGGAGGTGTTTTTACTACTCAACGTTTGGAGCCCTTTTGCAACAAAACTGTTTAAATATGCCGGAACCTGCACCATTACCTAATACTACCGAATGTTTCCCATACGTTTTTGTTGGCGACGAAGCGTTTGCATTACGTATTAACCTAATGAAACCTTACCCTGACAAAACATTGACTCCACATCAATATGAATTCAACAGGAGGTTATCAACGGCTCGTGTCGTGGAAAACTCGTTTGGGATTTTAGCTAGCAGATTTGGGGTTTTTCAAAAGCCTATCAATTTGGAACCACAGAAGGCATCAACTGTTACTCTTGCAAGCTGCTACTTGCACAATTTTCTTGCTAAGGAATCTCAACAGTCATATTTTGCAACTGGTGCAGTCGAAGAAACTGAATAAGATATTGTCAATTTACAAAGTACTCTCAACAGGAATTGCGGCACGGATGCCAAAAAAGTACGGGAAAAATTCTGTAATTACTACAACAGTGAAGGAAAATTGTAAAAATAATTATTGTAATGTAAGTAACATTGCGTTACATTTAATAATACCTAATGATTGTAATGAAGAATTAAATAATTACATTAATGATTGATTATTGTTATTACTTACTTGCGATGGTTGCACAAGATCAGCATTCACCGGTTGCTCAAACCTATTCATAAACTGCATTGAGTAAAATACCCATGATGTTGGTGTGTACACATCATCAGCACCAGTCCCTGATCTCTTTGAATCTTCAATTTTCTTAAGCTCTTTTCTGTAATTGCTGCGCAATGTATTTATTTTGCGCCTCGCGTCAGCTCTAGTTGCTCCCGGATTACTTAAGGCGTAAATAGACAGAAGTGTGTCCAGCGCAGCATTTCTTCTAGTTTTTTTCATGTAGTTGGGGTCAGTTGGGTTCCACAACTCTGGTAGTCCCTCGTACGTCTCAATAAACGAACGAAGAATGGCATCGTTGTCAACAATGTTATCCTTCAGCAACACATTCACTCTCCATTTTCAACGCAAAACAGTTTAACGGGTTCGCGATTCGGCAGCACGGCACTGTGGTAGCTCGAGACAGACTGATTAATGACGCAGAAATGACGTAGCGCACCCTACACCATCATTACTAATGACAGTATCCCCTCCAGTTTCAGTAATGATGGAACCGAGATCAGAAAATCCGGATCCATATCATTACTTCTCGTCATTCCAACTTTGTCCACCTTACACGATCATTACTACTGTCATTTTGATAAGGGAATGTCATTATTACTGAACGTGTAGGGACCGCTTATAGCTGTGTTTACACGTGTGTATAACATGTGTATTGGTACGAGTAGATGTTGTTTATGTAATATTCTGTTGTACAGACATGTCTCCCCCATGTGATGAGGGAGAGCACCATCATAATTTCCCCAGATATTATTTTCAATATGATATTTATGATCATATTATGATCAATATGATTTCAGTATTATTTAAATTACAATTAGTACGTAAGAAGGGATGTACTGTTGATAGATAGGTGGTACTGTTAGGTAGGTAAGTAGGTAGGTACACGACTTCTACACAATGTCCTGAACCGGAAAAGTACCCACACTTGGTATATTAAACCTGTCGGAGGGTTATGGGGGGGGGGGGTACAGGGAAGGGATGGTTTAATAACAGATCGGAGAACGGAGGGCGCCCACATCGGCATGTTCAGACCTGCTGAGGCAGGTATTGTACCCTCATTTGGTATATTAAACGAGATGAATGAAATGGAGGGGGGGGGAAGGGTAAATGTCTAGGTGAAGGGGATGGGGGGGGGGGGAGTCAGCGGTGAAGGGTGAGGGAGGAAGTCATTAGGGGTGGAGGGGGAGGTTATAGTGTCGAGGGGAAGGTTATAGAGTAGAGGGGAAGGTTATAGCATCAAGGGGAGGTTATCGAGTGGAGGGGGGAGGTTATAGGGTCAAGGGGAAGGTTATTGAGTGGAGGGGAGAGGTTATAGCGTCGGAGGAGGGAGGGGGGGTTACCATGACAACAGATAAGGTTCAGGAGGGCTGGTTCGGTGAGGGAGGGAGGGGGAAGAGACCTCAACGGTCGGGGTGAAGGGGTGTGACAGATGAACATGTTGCTCCAGAACACAGGTTTCCACTCTAGTCTGCTTTATGTGTACATATAGACCGCTTATACACATAAAGCTCCGTTTGAAGAAATTCAAACCAGTTACCCTTTAATCAGTGCTCAAGGTTCCCCACCACATTACTAAATCTTCAATACGTTTGAAACTGAGAAAGAGGGAATTTACCATCTGAGCTGCTCACAATACAACTCGAGTCTGTACTCTGGATGTACACGAGAAATAAATCGCAGCATTAACTGATGAAAGTGTCTATAAATAAAAAGATGTAGAACATCCCGCTCGTCAAGTGGTAATTGAATGTCAAACAAGAAGATACTCACTTCGATGTTCCCACCAACTCTGGCAAGAAGTGGCGGTAGAGGACGGTCTTTTTCTTCACGCCTCTCAGGTCGCCTCTTCTTCTTCATCGTACCATCTGCAATCAGAAAAATATTTATATAATCGATTCGGATGAAGGAAGAAAATTGAGTTAGATTAAAGACAAAATGTCAAAAAGGTCACTTGTAGTGTTAATTTTTCCAAGATGACAAAATGATGTAACATTGTAAACATGAGTGATTGCGAAGCGCCATATAGTATAATTCTGTTGTGAATGTTTTGCCATGGGTTTGTCGATGTTGGGACCTTATTGGACCTTTGATTCATAACGGGACGTGAGGGCGGTTTTTGCAAATTACAGCGGAACTTGAAGAGGGTCCCACTGCCTCAGATAGTTTTAGTAAGATGTGCAGAGTCCAATAAACAGATCATTCAAATTTTGATGTTAATAGGTGATAGAAGTCATTTCACCTTCGCATTCACAGGGAAAAGAATAATCGAAATTGGGTAAAAAGCTAAGAAGTTTGGCAGTGAGTGACAAACGTTTCAAAATAGGCTGTAACTTCTGTGATTCGGTGTTGCGAAAACATATCATTTCGTGCCAATATTGTGACTTACCGTCATTCTTCTCATCGAAATCGTCGTCTTCCTTGTCGTCATCTAAAAGTGAAATTCAAAAGTAGATTAGACATTCACTTAGGAACTAAAGGAGCGTGAATGAAATGAGTAGATTTTGAGTATTGAATGAATGTGCTTCACATTGAGTATGATGAATAAAAACGAGTAATAATACTAGTTTCTAGCAAGTTAAAGATTTAATTCGACAAGGGAAATGAAACTATCAACAGTGAGGATTGAAGGAGTGCTAGGGCCATTTTAGAAAAATTTAGTGAAAGTATTGAATGGAATTTCTAAGAAGTTTCACAACGAACATGGCAGATCGTCTTCAACAAGACCAGACCCTTTTCATTTAAATTCCAATGATTTAACCCCCCCCCCCCCCCTTCTTCAGATGAAATGAGGGATTTAATTTCACAAATACGATTTTAAGCTCTTTGAGGGTTGCAAACACGTAGCGTTTCTAGCTAACATCAAACGCCAACAACTACTAAACCCGTCACTTATCTACAGAAACACAACTTTATAGGTATTCAAAGCTGAACAGGGACGAAAGGAAGCGATGGGTCAGGCCACAAGGAACAGGATTAGGTCAACTATTCAAACGGGGTGAAGAGAATACTCCTTAAGCTGTGGAGAAATAGGTAGAGGTTGTCGTGCAGGAGAGGACGGCAGCACTTCGGAGTCAAGAAGTCTCACAAGCGACAAACAGCAAGCTTTGCAGACCTTCACATTGCGAAGGCCCGAGGGGATCCAACATGAAATAATAGTCAAATTCTTACGAACCTGAAGGAGCGGAGAAATCGGAATTGTAGTCGGACAGGTTTTCCTGCCAGTTGGAGTCGTTTTCGGCCCTCGAGTCGACGATTCCACCATCGTTGTAGTTGACCTTATAACGGTGAGTCTACATATTAATCGTGCGGTTCACAGTCCTCACCATCCAGTAAGATGAAGTTATAACAAATTGCAGCAACGACAAATACATGTACCTACTACCCCAGGAAAATATGGAATATAAATGGAATATCAAAACCTTCAAATATTGGAGGCAAATCAGACTTCGCCATTTTCGCCATTCCGATATTACAGGTTCATTTTGAATTACCTGTTGGAGTTTGTTCTATTTTTTTATATTTTCATTTCAAGATAACATGTACAAATTTCCATAATTAATCATTGTGATCTGAGCCAAGATTCAAGAACAGGGTGTGAGTGATCGTGCTCACGGATTGCCACAACTGTTTCTAGACGTCCATGTGAATCTAGATCAAGTTGCAAATCCACAAGAACACCAAAAACGTAGATTTTCAGGTCATTTATGACGTCAGAATAAAATGCGCTGTATTATGGCTTTAGAGGTGGGTGTTCAAAGCAAAGTCGCATTAAAGTTCATCAGACTCACCTCACACAGAACCTTTCTCAGATAGAAAACTGCTCTTGAGCTCGAGACGGATAACGACATTCAAGTGGGCAGTAAGTACATGGATAAGTTCGTTGCTACTTAGAAATAACCGGTGGCGAAGGACATTTTTGATTGAGGCAGGACGTCTATCGATGTATAGCATACCTGTTTCCTGACTCTCTTGCCCTTCCCGAGTGTTCTGGACAGATCTTCCTGTTGCTGCTCATAATGATGCCGAAGCAGCTTCACCCAGTAGGCAGGATCCGTGTTCTCCGCTTCCTGCTTAATAACTTCCGTACTTTCCTCCTCATCCTACAACAAATATCACGAATGAAAAACCACAAGCGAAGAGAACAACACGGCGAAGCTTTTTATCAGGCTACACTCTAATAGTTCTGCATTGACAGGAATTGCCACATCGCCCAGGAGGACCTCCAGGTCTGCGTTGGATGGCGGTGCTCGTAGGTAATTGAAAGGTTCAACTTCCTATCACAAAGAACGTGAAGGAAATCAGGACAACTCACCTCGTCTTCTTCTTTGGTCACATACGATGCGACCTTGAAGGAGGACAAGTACTCGTTGGACCAGTTCTCTTTTTGTTCGATACCCATTTTGCTTCTGTCTAGAAGCTCTTCAACGGCTTTGTCATCGTAGTGGATAGCCTCGTCTTCTTTTCCCTGAATCAAACAACACATGATTTTTTACATTTTTTTTTTACAAAAATTTGCTATCACTTCACACTTTTTGGTGTGGTCTAGGTACTATCTGTCCCACCATCTTCGTCTTCGCAGCTGGACGATTCCCAATCGACTATATTTGTAGCCGTGAAAAATGACTGAAACTAAAACAGAACAGAATTGAGCATGGAGGGGGGGGGGGGAGCAGACCAAAATCAAGCTAGAAATCGAAGCGTTTGGTTTTTCTAGGTTAGGAAGCCTTGGAAGAAGCTCACCAACTGTCATTTAGGGTTCAGCTAAATTTAAACTCCAGTAAGGCTCTAATTGGTGGTGGATAAACGCCTCCTTTGAGGTTATCTGTCTGTTTGCTTTATCTGATGGTTATTCCTTTCCTAACTGACGGTTAATTGCAACTGTTAAACCTAGCCTAGTCGAGTAGATATAACTACTGATGTATTTGAATGAAGGGAGAAGAGGCTAGACGTTTTATAAGTGTTAGAGTAAATTAACAAATACACTTGAATAATTGCATTTAGAACAAATAATATCTACTCATTTCTAAGAAATACTAAATAATGTGGCCATAAAACTTATTGCGGTATTCTAGTTATTCTAAACAGGTTGATAATATATTGTTCTGTAAGGTACCATTGGGGCCAATCAGCGATAAGTTGGAAAAATCGGAATGACCACCCAACCTACACTTAGTACATTCAATGAATTAATTTATGAGTGTTTTAAACATTGAAATTAGGTTGGAAGTCGCTGTTACCTCTTCTTCTTTAAACAGTTCTTCGGTACCAAATCGGAGGATGTCGTCCAACTCCTGTTTTGTGAAGTTGGCTTGTTTCCCACCCATTCCTGGCCGCACGACCAAGTGAGTAAGCATCATTTTCCTCTTGGCAACTTGCGTTACTCGCTCCTCGACCGAATTACGTGTGACAAAACGGTAAATCATAACCTGAAAGTGACAAGAACAGAAATCGGGCGGATTAATGCAACGTGGAAAGAAAGTCAAACGATAGAAATACTAGAGAGGGACACAACTTAATTTGAAATAGACTTATAGGCCGGGTGCCCCCAGGACTAGTCTTCAAAATATGTACACGCTTTAAATACAGTCCAGTAAAATTAGGCCTGCAAGGGAAAGCTGGAAATCGTTCTAAAACCTTAAGATAGTCTTGAAAACGAGTAATCTGAGTGAGTTATTAACCCTTCAGCTGAACTCAAGTTCAAGTTGTGGTGCCCTGAAAACATCGAAATTTTCGGGCTGTCACCGGTTTTTCGCTTAACTCTTACACGACGCATCCTATCGAAATTAAAGAGCATCATTTTCTGAGTCAATTGACCCCCTCAACCTTAAAATTGGACCATTTTATAGAGTAGTATCAAACGCATAAAAACCACAAATTTCCCCATATTGGCTAAAAAGTACCATTTGACTTCCTGTCGTCTGTAGCATCAAAACTACTGGTCTATCAAAACACTCTTGGACTCAAAAAGTTGTAGAGAATTTAACGGCAAGTTCAAAGAACACCTAAATTGTAAAATTTGACCAATATTTTTCGTACTTAGCCAAATTTCATATTGGAATATCCTACATCTTGCTTCTAAAAAGAAAACTGAGTGTTGAACAGCGCGACCGGTGGAAGTTAAATGTACATGTTTCAGTCCTACCTACGTGAAGTAAGGATCAGTTAAGAGTGATACTTTGATCGTCAGGGAATCTATTGCAAGAGCTAATGGGTACCATCCCTACGGTGGCAATCTTTCTCACTGAACTATTTGAACGTATAACAGCTTTCCTCAGATCACTTCGAGGTTCTTTCCTTAATTTACTGGACTATTAACGAAAGTGAGCACCTATAACATTCCAAACCCAATAGAGATTTCAGGAGAGTTTACAAGATATTGTAAATAGTACTAAGGGGAACCACGACTCCTGGTATACTCGTACCTTGTTCGCCTGACCGATACGATGGGCTCTTGAAAAGGCTTGGATGTCATTGTGGGGATTCCAATCAGAATCATAAATGATGACAGTGTCAGCAGTCGCCAAATTGATACCAAGGCCACCAGCTCTGTAAAAGAAGACAAACGATGATGAAATCCAATGCTCTGATGAAAGTCACTTGATTATTTTGTAAGAATTCAATTCAGTGAGTACTGATGATGACCAAAGTTAGCACTGGAATAGAGAGGTGAGCTTCGACTAGTAGGTGGCATACAGCTGTAGGTTATGTAAGATTTTTTCGTATAAATGAACCAATTTGCAACGTAATAAAGGAAGCGAGGAGTTCACGTTTGCACACGAGCCAACGAAAATACTACTGCGATTGTGATGAAATTCGTAAAATCAACATAAAAAACCTCTTAAAATTTCGTCAAAATAGTTGAATCAAATTGGATGAATAGGATGGAGTTATCAGAGTAGCAGGGAACGTGCTCAACCGAATGTTACAATCAGATTTTGATGAAATTCATTAGAGGGAACAAACCAAAACTAGCCTCCAAGTCTCAGCTCATAGCGCGTTTTCTAAGGATTTGCAAGCAATCAGATGAATACAAATTATCTTGGGAGCGATGATCCATAAGTGATTTCAAGGCTTCGACTGCCTCAGTGTTTTTAGGAGAACATTTATATTAAAGGCGGGAAGTAGCACGACTGAGACTGAATGTAAAAATAGTTGTACACCATCTTCATTCGCACCAATGCAGGACGAAGATCGCCAGTCTCGTGTTTGGTGGCATAAGAAGCGTTTGAAATTAGTTTTGAAGCCGAATTAGGTACTGATTGATTGTTGGAAGTTTTATAGAATTCTGAACACGATTTTGAGGGCAGAGTTTTTGAGATGATTACTACATCGAATGGTTCACCTTGTTGACAGCAGGAAGACAAATTGCGGTGCGCCAGGGGCGTTGAACCTATCGATAGCTTCTTGTCGAAGGCTTCCAGTAATAGAACCGTCGATTCTTTCGTATTTGTACCCCTCTCCGTCAAGGTAATCTTCTAAAATATCCAACATTTTCGTCATTTGCGAGAATATGAGCACTCTATGCCCTTCTTCTTTGAGTTTTTTCAACATCCTGGACAGCAGGACTAGCTTGCCGGACGCTTTGATTAAACCTGGAAACGAAGGGAAAACTCATTAACAATATTCGAGAACGACTTCATGAGGAAGGAAAACGGAAGATGAGTGTCAACGAGTTTATACCTTGCACGTCATAAGCACCGTTAGGGCCTAAGGCGGCTTCCTGAGCAGCTGCTGGGAATAAGTATGGATGATTACAGCATTTCTTGAGATCCATCATGATGTTGAGCAACGACACTTGCTGACCACCGCCTTTAGGGTTCAGAGCCTCGAAGTTTCTGGTCAGAATGTATTTGTAGTATTTCTTCTGCATGGGAGACAATTCTACTCGAACGATGAACTCAGATTTAGAAGGCATGTTCTGAAATGGATACCGGAGACGTAAAATGCAGAAACTCATTATATTTACTTAATAGGGTAGCGTCACTTAACCAAAATTTTACAACAACTACCTTGAGCACATCGGCTTTGAGACGACGCAGCATGTGCGGTCCAAGGAGTTCGTGGAGCCTTTTCACTTGTTCTTCTTTCGAAATGTCGGCGAACTCTGCTTGGAAATTGGACAGCTCGTTGAATTTGTCCGGCGTCAAGAAATTGAGTAGATGGAACAGCTCTTCCAAGTTATTTTGGAGCGGGGTACCCGTTAGAAGGAGTTTGTATATAATGTTGTATGCAGCAAGGATACGGAAGAACTGGAAAACAAAAATATAAATATTATATATCAATGTATATCTATCTGGAGGAGGGTGGCAACTACTACCTTCTCAAATTAATCAATAAAGGGAGTCCTACAAGTATTGAGTAAGTATAGTCAAATTTTGAACTTCCCATTGTATCAAACACCAATAAAGCCTTAGGTTATCACCTTACGTAGAGGCTACGCAAGTGGTCTTGAAAAAATACCTAAATGAACAGGAGCTGTATTATACAGCGTGGTCAAGTTATTAATCACAATAACATAAATTGATTAGTTCTATAGTTAGTTCAATGGGACTTACTCTCTATTTAGAATTGATTGGACATGTGTATGAACGATAGAAGTGATAGTTAAACATAAGAATTAATAGGGTTTTGAATGCAGGGTTACAAATTGCCGCTGCTCCTATTGAAAAGACAGGACCAACTAAGCTGATCAAGCGGAACTACCTAATTCAAATCCTCCTACCTTGCTCTGGTTGCTCTTGAGACGATGAGCTTCATCGACGACGAGGACCTGCCACTCGATAGAACTGAGGGTAGCGTTGTCTATAGAAATCAACTCGTACGATGTGAGCAAAACGTTGAATTTGACGGAGCCGCCCCGCAGCTTACCGGCTTTCGGGCCTCCGCGGATGGCTCCTTCGTCGAATGAAAACTCGTGCTCTCGGGCGACGGCTCGGGAGTCCTTGTCGCCGACGTACGTCACAACGTAGAAATCGGGGGCCCAGAGTTCGAACTCTCGCTCCCAATTGATAATAGTCGATAAGGGGACACTAATCTGAAATATAAAACGAAAGTAAATCACAACGATCGTATAAAAATCCAAAATTAAACTGGAAGGAATCCAAGGAGTTTTAACGCCATACTTACAAGGAATGGCCCTTTACAATGGCCTTCTTTGTAGAGGGAGTAGAGGAATGTGATAGTTTGAATGGTTTTTCCGAGACCCATCTCATCGGCCAGGATGGTGTCTGTGCCTTGACCCCAAGAATATCTGCGTGGACAACAACAAAACAACTTGTAAAAAATGTGGATTTAGTGTTATTACGGGGTGATTCAAACAACCAACCACAATGTGACATTAAAAGGTAGAGCAGTCTTATCCGTGGTTTGGTAATGGTTCAAAGTTGTTGTATTTTTAGCGAATTTTCAAAGAAATCATTCTGGGTCCAGAATGTTTAAAACTCGAATTAGCTATAAATTCCAAAAATTAAAGTCTGAAAGGGGACAGACATCTCATTTTAAAGTTTTGTTTTTTACGCTGAACACGATGGTGAAGTCAGAATTGCGATATCATATTCCGTTCTCAAACTGGAGCACTTAGAAGTTGAATAGGTTGAAACGGAATGAGATATCGAAATTCTGACTTCACCATCGTGTTCAGCGTTGAAAAATCTATAAACTGAGGTGTTACTCGGCAAAGAATTTAGACAAAATTTGTTACCCATACTCTTCTGGTATTCAAACCATTTTTGATTCTCACCTTTTCATACTAAATTTTACTTAGCGTAAAACTACTCCTGGTATCACGTTGGGAAAGCACTGGCCAAAAATGAGTTTCAGAAAGTTATAGGCAGAGGGGCAAGAAGCCGTAAACGACAAATAGGTAGTGACGAAATAACACAATTTTGGTTTAGTACGGCATCAAGATTCAATCTCAATGATTGGCCAGTGTAGCCATTTACTTAGTGGGTGGAAATGGGAGAAGTTTAGTTGGAAGTAGAATGCTAAAAATTATTGTATAAGATACAATTAATTCGCTTCTATAACATTCCCATACTTCCACATTCAACACAGGCATGATAGAAGGAACCGAATAGCTTCATACTAAAATACCTATTGCCCATATTTGATTGAGATGATCCCAAACATCACATTTTACATCAAAACCAGTTATTTCTTCGAAAATTCGCTCCGATAGCCATGTTGCTTGACAGTGGATTATTTTGCAATCGCTCTGTACCAAGAATCTCAACATATGCACTGACTCAATAGACCTTCAAACGCTAAGAATAAAACGTAACAATGTAACAATGTACGAACATAGTTATAACATGATCGCATAGAACGTAAATACGAGTAAATCACTCAGATTTCTCTAAAACATTACCTCAACCAATTGAGACCTTCCAACTGATACGGGTGAAGGCAAAGGCCGAGATTTTCGATGTAGTCAGGCTGCCTCTCGAGCTTCTTTTTCAAATCACTCACCGGTTTCTCCGGCGGAGGAACAAAAAGACTGAAAACAATCACTATTCATCAACGTACGAATGATCACATATCGTCTTTGTAGTTATCTGGTAAATCAATGGTTAATTTTTTGACGAGTAATGAATTCTGTTGTACTTACTCGCCAGGCTTAGTTGAATCATCGTCATCCCCCCTGGATTTGGATTTTTTGCCTTTGCCTTTCTTACTCTTCTTGGTGCCTTCGTTCATGTGGAAAGCTCTCATTTCCTAAAACGAATGGTTCGTTACGTACTTTTCATCTTCCAATTACATACCAAAGAAAAACTAGAAACATCGTGATGGATGTATGTCCAAGAAACTTACGTGGTAATAATCTATCGCTTTCTTGAGACCAGGCATTTCTTCGTTTTCATCTTCCCAAGTGGCCTGATCGTAGTTCAGATCTCGCCACTTGACGAGGTAGATGTTACTACCATCTCTGGTTGTTCGGTGGTTTATGACTCTCTGTACAATGAGCCACTCCGGTTTGATACCATATCTGGAAAGAAAAAACAAAAAGAGGTTCGATAATTTTGGTTAGGCGGACGAGTATCAATTAAACGTAAACGAGATAATTCAGTTACTTGGAAATACTACGATGATCTGGAATAACTGAAAGGTAAATGATATTACAGGCAAATACAGTGACTCGAATAATAACAGTTGGATAATAGTCACATTTCAGTGGCCTTCAGTAAGAAGCTTATCAAACCTCAGTAACTGTTATTTTTGGATCTATCATCAAGTCTCTTGTTTAACCAATTAACTTATACATTTTGTACCCAACAAGCAGAAACGATCATTCCTAGGACTGGATATCTCCAGTGGCTCAATTCTCATAAACCGGCAACTTTTCATGAAGTGAGCCAATCCTAGGGAAGGTTGTTTTAGAAATGCACGACGGTAGTGTGCTGTAAGAAATGGATTGTTTAATTCGTTTCGGGAACTTTGAAATTTTAGAACGCCTAAAGACCGACGTTCAAAAGGTTAAAAATCAACAAAATTTATTGATTTAGGTGTTAATACCTACCTGCCCCTCTCAGACAACACACATACTGCAATTTAAAATTCGTGGATTCTTAGGGGTTAATAGGAGAGTAGGTACAGGATTATTACAAAATCTGCGGTTAAAAAAATTAGTGGTTAAGCCTGTAATGGTTTGCCAAGTTGTTTCCTTCCCGTGTTTTTGATTCCACCGCTGAGAGCGTGGCTGACTCTGTGAAAGCAGACCAGGACATCTCTCTGGGTGGGCGTAATTGCCTAACCTCCCCGGGTTATAGGGGAAAAACAGTAAGCCATTCATTTCAAGCCAGCAAGTACCGACTTGTTCGGTCTTTGAAGATTTTTTGCGGCCAGTGGGCATTTTAAATTATCAAAATTCGGAATTCGGAACATACATTTTTTTTTTTTTTTTTTTTTTACAGCGCTTAAACCTCGAACTTTTCGAGGTTTAAGCGAATGGAAACGCACACTCAATATTTTTCGGACAATGGTTAATTAATTTGCCTATTAAGTAAAACTTATTCATATTCATGACTGGTAAGATAGTAGAAGATACATAGAAATGGAAGTGGTCGACATTGATGTAGGCAGAATCAGTAGATACTACCAGGAGACTATCAACTATGAAATGGATGGAGCCCAACACCTCGTATGAGGCTCACAGCCACCGGTTTTAATAAAAATGCAGAAAACCGAACCGGATGTAAGAAGCAGATGCTTACTTGTAGTATTTCGTTTCCAGTTCTTCTTCGTTGACGTTGGCTTCACGAATCCTCTTCATTCGGTTGTCTGCCTCGTCCAAGGGCTCCTCCAGTTTGGGTGGCTCATCCATATCGTACTTCCTCATATAAGAACGGATCATCATCGTATGGTACACGTCCATTTGAAGTTCGGAGACCCAATCGCAGTGCCAGTAGCTCATGTCGTGCCATTTGACGAAGTACTCCCTCAGGCGCGGGCGAACCTTCTTTTTCGCTGCTTCGGGCAACTGCTCTTCGGGAACAGTAGTCTCGACCCATCGCCAAGTGAGGATTTTGGCGACCTTTCCTCGGAGCGGTTTAGCCTGTCATACAAATGTAAAATAGGTAAAATACTCGTAATAAGATATTCGCAGGATTTCAAAAAAGGAAACACGAATAGATACATTAATACGATTTCTACACAAAACTAGAAGCTCCTAGAACCAAAAAACCCCTAGAACCGTAAGTTTTGGAATGTTTGAATGTATTTCCCCGTCTTTTCCGATTGGCTTTGGAAGGCCAACGGAATGATTCACAAATAAATTTGTAACAAATATTGGGGAGAATAATAAAAACACTGGCCATCAAACAAAACCTTGGTGCAGAGATGAGGGTTGGTGTTGGAGTTTTCTAGGGTACAGAATCTATATCTGAAATCCGTTTTTCGGTACCCGGTATAGTTTTTGATAGGTAGCTCAAGTACCTACTTTCTGGCTACGCTCGAGTGTTAAAAATAGCACTTCCGAGTCAATCCCAATGAATTATTCACTTTCAACTACACTTACCCTTATCTCCTCTGGACCAAACAACTCATTTTTTTCTTTGCCAGTGTAATTTTATTTGAAAAAGAAAAAAAAACCGGCCGAATTACCTTCTCCTGCATTAAAAGGTGAACAAAATGAATGAATACTGATCGTCCAGAGGAAAAACGCTTCCCAGTACCTTATTTCAAATGAGATTCTACTATTAACGGAAAAATTTAGCTTTCAATAGGTACATGTAACAATAATGCTCCATTTTGAGTTAGTGACTTACGGAACAGCGGGGACATTTCCAATCTCCATCAGGAACATCCAGCAACGGGGGGTTGAGACAGAATGTATGGTAAGCTGACGGGCATGAATCGCAGCATAGAAGTTCACCGCCATCCTTACATACCCTGGCAAGAAAAAAATACGATTATAACAATGAAAATAGTGCGATGACGGTACAGTCCATTCGAATTTCGGCTAGGAATGGGTACCGGTTGAAAAAACATCGATGCTTTGAAACGCCTTACCTACAGTAGGCCTACCTAGGTGTAAGTACCTACCTAGCTGTCAATGTTTTGGTAATTTTTTTGTTATTTAAAACAATTGAATACACAGAAAAATGTACTAATTAAACGTTAACAAATACACAAAAAAAATGGATTGAGCGACTTGACAAATAATTTACTTTATTCAGAATATTCATTGTTGGCCTCATGCAAAAAAACAGTTTTGCAGCCATGTCTTCGGAGAAGCGATTTCTCAAGAGGGTTCAAAATAAACCCCACTTGAGAAAATACCCTGCTGTTACACATTTAAATTCTACATCATAAAGGTTGGGCTGTGTATCCTTCATTGAAATCCAAAACGCCATGACGTTTTGATTAATTTTTTCGAGTGTAGAGTTCAAATGTAGATGAAGCTCATCAGGGATTGACGCATGCGAAATTCGTTTCATCGTCTGCCACTACTGGCATCGGCAACGATAAATCTAAACGTTGCACGAGTACAATGTAGTCTATAGACGTGGTGGTGGTTTTGGTTTCATTCCTACTATTCTTATCTCGAGTCAACAATGACTGACATAACAAATAGGCAACCTAAACATTGCAGCAGCTACAACAATAAAATAAGAAATAATGTAGGTAAGTAAAGTTACTAATAAGGCCAGAAATGATGCAATTACATACTGAAACGTAAAAATAGGTTTGTAAGTATAGGTGTTTTGGGAGAAAAGAAAAACCTCGATGTGTGATAAACATCGGAAGAAAGACATCGATGTTTAAAGAAAACATCGAGTATTCGATACCCATCCCTAATTTCGGCCCATCAGAAGGAGTAACTTGAAATGGCGAGTATGAGGATAAGTAAATCAAATGACAAACCTGCAAAACTCTTGATGCACGTCATCTTCTTTTTCCTGAACGCCTTCGCCCTCACAGTGAGGACAAGACCACTTGCCCTCTGGCGTATCTTCGAGTTCGGGGTCCAAACAGACGAGATGGTAAGCTCGAGGGCAAGTGTCACACAGGATGATTTCGCCGCCTTGCTGGCACACCTCGCAATAATCCTGGTGATCAGTCTGCGAAAACAACAAGACAGTTTTTCAGCGTCTGGATCAATTATTGAGCGCTTAAAACTAGGACGAGAGGTTCCCAACGCGCGTTTAGAGCTGATTTCATATTGTGGATGGTTTCCCATTCCTAGCTTCACCCGGTAGTCGGAGCCCTGAGTTAGCTCCACGCAGTCGTGGATCGAATACCGACAAATTGGCCGATATTTTACCTCTTTAGGAGAACGTGAAGCAGCCCTAAAGCTAGGATTATGTACAGCAGAACCACCAGTCCATTACGGCTTGCAAAATAGTTGATCGCGAGACTTGGAATCTATGATCTCCTTTGTTAAATCACCAGGTACCGTTTGCACCACAATAAAAATCAGCTGATAATGCTTGGATTCGATCTATTCGATGATTTATTCCACCGAATAACCCAGGGTTTTTATTGTAAGGCAAATAGAAAATGAACCGAATGAACCGCTCATTGCCATAAAAAAAAAACACAATGTGAGCCTAATACAAGACACTGAATATTTTAGTTTAGAAACGTTATTCCTACAACAGTCTCATTCGTCATGTAGGTGTTGTTACATGTGAGTCTGACTTGCTCCAAACGTGTATTAGTTCAAACAGAAGCAAAACGGGCAGATTTACGTAAGAAAATTGTGTTAATTATGCTCTCAGTATCGTCAATGCATAGTCAAAACTAATATTAGTCAACGCTACCAACAGTTAAAATTTCTCGTTTACTCGGACGAGTTGAAAAGGAAGGTTGAGTGTCTGAGAAATTTGATCAAACAACGTATTGAGTGGAAAACATTTACGACAGCACACAAGTAGCGCGGTTGTATGCATGAATGATTCAAAAAACCAGATGTAATATACATCAGTAGATCAGTTTGAAAGTCAATGTCGACATAGATACGAAGGTATTATCAAAACGTTCGTACTGTAACTGAACAACCGATTAATTTCGAAGTGTCAAGCAGATTTTGTAGAAGAGAAAACAGACATCCAATGTAAAAGATTGGGGAAAAGTAATCCATTCTTTTGCAGCTGGATAGCGTCACTAGCGTATATCTTGTTTTGTATTTATGTTATCTGATTGACCTTTACTCGTTGAAAATGGGAATTACTCTTCAAAACAAACAACATTGAACCATCGTTGTGGTTAATGGAATTAGTTGTGAGTTAGAGCCTTGAAGATGGAGTGAACGAGGAGAAAATCCTATGTTTTACAATTTTTTCGACAAAGGGGAAAACGCAAGTCAGGCGGGAGAAATTCTAAACAGTGTTTATGGTCCCGATACGGTCGATGTTTTTGAATTTTGTTTTCGACGGTTCCGTTCGGGAAATTTTGATGTGAAAGATTCCCCACGTTCAGGATGACCTACAGTCGAAAATGTCGATGAAGTCCTGGAGATGGTTAGGAAGGATCGGCAAAAGAGCTGCCGCAGCTAAATATCGCTCACAAACCTGTGCTGAACCACTTACATGAAGCTGGGCTTGAATTACTTAATTTCTTCCTTACTGGTAAACGTCTGATCATGGATATGCCTGTTAGCTTTAGGAGCCCCTCAGCTAATCCAGGGCCTGATCAGCGTCAAGTTCAAGTCCTAAGGAGGCTGCATACAAAATTACAGCTTCATAAAGTGATTAGCATACAAAATAGCTTCAAGAGCCACTCAGCTAATCCGGGGCCTGAGCAGTGTCAAGTTAAGTTCTAAAAGTCGGGGGTGAAGCATACTCGTCCACGTCGTGCCCCTGGACGTCCTCATCGCACTACCGAGGATACTGAACGTATGCACTGTCGCCGAACATCAGCCCAACGTAATCGCGACAACATGAACCAAAATTCAGGGCCACCAAATGGTTCCCACCCGCCGGTAAGAAGGACTAAGTAAAACTAGGATTGACTGTCTTACTGTGTGTTTGGTGGGACTGGAAGGGGGTCAATCCATTATGAGCTTCTCCCGAATGGCCGAACCCTCAATTCTGACCTCTAGTGCCAGCAATTGGACAGATCGACCTGAAGAGGCCAGAACTGGTCAATAGGAGAGGCGTCATGTTCCACCAAGACAACGCCCGACCTCACACATCAATGAGAACTCGTATGAAGCTGAGGTAGCTAGGCTGGGAGGTTGTAACGTCCAGACCTGGCACCAAGCGACTACTATCTATTCTTGTCCATGGCAAACGCTCTTAGTGGTTTAAAATTAGACTCAAGAGAGGCATGTGGAAACTAGCTAGCTCCTAGTTTTTTGCCTCCAAGGAAAAATCGTTTTGGGAGAGTGGCATCATGAAGTTGCCTTCTAAATGGCAAGGTGTCATCGAAAAAGAGAGCATACTCAAGTCAAAACGAGTGACTGTGCCTAACGTAAATAAAGTTTCAAAATGAACGTAAAAAAATGGATTACTTTCCCCAATCTAATATGACATGCGAGCTATTGCAGAGAGCTTGAGTTCAATCCAAGGGATATTGAATATGATACCCAAATGGTTCATTTTCATACAATATATTTTATTGCTGATAAAACTATTGAAGAATTCAAATCTCTCATACTAGTAGCTTGATTATTAGGATTGTGATTGCCAGAACCGTCGAAGTTGAGTGAAGTTGTATGCAACGTATGCGAGTTACTACTGGAGCAGAAAGAATTAATATTGTCCTTAGCGTAACAGAATTACCACTTGTCCTCTGCATAACGAAATGCATGAGCAACATTCGTCAACAGTGAGAGGTTTTAGCAGTCACAAATCCAGCAGTATGTTAGTAATGTTAGTCTATAAACGGGGGACATAAAAGTAATGCGTACAGTTACCTCATAACCGGCCTCACTGTCAGGGAATTTACTGGTGGTTCTAGTCTTCTTTTTCTTCTTACTCTTGTTTCCGATCTTCGTCTTTGCTTTCCTCTTGGGCTGGGCCGGAATCTCACCTTCCCCTTGCTCTGCGCCTTCGTCCCCACCTTCGGCTTTGTTGACTTCCTCGGCTTCTTGGAGCATCTGCTCGAATTCCGCATCCGAATCCCTCTCAGAAGCAGGAGCAGATCCCTCGCCTTCGTCGTCCTACGACCAAACGGAAACTCAAGATTCATAATGGCTGAAGAAGTAGATTACAAACTAGTATTTAAATTTTGAAATAAATGTCTTCCCTTATCTGCCCTAAAAATTACTTTTCATGCATTCGTGTACTTCTATTCGTCATCTATCCTGAGCTACTTTCAGATCATTTGAGGTGGCCATAAAGTCAGTATGCGACTTATATTTAGATCTGGATATCGAAGCCCTAGCAAACCTTTGTTTTTAAAATTTGTAATTCTTACCCCTCGACTTACTTATGCCCCAAATTTACTCTAATACTACTATAAATATTAACTTTCTAAAATCCCTCGATTAGGTACAAGGTATCACTTGACCTCAATCGAGTATTATGGTACCAATCCCTTATCCCAAGTGTAATTTTCATCTAAGGCAATGAAGTATGCTATTTAGGTCCCAGACTTCTTCATTAAGCCCTCCTAACATTAAGTTTATCAAAGGATTTAGCCAATTTAAAAAAGTGTTTATGAGTATCTGATGCAGCAGTATTTAAATTCCTTTATTCATTTTCCGTTACTGAACTTTTTTCATTGATATGTTTTCCTATTTACGAACCTATTTATGAATCTTTTTCTCTAGGACTTGATTTGATTTTTTGATTGCAATACTCCCGATCTCCGGACAATTTCTTTAAATTTTAGGGATCAGGAATTGCCAAATGTTTTTGTTATTTACCTACATAAATTTGTACTCGTGAATAATTTTATTTCAAGTATCCAATACTTTTCTTTCCGTACTATGCGCATTATGTTAATAAATGGTAGTAGTAGAATAACGAAGAGCTGTGGGAACATACAGAGTTTTGCCTTCTCTTTCCGATCTTGATCTTCAAGGTCGGCACCTTGTTGCTGGAGGGCGTAGAACTTTTCTTCCCAGACGATTTCTTCCTGCTACTCCTTTTCCTCTTCCCTTTATCTTCCATATCTTCGTCGTCTTCATCTTCGTTTTGGCTCATCTTAGAAAGTTAGAAAAACGTTTACTTGATATACGTGTATCAACATAAATGCAGCACCTTACATCAGGTTGGGGACAGGGGTTCAAGAGTGACTTACTACCTAGAAGTTAGTTTTCAGATTTTGAACACAAGCCAGTGAGCAAGGTTGGAGATTTTTAAACTAATGTTAACGGAAATATAAAAGAGATTAGGTGCTTTGAATGAATAAGTTAATATTACCCGTAATGATGATATTATATCCTGATACTTCTGACTCTAAAAACGAACGAAACTATGTATGAATAAACCAAAAAAAAGTAAAATTTTGTAACTCATTTGAATAAAGGGGAGGAAAGCGGGCGGTGACGGGAAGTAAAATGTGAGGGTTGAGGTGTCAATAGACGGGAGGGTAACCCTTGGAGAGGTTTCACTAATCGTACCTTGGACTGGCGGGCGGAGCGGACAGGTTTCGAGTAACTGGTGTCCTGGAGGTCCTTCTGCTCAGCTTCCTGTTCTGGCGGCTCCGCGTTGGGATTGGAGTTGCAAAAGTCGCGCCACTTGGCAGCGACGAGCATCATCATTTTGCTAATGGGTACCTGGACAATATATTCATCAAGTTGAAAACACGTAATTAATTCATTCGCGTCAACACCACTACCAGTCATAGGGCTCATCTCATCCCGCTGTATCAATCTAATTCAATTAGCCTTTGGAGCAGAGTTACGCAGCCGATTGAGCAACAGATTATGTTGCCTAATATATACGTGGGACATTAATAAACATCAATCCCCCGGCAAGGGCTAACGCCTGACAATCATGACTGTAGAATTAGTGGCCGTTATCCAAGGTTTCCTAACCTCAACCGAATTCAATTCTATCATTATGCGTTGGTGTTACTGCCAATCATACTGCATTTTTACGACTATTTTTCGATTTTTCTAGTATTAAATTTATCAAGACCTTCTTTCAAATTATCAAATTATACCCTTCGTTCTCTTATTCCCTCAAACTACTGATTTAGATTTAATAATATTAATTTCCTCAAACTACTGATTTAGATTTAATAAAATTTATCAAATCTAAATCAGTAGTTTGAGGGAGTAAGAGGACGAAGGGTATAAATGGGCATGATTTGATGAAGTGTAATTTGATGTGAGGTTTAGGCTGTATGAAGAACCGTTCTTACGAATATTGTCAAGTTCAGATCGGTTCTTTCCAGAATGAATGGAAATCCGTCGGAATGGTAAGTATCGTTCTCTTTAAACTCGGGTCATCAAATTCATCTTAGCAACAGATGAACTAGTCCTGAGAATGGTAGTATTGATTGATGGTAATAAGATTTATGATGACCCACTCAACACGGTGATAAAAACCTTAGTTCTAGTGATAGAACAGGATAATGACTGTACGACGATGCCTTTAATAACACCTCATTAGGCGAGGGTTATTCTAAAATCGTCTGACGTTTTATACCAAAGTAAGAAACCACTCTAGGTAACTAGCACTTGAGTGTTTTAGCTCATTGCAAATTCACCTTGGACATTCAATCGAAAGTAATGTAATATTTAAACTATCTTAGCTTTCTAGGCGCTAAAGTATTTATAACCAAAACTGCACACCCAGAAATGAAACCACCAATCGATTCAGTGTCACCATTAGGTACAATTTTCCATAGTATCTTTGTATATCCACCAAAAAAGATCCTGCTGTACTCACCTCCAGCTAAATATAAATTAAAAAGCTAATAACTATCACCTTTGGGTTATCCTTGACGAGCATCGGACGGACATGTTGTTGAAATAGTTTGTACGTCGTGAGGTTCATGTAGTCATCTTCTGTATATTCAATAGCCACGTCAGTCAAACCAAACAGGTTGCAAACCTCTTCGACAGATGGAACGCCTGCTGAAATTGTTTTTAGACAATCGTGAATGAATGAGTTGGGAAAATTGTGAAGGCACAGATGAATGAGTACCTTTTGTTATAATTTTATTATTATGATTTAACTAGTTATTAGTAGGTAAATCATTCTTCGTATAAGTAAGAAAGCGAGGATACACGGAAAAATGTGTAAGTGAGGATACATACCACTGGTTGAATCCTGGGGAGCTAGGGTTCAATATAACTAAAATTATTGTCCATGAACTATGTTTCGTGAAAATTTTGAAAAGTGAGAGAACGAAATGCTGGAGTTATGGGCACTATTTAATAAGTGAACAAGATCGTAGATTATCACAGGGGGCGGGTCCAGATTTTGAAGGGGGGGGGGGGTGTCAGGAGAATTATAACCTAACCTAAAGTCAAGTACTGGAGACGAGCACTTTTGACATAAGGTCATCATCACATCCAGTGCTCGACTTGGTTGTGACGACGGATACCCCTGGAAATTATGTTAATTGTACTTGAAACAGCTGAAATTCCTCCTCATTCCCTTCAAATGTAAACCTAATAATCTCCTGAAAAGTTGGGAAAACTGTGTTACTTGTGGGGTCTTAAGGGACGATATGATATTTTCATCAGCTGGGATACTTCAAGGATCGTACCGCTAGAGTTGTCTTGAGAAGCAGATGACGCTGCGGGCGCTGCCTCTTTGGGTGTGGAAGGAGCGGGTCCACGAGATTTACGTGAAGACTTGCGGCCGTAGTCCGAATCATTCGCTCCGTCATCTTCAACGGCACCCATACCGCCATCGCTTTCCTGAAAGATGAAGAAAAAAAAAAGTTTCGTTTAACCAAGTATTGAGTTTACAACTGCGGACAACCAACCTCCAACCTTATGGCAAAACAGCTTATCAAGCCAAAACGGAGCACTTGACTGTACCATCACATTATCAGTCAATGATCTACCATTCGTGCACATAGTTGTATCATTAACGATTCTAAGCACTGCGTCAAAAATAACAAAAATGCAGCAAATCCACAACGGTTTGTAATTTTTCGAATAGATCACCCTTCTGTCTATCAAGATGCAAAAACAATTCAACTCAACATTGTCAGGTGGTAATGATATTGTAACAAATAAGCTGAATCTACTGTAAACACTAAAAATCCTGACCTAAATTGAACTACATCCTGAGTATTAGATGACAACCAGGCCTGCCAACTTCCTTTTTTTCAAATTTGTAATTAGGCGATGAAAATTTCAGGATGTAAAATATTTCATATGGTTTCCTTCCTTTCAAAATCTCAGGACAATTCACGGTTTGAAGAAGACTATAAGAAACTACATGAACCAATATGATCTGAGCATAAATCAGAGTTGAGCCTCAGGGAAAGACTTGAGGTATTCCTTGGTCACCTCAATTTTACTGCATTGGCTTTGTCAACTCTTCAGCGTAGGTTAACTTATTTCAACGCTCACGTAGCCAAATGATGCTCAACGCTAACCAAATGATGCTCATCCATCTCAAAACCGAAACAGATTTTCATGGCATTGAGCACATCTCCCAAAATATGAGGCCCACAACCTGATTAAATAGAGAAGGGACCAGAGGGCACCCTACGTGATATTACATTCTACCTTCAAGGTGCATAAATAGAGGCTACCAACTCCCAACCAACGCATGAAGTGTAGTAATTTTGAAGCTAATGTCTTAGAATAAAAGGAATCCGTTAACTCACTTCGGCGCTATCGTTCTTCTTCCTTTTCTTCTTTTTCTTTTCTTTCTTCCCTTCACCTTTGGCTTTTCTCTTTTTTCCTTTCTTGCTCTTCTTTCTGCCATCCTCTGGATCGAAATCATCATCCTCTTCCTGCAGCAACAACATTTATTCGTGTTAGTTATGGCACATGGTATATGGTTCTTGAATATTTTGAACATTGAAATAATGAAAGCAAAATAATTTTAATACGAAAAGTAGGTAATTATCCTAAATTAAACCTGTCTACAATTATTGTAGACAGGTTTAATTTAGGATAATCAGAGTTTATGTAGTTTTTGGGTAACTACGATTATTAGAGAACTTCAAGGTAGATGTCGTACCTATATTTTTTGCACTGAACACCTAATACCTTTTTGATTATATGCATGTACACCTTTAGAAAACGGCGTTGGATACTCTCCACATTATGTAGGTACTATCTACCTGCACTGAACGTACAATGGCCCCTTGAATCTTTTGAAAGTGATTAAGTAGACATTATATTGAGTGCACTTACTTCTACTCTACTAGGTTCGTCACTATCTGGCGAATTATCTTCCGTCCCTTCAGGGGCCTGAAGCTCATGGGCATCATTGTCCTCGTCTGCAACAAAACCAAATCATACCATGAGTGGAATTGCAAACATAGTAAATTTTATGTCAAATTGAAAAATAAACCCAACATAATTTTTATATGGCATTTTGGTCTCTAACCTTCGACAGGAACAAACAAGATTTGAGTTTTTTTCAATACAGCAAACCTTCATCGTCTAAGGTGCTAGACATTTAGTTTGACGATGTTCTGCCGCATTTCAACGAATTTTCCAACCAACTTCAAACAGGTTCACGATATTTAAAATCATTTATCAATAGCTTTCGTGCAGTTACCGTCTGACTGGTTTCAACAAACCGTCAGATCAATCGTTTCACAATATCCCAACCAACCGGCGTTTCCTTTTCTCGCATTCTTATTTGCCTACCACCCGCCACCTGTTGCACATTTCAACTTTTCTTCGACTAAAATTAATCAGATTCGAGTGATTCTCGCCTCCGGTATTTCCGGTGGTTATTTATTTAGAAGGCGATGTGGAAGGGACTCCCGTACAATAATGATTTTAACGAAGGTTGAAATCGGATATCAGTCACCACCCGTTCGCAGAACTCCCTCGCTTTCTAACGGTTTGAAAAATCGTGTATACGCAAGCGCACCGTGCATATCACAAATCTGGCCTCGCCCAGTTTGAAAAAAAAAGTATTTAGTGTGAAGTCAATATTGCAGATCCTCATTGGGTTGCCAGCCAATTTCAATGGAATATCACCACATTGTGGTCCCTCTCTAGAACCAATCGCATTTCGGTCAATGTACAGTAAAGTAGACCCACACAGTTCTTTACATTCCAGTCATTTCATGGTCGTTGTCAGATATTGAGAAATGCCAAAATTGGGATCGAAACGCCAAACAGGGAGGAGAGGAGGGAAAAGAAACTACAAACGCTGTATTCCAGTCGGGTAAGGGCGGGAGTACTATGATGGTTGGGAAGCCGAGGAGAGGGGGATTGATTTACATAAAATATACCACGGAAGCCGCGGGAATATTGATCAGGCGCGGGGTGTTAGCGACTGGGAGGGATATCCGAAGGGCAAAAAAGGAAGGGCGGGCGACTCAAACGGAATAGGGACTCCGAGTCACTTAGCCACGTGCAACTGGAAATTAATACAGGTTCGATAAAACGTATTAAATAAGTAACGGGCAGTTTGAATGGTGATGGATTTTGGAAATCTCAAGATCTGTATTTAGTCGTGCTTCTGCGCTACGTGGATTTAAATTAAGTAGATCCCGAAGCTTACCATTACTTTGGATGGGATCACACAGTGAGAGATCATTCCATATTTTATGGTCTAGTCGGTGGAAGCCTAATAGAGAAAATCAGCAGAACGCCAACAACGATACAAAATGGAAATTACAGGAGGCCGACTCTAATATCGAGTTCTGAGGTCTTGGCAGAAAGCTGGAGTTATCTATAGGTTACTGATTTAACCAACGAGATCACACTGAACAAAAATTATCCAATGAGAGGCTGCAGTGAATGGACCGATTGCTAGACGATTTTCACGTAAGTGCTGGAAATGAAAATGTCGCAAACGAGATGGAAGGGACATCACGAAGAATGACGACACTAGTCTATCGAACTAGAGCAGCAGGAAACAAAGTGTCTAGATGATAGGGAGAACATGACCAATCATGTTTCACAAACGGGGGATAAGAATCGAATTCGAAACATTCACAAATAATGGTGTTGGGGTATATTTACACATTCCATCATTGGTTCTTCGTAGATGTTCTCGTACATGGTCTGTTAAGATCCCCCAAGGTCTACTAACTACCTACTTTTCTCAATTTAAATACTTAATTTTATGGTATTTTCTACTAAAAAACTTCATTGTAAAAGAGTAGAAGGCTTTGTAATTGCAGAAAACTCAAGACAGCAACGGAAACGTTGATGGTAGGTTGGCAAAAACGTTTTTTGGCTCTAATGAAAAGGAAAAAAGTGAGTTAGACCTTGTGGGATCTTAACAGACGACATATTATTATTATTATTAACAAGGACGACGAAACCAGCATAAAAGCGTTGCCCTCTTGCGTTGACAATAAAGCGTCCCTGACGCCCATTCCAGCTTAGCTGTCGTGAAGAAGCTCAGTATCGATAAAGTTATTTATTTTACTCGGCGTACTCGAACAACGTTGAGCAGCCGAAACTTCCTTGGGAAATATTCATGAGTTTTTCAGTCAATAGTTCGAGCAAAACGCGAACATGATATTTGTAGTAAAGATCGTTGATATTGGACACGTTTAGGACGACCCAGAAAATCATCACGTTTTCCCCCGTAGGTTACGGGGACATGGCAGTCTCTAATGCAGTTGGCAGCAACGTGTTCGATATCCTGGTCTATCTCGGTCTCCACTGGTTCATGAAGACCGCCATCATCAAGCCCGGATCAACGTGAGGGTTTTCAGTAAAAGTACACCAGTTCACGTTTTGTACTGCCATTTAGTATTGAAGAGGAGGAAAAAAATCAATGTTGCGAACTAACTGTGTCTTGAAGACTGCAACGTGGAGTGAAGAAATGAAGCACTTTTGGGGCTCAATTCTCCTACCAATCTGTCATCACCAATTTGGTGTCTAAATTCTGGACCTGAATTCATTTTTACACCCAAGTTCTTTTACATGTAAATCACACCAATGAGAAAGCTCTCAACCTCTGCTGTCCCTAACCTGGTACATACGAGGTTCACATATAATATTATATTATCATATTATATGCTACGTACGGGACCCGTAGACGAACCTCAGGACAAACGGACAGACAGCGGACTCGGAGGAGATAATTCGTGGACAGGAGAGAGCCAAGAAAGCAGCGAGGATGTTGACCCGGAAATGAGACAACAGTAAGATTGACAGGCTCGTCAGCGGGTTCGGGCATTCCGAAGGAACCCTACAGAGCAAGAGGCCGTCAAAACGCAATTAAGGACTTGATGAGGATCAAAGCACACATACAGACTAAAAGTGCCTTGAAAACGTTTGATTTGTTGAATCCCACGTCAAAAGCTCCGAGGCCTCAGCAGAACTGCAATACATCTGTTACTGCAGATCAGACTAGAAACTCTTGGTTGCCACACTGAGAAAACTGCCCACAGAAATTTAAAAAATCCACAGTCATAAGCGTGAACTTTTTATCTCAATTCTATCGAGAGTTATCGCCTGGAATAATACACATGGTTTTTGGTGTCTTTCGGCAGTGAATTCAGAATGATCTGAAACGGCTTTAGGTATACATATTTTTCGGAAATTCGAGTTTAACAATTTCTGGACCGAGAACAATAGCTCCATTTTCTTCAAAAATTCAGTAAACTTGAAGGAATTTATTGAGCCTAACTAATAAATTCTGAAATTTTAAATGGCCTTGTAGGTATTAATAATTAGTGACTGAATGCTAAGAATGTAAATTATGGTGGGAGGTATCTAATTCTCACGCTTGAGGTATCTAATAATCGAAGAGGCACGTCAATTGGTGCACAGGACCCTTCGGTTGGTCAAAAAATCAATTGTGTATCAATATTGCTGGCCTAAGCTTTCGTGGATAAGTACCTAATGTATCTTGTTCATCATCAATTTTCCACCTACCACTTTCAACCAAGAGACTGCTTTATTTATCACTAATCTGCCCGATTTGGTAGCTACTACTCTTGTGGTCTGTGGGGTACCGCAGCAGCTACTCACATAAATAGGTGACACAAAACCGGGTCCTCCGCCTAATCACTATCGCTCAAGCTAACGCATCAATTGCTCCATGTTAGAATTGCTACACAATGATTTAAACATATCAATGGTCAGCGAAACCATCAAAAAGAGTTACGGCTCCTTGATGAGAGGAATGGCTGGACATGAGAACCCCGAAAGTTCTCGCATCCCAGACAACTCACCGCGACCACCTTCACTCAGAAGACTGAAGCGAAAGAGGATTCATGACTCTAACAACACTCAAATTCTGTGATATCGCCTAAACACTTATTATTTACAAGCTGTGATATTAGTGCTTAGCTTGTAGACACAATATTATTATCTGTCTACAAGCTAAGCACTAATATCACAGCTTGTAAGAAATAGGTGTTTAGGCGATATCACAGAATTTGAGTGTTGTGGGAGTCATGAATCCTAAATATTATTTATTATGCTTTATATTATCCACATTTATTATCCTTTATCCTATTTTGTTATCTTTATTTATATTAAAAATGAACACCGGTTTATGGACAACCGCTGGGTTGCACCAACACGCATGCGTCATGTAAATTAGGCTCCAATTTTATTAAGCACAACTGCACAGCCATTGTAGCAATAAAGTTATATATTCAAAAAAAATCATTAATCTCAATTTCCCTTCCCTAAAACTGTCTCAAGCATTAGAAGGCTTGCAGAGAGATCGCCACGATCATGTGAAACGTTAGTCTTTTCGCATATCCTCGGTCGCTCGTTCTCTTTTCCGAACGAACTCAACCGATCGCGATGAGATGATTTGGGTCGAGATTCCTTCAGAACCCTTTTCAACGACCAAACTTCTGTCAACGGGGGACAGAGAACAGAGGGATGGAGGAAAACGGAGGTAAAAGCAATTTTCTACGAGCGGAATTGGATTTTTGTAAAGGGTCTACGCGGATTAGAGAAGGCAACTATTCCGAATGGACTTATTTCTAAATCCACTCCATGTCCAAATCGGAAACTTCTGAAATTAGTTTCGCGTATGTCAATATCACTGTCACGATATTCCAAGATATTTGACTGTTGCAGCAACAGCTCTTCTAACCAAGTTAACCACCATCTATCAAATTCAAATCAGCAACAGTTATTTTAGCTTAGTTACGTTATGCCAACATGGGCACAATCACGTGTATAGGAAATACTACATTATTCAAACTTAACTTAAATACTACATTAACTAAACATACCAAACCGAGCTTTAAATGCAGAAACTTGGTTGCCACGTCCAAACATGAGGCAGAAATTGTTCCTCTTCATTTTTCAAGATGTGTCAAGATATATCTTCCTGGATATATGAGTGTACTGCAGTTCGATATATATATCGAACTGCAGTACACTCATATATCCAGGAAGTATCTCGTGCCATTTTGCAGTCAACAGAGATTATCCGTTTTTCAGATTGTCCAAAAGACGTTTCGCTAATTTGTGCTTAATTTCTTCTTACAGCAGATTGTTTTCTTAGTAATTTCTTCTAACATAATTTCGTCTCCTGCAAAGGTGGAGGATGATCCGAAAATTTAGACCATAACAGGCAATCAACATTTCATTATTCAAGAGGTAGGTTTACCTTTTTCCGCAGTTTCTTCTTACAGTGGGATTGTTTTCAGGCTAATTTGTTTCAATTTGACTGAAGAAAAGTAATTTCTTGTCTCCTGCAAATGTAGGCCCAAAACAGGCAATCAACATTTCAACTGTTCAAGAGGCAGGTTCAGATTTCGCTTTTCACTTCGTAATCGTATCGTATTCAGTATCCCCCTAAAACACTCGTGTATGATATCCAAAAGTTATTATACTTATCCACTTTCCCCGCCTGCCACTAAGAGATTCCCCGCAAACCACTTCACCCGTTTCACCAAAATCTCCCCTTGGTGCCATGCCAAGACGACCTATAAATTTCCGTTTTTTTGTTCCTACAATTTTCTTGGGTTGAGATAATGGGTTAAATCTTTTAAAATACGATGGCTAACGTTAAATCGAAGCTCTGTACAAAATTTCAAGTTAGTCGGCAAAGGTGAAGAGGCTGCAGCCTTGCCTACCTTAAGGGTGAAGAACCGGGTTTTTGAAGTTAGGTAACCCTTTAGAATTAGCGACTTGAAACTTTGAAGGCTTTCTTATTACACACACCGAATTTCAAGTTGATCGGCTGTGAACCCATCAAAGAGGCCAAAATTAGCCTAAATTTCAGTTTTTTGTTCCTTAAATTTTCTCGGGTTGGGATAATGGGTAATGACAAATGGCACTGGGTCATCTTATAAATTCTTCATGTTTAGTCTGCTCTAATGTGATATTCGGAATGAGATATCGCAATTCTGACTTCACCATCGTGATCAGCGTCGAAAAATCTAAAAAAAGCTGAGGGGGGTGGGTTTGGGGAGTTTTCGGGGGGGGGGGGGGAGGATTACTCGTACATTCCAAAAATGAAACAGCATGAAAAGCGATGGCTCATTTTAAAGGGTTATAGCTCTTATAGCCATGCTGCATGATTGCGGATTTTTTATTTTTGGAAATACAATGAGGATGAGGGAGAATGTGCTCCCCAAAAATGCCTCGTGAGGGGCTCAATCCTTGTCCTGTAGTCAACCAAATTTGACAACCAGGTGAATTTTCCTGGTCTTTCGAACGGATTCGATCACAGGTGACACAATGAAAGGAAAACAATCACATTTCGGGCCAAATATCGAGCCATTTGACATCCTGATGGTGCGCAAGTTGGTTCACTAAAGTGAAGCCAAGCTTCCATCACCTCTCTTTGCCTAATCCATCTCTCTCTCTCTCACACACACACATTTCACGACTTTACATGGATACTATAGATTTTACAACATCCACCACACCCGTCGGATCCTCAGGATTCACCAGCCGATGGAAGGGAGGCCATCAACTCCGGTACCGTTGGTTTAATTTCGCGCCTTCCCCTCCCTTCAAACGCCATCTCTCGGTAACCTTTATTTCCCGTTCTTGCACAAAACCATTCTCTTCAACTTGCACTCCCTACTCATCCTCATCCCTTTGTGCACTCCCGTTTCCATTACCTTTCTCTCCCCCCTTTTATTCACAGTTTCTCGTTATCGATCGTTTTTTCTCCCCCTTTAATTGTATTCAATGACTGAGGCTCCAAAAAGAGAATAACAGCACGTAGGCAGTGGAAACTCGGATCATTTTCATTCAGATGAACCTGAAGTGAAGATTCAACGAGGAAACACACACAAATAAAATTAGGCAGATCACTTAAGGATTGAAACAAGTTTTCTATTTTGGCATGTTCAACATGTCGCACATGTAGAATGAAAGGAACAAATTTTTTTAATGCATATATCAAACGCGCCATTTTAAGTCCTTACGCCCAGAGCTGACGAGCTAGGGATGATCAAAAAGAATCGATTCTTTTTCGAAAAAGAATAAATATTTTTCGATAATTTTTTATTTTATTTTAAGAATTGACCGATACGATTCTGATTTTCGAGTATCAGAAACCGATATTTTTCTGCTCTTGACAAGTATTTTTGTGTTCCACTGCTCTGTAGACCAGATCCATATTTAATAAAATCATAGAGACATTTTTGTCTCTAAACATTATTTTATAAACTCGAGTCACGCATCGAGAAAACGCATCTGTCCCCCCTTTTTTTTAAATCGATTCATTTGTGGAGAATCGGACAACCCTATGACGAGCTTAGTCCTAGTTCAAAACTCACCACTAGAGAGCAGAATATGTTTTTATTAAACCGCATGTTGGAGTGGGGGGATGTAGCGAAAGAGGGGCCCCTTTTATTCTACGTGTGCGATGTGACTAATTGAACTGGGTGACTAAATTGAACAGAGGAATACTCATAACTTCCTAACGAAGACCTCCTAAATCCTAATCTTACGCCTTCAACTATTAACCTACAAAACCTCGAACATTCACTATAACCGATGGCCTTAGGAGAGTGTTTGTAGGTCGGAAAAACATAATTATCTTTTTACACAACAACCGATTCGCATAAAACATGTATCGTGTCTGCAGGGACCTTCGTAAAGAACAATTACGGAAAAGGTCAAACAAAAACTTCTAGGTGACCTTTTAGACGAGGAGGGTGCTGTATTGCTTTGGTTCCAGATAGGGGAGGCTCAAATCCGTTCCAGACTGTTCTAAAACCCAATCCGCGGTAAGATCGGATTGGGGGTCGGGTCTGTATATGCATGGGAAGACGTAAATGTCTTCCGTGTTTTCAGTCACGAGTCGAGCTGAATTGTTTACTCATCATAGTAGATAATCATAGTTTAAAATTTGACCTCCTCGTGAGTCAAGCTGGATTGAGCGACTTTTTACTTTCATTACCCAACCCGAAGCTCTCAAGAAAAATACGAAATCGACCTGAGACAGAATATCTGGCACTGGGGGAACCCAGGATATGGCTGAGTCCGATCACATAACAATAACAAAAAAGTGTAAGACACAAGACTTGTGTGTGACACAACTCGTGTTCAAGATGGCGGCTTGAACAAACAAACATGGTAAAAGCATTTCCGTTCTTGCGAGGCTCAGTTTATATCCACTAACGGACGGTTTTGTTGAAAAATCAAGTTTTCGAGGTCCACTATGGGGGAAGGGGGGGGGGAGTAGGAGACAATGAGTTAGTTTTTTATTAAGTTACTCAAATCAAGTAGGTAGTGCCTACAGAGTAGAGCCAGGAAATATTTAAAAGTGGCCCAATTTTATTAAAAACCACTGAAAATGACTCTGTCAATGACAAGAAAATGTGATCCCACAAAGCTGTAATTTTTGTAAGGTGGATTGTCTTCACCTCATTGTAAATCTGTGATATCGAGTGAGTGTAGTGAGGGTTGGGAGTTTGAGTGAAAATGCACAAAATCAATACCTAAGATCAATCCTATTTAGAGTATCTTGGATGAGATGAAACCAAATTCATGGAGAGTTTTGTGAGGTATAGTTTACTTTGAGAAGAAACGTCGAATAACCATTTATACTTCTCGGTAAATCGAGTAGAACTTGACCACGTGGTACATGATATGATGAGTAACACCTGGAAGTGGTGAAGTTCCATTAG
Organism: Stenodema calcarata; assembly: GCA_963920205.1. NCBI lineage: Eukaryota > Metazoa > Arthropoda > Insecta > Hemiptera > Miridae > Stenodema > Stenodema calcarata. The sequence continues at coordinate 30,128,304 of OY986053.1, read as the reverse complement.
GGAGACAGACCCCTCTCATAGCCATTGACCAGGTGCAATTTTCAGCTCATAGCAAGAAAATAAAAACGTAGTTGTGTAGATATGGTCTGCGGTTAGTACGATTTACGATTCGGTTCTTTTTTATGGTAAAGTTATTATGATTCAGGATTTTTGGGGAAATGAAAATTGTATCAAGGGCTTTGCATATCTTCCACTTAAAAAAATCTTGCAGAAATAATGAAGAGTCAAAAACTGAACATCTGTGAAAAACTGTGAAATAGATCAATCCCAACGTACGTCCAACCGCCGTATAAAAGCGCATGCAACTTACATCAGACAAAGAACCGAACAAAGGCTGCCATAGAAGCGGGTTTTCACCTTTCACCGAATGTAAAACAGTTACTGGAAACCCGTTACGGATTTCCAGGCAATGACCATGATCCAGTTCGCGCAGGGTTAGTTGGAAAATATTTTAGCTTTTCAGAAAAACCCGAAAGCAACGTAACTCGAAGCGATTAATAAATGTGATGCGAGAAATAGTCCAAGAAGATCGGTAACAAAGAGAAAATAATCACATTATCATAATAAGCTCCCGTGTATGAGGAATATATCTTATGATTCCACGACCAGTTGAGCATCTGGGAACAAATGTATGTGAGCAAGTTTTTTTTTTTTCAAATTCTTTCCATCTTATTAAGGAGAGATTTGATGACTAGAATACCTTGGACAGCAGAGAATACCAATGACAGAACGATAAGGGGTTTAGAGCTAAAAATAAGTACACAAGCGAATGAAGGTGCTATGTAACAAAATTAAAATGTCGAGAAAAGTGAGTTTGAGTTTGTATTTTTTAGTTTTTTTCTTCTCCAAGGCGTCAATCATGCACTGTTGCAAATAAACCTAATATTTTGAGGATTATCTGCGCTGCCATGCATTTTTGAAAAAATGTTACATAGCACCTTCTTCCACTTGTGCCTTTATTTCATATAGATATCTTAGGTGTACAGGGAATGTATGGCGATGCCTTTAATAACACCTCATTAGGGGAGGGTTATTCTAAAATCGTCAGTATTATTGTACCAAAATGGGAAAGCGCCCTGCAACTATCGCTTAGGGTGCAGGTTAATTTGCTATGAAAGAGTTCATGGCAATATCACCTTGGACAATCTAGTGAATTCACTTGATATATGAAAACGATCGATACACAGCTACGAACATGGTGGACATAATAGTTGAGAATTGGTTTCTAAAATCTGCCCCAACGAAGCTTTATACACCAATATAATCCCAGGAATCAATAGTACAGGTTGATTCAAAAACGGTTTTCAATATGACAATGAATTCAGCGACTTGAACACGGGAATTAGTTATATAAAACCGTTGGGTCGTAGTGATTGTCTCAAAAGCACTCTAGTTAACTGATAAGACTTTATTTCCAACTGAGGAATGCGTTTTGGGGGGTAGTAATTATGGAAAATTACACTAGAAGAGGTGAATTACGACTGTTCAATTGATTTACGTGAACTGGACTGAACTGTACACAAGAATGTTATAGGTACAGTCATTTTAACCCTAACAAGACGAACTGGTTGGACCAGCAAATGGAAGTAAGAATGTTTAGAGACTTCAGATTCACATTTCTGATTGAAACCAGACATTGGTAACACCAAGATCACGAATTTCCGTGGATCCGTGAGTGTAATTGGAAGATTTGAAAAAGAATTTGAAGGTACCTTTATGGCACAGAGAAAAATGTGCTGGTAGAAGTATACAGGTACATAACATCAACTATAGCGTCATATATTCACACTGATTAATTATGTCATATATTCACAAATGATAATAATGTAGCCATCATGATTTCGTTCACCTGATAGTAACAATAGGTAATCTCTTATGCTTTCACAATACCTACATCAGAACAGGAGGTTGGAAAACCATGAGGTGGTGACTTCCAGTTCTAAAGGAAAACTTGTTTGGGCACTGAAATATTGAGTCCACCAACTCATGTTCCTACTGATCTATCGTTTCTATGCGTGTAATGGTATACATTAGTGTAGACTGAACCAGCCAAATAAAACCACCTCTGGAAATTAGTCTTATCTGAACCCCAGCTTATTTGCCTATGGGAGTTGCATACTAGACCTGTATGCACTATCACTGATTCATTTCTCAACACAAATGGTGAAGATGTAGTTGTCATGATTTCGTTCACCTTATAGTAACAATAATCTCTTTTTACACAATACATCAAAACAGGTGGCTGGAAAACCATGAGGTGGTGACTTCCAGTTCAAAACTTGTTTGGGCACTGAAATATTGAGTCCACCAACTCATATTCCTACTGATCTATCTTACATATTCCTTCATTATTGTAGACTGAACCAGACAAAAAAAACCACCTCTAGAAATTAGACTCATCTGCCTATGGGAGTTGCGTACTAGACCTGTATGCACTATCACTGATTCATTCCTCAACACAAATGATGAAAATGTAGTTATTATGATTTCGTTCACCTGATAGTAACAATAATATCTTTTCTTTACACAATATGTACATCAGAACTGGTGGTTGGAAAACCATGTGGTGACTTCCAGTTCTAAAACTAGTTAGGGCACTGAAATATTGAAATGCACCAACTCATATTCCTACTGATCTATCGTATCTACATATTCCTACATTATTGTAGACTGAACCAGACAAAACAAACCACTTCTAGAAATTAGAAGACTCTAGTCTAATTCAACCCCAGCTTATTTGGCTCAGGCAAGTTGCATACTAGACGTGTATGAACTACACGTGTATGTCAGCAGCAGAAATGACTCGTTTTCAGGGTAGTTGTTACGATCTTGACTAGGTAAGATTTAATACGAACTACCTAGTTATTACATGGACAAGAGCCTACCTTGAACTAATTGAAGCCTACCAATTTCTACTTGAAAAATTCCAAAAATAAAATAGGTAATGAAACCCATCTTGAAATTTTCCAAGTGTGGAGGACACACCGGTTTGAATAACACAAACCAGATAAGTCCTCTCATCCCGGGCTTGATAGGGAGAAAAAATGATCAGACACCAAGTTGGTTGGAATATCACACAAAAACCGAGGAAGGTTACGATTTCGATAAAAATAGTGTAAACTATCCTCTTCGAATAGGTAGAAGAGAGAGAAATGACCGTCTGAGCTTTTTGCGAGAGGGGCATCTGTAATTTCTTTGTTTGGCGGCCACCATTTTGTATAGGGTCACGCTTTACTTGACAAGGAAAAATAATGAGCATCATCTTAATTTTACATAAAACCGTTTCCGGGACGTCAATAACACGTCGATGAACGCTCAAATCTATCAAAACAGAAACTTTATAGTTCACCGTGTGTACGATGATGTTTCAACCTGAAGTCGAGCCGTTAAAATATGTAGAAAATCGGTAACTATTTTGTTGTATGCGGCGACCCGAGGGGGGTTCGCTAGACACCTTTCCCTTCCAACCTCTGTTTACTGTAAAATCTGACTTACCGGGTGGGCATTCTTCCACGTCAGACAATTCTGCCGCGGACATTTTCGTCTGTTGTCGCGAACTATCGAAGATCTACTGTTCACCAGATTCGCGGGTTTTCGAAGTTCCAGATAATATACAAAACACGAACTATAATCAAAGTTGCGGATCGGAAAAACGATCAACCTCAAGAAGAGCCGAAGAGGAAGATCGAGAGAGGGTCTTTTGATGTGGGGGAGACCTCTGCGCATGCGTCGTGGCGTATCGATGCATCGCACGCGCTAGTATCGATTGTTGAAAACCGCCTTTTTACCGCTATCGATTCCATATGAAAAACTCATTTCCCCGCACTCTTTTCTTTTGAACTGTGATCAAGATCGTCTTTTATGTTTTTTAAAAAGTATTTCTTACCATTTACGTTGTTCGGTATTTTTACTTCAGCGATTAAAAGCAGTGAAAAGTGAATCTCTCGATCCAAATTTGAAAATTGGCGGGAGTATTTGTGATCAAGCCATCTTCTGCTGCCGTATCTTCCCTCCATTTCGCTCCTTCATTCCACCATCCAATGAGCCAATTTTTGAATATTCGGATTTTCCTCGACGTACCTATCAACTATTGCTCGGTGTTGGGAGAAAAAAGTGATCCGAGGAGAAAATCGTTGAGTTGTCTCACGTGATACAGTATTCCTGCCTCCTATCATTCGCTGCAACTTTCAATATTGCTATAAAGTATTTAATGTTTCTAAAATTTTCATGTTTTTACTCTGGCACACAATTTTATCCGAATCGAGTAGGTATAACAAAAATTATTTTTCGACGTTTTCAAGTCGAACATTGGACTTGCAGGAGGTCGATTTTATCCTAAATGAACCCCACAATTCGATTCAAACTCAACCTTTTTCGAGTCTTTGAGACGTTTTCGAGTCGAATTTCCCAAATTCCGATGAGTCAATCTAACTCAATTTTCTTCCTCAATCCGAATCGAGTATAACAATTTTTCAACGTTTTAAAGTCGAAAATTGGTCTTGCAGATGGTCGAATTCATCCTAAATTAACCCCACAATTCGATTCAAATTCAACCTTTTTTCGAGTTTCTGATACGTTTTGGATTCGAATTTCTGAAATTCCGATGAGTCAGTCTAACTCAATTTTCTTCCTCAAACCGAATCGATTATAACAAGTTTTCGAATCGAAAATTGGTCTTGCAGATGGTCGAATTCATCCTAAATTAGCCCCACAATTCGATTCAAATTCAACCTTTTTTTCGAGTTTTTGAGACGTTTTGGAGTCGAATTTCCGAAATTCCGATGAGTCAATCTAACTCAATTTTCTTCCTCGATCCGAATCGAGTATAACAATTTTTCAACGTTTTCAAGTCGAAAATTGGTCTTGCAGATTGTCGAATTCATCCTAAATTAACCCCACAATTCGATTCAAATTCAACCTTTTTTCGAGTTGTTGAGACGTTTTGGAGTCGAATTTCCGAAATTCCGATGAGTCAATCTAACTCAATTTTCTTCCTCAATCCGAATCGAGTATAACAATTTTTCAACGTTTTCAAGTCGAAAATTGGTCTTGCAGATGGTCGAATTCATCCTAAATTAACCCCACAATTCGATTCAAATTCAACCTTTTTTCGAGTTTCTGATACGTTTTGGATTCAAATTTCTGAAATTCCGATGAGTCAGTCTAACTCAATTTTCTTCCTCAAACCGAATCGATTATAACAAGTTTTCAAGTCGAAAATTGGTCTTGCAGATGGTCGAATTCATCCTAAATTAGCCCCACAATTCGATTCAAATTCAACCTTTTTTCGAGTTTTTGAGACGTTTTGGAGTCGAATTTCCGAAATTCCGATGAGTCAATCTAACTCAATTTTCTTCCTCAATCCGAATCGAGTATAACAGTTATTCAACGTTTTCAAGTCGAAAATTGGTCTTGCAGATAGTCGAATTCATCCTAAATTAGCCCCACAATTCGATTCAAATTCAACCTTTTTTCGAGTTTTTGAGACGTTTTGGAGTCGAATTTCCGAAATTCCGATGAGTCAATCTAACTCAATTTTCTTCCTCAATCCGAATCGAGTATAACAGTTATTCAACGTTTTCAAGTCGAAAATTGGTCTTGCAGATGGTCGAATTCATCCTAAATTAGCCCCACAATTCGATTCAAATTCAACCTTTTTTTCGAGTTTTTGAGACGTTTTGCAGAAGGTCGATTTCATCATAAATGAACCCCACAATTCGATTCAAATTCAACCTTTTTTCGAGTTTTTGAGACGTTTTGGAGTCGAATTTCCGAAATTCCGATGAGTCAATCTAACTCAATTTTTTTCCTCAATCCGAATCGAGTATAACAATTTTTCAACGTTTTCAAGTCGAAAATTGGTCTTGCAGAAGGTCGATTTCATCCTAAATGAACCTCACAATTCGATTCAAATTCAACCTTTTTTCGAGTTTTTAAGACGTTTTGGAGTCGAATTTCCGAAATTCCGATGAGTCAATCTAACTCAATTTTCTTCCTCAATCCGAATCGAGTATAACAATTTTTCAACGTTTTCAAGTCGAAAATTGGTCTTGCAGAAGGTCGATTTCATCATAAATGAACCCCACAATTCGATTCAAATTCAACCTTTTTTCGAGTTTTTGATACGTTTTGGAGTCGAATTTCCGAAATTCCGATGAGTCAATCTAACTCAATTTTCTTCCTCAATCCGAATCGAGTATAACAATTTTTCAACGTTTTCAAGTCGAAAATTGGTCTTGCAGAAGGTCGATTTCATCATAAATGAACCCCACAATTCGATTCAAATTCAACCTTTTTTCGAGTTTTTGAGACGTTTTGGAGTCGAATTTCCGAAATTCCGATGAGTCAATCTAACTCAATTTTCTTCCTCAATCCGAATCGAGTATAACAATTTTTCAACGTTTTCAAGTCGAAAATTGGTCTTGCAGAAGGTCGATTTCATCATAAATGAACCCCACAATTCGATTCAAATTCAACCTTTTTTCGAGTTTTTGATACGTTTTGGAGTCGAATTTCCGAAATTCCGATGAGTCAATCTAACTCAATTTTCTTCCTCAATCCGAATCGAGTATAACAATTTTTCAACGTTTTCAAGTCGAAAATTGGTCTTGCAGAAGGTCGATTTCATCATAAATGAACCCCACAATTCGATTCAAATTCAACCTTTTTTCGAGTTTTTGAGACGTTTTGGAGTCGAATTTCCGAAATTCCGATGAGTCAATCTAACTCAATTTTTTTCCTCAATCCGAATCGAGTATAACAATTTTTCAAGGTTTTCAAGTCGAAAATTGGTGTTGCAGAAGGTCGATTTCATCATAAATGAACCCCACAATTCGATTCAAATTCAACCTTTTTTCGAGTTTTTGAGACGTTTTGGAGTCGAATTTCCGAAATTCCGATGAGTCAATCTAACTCAATTTTCTTCCTCAATCCGAATCGAGTATAACAATTTTTCAACGTTTTCAAGTCGAAAATTGGTCTTGCAGAAGGTCGATTTCATGATAAATGAACCCCACAATTAGATTCAAATTCAACCTTTATTCGAGTTTTTGAGACGTTTTGGAGTCGAATTTCCGAAATTCCGATGAGTCAATCTAACTCAATTTTTTTCCTCAATCCGAATCGAGTATAACAATTTTTCAACGTTTTCAAGTCGAAAATTGGTCATGCAGAAGGTCGATTTCATCATAAATGAACCCCACAATTCGATTCAAATTCAACCTTTTTTCAAGTTTTTGAGACGTTTTGGAGTCGAATTTCCGAAATTCCGATGAGTCAATCTAACTCAATTTTCTTCCTCAATCCGAATCGAGTATAACAATTTTTCAACGTTTTCAAGTCGAAAATTGGTCTTGCAGAATGTCGATTTCATCATAAATGAACCCCACAATTCGATTCAAATTCAACCTTTTTTCGAGTTTTTGATACGTTTTGGAGTCGAATTTCCGAAATTCCGATGAGTCAATCTAACTCAATTTTCTTCCTCAATCCGAATCGAGTATAACAATTTTTCAACGTTTTCAAGTCGAAAATTGGTCTTGCAGAAGGTCGATTTCATCATAAATGAACCCCACAATTCGATTCAAATTCAACCTTTTTTCGAGTTTTTGAGACGTTTTGGAGTCGAATTTCCGAAATTCCGATGAGTCAATCTAACTCAATTTTTTTCCTCAATCCGAATCGAGTATAACAATTTTTCAAGGTTTTCAAGTCGAAAATTGGTGTTGCAGAAGGTCGATTTCATCATAAATGAACCCCACAATTCGATTCAAATTCAACCTTTTTTCGAGTTTTTGAGACGTTTTGGAGTCGAATTTCCGAAATTCCGATGAGTCAATCTAACTCAATTTTCTTCCTCAATCCGAATCGAGTATAACAATTTTTCAACGTTTTCAAGTCGAAAATTGGTCTTGCAGAAGGTCGATTTCATGATAAATGAACCCCACAATTAGATTCAAATTCAACCTTTATTCGAGTTTTTGAGACGTTTTGGAGTCGAATTTCCGAAATTACGATGAGTCAATCTAACTCAATTTTTTTCCTCAATCCGAATCGAGTATAACAATTTTTCAACGTTTTCAAGTCGAAAATTGGTCATGCAGAAGGTCGATTTCATCATAAATGAACCCCACAATTCGATTCAAATTCAACCTTTTTTCAAGTTTTTGAGACGTTTTGGAGTCGAATTTCCGAAATTCCGATGAGTCAATCTAACTCAATTTTCTTCCTCAATCCGAATCGAGTATAACAATTTTTCAACGTTTTCAAGTCGAAAATTGGTCTTGCAGAATGTCGATTTCATCATAAATGAACCCCACAATTCGATTCAAATTCAACCTTTTTTCGAGTTTTTGAGACGTTTTGGAGTCGAATTTCCGAAATTCCGATGAGTCAATCTAACTCAATTTTTTTCCTCAATCCGAATCGAGTATAACAATTTTTCAACGTTTTCAAGTCGAAAATTGGTGTTGCAGAAGGTCGATTTCATCATAAATGAACCCCACAATTCGATTCAAATTCAACCTTTTTTCGAGTTTTTGATACGTTTTGGAGTCGAATTTCCGAAATTCCGATGAGTCAATCTAACTCAATTTTCTTCCTCAATCCGAATCGAGTATAACAATTTTTCAACGTTTTCAAGTCGAAAATTGGTCTTGCAGAAGGTCGATTTCATCATAAATGAACCCCACAATTCGATTCAAATTCAACCTTTTTTCGAGTTTTTGAGACGTTTTGGAGTCGAATTTCCGAAATTCCGATGAGTCAATCTAACTCAATTTTTTTCCTCAATCCGAATCGAGTATAACAATTTTTCAACGTTTTCAAGTCGAAAATTGGTGTTGCAGAAGGTCGATTTCATCATAAATGAACCCCACAATTCGATTCAAATTCAACCTTTTTTCGAGTTTTTGATACGTTTTGGAGTCGAATTTCCGAAATTCCGATGAGTCAATCTAACTCAATTTTCTTCCTCAATCCGAATCGAGTATAACAATTTTTCAACGTTTTCAAGTCGAAAATTGGTCTTGCAGAAGGTCGATTTCATCATAAATGAACCCCACAATTCGATTCAAATTCAACCTTTTTTCGAGTTTTTGAGACGTTTTGGAGTCGAATTTCAGAAATTCCGATGAGTCAATCTAACTCAATTTTCTTCCTCAATCCGAATCGAGTATAACAATTTTTCAACGTTTTCAAGTCGAAAATTGGTCTTGCAGAAGGTCGATATCATCATAAATGAACCCCACAATTCGATTCAAATTCAACCTTTTTTCGAGTTTTTGAGACGTTTTGGAGTCGAATTTCCGAAATTCCGATGAGTCAATCTAACTCAATTTTCTTCCTCAATCCGAATCGAGTATAACAATTTTTCAACGTTTTCAAGTCGAAAATTGGTCTTGCAGCAGGTCGATTTCATCATAAATGAACCCCACAAATCGATTCAAATTCAACCTTTTTTCGAGTTTTTGAGACGTTTTGGAGTCGAATTTCCGAAATTCCGATGAGTCAATCTAACTCAATTTTCTTCCTCAATCCGAATCGAGTATAACAATTTTTCAACGTTTTCAAGTCGAAAATTGGTCTTGCAGAAGGTCGATTTCATCATAAATGAACCCCACAATTCGATTCAAATTTAACCTTTTTTCGAGTTTTTGAGACGTTTTGGAGTCGAATTTCCGAAATTCCGATGAGTCAATCTAACTCAATTTTCTTCCTCAATCCGAATCGAGTATAACAATTTTTCAACGTTTTCAAGTCGAAAATTGGTCTTGCAGAAGGTCGATTTCATCATAAATGAACCCCACAATTCGATTCAAATTCAACCTTTTTTCGAGTTTTTGAGACGTTTTGGAGTCGAATTTCCGAAATTCCGATGAGTCAATCTAACTCAATTTTCTTCCTCAATCCGAATCGAGTATAACAATTTTTCAACGTTTTCAAGTCGAAAATTGGTCTTGCAGAAGGTCGATTTCATCATAAATGAACCCCACAATTCGATTCAAATTCAACCTTTTTTCGAGTTTTTGAGACGTTTTAGAGTCGAATTTCCGAAATTCCGATGAGTCAATCTAACTCAATTTTCTTCCTCAATCCGAATCGAGTATAACAATTTTTCAACGTTTTCAAGTCGAAAATTGGTCTTGCAGAAGGTCGATTTCATCATAAATGAACCCCACAATTCGATTCAAATTCAACCTTTTTTCGAGTTTTTGAGACGTTTTAGAGTCGAATTTCCGAAATTCCGATGAGTCAATCTAACTCAATTTTCTTCCTCAATCCGAATCGAGTATAACAATTTTTCAACGTTTTCAAGTCGAAAATTGGTCTTGCAGAAGGTCGATTTCATCATAAATGAACCCCACAATTCGATTCAAATTCAACCTTTTTTCGAGTTTTTGATACGTTTTGGAGTCGAATTTCCGAAATTCCGATGAGTCAATCTAACTCAATTTTCTTCCTCAATCCGAATCGAGTATAACAATTTTTCACCGTTTTCAAGTCGAAAATTGGTCTTGCAGAAGGTCGATTTCATCATAAATGAACCCCACAATTCGATTCAAATTCAACCTTTTTTCGAGTTTTTGATACGTTTTGGAGTCGAATTTCCGAAATTCCGATGAGTCAATCTAACTCAATTTTCTTCCTCAATCCGAATCGAGTATAACAATTTTTCAACGTTTTCAAGTCGAAAATTGGTCTTGCAGAAGGTCGATTTCATCATAAATGAACCCCACAATTCGATTCAAATTCAACCTTTTTTCGAGTTTTTGATACGTTTTGGAGTCGAATTTCAGAAATTCCGATGAGTCAATCTAACTCAATTTTCTTCCTCAATCCGAATCGAGTATAACAATTTTTCACCGTTTTCAAGTCGAAAATTGGTCTTGCAGAAGGTCGATTTCATCATAAATGAACCCCACAATTCGATTCAAATTCAACCTTTTTTCGAGTTTTTGATACGTTTTGGAGTCGAATTTCCGAAATTCCGATGAGTCAATCTAACTCAATTTTCTTCCTCAATCCGAATCGAGTATAACAATTTTTCACCGTTTTCAAGTCGAAAATTGGTCTTGCAGAAGGTCGATTTCATCATAAATGAACCCCACAATTCGATTCAAATTCAACCTTTTTTCGAGTTTTTGATACGTTTTGGAGTCGAATTTCCGAAATTCCGATGAGTCAATCTAACTCAATTTTCTTCCTCAATCCGAATCGAGTATAACAATTTTTCAACGTTTTCAAGTCGAAAATTGGTCTTGCAGAAGGTCGATTTCATCCTAAATGAACCCCACAATTCGATTCAAATTCAACCTTTTTTCGAGTTTTTGATACGTTTTGGAGTCGAATTTCCGAAATTCCGATGAGTCAATCTAACTCAATTTTCTTCCTCAATCCGAATCGAGTATAACAATTTTTCACCGTTTTCAACTCGAAAATTGGTCTTGCAGAAGGTCGATTTCATCATAAATGAACCCCACAATTCGATTCAAATTCAACCTTTTTTCGAGTTTTTGATACGTTTTGGAGTCGAATTTCCGAAATTCCGATGAGTCAATCTAACTCAATTTTCTTCCTCAATCCGAATCGAGTATAACAATTTTTCAACGTTTTCAAGTCGAAAATTGGTCATGCAGAAGGTCGATTTCATCATAAATGAACCCCACAATTCGATTCATATTCAACCTTTTTTCGAGTTTTTGAGACGTTTTGGAGTCGAATTTCCGAAATTCCGATGAGTCAATCTAACTCAATTTTCTTCCTCAATCCGAATCGAGTATAACAATTTTTCAACGTTTTCAAGTCGAAAATTGGTCTTGCAGAAGGTCGATTTCATCAAAAATGAACCCCACAATTCGATTCAAATTCAACCTTTTTTCGAGTTTTTGATACATTTTGGAGTCGAATTTCCGAAATTCCGATGAGTCAATCTAACTCAATTTTCTTCCTCAATCCGAATCGAGTATAACAATTTTTCAACGTTTTCAAGTCGAAAATTGGTGTTGCAGAAGGTCGATTTCATCATAAATGAACCCCACAATTCGATTCAAATTCAACCTTTTTTCGAGTTTTTGATACGTTTTGGAGTCGAATTTCCGAAATTCCGATGAGTCAATCTAACTCAATTTTCTTCCTCAATCCGAATCGAGTATAACAATTTTTCAACGTTTTCAAGTCGAAAATTGGTCTTGCAGAAGGTCGATTTCATCATAAATGAACCCCACAATTCGATTCAAATTCAACCTTTTTTCGAGTTTTTGAGACGTTTTGGAGTCGAATTTCCGAAATTCGGATGAGTCAATCTAACTCAATTTTCTTCCTCAATCCGAATCGAGTATAACAATTTTTCAACGTTTTCAAGTCGAAAATTGGTCTTGCAGAAGGTCGATTTCATCATAAATGAACCCCACAATTCGATTCAAATTCAACCTTTTTTCGAGTTTTTGATACGTTTTGGAGTCGAATTTCCGAAATTCCGATGAGTCAATCTAACTCAATTTTCTTCCTCAATCCGAATCGAGTATAACAATTTTTCAACGTTTTCAAGTCGAAAATTGGTCTTGCAGAAGGTCGATTTCATCATAAATGAACCCCACAATTCGATTCAAATTCAACCTTTTTTCGAGTTTTTGAGACGTTTTGGAGTCGAATTTCCGAAATTCCGATGAGTCAATCTAACTCAATTTTCTTCCTCAATCCGAATCGAGTATAACAATTTTTCAACGTTTTCAAGTCGAAAATTGGTCTTGCATAAGGTCGATTTCATCATAAATGAACCCCACAATTCGATTCAAATTCAACCTTTTTTCGAGTTTTTGATACGTTTTGGAGTCGAATTTCCGAAATTCCGATGAGTCAATCTAACTCAATTTTCTTCCTCAATCCGAATCGAGTATAACAATTTTTCAACGTTGTCAAGTCGAAAATTGGTCTTGCATAAGGTCGATTTCATCATAAATGAACCCCACAATTCGATTCAAATTCAACCTTTTTTCGAGTTTTTGATACGTTTTGGAGTCGAATTTCCGAAATTCCGATGAGTCAATCTAACTCAATTTTCTTCCTCAATCCGAATCGAGTATAACAATTTTTCAACGTTTTCAAGTCGAAAATTGGTCTTGCAGAAGGTCGATTTCATCATAAATGAACCCCACAATTCGATTCAAATTCAACCTTTTTTCGAGTTTTTGATACGTTTTGGAGTCGAATTTCCGAAATTACGATGAGTCAATCTAACTCAATTTTCTTCCTCAATCCGAATCGAGTATAACAATTTTTCAACGTTTTCAAGTCGAAAATTGGTCTTGCAGAAGGTCGATTTCATCATAAAGGAACCCCACAATTCGATTCAAATTCAACCTTTTTTCGAGTTTCTGATACGTTTTGGATTCGAATTTCTGAAATTCCGATGAGTCAGTCCAACTCAATTTTCTTCCTCAAACCGAATCGATTATAACAAGTTTTCAAGTCGAAAATTGGTCTTGCAGATGGTCGAATTCATCCTAAATTAGCCCCACAATTCGATTCAAATTCAACCTTTTTTCGAGTTGTTGAGACGTTTTGGAGTCGAATTTCCGAAATTCCGATGAGTCAATCTAACTCAATTTTCCTCCTCAATCCGAATCGAGTATAACAATTTTTCAACGTTTTCAAGTCGAAAATTGGTCTTGCAGATGGTCGAATTCATCCTAAATTAACCCCACATTTCGATTCAAATTCAACCTTTTTTCGAGTTTTTGAGACGTTTTGGAGTCGAATTTCCGAAATTCCGATGAGTCAATCTAACTCAATTTTCTTCCTCAATCCGAATCGAGTATAACAATTTTTCAACGTTTTCAAGTCGAAAATTGGTCTTGCAGAAGGTCGATTTCATCCTAAATGAACCCCACAATTCGATTCAAATTCAACCTTTTTTCGAGTTTTTGATACGTTTTGGAGTCGAATTTCCGAAATTCCGATGAGTCAATCTAACTCAATTTTCTTCCTCAATCCGAATCGAGTATAACAATTTTTCACCGTTTTCAACTCGAAAATTGGTCTTGCAGAAGGTCGATTTCATCATAAATGAACCCCACAATTCGATTCAAATTCAACCTTTTTTCGAGTTTTTGATACGTTTTGGAGTCGAATTTCCGAAATTCCGATGAGTCAATCTAACTCAATTTTCTTCCTCAATCCGAATCGAGTATAACAATTTTTCAACGTTTTCAAGTCGAAAATTGGTCATGCAGAAGGTCGATTTCATCATAAATGAACCCCACAATTCGATTCATATTCAACCTTTTTTCGAGTTTTTGAGACGTTTTGGAGTCGAATTTCCGAAATTCCGATGAGTCAATCTAACTCAATTTTCTTCCTCAATCCGAATCGAGTATAACAATTTTTCAACGTTTTCAAGTCGAAAATTGGTCTTGCAGAAGGTCGATTTCATCAAAAATGAACCCCACAATTCGATTCAAATTCAACCTTTTTTCGAGTTTTTGATACATTTTGGAGTCGAATTTCCGAAATTCCGATGAGTCAATCTAACTCAATTTTCTTCCTCAATCCGAATCGAGTATAACAATTTTTCAACGTTTTCAAGTCGAAAATTGGTCTTGCAGAAGGTCGATTTCATCATAAATGAACCCCACAATTCGATTCAAATTCAACCTTTTTTCCAGTTTTTGATACGTTTTGGAGTCGAATTTCCGAAATTCCGATGAGTCAATCTAACTCAATTTTCTTCCTCAATCCGAATCGAGTATAACAATTTTTCAACGTTTTCAAGTCGAAAATTGGTCTTGCAGAAGGTCGATTTCATCATAAATGAACCCCACAATTCGATTCAAATTCAACCTTTTTTCGAGTTTTTGAGACGTTTTGGAGTCGAATTTCCGAAATTCCGATGAGTCAATCTAACTCAATTTTCTTCCTCAATCCGAATCGAGTATAACAATTTTTCAACGTTTTCAAGTCGAAAATTGGTCTTGCAGAAGGTCGATTTCATCATAAATGAACCCCACAATTCGATTCAAATTCAACCTTTTTTCGAGTTTTTGAGACGTTTTGGAGTCGAATTTCCGAAATTCGGATGAGTCAATCTAACTCAATTTTCTTCCTCAATCCGAATCGAGTATAACAATTTTTCAACGTTTTCAAGTCGAAAATTGGTCTTGCAGAAGGTCGATTTCATCATAAATGAACCCCACAATTCGATTCAAATTCAACCTTTTTTCGAGTTTTTGATACGTTTTGGAGTCGAATTTCCGAAATTCCGATGAGTCAATCTAACTCAATTTTCTTCCTCAATCCGAATCGAGTATAACAATTTTTCAACGTTTTCAAGTCGAAAATTGGTCTTGCAGAAGGTCGATTTCATCATAAATGAACCCCACAATTCGATTCAAATTCAACCTTTTTTCGAGTTTTTGAGACGTTTTGGAGTCGAATTTCCGAAATTCCGATGAGTCAATCTAACTCAATTTTCTTCCTCAATCCGAATCGAGTATAACAATTTTTCAACGTTTTCAAGTCGAAAATTGGTCTTGCATAAGGTCGATTTCATCATAAATGAACCCCACAATTCGATTCAAATTCAACCTTTTTTCGAGTTTTTGATACGTTTTGGAGTCGAATTTCCGAAATTCCGATGAGTCAATCTAACTCAATTTTCTTCCTCAATCCGAATCGAGTATAACAATTTTTCAACGTTGTCAAGTCGAAAATTGGTCTTGCATAAGGTCGATTTCATCATAAATGAACCCCACAATTCGATTCAAATTCAACCTTTTTTCGAGTTTTTGATACGTTTTGGAGTCGAATTTCCGAAATTCCGATGAGTCAATCTAACTCAATTTTCTTCCTCAATCCGAATCGAGTATAACAATTTTTCAACGTTTTCAAGTCGAAAATTGGTCTTGCAGAAGGTCGATTTCATCATAAATGAACCCCACAATTCGATTCAAATTCAACCTTTTTTCGAGTTTTTGATACGTTTTGGAGTCGAATTTCCGAAATTACGATGAGTCAATCTAACTCAATTTTCTTCCTCAATCCGAATCGAGTATAACAATTTTTCAACGTTTTCAAGTCGAAAATTGGTCTTGCAGAAGGTCGATTTCATCATAAAGGAACCCCACAATTCGATTCAAATTCAACCTTTTTTCGAGTTTCTGATACGTTTTGGATTCGAATTTCTGAAATTCCGATGAGTCAGTCCAACTCAATTTTCTTCCTCAAACCGAATCGATTATAACAAGTTTTCAAGTCGAAAATTGGTCTTGCAGATGGTCGAATTCATCCTAAATTAGCCCCACAATTCGATTCAAATTCAACCTTTTTTCGAGTTGTTGAGACGTTTTGGAGTCGAATTTCCGAAATTCCGATGAGTCAATCTAACTCAATTTTCCTCCTCAATCCGAATCGAGTATAACAATTTTTCAACGTTTTCAAGTCGAAAATTGGTCTTGCAGATGGTCGAATTCATCCTAAATTAACCCCACATTTCGATTCAAATTCAACCTTTTTTCGAGTTTTTGAGACGTTTTGGAGTCGAATTTCCGAAATTCCGATGAGTCAATCTAACTCAATTTTCTTCCTCAATCCGAATCGAGTATAACAATTTTTCAACGTTTTCAAGTCGAAAATTGGTCTTGCAGAAGGTCGATTTCATCATAAATGAACCCCACAATTCGATTCAAATTCAACCTTTTTTCGAGTTTTTGAGACGTTTTGGAGTCGAATTTCCGAAATTCGGATGAGTCAATCTAACTCAATTTTCTTCCTCAATCCGAATCGAGTATAACAATTTTTCAACGTTTTCAAGTCGAAAATTGGTCTTGCAGAAGGTCGATTTCATCATAAATGAACCCCACAATTCGATTCAAATTCAACCTTTTTTCGAGTTTTTGATACGTTTTGGAGTCGAATTTCCGAAATTCCGATGAGTCAATCTAACTCAATTTTCTTCCTCAATCCGAATCGAGTATAACAATTTTTCAACGTTTTCAAGTCGAAAATTGGTCTTGCAGAAGGTCGATTTCATCATAAATGAACCCCACAATTCGATTCAAATTCAACCTTTTTTCGAGTTTTTGAGACGTTTTGGAGTCGAATTTCCGAAATTCCGATGAGTCAATCTAACTCAATTTTCTTCCTCAATCCGAATCGAGTATAACAATTTTTCAACGTTTTCAAGTCGAAAATTGGTCTTGCATAAGGTCGATTTCATCATAAATGAACCCCACAATTCGATTCAAATTCAACCTTTTTTCGAGTTTTTGATACGTTTTGGAGTCGAATTTCCGAAATTCCGATGAGTCAATCTAACTCAATTTTCTTCCTCAATCCGAATCGAGTATAACAATTTTTCAACGTTGTCAAGTCGAAAATTGGTCTTGCATAAGGTCGATTTCATCATAAATGAACCCCACAATTCGATTCAAATTCAACCTTTTTTCGAGTTTTTGATACGTTTTGGAGTCGAATTTCCGAAATTCCGATGAGTCAATCTAACTCAATTTTCTTCCTCAATCCGAATCGAGTATAACAATTTTTCAACGTTTTCAAGTCGAAAATTGGTCTTGCAGAAGGTCGATTTCATCATAAATGAACCCCACAATTCGATTCAAATTCAACCTTTTTTCGAGTTTTTGATACGTTTTGGAGTCGAATTTCCGAAATTACGATGAGTCAATCTAACTCAATTTTCTTCCTCAATCCGAATCGAGTATAACAATTTTTCAACGTTTTCAAGTCGAAAATTGGTCTTGCAGAAGGTCGATTTCATCATAAAGGAACCCCACAATTCGATTCAAATTCAACCTTTTTTCGAGTTTCTGATACGTTTTGGATTCGAATTTCTGAAATTCCGATGAGTCAGTCCAACTCAATTTTCTTCCTCAAACCGAATCGATTATAACAAGTTTTCAAGTCGAAAATTGGTCTTGCAGATGGTCGAATTCATCCTAAATTAGCCCCACAATTCGATTCAAATTCAACCTTTTTTCGAGTTGTTGAGACGTTTTGGAGTCGAATTTCCGAAATTCCGATGAGTCAATCTAACTCAATTTTCCTCCTCAATCCGAATCGAGTATAACAATTTTTCAACGTTTTCAAGTCGAAAATTGGTCTTGCAGAAGGTCGATTTCATCATAAAGGAACCCCACAATTCGATTCAAATTCAACCTTTTTTCGAGTTTCTGATACGTTTTGGATTCGAATTTCTGAAATTCCGATGAGTCAGTCCAACTCAATTTTCTTCCTCAAACCGAATCGATTATAACAAGTTTTCAAGTCGAAAATTGGTCTTGCAGATGGTCGAATTCATCCTAAATTAGCCCCACAATTCGATTCAAATTCAACCTTTTTTCGAGTTGTTGAGACGTTTTGGAGTCGAATTTCCGAAATTCCGATGAGTCAATCTAACTCAATTTTCCTCCTCAATCCGAATCGAGTATAACAATTTTTCAACGTTTTCAAGTCGAAAATTGGTCTTGCAGATGGTCGAATTCATCCTAAATTAACCCCACATTTCGATTCAAATTCAACCTTTTTTCGAGTTGTTGAGACGTTTTGGAGTCGAATTTCCGAAATTCCGATGAGTCAATCTAACTCAATTTTCTTCCTCAATCCGAATCGAGCATAACAATTTTTCAATGTTTTCAAGTCGAACATTGGTCTTGCAGAAGGTCGATTTCATCCTAAATGAACCCCACAATTCGATTCAAATTCAACCTTTTTTCGAGTTTTTGAGACGTTTTGGAGTCGAATTTCCGAAATTCCGATGAGTCAATCTAACTCAATTTTCTTCCTCAATCCGAATCGAGTATAACAATTTTTCAACGTTTTCAAGTCGAAAATTGGTCTTGCAGATGGTCGAATTCATCCTAAATTAACCCCACAATTCGATTCAAATTCAACCTTTTTTCGAGTTTTTGAGACGTTTTGGAGTCGAATTTCCAAAATTCCGATGAGTCAATCTAACTCAATTTTCTTCCTCAATCCGATTCGGGCATAACAATTTTTCAATGTTTTCAAGTCGAAAATTGGTCTTGCAGAAGGTCGATTTCATCCTAAATGAACCCCACAATTCGATTCAAATTCAACCTTTTTTCGAGTTTTTGAGACGTTTTGGA
Organism: Stenodema calcarata; assembly: GCA_963920205.1. Lineage (NCBI taxonomy): Eukaryota > Metazoa > Arthropoda > Insecta > Hemiptera > Miridae > Stenodema > Stenodema calcarata. The sequence goes on along the minus strand of OY986053.1, from coordinate 30,109,186 downwards.
GTCGAATTTCCGAAATTCCGATGAGTCAATCTAACTCAATTTTCTTCCTTAATCCGAATCGAGTATAACAATTTTTCGACGTTATCAAGTCGAACATTGGTCTTGCAGAAGGTCGAATTCATCCTAAATTAACCCCACAATTCGATTCAAATTCAACTTTTTTTCGAGTTAGTGAGACGTTTTCGAGTCGAATTTCCCAAATTCCGATGAGTCAATCTAACTCAATTTTCTTCCTTAATCCGAATCGAGTATAACAATTTTTCGACGTTATCAAGTCGAACATTGGTCTTGCAGAAGGTCGAATTCATCATAAATGAACCCCACAATTCGATTCAAAGTCAACGTTTTTCGAGCCTTTGAGACGTTTTGGAGTCGAATTTGAGAAATTCCGATGAGTCAATCTAACTCAATTTTCTTCCCTAATCCGAATCGAGTATAACAATTTTTCAACGTTTTGACTCGAGTTGTGATTCTTAGGTAGGTACCTACTGTCACGATAAAGCTTTCGATACAACATGTAAATATCTCACTGTGTGTTGACCTCGTACGCAAGCTATCAATAAGATGCCAGTAGAATTTCTAGTTTTGTAGTCACGTCCGCAACTCGTACGCTACTCCGCCCCCTCCGTCACAAGTTTTCTGCAAATCGCACGTCTGCCACTGGCACGTCTGCAACTTGCACGCTACCCCGCCCCCTCCGTCACAAGTTTTCTGCAAATCGCACGTCTGCCACTGGCACGTCTGCAACTTGCACGCTACCCCGCCCCCTCCGTCACAAGTTTTCTGCAAATCGCATGTCTGCCACTGGGACGTCTACAACTCGTACGCCACCCGTCGAGTACCCATCAGTACTTCAGTACGCGGTCCCGACTGCGTTAATTGGAGGAACCCAACCGCTTGTAAGGCGACGTCAAGTTCTCGCGTAAAGCAGTAAATATTAGGTTCCATTGAGGATGGCAATAGCCCGCCGTACATGATCCGATATTTGCGGCAGATTTGGTCGGCCGACCTCGTCTGCCAGATTTCGTCGGCCGACCTCGTCTGCCAGATTTCGTCGGCCGACCAGGAGTGACAAATGAGATCGCTCGCCGTACCGTGAAAAATTTATCTGCAGACTTTCCATGCCCCAGGTCAGTCACCTGATCTCATCTGCTCGTTAGTGGGTTGAAATCTGGAAGATTTTTATATCTGGCAGTTCTGTCACCGACGTTCATCTGACAGTTTTGAGTTATCGGTCGGACCGGAAAGTGACAGATCGGTGACAGATTTGCAGTAGGTAAGTAACTGTTGATGCCACGGGGTTAGTAACTGAATTTCTGCCAACTTGATGCTGAGTTTTATCTACTGTCATTGTAAATTTACTTCATCTTATTTATTTATTATTTTTTTTTTACTGTGTAAATTAGATAAGAGATTAAAACAAATAGTGCAAACATGTAAAAAAAATAAATAAAATAAAATAACATTAATAATAACGAAAAAGTTCTTGAATAAGTCGAATAAATTTTGGCTTCCTAAACGATTTGGTTATTTTCATTAAGGATATTACTTACTCGAAACACATTAGGTATACTGGAAAAAAAGACAGTTGCCCTCCTGTGGGTGAAATGCCCTAACTATGCCTCCCCAATAGGTAGACCATGCGACGACAGAATCCCTAGCAAGCTTTATTAGTTCATTTTTGTTTTTTTTTTTAAACTTGGCTTTGGATTTTAATGGCTGCAGTACCGGTTAAATTGCGCAGAAATGTGATCGTTGAATTGGGACATTAATTAAGAACCACCCTGCATATAACTCTCGATAAAACTGAAATGAAAAGTTCAAATTTGCACAAAAAATCTGTCTTGGCAATCGAACTACATACAGTAACTGTAGGGTAGTAACTACAGTACTACGTACAGTAACTACGTAGTTCTACTGCCAAGACGGATTTTTGGTGCAAATTTGAACTTTTTATTTCAGTTTTATCACTACAGTCTGGACTCGCTCAAGTAAGGAATAGCGGCTATGCTAAACCTGTATAACCGTTGGGTCTTCCAGAGCGGGTAGACCTCGTACGCCGTCTTCATGGCCGAGAGTGGTGTACATAACAGATTTTGATTTCGCTAAAATTGTGATTCAAAAACATGTTTAGTTATTATATTTTCAACCGCTGTGACCAAGCGATGTAAGCTTTGCAGAATGACACCAAGTGGATTGGAGACAGATAAATAATAGTTGCATGCAGTTCCCCAAAACAGGCGCCATTGGCTAGAAAGTACATTCCGATGGGCCTTATGAGTAGACTCACAAAATCTCGAGTCTCAAGACACTCTAGGGTTATTTTATGCGGATTTCGCCACCGATTTTCGGCGATTTTTAGACGCAAGAACTTGGTTATATCTCACAGTTCAAGTTAAATCCCAAACTTCGAGTTGAAACAATAATCAAGTTAGATTGCTAGATTTTGCTAGATTTACTATGATTTTGCTAGATTTGCTAGTTAGATTGCTAGATTTACTATGATAGTTACTATAATTATTATAGTAAATCTATCATAGTAAATCTGTTTTTGTTTCTTACAGCAAGATCTAGCAATGTAACTTGATTGAAGATCGTTTTACAGTGACAATAACACACCATACACTTTTTTAACTTGACACTAGCTCATATTTTATAGTACCTGTTGAGGCATACATCAGAAGTGCCTATAGGCTCTCATGAAGGCATCTACAAAATTATAGTCCACCAAAAGCCATTATAGTCCACCAACATTGTTGAAAGCTATCGTTACAATAATATACACAATATTATGTAATACACAATAAGTTAAACTTAGTCAGTTTTCCTTGAAACGGCAGTAACTGACGTTTCAAGGAAAACCGGCTTACTTGCAAAAATTTGGACATCCAAAAAATGCCGGCCCCTTCATTGCTCGACTCCAGTTTAGTGTTACGAAGCCGTACTGCAGCTGGATGTTAAAGTTAGGTCCTATCGATCATGCTGATATCGATTAATTATCGAAAACATCGATTCGCTCCTATTAATCGTAGTTAAGTTGTTCTTCCCCTTCCATAATGTAAACTCAAGCACTCAGTTTGGAGACAAACCCACTTGAGCTGTTTTGCATGCAAACACTTGCCATAACTGAGTCAGTAAATTCTGACGCATCGTTTTTTGGAAAAACCACTTGAGCCAAATTGGATATCATTGAGTCAAAACTTTTAAACAAAACTTTTAACAAAACAGCTGGTCCCGAGTTTCGAGTTAAGTAATTTGCAGGGGGAATTCGCAAGCGAAAAATCACTCGCTATGGAAAAACCCTGATGCATTTCGAGGCAAAACACCTTGCCACCAGATTTTGGTTGATAAGTGGTTTTGCCTGCAAATTGGATGACGTAAATTGTCGATAAGTGGCTGAAATTGACAAAAACAAGTGGTTTTGCTTGCAAACTACCACAGATAAGTTTTACTGCCACCAAATTAGATGGAAAAACCATAAGATCAGTGGTTTATACGATTTTTCACAATTTTTGACGAATTCGGAGATGAGTTTTTTTACTTTAGAACGGAAGAGTACATCAAAAGCGAAACTAGGAATGTGTTTATCGTTCGAACCAGTTTTTCTGTTCGAATTTTACCAAAAATACTCCAGTCGAAATTAATTACGCCGAAATTTCTCAAACCACCCCAAAAGCCCTTCAATTTCCTCAGGGAGGGAGTTGCCGAGAAGTCCAAAATGGTAAAATTGTACTGAAAAATCGTTGTTTAGTCCTGACTTCGCCAAAGGTGACCGTGAAAATCAAAGGTAATGATTTGTTGAAATTTCCTGTAACTAACCAAATTTTACAACATCGCTTTTCTTATGAACTTCAGGGGATGGAAAGTGGAGGGGAGAGCAGATGGAGGATGTGGTCCTTGGACCTGTTCATGAGAGGTATCAGGGACTGACCATCGAAATGGGTTGCATGTCAGGGCGTGGGTTCTGCAAAAAACGAAACAAAAGAAAATTCGCTTCCTTGAGAAATTGTTCCTGATTTTTATATTTTCATGTGTCCTGAATTCGAATCTGAAGTAAAAAAAAAAAAAAATTCTATCTACTCGTGGTATCATTTTTGAGAAATTAGACCTTGTTTTTGAAACACCTGAACTAGCTTATTTCTTAATTTTATTTTTATTTCATTTATTTATTTATTGTTGCTCCCATGAATCTTTTTTGTGACTTTTATAATTACATGTGTGCTGAATTCGAATCAATAGTAAACATCATTTTGAGTTTCAATACCACCGATGCACGGTGGTCGGAAAATTTTATGGGACTAAAGAGGGTAAGAATGAAAATGAAAGAACGGGATCGGTGTTGTAGTGAAAATACACCCAGATGGTACCTACACAAGACAAAATTTAATGCAATCATCGTAGTTAAAACATGTGAAATGAGCGATCAGGATCTCAAATAATTTCGATTTATTCTCGATTTTTCGATAAATGTCTCGTAATCTTCTTCTTATTGAATGTCTTGGCACTTCTATAGTGGCGAAAAACTCCCCCGCAATTCAAAACTGCAAGTCAATCACATTCTAAGATATCCTTCAAAAACCTTCCAACCCAGGTCCTGCAGGCCCTTAAAGTGTAATTCCTAAGGATGCTACGTACCGAATTACAGCTTCATAGTGTGAATAGCATAGAAATCTGCTTTAGGAGCCACTCAGCTGATGCCCTATGCTGCTTGAAGTGTAAGTCCTAAGAGGCTACATGCGTACTTTAAAGTCTCTCCACCAAGGGAATTGGCGTCGGGTGAGAGGATGGCGGATTTAGCCAGTTATGTGAAGGCTAAAATAATGTTAAAATCCCCATGAGCATAAACGATGGGGGAGGTGAGCAAATCGTTAACAAGAATCGGAGTTTAACAGAATGACTGCTTATGTTTATTTTAAGTTGTAGGCAAAATATAAACTTGAAACACTTAAATATACTTGAGTATGAGATGTGCAATATGCAATTCTCATACAACGAGAGGTCGAATTTTTCATTTTCATAAAAACCCGCGAGTCCATAGTTTATTGATCATCCAACTAATAACGAGCAACCAGGCGAAGGGGGTGACAGGCGGCATCCCCTCAGCGCAGGGCCTAAACCTCGTCGTGGCCTCTAGCGGCTCCTACTCGAATCACCACCTTGTTTTCAGAGCCAGTCAGGACTCCGTCGAGACCGCCGACAAACCCTCTTCCCACATCCAGAGCTAACAAAACTTTCGAGAGGTTTCCCCGGCAGGGAAGCGATGTTCTAACCTCCAAAGCCCATTTGAAGGTAACTTTTCAATTCAGCCTATCAATCGAACGATTCGAACAAAAAAATTTTTTTTTAACGTGATTACCACCGTATGGAATTTAAATACCACCGTATGGTATTTAAAAAAAAAATATTCCGTCTGATGTCTGCCAGTCTTCCTGCAGTGTCCTTGTTCCGATTGTTTGTTGAAACCCCAAGGGCATAAAAGGGGTTGGAGGGAACGAAACCTTATAAAGCACCTGTAAACATTGGACGCCTTCACTCTTTAGTTGCTTCTCCTTTCAGTTAACAATGTTCATCTCAGTCAACACATTATAAACACGACAGGGTGATCCTATACTATCTACATTTAATTACCTACGTTCTATAATTAATTTTTATAGTGTTAATTATCATTATTATTGTACATAAGAATTCGAACTTCTTGATGCATCTTGTAGTGGTGTCTTTAAAATATTGAAATTTATATTTGAGAGAAACAGACCAAAATCTGTGGACGACAATACAAAACGCGCATTTATTACTAACGACTGGAGTGGCGTCATCATTCACAACTCACAAGTTGTAAACTTCAAAAATCGATTCAGCGTTCGAAAATACTGGAGTAATCACGCAATTAAGGTCATTTTGGTGATATTCGATGATTTTTTTAGTAGTCAAAAGGACCTCGAGGTGACCTGGGGAAACGAGTAATCAGAGTTTGTACCAATCCAGGGGTTGAGCTTCACTTTTGGTGCCCCGAAAACGTCCACATTTTTCGATTTTCTTCAGTTTTTCGCTTATAACTCCTGAACAATGCTTCCTAACTTACCGAGAGACAATGATGCCATTCGATTGATGCCAACATGAAAATTGACCCTGTTTATAGGGTAGAAATCGACGTATGTAAAACGACAATTTTTCCATTTGAATAATTTATCGTGTTGCTAAATTGTACCATTTGACGACTTTCTATCGTCTGTAGCATCAAAAGTACTGGTCCTATCAAAAGCTGTTGGACTCTTAAGTTGTAGAGAATCTAAAGGTAAGTTCAAGGAACACCTAATTTTAAAATTTGACCAATTTTTAACCATACGTATTTGCCAAATTCCGAAAATAGTCATTTTGGAATATGCTCATCTTACTTCGGAAAATCCAAACCTTTTGACGTTTTCGGGGCTCCAAAAGTGATGCTCAACCCCTGGAGAACTCGGATTAGAACAAACTCAGATTACTCGTTTTCAGGCCTATCTGTAGGTTTTAGAATGATTTCCAGCTTTCCCCAGATCACTTCGAGGTACTCCCCTTCCAGGTCTAATTTTACTGGACTACGTATTAACCAATCCTGCCTGTTTAACTGTTTTAAACGTTTTTTGTTCCTGGTTCTAAAACCACTAATGCTATTCAACTAATCTACCGCCCATCGAAATTGTTTTCACACAACTTCACGCTCTCTCAGGGTGGTGTGGCGTCCATTTTGCTAAGAGTGGAATAATTTTATTTTGATAGTCTTCGAAGCACACAGCAAAATTGATCTACAAATTTCAACCAATTCTCTACCCGTAAAGACAATAAGAATAAGTACTCAAATTTTGTAGATCTCAAAAAAAAAGTTTGGATTGGTTCATGAGTTAAACAGTAGGGAATCCTATACAGACCGCGGAGTCGGTTTCTAATGCTCTTGAGCCCCCTTCAGAACTTGAAACATCACCACAAAGGACGACCCACTCTCGATATCCAGCCACAGAGTGGCTTCATGTTTAGAGAGATGGGAGCTCCGATATGGTTTCAAATTTCGATGGTGAATTTGCTGCGGTTTACTTGGTACTTCGAGAAATCGCTCGGAGAGACGTGGACAATGCAGGTGCTGCCTGGGGATTCTCAAGCAACCATCCTGTTTCCTCCAGCAGCCATTCGTATTGTACGCGATCGTCGAGCGATGGAAGTTAAATACTGGAATAATGAATTTAATGGATCCTGAGTTGCTTTGGGGCGCAGGGGAACGAAAGAGCTGACACGCTGGCCGAAGAGCGAGCCCGTAGAAAGCGAATCGAGTCCACCTATATCGATGGCCACAGCAAAAATGTTCATAAAGTCCGATCTGATGAGCAAATTTGTAGAATCGCTAAGGCCTAATGGAAGATACAATCGTGGGATGCAATCCCTCGTCAGGAAAGATAATGTGTTACACTCGTACAGGGAACTCGCTTAAACAATCCAGAAAATCGAAAGCTGTTGGGCAGCGAGACGTTTCATGAACAATTCATTGCAGACCGGCATTCGGTAGAAAATAAAAATAACGACTTTCAAAATATGGAAAAATATGAAACCTGAAAAAAAGCGAACCTTCTGAGGATCCTTTCGTATAAATTATGCACTAGAGGAGGGTGCGTTGAATCGCTCTCGGCGGTTGTAGGGAGGTAAATATACATACATTCTCTTACGATCCAAGAGTAAGTACGTGGATGCTGCTTGTAACCCAAGCTTGGTGCGAAGGCGAAAATCAGTCTTGGGAAATCATGAATAAGTAAAATGAAGGTGTAGAACCAGCCGTGCAATGAAAAATGTATGTTCCTGGATGGTACCAAGTTGTTCGGGGTGAGAAGTTTGAAAACTCAAAAGGGTTTCATTTATTGTTCACTTCATTATTATTCAACTAGTCCAGTTTTGTCGCCCGTTAATCTCAGCAGCTCGTTTCCTATTGTAAGAGGGAAAGAGAAATCCAATAAAAACTAAATTACTGTTCATATGGTATTTCGTTCGAAAGAAAATACGTACAAGTATCAATCAGCCTGGCGTTGACTGGGATTTCCTTTATCTTTATTCCCAGCAGACGTTTTATAACATAATCCAATAAATTATCGCAACAAGTGAAAAGCGACCGAAAAATGTGAAACGAAAATGCAATTGTCAATATACGCATAGTAGGGGGAAGAGGGGGTGTCTGCACAGGGGCCAGCACGGGGCAGAGTATACTGAACCCGCACGACGCAAATTTATCACAGACTTTCAAAAGGGGCGAGTCTAGACTCTCACTAGCTAATTGGCTTACAATTTAGTAGGTTGTAACTAAAATTTGCAGGAAACCCTCCAATACCCTTACAAGACAAACACATTGGTATCCCATTGAGCATACATTGAATTTAGCTGTTATAAAATCATTAAATAAAGTACATTAATATTTATTAATAATTATAAATAACTAGTAACGTAGGTCGTGGAATTAAAGCCCCAGAATTATATTAGTTCAAATTATTTGTAATTAATTCATCATCTCCATAAACGTCCATCTATCATTTAGTGATCTAGACCGAAGGTGATCTGCACAAAGAAGATAATAAACCGTTGTGATTCGCAGGGTTTTTTTCTTCTGTTTCAATCGCAGGAAAATGTTTGGTCCCAGAACACTTTTCATTTGTATTCCATTTAGATGTGCACGATGTAAGCGTAGTTCAGATTGTTCGAGCTGTTATGTTTTGTCAATTCCGATTAGATTTGTTACCAACGTTGATATTTATCCAGTGCCTTAAAAGGAGATGGTCATGGGGTCATCCTACCCTTAGCCTTATTCCCCAATAGCAGCTAACTTTTCGGCTGGAGAGCTCAATTTTCAAGTGAGTGATTACCTCTCAAATTTTGAGGGGTTGCTCAATAGGTCCATACTTCAAACACGAAAAAAAATTACCACTGATTTGGAGTTAGGTCGAAATTCCATTAGGTATTGACCTGCGATAGAAAGAATTAACTATGTCCGTAAAATTCAATCTATATGTCCATATACAACCATGACCCCCCCCCCCCCCCCCCACCCAAGATCAAAGTCTGGATCCGCCCTGTATTCATTTTGAATCCATCCCGTAGGCGTTACCAGGGATGTATGCAAAACTCTCAAACGTGAACGTTTTTGCACGATTGTCGAAAACAGGGTTTTAAAGCGGTTCTTTCCTTTTTCAACATCACGTCGTCCTTTTTCGATCTCGATCAAAAACACAAAGACTTTCAACCCGCTCTCGCCGCACCCTGCTTTTTCACTGTGGAACGTCCAAACAAAATGAGAAGGCGGTTCTTTTGAAGTGAAAAAAAGCCCCAAAACCTTTCTGTGAGAAATCACAGGGATGGAAGCGATGGATTTCTGGCAGGACCTAAATGTATATCAGCAATCCAATTTACCTCCTGTGATATCCGAGAGATCCAAAATGTTTACATGATTGAGTGAACGACATGAAAACCTCTACTTTCTATCCAACCCCACTCCCCTCCCTTATCCCAATTGACTCTTATTTTTTCCGGTAAAAGCGATAAGAAAGTTGGAAACTCGAGCTCGGCAGATGGGAACGACTAGTTGGCGAAGAGCTCGGTCTGGAAATGGCGGAAGGGAAAAGTAACTTCGTTGGAGCGCCGTCGGAGTTGCTTTCACGGCTGTTTCCCCGTTTTCGACGACCTTAAACAAAACTGTTCGTCTGGTCGGCGAAGTGGTCGGTAACTAAAACACAAGCTACGGTTTCCACAACGTAATTACGTCTCATATTTTATACTGCTTCTGTAACTAGACAGTTTTGTAGCCTGGTCATATTTTATCCATGCGGTTTACCGTAATCCACGGATCCTTCTTGAAGGCCATTTCATTATTACAATCGACATTAGTGGAATTGGGTAGACCATTTTCCGGTTCCATCTAAAATATTTTGAACATTCTCGTTTTATCACGATGCGTTTAGTGCCATCACCAGAACAAACATACAAACGGGGGAAAATTGGGATGATGGTGAAGAACCAAATAACGTACCTGCAGTGCAACAGCGCCACAACTCTTTTGACATTTTATGTCTTTACTCTGGCACATAACTCGAAAAACGTTACACAAAAGCGTCACACGAAATCGTCACGAAAATTTCTGATGATTTTCGCTTACAACCGATTCGTTGCTACGGAACTTTATCTTCGCCAGTTATCATCGTACAAAAATCGTTCACCACTCGCTGGATAGCTCTCGATTTACCTAACCATATTACGTTAACCACTGCGGGGTGCGTGGCCGACAAGCTGCGGTATGAGCGTGATTGTTTAAATAATTATTTACACACAGGTGATCATTCTCAATAATTTATATTGTCAACACGAATGCAAGCTTCATAATTTAAACTATAATTCGAAGGCCCCTGAATCCCTTCTTTAAAGACATAAAATGTCCCAATGTGTTGCAGACTCGAATGCAAGCATTTCTTTCGTTTTTTTTTTACTAACACATGTTATAGTTGTTTTGTTATAAGTATTAGAGTGTCTGTACCTACATCATCACATTCACCCCTTCTTTTAATTTGAGTTATGTGCCATAGTAAAGACATAAAATGTCAAAAAGAGATGATTGTTTTTTATAAGCCCGTCAGAAAGCTGACCTTTTGGCGCATTTTTAATCATACCTACACAGTTCTGTCGTAAGAATTGATAACGTTACAAGCGTTCCATGATGCTCCATTGAGAACGATCGTCAGTGGTCACGGACAACAATGTTTTTCCACTCCCCCCCGGTTTGCGTGCCACGCCACTCCATTTGGAACGATCGTCAGTGGAGTTCCACGATCGTCAGTGGTGTTCCACAATCGTCAGTGGACAACCCCCGCGCGTCACTGACAACCCCCGCCCCTATCCCACCCATCACTTCCTACTGCTTCCCGCCAACCCCCTCCACCCATCCACTCTCTTCCCCGCTCTACACTTCCTTCTCCACGTCGGATTACCACCCCCTTTTGCGAAGGTTTTCAGGACGAGCGTTCAAAGTCTCGTAACGTGGGGAAAAATTGAAAATGTAGCTCAAGAAAAACTAATTACGTTCAAAACTTTCCGAGATTGGGTCGAAAAGATGTGTGACAATTACCTTCATCCTCACTTCGCCCTATGAACCCTTTTTACGACTTATGACCGTATTGCACTAACATTTTCGCCCCCTACGGAAATTACAGCCATAATCTCCTTAATGTTTTCTATTTTATTTTTATTTTTTTATAAAACTGATTAATCAAAATGAGAACATTAGGTAGGATTGAAATAAAATTGATTGAAATAAAAGAATTATTTCAAATTGAAGTTTTGAGATTTTTGACTATTTTCATAATACTATTTTGCAAAGACGAAATTATTCCAACAGTCCATCCTTTCCAACATCCTTTTACAATTTGGAATAGGCTAAAAATATTATTCTTATCCTATTCCAAATTGTAAAAGAAATGATAGTGTACTGTTGGTATAATTTATCTTTACAAAGTGAAAGCCTTTAAAGCTAAAACTAAAAGCTAAGTCTTTCACTTTAGCAGGCCTGATTGTCGGTGTCATTGTGTACTTATTGAGACAACTGACGCGAGTTCTGAGGCCAGATTTCTCAAAATGACCATAAACCGGATTTCTATGCAGCATAGATGCCCCGAATATGCCATAGCATATGCAGTAAAAACTAATGAAATATGCGACAAGTATGCATTAAAAAATATTATAAAACTCGAGAAATTACTCGTAAGTTTCAGTACTTGGAAAAAACCACTCTACGAGTAAGTTTCAATGAGGAATGATCTGAATGAAATTCTCATTGCGTAAAAATATTTTGTGATTGCTGCTTTTACAGAACATTATTTGTTTTACTATTTACAACGTTTTGCAACGTTCACACTATTCGTACCTAACAAAATCTCACAATCGGTGACAATGACTACTCATGTTACTTTCACCATATCATCATTTTGAAGTAACACGAGCGCGAATATCCACAGTTGGAAATGAGTGTCTTTCAAATTTTCTGTACACCTACTTCTTTCAATTATAATCAAACCTACCTTATCAAATTCTTCTATTTTCGTGGCATAGAAGTACAACTTACAAATGGAACACAACAGTTTTAAAATAATTGTCTATATTTTTCATCTTCATACAGATTTGTAAATTTTTCGTAATTAATATTTACAAAAATACACATTTCAAAGGTGTCTTGAATGAAGTTGCGATGACGGTCCGAGAGAATATATTTGTAGACGGAAATTGTTTAAAATAACTGGGTAAGAATGCTCCATCAGTTCACTGGGTACATGTACCCAGTGAACTGATGGAGCATTCTTACCCACACTTTTACAGAAAAGTAGTCCACACTTTTACAGAAAAATAATGGTCTAGAAACATTAATGAACGTTAACAAGATTTTAATGGGAGAGGATGTATCCTCTCCCATTAAAATCTTGTTAACGTTCATTAATGTTTCTAGACCATTATTTTTCTGTAAAAGTGTGGACTACTTCTCTTGTAATTTCATCCCATTTGTACCAGGAATCGCCAGCATTTTGGAGGAGCATTCCTCGATCAACTCCAAACTTTGAACCAACTCAACACCACCTAGTCAGAATCAATGGTATGAACGACAAGTGGGCTTTCCGACCAAATCCAAGATTTTTTAACACTTTGTGACCCTACTCAAGTGATCAAAATCAATCTCTCCGTCTTTAGACACTTTATTTCATTTTCTTCCCGTCACCAAAAATCGTCAAACGTTATTGATTATCTATAAAATATGCAGCATTACTATTTTCCCCCCAAATATGCAAGAATATGCAGAATTAAATGCGAACCAGAGGATCTACAGAAGGCAACTCGGATAAAGAAAGAATCTGCGCTCACCTTACATGAAGCGAAATGGATATGCAATTGCATAGAAATTTGGTCTTTAATTACAACTGCCCGTGGTTTCATCCTAAAAACCCTAAATTGTGCCAAAATGTTCGTACTTACGAGTATATACAAACGATTGTGTTCAATGACGTTCAAAGTGATGTTCAAAGATGGGCAATTTCCGACGGAAATGGGTGTACCAAATTTGAGTTTCCGCGTTTGATAAGTATTTGCCGATTCGAATTCATTCGTCGCGGGCTGTGACCGCCTCACGCAGCTGAGTACCCTTTCGATATGAATATCATGTCAAAATTGAATACAGTGACGATGATTGATATGGTTATTTCCCGCTACCGCTGAGGGTTATTGGGCGCTCTGTCAACCCGTTGGCGGTTTCCCGATCGTAATCGTTAGCTGTTCGGTCCGCAATATTGTTACAGCGATACGTCGACGAATTCACTTGTTGCTCGCTTTTCTCCCTCAATCGACTTTGCTCGGTAATTCATAATGAAATTATAAAACCGCGTCTTTTAATAACACCGCGGCATTTTGCGTCTGATCATCGTGAGCAACGTTGTAGCGTATATGAAAAATCAATATCAAACTCTTTTTGTTTTATAGTGATTTTGAATGACATTTCGTCGAGGAATCAGCAACACCACCGAGCTCGTTTTTCACAACTTTTCAGGAGAGAGAAAAAACCGATTTTTTCGTCCATCAAGGCCTAATTGACTGAAGTTTTATCTCGATATCTATGATGAATAGATACCATTCATCATGGATCGAGATAAAACTTCAGTCAATTAGGCCTTGATGGACGAAAAAATCGGTTTTTTCTCTCTCTTGAAAAGTTGTGAAAAACGAGCTCGGTGGTGTTGCTGATTCCTCGACGATTTGTGACATTGTGCACGAAGCAGAGAGCGTTGTGACTTGTGTGTTTGTTGTTCTGTGTGTCCATTTGTGGGTCAATCACGCCCAAATGACTGAACTGGTTCCCATGATATTTTCGCCAACTCTACGCTCCTTGTTCTTAGGATGTCAATGCAGTTTTTGACATTTTATGTCTTTACTCTGGCACATAACTCGAAAAACGTTACACAAAAGCGTTACACGAAATCGTCACGAAAATTTCTGATGATTTTCGCTTACAACCGATTCGTTGCTACGGAACTTTATCTTCGCCAGTTATCATCGTACAAAAATCGTTCACCACTCGTTGGATAGCTCTCGATTTACCTAACCATATTACGTTAACCACTGCGGAGTGCGTGGCCGACAAGCTGCGGTATGAGCGTGATTGTTTAAATAATTGTTTACACACAGGTGATCATTCTCAATAATTTATATTGTCGACAAGAATGCAAGCTTCATAATTTATGATGAACCCTACAATTAAGTATAACAACTACGCAACTGGGGTTGGTGATGTAGCATTGTTCGAAGGTTCTTGAATCACTTCTTTAAAGACATAAAATGTCCCAATGTGTTGCAGACTCGTATGCAAGCATTTAATTCTCGACTGTTTCAACAACAGGATGGAGTTGATATTCTTTTGACATTTTCATGTCTTTGCTTTGGCACATAAACTGAAACGGGAAAAATTTGTTTCCTTGATTCACTCTTTCCCTCAGATCACGTCAGAACTCAAGGGCCAGGCGGGCCACTACGTCAGACGCACCTATGACGCCCGAGCGTATGACGTCAGACGGCTGGCAGGAGGCCAACTAGTACGTCAAAGCCTATGACGCACGAGCGTATGACGTCAGACGGCTGGCAGGAGGCCAACAAGTACGTCACAGCCTATGCCGTAAGAGCGTATGACGTCAGAGGCTGGCTGGCTAGGTGATCGGGTTTTAATAAGCCTCTGGAAATTCGCGCCTTCATTTTGCATTCATTTACATCTTCACATTGAAAAATCCTTCATCTTGTTGATTGATTGGATATAACTAGGTAGATACTTAGATAGAAAACATGCTTCATTGGAAATGTTACATTCAAACTTCATCTACGAAACTCTACAAGGAGTCATGTGCTAATCGTGGTCAACCAAGTCCGTCCGATGAGTTCCCCGATTTCCTTATATTCAACAGATATTTATTAGATATCATATTAATTAAATACGAAACTAAAATTAAGTAATTGACCTATGTAAATAATGAAGAGTGTCGTGAACGGGAAAACGGTACTGCATCAGGAGCTCCCCCGAGATTGGTTTGTTTATCTCTAACGGTTCGAAAAGGATGCGAAATTCAATCAGTGGGCCGACTCGGGGAGGAGGGGGAGGCGTCACATTCAACTGGAATAGATTGCAGGCTGATGGTGTAATGTTCTGAATGATTCCTCATTACGGATCTGTCCGAACCGTTGAATGCAGAATTAATGGCGGAGCTGAGCGTCGCCACTGAAGCCCGGGATATTGGCCTTGTCACTCCGTCATTTATCACCCTTGCTGGTACGGCTTATCAAAGGGATGGTGCGGCCAATTAATCTATTGTTAAAGACCAATGAAAGGATTTGCATGTACTCGAGTCTCGCGTCGAAGTTTTTTCTTTTATCCGTCTATTTTTTGGAACCTTCGCGGGCAAACGCGCCTTATCACAAGGTCAAGAAGTTGCGAGTTGGTGTTCAAGTGGGATCTCGTTCCCCCTTGTCCCCCATTTAGAACCTCTCAGAATTCAATTATTTTTCAACCCTAAACTTGAATTTTCAAAACCTCATTCTTGGATATTTTAAATAAAACGGTGTAGTTCCTATGTGTGTATGTACAAATGCAACAAGATTTTGATTCAGAGAAAATTTCACGACCAGTCGAAGCGTTGTACGACCTGCCTAACACACTGCCTTGTGGCACTCAGCTTGGATCCGTTTGGGTTCTGAGAAAACATCTTCCCGTTTTATCCTGAAGTAGCGGTCTGATAAGTACGATTTAAGGAGATCTGAATAGCTTGGAAGCAGCATTTTTTGCATTTTGTAGTTGAATCCCTCGTGCCAAACCTTGTCAAACGCCTGGGTGACATCGAGAAAGGTGGCAGAGCATATTTTCTTTTCACCAAGTGATTTTTCTAATAAGCTTGTGATTCTGTGAACTTGGTCTATTGTGGAGTGGGCCATTCTGAACCCAAACTGATGTTTTGGGACCAGTTTACGCTCTTCAATGATTCGAAGGAACCTTTTGTTAATTAGTTTCTCGTTTAATTTGGAGATCACTGGGAGCAATGAAATGGGCCGGTACGACGTAGGCTCCGTTTCCCGTTTCCCTGGCGGATTTGAGTGAAGTTCTGTGGTTCATTATAGAAAATAATTGAAATAAACCAAAAATCATATCAGGAGAAGACAACTGATTGAATATACGGATGACGCGTTGAGCTCTGAAGTAATTTGAGCGGTTGATACTAGTTCCGGGAGGGTTGTGAGGATGAACGGAGCTTCCGGGCGCGACTCGGTGCCCACGGGAATAATCGCTCTCGGTGAAGACGTCACTTGGGAATCTCGAACTGCTCGTGAGGGTCCCAGAGGGTGTAGATTGTAGATGTGACTGGGAACAGTCGAATTGAAACTTCCTCCTGTCTAAAGGCCTCTCGACCCATCTCGACCTCGAACCATCTTTACTTTTGTTCCGACCATCTGTTTTCGAGAACCGTCCAACTTTTGAACCTAATGAAAACTTCAGGAGGCCTCAGGGTGTGTTCCGTCTTGGTTTATCACTAAGCTTCGAGCTTTTAGCGTCGTGAAATGTAAAGTTGGCCTTTGGAGTGTTTCAGTTGTGTTAGGCTCGGTTTAGCGGAAAAGGTACAAACGCGAACTGAGGCGAAATGTGTAGTAAAATACCTGAAATTGATACTACTCCACACTTGATAAGACCATAGGAATCTCGAGGATCATGATCGTGTAGAGAGGAATTTCGGCTTCACTGTGAGGATCAACTTGAACTAGGTAATGCTAACAACAGGCTATACAACATTTTCCCCCAACGGTTCGTTAAAAGCGAATTTCGAAGAAAAGGAAGCTATTGTTCTCGGTCCAAAACTTTCAAAACTTGAATATCCGGAAAGTTTTTATATGCACCAAAATCCGTTGGAATTGAAGTAAAAAGTTCAAATTTGCACCAAAAATTGGTCCGGCAATCGAAAGGCTAAGTTCATAGATATGCAAAATCGGGCCACTCTAAGGGAGGTTTAGAGGGGAAAATTGCCCATAAATTCCAAAAATGAAACAGTCTGAGAAGTGACACCTAATTTTGAAGATTTTTCAACGCTGATCGCGATGATGAAGTCAGAATTGCGATATCTCATCTCAACTAATTAAGTATAATTTGCTAAGTAAAAGGTCATTTCACACGTATTAAAATGAATCAAATGAGACCAACCGAAGGTCGATGGGACTATTAGTTTTGGCATTTTGACCTAATTCACACACACAAAAAGTGTCTATTTCCACTGAATTGACCTTGTAGTGATGAATCTGGCATCGCTTAAAAGCGCAATATTCTTCCCGATCGAAGTTCCAACTTAGTTGCACAAAAACTCAAAGCAGTCTTTGAAATACGCGAACAGGACACATTTCCGGACAAGACACTGTCGAGATGTGATCAACCCATCAATGTTTGGTCTGAATCAGGTGTTCTCCAGTGTGAATCTGGGCTTGAAGTTCCACAGTATGATTCACGCTCATGTTGACAATCTTCTTCGGTTCTACCTTTGAGCCGTCATTGAGAACGAACAGGTGATCGTACTGAGATCAGGGTGGTTAAAGAAAAAAATCTCTGGGGTCCCACTGGTTAATTATTTAAAAGAATGAAGTAAAATCCTCACTCAAAACGCCTCAATAATTCCTGGCAACGAAAAAATAACATGACTGTGATTCCGTGGCTTGGAACTCGCTGTTCTGCTGCAGCACATGCCTCACAACAATTCTTACTAAAAATCAAGTTTTTGGCTCTGTGAATACAAATTTCTGAAGAAATAAATTAAAGTGATTCCACAAGTTAAATTACTTGTATTCACCTCAATCGGGAGACAAGACTGGATTGATCAGGTTTCCTGGTATCTGGTTTTCAGCTATCGAGGTTTCCTCATGTGGAAATTAAGAGGATCGAGAATGCGATTAGAATAGATCGGCACAAAAGAGATTATCTTCAAAGGGAACAAAGTTACTGGCAGTATATTCTAACGGTACTGTATAAATGGCGCAGTGGGTCGTCGAGTGTCGACAAAACATTGTTGGAAGATGCGAATAATTGTGCCAACTTCCTTCGGTGGAGGAACCGGAGCAACGGCGGAAACGATGTCATCCCTTTCAAACCCAGACTCGCTCCAACAACTTGGCGCGAACTTGTTAGTAGGTGCGGCTCCGAGTTAAGTCCCGGAGAGCGTTGGATTAGAGGCGAACGGTGTCGGAAAAGTGAAATATTGATAATAAGTTGTAGAGGGACCGAAGTTTCAAACGAGGGCTCCCACGCTGTGAAGGCGAGCATTATCGGGGTCTCCTCATTTTCTTGCAGTGAAGAGAAATTCGAACTGAACGATCATTCGTTCAAACATCCTTCGACCGTTTTCGAAATTCGAACAAAGTCCGTCGAATATTCAACGGGATATCTGAATGGTGCGTGGAATATTTCACATGTGCACATAAAACACACAAACAATGAAATGGCCAAGACCATCAACAACCTCGCTATTCAATCGTAGAGGATGACAGTCGAATCAGTCTTGAGACTTGATGTTTTGAAGTTCTACTCGTCATACCATCGTAATTTACTGTATTGAGGCAGGCGTGGATCTAGCAAACAATGTGGGATGCCTACTTTCACGGGCTCTTCATCGAAAATATGTTATACAGTTTATTTTTTTCATGGTGATAGGAGCGATAGTATAATTATTTGGTAACAAAGTGGTGGTTAAAAAAGAAAAAAAAGAAAAACAACGTGTATTTGAAAAGAAAAATCCAGAGATAGTTACACTTTTACAAAAAGAAGAGACCAAGATTACACTGTACAAAATATAAATTCAAACTAAATAAGTCTGCAAATCAGGCAATTTTTTTTCCAAAAGGGCAAATTTTATGCTGCGGCCATTTTTCTAGTCTCGCACCGGCCAAACTACCGATCCTACAAGAAGGTCATGAGTGAATAATTTGAAGATAATTTATTACGCTTCAATTTAAGACCAGAATGGTGCTTCTAAACCGAATGGTTTTCTCAAAAACTAACAAAACTAACTGTCGGTCTCTTTTGGCTACAGCTCCAAAACTATTCGAAACTTTTTTTTTTTTTACATTTTTCAAAGGTTTGTTCTACGCTTAACACGATGGTGAAGTCAGAATTGCGATATCTTATTCCGTTCTCAAACTGGAGCACTTTGAAGATGAATAAACGTGGTTGTTACTTGAGATGTTCTTCAAGGTTAATCCGCTCTAATCTGTAACGGAATGAGATATAGCAATTCTGAATTAACCATCGTGTTTAGCTTTAAAAAATCGATAAACTGACGTGTTACTCGGCAAAAATGGAGACAAAATTTGTTATAAACATTTAACACAGAACCAGGTATTGCTTCGAAAATTCGCTCGTATAGCCATGCTGCATGACTGTGGATTTTTACTATTATGACTTGATATTTTGAGGGTACCTATTCTCATGTAATCGTCAGAATATTCCGAGTAAATTTCGGGAACTTTGAAATGTAAAATCAGGTCTTTCGAGTGTTGGGAATAGTTCTTCTATACAGTTTAATAATAAACGTTAGAATGTAGGAAAGTATGTGTTAGGTACCTATCTGAAATTTCTTATGTATCGAGTAGAATATAATCTTACATATTTATAAGGCGACTGCACATCGTCTATTTAATGTTTCAAAATTTGTTGTTGAGCCCGCCTCCCACCTGGATCTGCTACTGAATGTTCTCTTTTATTAGTGTCCTTAAATTCCTCCTTCCAAATCGCTCTCCTTCTTAAAATACTCCTTCACTGACACGTTGTCCTCAGCGATCCTTCATCTTTTATTCATCAATAAAAGGACTATGATGGTTCCATGATGGTTTCCAACGCACAGGAAAATACAGACCCGAAGTAAAATAAAAGTTCGTACTTTAGGGTGAAAGTTTGAACGTCGTGTGAGCAAACTTTTGTCCCACAATACCCGCGGAGCCTCCAGCTTGGCAAACTTCGTGTAGTGTTGACAGAACCTCACCTCGCTACTGTTTCCGTTGAGTCTACACCGGTACAAGAAGCGTTGGGTCACTTTTGGGAACAGAACAATTTTGTTTCTGAGTCGAAACATCTTGAACCCAAAAATATATCTACGGTTTAGAAATTTAGCTCTCATACCGTATTTGACGTTTTTTGAAACAATCAAAATTGCAGGGGAAATGCTGATTTTCGAAAAATTAAACATCAATTCCTGCATTATTGCTCAATAAGCAATATGCGAGAAGATTGTGCTTGTGCACTGTCTCATGTATTTCCAATAATGAGATAGTGCGGCATTACTCAGATGCTAATTGATATTAAATCAAAAGAAGCTGTTCTAAAGTAATACCGTTCGAAGAAACGCCTGCCCAAGAGATTATCTGGCCGTTAAACAATAGTAATGGGAATCCAAGGGCATCGAGGCGTCAGGCGTGAGCAGAGGACGAAGGGGGCCCCTATCGTTCCCACCAGCTCGTGAGGAAGGCCTCAGCTGGAAAGAGATGGATCCTCTAATCGAATGAGCCGTCTCCACCTTGACTACCGTGTTAGGACTATCGATGTGGGGGAAGGGGAAATTTTCGTTTACGCGGAGAGGTAAACCGGTAGGCGTTAAGGTAGAAGGGACCGGGAAACATTCTATTTGAATCGTTCTGATTGGAGACGTAAAAGCCTCGACCTGTGGCGCAGCTATCGTTTCGTTCTATGGTTCCTACCTGGAAGGATTAATAATAAAAACATAAGAAATGCTTGCATACGAGTCTGCAACACATTGGGACATTGTATGTCTTTAAAAAAGGAATTCAGGGGCCTTTGAACAATGCTACATCACCTACCCCAGTAGCGTAGTTGTTATACTTAATTGTAGTGTTCATCATAAAAGAATTGGTAATTAGACTCAGTTCTTTAATTAATGTAATAAACGTTGAATTATAGTTTAAATTATGAAGCTTGCATTCGTGTTGACAATATAAATTATTGAGAATGATCACCTGTGTGTAAACTCTTTAAATTACCTGTCAAGCTGGGTGGGTTAGCTTTGGAGGATCCTGTGAGTAATGCAAATCAGATTTTCACGACCTCCAGAAGAGCCGCGTCAGTTCTAACGGATGCCATTGCAGCGCAAGGCACCTTCATAGCGTCCAATCATGAAAATCACGTGAGAGAGGAGCAAGTGGCTCAGAGGCAGGCTCAAAAGGAGTCAAATTTGGAGATGAGTAGAGAAGCAATCGGAAACCTACCACCCCGTGAGAAGAAAACCGTGCAGAGGGTCGTAGACGGAAACGCATCACAATGGCTCACAATTCTTCCATTAGCCAGCGATAACATGGACTTGACAAGCACGCAGTTCCGAGATGCACTAGCCATGCGATACGGGAAGGAGCCCAGCGGCCTCCCAGCCACTTGTGATGGATGTCCCGCAAATGCTGATGGAAGCAGAGTGACCATGAGCCTAAATCACGCCCTAAACTGCAAGAGAGGCGGACTAATCAAGCAAGGACACGACATGATCCGAGATGAGGTAGCAAAAATGGCTGACCTGGTGTGGGGCAACGTCGTCTTGGAACCGGTAATGCAGGAGGGAGACGAACAAACCCCCGGATTGATTGCCGACATCAAAGTGCAGGGAGTTTGGAGTAGGGAAAGGGCGGCTTTCTTCGATAACCGCGTTATTAACGCCGACGCCCCTTCCCACTCCACCCGCGAATGGGCTGATGTGGCCGAGTCAGCTGCACGATCAAAGCACAACAAGTACGATCTGGCGGCAGAAGAGTTGCGTGGCTCATTTACACCCTTAGTGTGTTCATGCGAAGGCGTGATCCATCGGGAGTTTGGAGTGTTCCAACAACGACTGATCTCAGGACTGACAGAGAAATGGGGGAAGCCCCAGTCCCAGATCTCTGGGTGGGTGAAGGTTAAATTACAAATGGCCATCATCCGGGCGGTGTCCCTGAGGCTGCGAGGGTCCAGAAAGAAGGTAAGGAGCCTGGAACCCTACAGAGGCCTAGGACTCGAGGATGGCGCACTTCTTCCACTCCCAAGAGAATGATCATATCACTTCTTCTTACGTCTCCTGATCACGTTCATTTCAACAAACCCATAAATTCGAGAAAAAGTAGGTACAAGGAATAACCCATAATATTTACAAATAAATCTATTATTCCGATTATTTAAAACACACAGGTACGATTTCTACAACAATGAAGTACGAGGTACGTGGTGTGGGTGTGGGAGGGGGCGCAAAGACATAAAATGTCCCTCCTGGTTGCGTACTCGTACGAAAGCTGTACCCACTTTATGGTTGCTTTGAATCACGAATCCAATGGCATTGACTGGCATTGGAAATTTCACGATGATCACGAACGTAGTGAGGAAGAAATGGGGGTTTCAGATATCTGCCTCCGTCTGGCCCCTCTGACGTTATCACCACCTCCCTTCGCTACCGGCCGATCACCTAGCCAGCCAGCCCTCTGACGTCATAGGCTCTGACGTACTTGTTGCCTCCTGCCAGCCGTCTGACGTCATACGCTCGTGCGTCATAGGCTCTGACGTACTTGTTGGCCTCCTGCCAGCCGTCTGACGTCATTCGCTCGTGCGTCATAGGCTCTGACGCACTTGTTGGCCTCCTGCCAGCCGTCTGACGTCATACGCTCGTGCGTCATAGGCTCTTACGTACTAGTTGCCCTCCTGCCAGCCGTCTGACGTCATTCGCTCGTGCGTCATAGGCTCTGACGCACTTGTTGGCCTCCTGCCAGCCGTCTGACGTCATACGCTCGTGCGTCATAGGCTCTTACGTACTAGTTGCCCTCCTGCCAGCCGTCTGACGTCATACGCTCGTGCGTCATAGGCTCTGACGCAGTGGCCCGCCGGTCGCTTGTGTTCTGACGTGATCTGAGGGAAAGGGTGAATCAATTAAATACTTCTAGCCATTTTCATGGATAACCGGTTATATTTATTTCTCTATTATACGGGCAAGCCCAATTACATTCTCACATGGTGGTACATATTCGAGATTCCTAAAAAGATAAGAAAAACGAAATGAATTGAAAAGAAAACTTCTAAAGGAATCAAACATACATAGGAAAAAAAAAAACGTACACGTTCATCAATAATGACATTATCAGTAACGTCATTACTATTCACACTCCTCGTCATTCCACCGTCATTCTCAAACTCACCTTACACCGTCATTCCACAGATCATTTTCAATGTCATTACTTTTCTTCAGTATGCAGTGTGATTTCCGTGACGGAAGACTTTTTGGATCCTCGCGAAGTCGCCTGTGTTGCTATAATTATGGCACTAGCCCCCCCCCCAGTATTCTCACGTTTTATTATTGACTGAAATTCTAGACTCTGATCCAGATGATTACAAATATTGCCAATGAGATATGTTTGTTGTAAACGGACTCAATGCAAATAAAACAAAAACAATGAAATCCATCCTGTTGTTGATACAGTCGAGAATTAAATGCTTGAATACGAGTCTCAACACATTGGGACATTTTATGTCTTTAAAGAAGTGATTCAGGGGCCTTCGAACAATGCTACATCACCTACCCCAGTAGCGTAGTTGTTATACATACTTAATTGTAGGGTTCATCGAAATGCTTGCATTCGTGTTGACAATATAAATGATTGAGAATGATCACCTGTGTGTAAACAATTATTTAAACAATCACGCTCATACCGCAGCTTGTTGGCCACGCACTCCGCAGTGGTTAACGTAATATGGTTAGGTAAATCGAGAGCTATCCAACAAGTGGTGAACGATTTTTGTACGATGATAACTGGCGAAGATAAAGTTCCGTAGCAACGAATCGGTTGTAAGCGAAAATCATCAGAAATTTTCTTGACGATTTCGTGTGACGCTTTTTGTGTAACGTTTTTCGAGTTTTGGGCCAGAGTAAAGACATAAAATGTCAATAATAATAATTATTATAATGAAGACACAAGTGGATGAAGGTGCTAAGTAACAAAAGTAAAATGTCAAGAAAATTGAATTTGCGTACTTGCCTATTTTGTTTGGTTCGGAATTTTTCTCTTTTTTTCTTCTCCAAGGTGTTGCTAAGGTGTTGTCAATCATGTACTGATGACAATAAACCTAATATTTTGAGGATTATCTGCGCTACGCGCTACTACATGAATTATCTAAAAAATGTTACATAGCACCTTCTTCCACTCGTGTCTAACAATTATTGTTAGATAAACAACAATGTGATAACTCTATATCGAATATAGTGGTTACCCACAAGGGGATTTATCAAATCTGCCCCTGACACAATGAGCTTAGATAATGGATTCCTTCGACAAAGACAATTTAGGTTGTGTGCGCATCTGCAGTAGCAGGCGAGCTGGCGTACTTGAGCCAGTGTAGGAGTTGCAGTCTCCCCAGCTGACTCTGTCCCAGAGTGGGTTAGGCGGGTTGGGTGAGAGTCGCCAATTTAATTGTACTGTTTTGAGGATGAACCAAAGGCAGGACAGAATAGTTGTGGATTGGGTGGTGGTGGTGGCCATTATTTGAGGTTGGCCCAGTCCAATAATGGGATTCCTATTGGCAGATTCTAGAGCTAACTTTAGGGTCAAATATGTCCCTGACACGATGAACTTACATAATGGATTCATTCGACATAGACAAAATTAGATGAAAAACCTAGTTAAATCCTCCACTACATGATGGCATATGATGACGGCTACGTCACACTGATTATGTACTAACTATCCCATAAATTCCCAGTCCTCTTCCTGTCTAACTAATCCAATTAAAATGTACAGCTGTGAAAAGGCGAACTTAGCAAGTTGGAGCAGTATCCTGAAGAGAAACGGGTACCGAAAAAGAAGTAAAGGAAAGCGAACATGGAGCGCATTAGCGCATTAATTAAAAGATGTAGTACTTAGTTTCTCTCAAACCACGCTCCATAATTACAGGGATCACATCTAGATGGGTTGCAGGGGAAAATATAGCGATGGCTGAGGGGTGCCTTGTGTGGAGATAAGAAGGTCTGGTAATTGCATTCTGAATCTCCGAGGGAGCACTAATTCCACAGCCACTGCCTCAGACCCAAGAGGAAATAAGAGAAAGTCGGAACCGTGTTTTGCCATTTATTCCGGAAAAGTAATTAAGTCGGGATCTCAGGGAGGGCTCGGTGGTCGGTGGATTTTCGCGGGGATCCATCAAATGGAAGAGCCGCGGGACTTCGGCGGTTTTTACGGCAGACTCGCCGTGACCTGTTTTTCTCGACAGATCGAAATCCGAAATCCCGTGTATCTTTGTATCGGAGGACGTAAATGTAGGAAACGGCTTATTGGTTGTGGAGTATTTTTCTGTGATGAAACTCAATCCCCCTCGGTTTCACCTAATACGAGTATGTTTCCTCTGTTGCACCTGCAGGGAGATTCTTTCGATACTGTTGGCGGGATCTTTTTGCCAGTTGAATAAGCCAGAATTGGAGCATAACTCGCATTGCATTCGCGATGTCAGCCAGCCTGAAATGGCTCATTACTTTACTGTTGACCCATCAACAAGTACTCATCACCACCAGTACTGTACTACCTGGATCATCTAATTCTCAGAAGCCTGGCCAAAAGCTCCCGCCAACAGCATTGAAAGAAGCGAAAAGCTCCCTGCAGGTGCACCAGAGGAAGCATATTCGGTGGGACTGAGGGTGAAGAAGACAGGGAACAGAAAAACATTGGTGGTGGTGGTTAGGCGTATGAGCATCAGGTTTCTAAATGCACACTCAACTGTGAGGTGCGAAGCACCGAGCATCCTATATACGTGGCTGGTGGGCAAAATGGATATCAATCGTTTTTGCGGCTGAGGACGTTTTGTGGAGGGCTAGTTTTTGGTGGTGAAGTTGTATAGATGTCCCTTGGGTTATAACAAACATGAGTGCAAAATTTCAGCTCGATCCATTTTGTCTATCAACAACAAGAAGACGAAGAACACGAAAAACGTTAAAACTGCTATACTGCTACACCTGATAATTCCGAGACTTGAAATTTCGTTTACGTCCTCTGGGGCACTTAGAGAGTTGGTGAACCAAAAAATAAACTCCCGAGACACCCAGGGGACCAATCTGCGAGGGGGTGAAAAACTCAACTTGTTTCGTCGTGTAATCAGTGTCTCAGGGGGTCCGTCAGTCGATTTTTCAGGGCTTCGGTTTTCTTAGCGGGTGGGACGCTCAAGGGATGTCGAGGGTAGTCGAGTTTGAAGCAACTTTTTATAAAATGCTCCAATATCTACCTCACTGCTTTTTAGTGGTCGGGTTTGGGAGCTGAACTAACTTCATCCCGAGCAACACACGGTTCCTCCAGCTAGTATCATAATATGGTATCTACACATACTACACATGGTCATCAACAAGACCTCAAACCTTCGAGTTTGAAAGTTGTTCCAAGTTGTACCGTGTCACAAAGGCATATGAATTCCCCACAAAGACGAGAACAGGAGGCCCTTAACTCAGTTATATTTGACACTCGAAGCTATTGTAGTTGATTTCGGTTTGTTAATAGTCATTAGGAAACTACACATAATTCCTTTAAAGGAGCAACCTCTGCACCGTGGGGAACCTAAAACCGCCTTCTAACTCTAGTTATAAATTAATTACGGCCAACTTGGGTCTCACGAGGTGGTGGAAAGTTCCGAGCAGTCCTAGAATCATCGTAAGTTTGATTTTCCCCCCGAAAACAAAAATTATTGGTGCCATAAATATTGAGGAGTTCCAACTTTTAATGTTGGGAAAACAAATGTATATAAAACCTAATTAACGCTTTCAGTCGCGGAGTGCAGCCATGACTTCTGTGATTTTTATCTTCTCACCTATTTGACTCGAAGGAGTAATTTTTTCAATTATTTTCAACGGGGTATTATTCAGTATCCCTGCCCCAGTCCGAATAGCTGTTTTTCCAAATTCTTTAGTTATTAAAGAATAAAATAACAAATGAGCCATACAGTATGGCTCTGTGGTTGTTTTATTCTTTAACAGCCCATCTAGCTACTTTACTTGCATACTTAAATCACATGTTAATGGAGTGGCAGCTGACCCCATGACAAGAACTCTGCACCATTCATTTTGGTTCTCAACTTCGTGTGTTTTGTCCGATCCAAACTGTGATTATAAGCATTAATCGCCGGGAGCTTGTTTAAACACTAATTTTCCTGAGCTAATATTTTTCAATTACACACTCAATTTCTCCACATCATGGAAAAACATGGTATCATGGATATGTTTTTTGGGCACTATATTTTCATATTCAAATTGCAATGTTTTTCATGAAGTGGAGAAATGATATACCTAGGTAGGTACCTAAGTAAATTGTTGAATCTACATATATTTATATAAACAAGTTTATCGGTTGTTGCGTTGCATTTTTCGGTGTCGCAAATTTTAGAATGACCCCAAAAACCAATCCATGAAAAAATTAAAATAAATTAATTAAATTAAAAATGAAAAAATAAAATAAAAAATACTAAGGATTGGAAAGAATCCTGGCTCGATAAATTGAAAGGAAACATCTTAAGTTTGGTACCAACCGAATGACCAATTTTAATACCAATAAGGCGACCACGATGGCACGTTTGGCTGAAGCAGTCCAAAGGTGTGAATAGCTTAAAACTCTCCCTGAAAATCGATCACGTCAACGTTCTTAGTTATTTTTGAGGTTATAAATAAGAATTTCAGAATTAAAAAGTCAAAATTTAGTTGAGGATTTCAACTCATTCTGAGGGGTCTAACGCACATACATAAAAAGTCCGAATTGTCATCTACCTTTGACAAATTGGTACTTATTGTTTAAACGATTTCACTAGCAACAAACCAAGTGAATATTGCATTGTCATCCAGTTCTGTCCTATATTTAAAATTTCATGTCTCTAGCTCATTGGAGAGTTGAAAAAAAAAAAAACGTTGTTTAAACTTGAACTAAAAGTTTAAAATTCGGTTCGGACCCCTTCCCATTGATGGGGGTTAATTTTATATTTCTTGACGATTCTTTTAACAAATTTCAAAACTTCTAGTCGAAAATCTCAAAAATTTGTTCGGATAAAGTGGATTTCAGATAAACGAAAGTCTACTGTACATTCAAATATTTCCAACACAAGAGGTTCAGTTATAATTACTGGACCTCTTGTGTTGGAAATATTTGAATGTACAGTAAACTTTCGTTTATCTGAAATCCACTTAATCCGAACAAATTTTTAAGATTTTCGGGGCTCGCATTGACGCTGTCTGACGCATTGTGCCGCAGCCGTGACCTCCGCTTTGACTGCAGCCAAGTAAGGTGGATTTTTTCTGTAAGAGCGCAAAACAAACAAGCTTTGTTATTCAGCATTTAAAACCTTTGAGTTTTCAATCATACTGTGGCCTATTCACAACCATACTTGTTGCCAACGCCAGATGAAATATCTCGTTTCTCTCTTTTCAGTGAAGGTTTTCAATTTTTAAAACAGCCCCGAAGCTAAGAATTCAACACAAAGAGCGTCGGCTGATTGGGGTTTCAATCACGTAAGTTCTGTAGATTCGTGGCGTTGTCAGAATGCGGAAATAAGTTCCGGAGTTGAGGTGATCGTGAGGTCAATTCAGAAATCTTCGACGTATTCCGTTTATGAACTTTGGAAATCATATCCGTTCTAATGGTTGCTATTCACGCTCTCCGCTAATGTTTTTACCCCGGGATTACTAGGAGGTTAAAACCGCCAGTTAACTAACCGGGCGGGGTGCCTTAAACTAGACATCATGGCGGGAAATGTTGATAGGGATTAGAAAAGCAATCTCCTCGGGGGGATCGTCGTAAAAGTTGGGACTTAGAGTGGGGAAGCTCTGGAAGGCACTTACGAAAATATAGGAGGTAATCGAATTGCCCAGATAGAGGCAGATATTGCCTTCGGTGCGGGAGGAGGTGAAAAACCTAATACGGCTCTTTAATCAACGACTCGGAGCTAATGAAAACTGATGGGGTTGTCAACTCAATAAGTGGGTAATAATCATAGCGAATTTAATCTCGGGTCGTTCGGTCGGAGGCAGACCTTGGCCTGAATGGCGGGCTTCGTCAGGTTCATCGCCAGTTTTCCTCTGTATTCAAATCGCGGGGTTAAGAATACTATTACCACCTTCCGGCTGCTTTATGAATATTGATGAAGCCAATTTTGTCGGCTAAATGTCGGCGGGTGGATTTATTGTTTCCACCCGACATCACACATCACTCAGATCAGTAAGTTCATATCGAGGGTCTCACGGCAACACCCCACATCGTCACTTGTGGCCAAAATGAGTTATGCATACAATTCAAAGCGTCTTCCCTCGGTGGATCGATCTATTTTACTGAATTACTCAGTAAACAGCAGATGGTTTTTTGGCTCTGCTGAAAAGTCGCCCAAATGACGATGTGGGAAGTTGCCGTGAGACCCTCGATATGCACCTCTGTTGCAACACGGTAATATTTGCTCATCTCCAATAAGTTTGTCGTACGAGTCGAATAATACGCTACGAGGACATATAATTGAAAACTACGCTGTTTCAGTCCTCCCAGAGTCTTTCTTACCAAACATCAACGCGAGATGCCAAAGCTATATAATATATAATACATATTATGTGAAAAATCTCGACTAAGTGCTTCGACTCGATAGACACATGTAGTAAACCCAATCAATCAATCAATCAAAATCAGTTTTATTTGTTGATATAGATAACACTGACCTTTACAACAATGAGTTCGATTCATCAATCAATTGAACAAACATATTAGCATCAAACAAAAATAATGAAATTCTTCTAGTATAGCAGTCCCACATCCTCTAACAAATCAAACAAAAACTTCCACTTCCTTAGATACTTACATATAAAATTATATAACCTGGATGCAACATGTTTATAAGGAAAACCACCCCACATTAGCCTACCAGGCAATATTGTGAATAAATGGACTGATTGATTGAAAACAAAATAAACTTTTGGTAATGTACTCATCACTCAATCGCGACGATCCGAAAAACTAAGGTAGCCCTCAGAACACAAGTAGCCATCATCACATGTAGTAAACCCCCGACCACGGTTGCAACTCACAACACGTAGTCCCAACTATGTAATGGGCATTATTCGTAAGAGTAATCATGACTTGAAAAATCCACAAATGTTCACAAGGGCTATCTACTCGTACATAAGAATAATTGATGAATTCCTAATAAAAAATGGGCCAAAACATTTTGAAAAACTCCGCAAATTCTTAACACAACGGTTCATTATCTTCTTTGTACAGATCACCCTTCTGTCTAGATCACTAGGTCTAAATGTCTAGATCCTAAATGTTAGATTAATTATTATTATGAATTATCACTAATTATTAATAATTTTATCAAGTACCTAGTGAAAATAATTATAGTTTATTGTTAGGTATTAATAATTTGTATTTATTATTAATAATAATAATTATTAATTAATACGATGTCCGGCTGTTGGAATCGCCTGGGTTGCTTTGTGCAGAACCTGAATGATAGAGATGATGAATTAATTACAAATAAAATGTGCCGATATAATTCTGGGGTTTTTAATACTACGTCGGTAATAATTTTTCTATAAAAGAAGTACCTACCAACAAACAGTCGAAATTACCTTAATTTCCGTAGCACGAAACGCACCTCAGAACACATTGTGTCAATTATTGATCGTGTGAGGGAGAGATTGAAAGAGTGTGCGATGTATTGCGTGATTTTCAAATAGTGGAAAATGTATTGTACGAACTGGAAAAGATTGAGCGGTCTTAGGGCAACATATTCCTCCAGCCATGCCTGGTAGTATCAACAGTCAACTCGCCCCTTCAACTACCTGCCATCGTGAGTTATAAGTGATAAGAACAACGAAAAACAATGAGCAACAACATTGTGCAATAACATTGAGCGTCTAGGGGCTGCCATCAATATATATTGCACAATAATATTGCACGTCTAGGGACCGCTTTAAGCTGGTCGTCCTCTACGTCGACAGAGCGGCAAGGCGCTCTAAAATTCCCCGCTCTCCAAACTCCGGGAGAGCGGAGCGGCGCAGCTTAGTCGAAAAATTTCCGCTTTCGGACGCTCTTCAAACTTCCCCCCACCGCCCCACCGACCCAGTGGACGGAGCTTGGAACGGAAAAGTGTCGAGCTCTGCCGTTTTTGTCAGCGCCAGCGTTGTGAAGAAAGGTAATCGGGATTACCGTTCCGATTCCTGTAATGGTATTCGAAATAACGATTACTTTTCCCGAATAAATGTAATGGCAATGGTTTTCTCAATTACCATTACATACTTGTAATCAGAAAAAGTAATCGTCATTCCGAATTACAGGAATCGAAATGGAGTAGTGGTAATTCGATTACTTTTTCAAACCGATTACTCGATTTCAAGAATGCAATCGCATTGCTGCATCAACAGAGACATAAGGGTATCAATTTGTTTATTAGCGTTTCAAGGATTCGTGTTTTTGAATGTCTGTCCGCTGTGCATACCATCTCTCAGACACAAAAGTTGATAGAAAATCTGTTATTTCGGATTCTCACTCCATCATGGCTTTCAAAAATAAGTATGAATTGTACACTTCCTCTCTTCTGACGGAGTGACCTTAGCATATGTATCTGAAGTCAAGAACCTTGGAATTTACATCCAGAACTCCCTCTCATGGGACAAACAAAATTTGGTTATTTAATAACCAACATGTGTAACTCCGAATTTAAGAATATTTATCAATTACGCCGAATAGCCTCTGTTTTTCCTGTTTACACTAGGCTACAACTGGTCTATTCCCTCGTCTTTCCAACATTCCAGTACGCCACTGTTGCCCTCTGCGACTTGAAAAGTGAGGAAATTGCAAAGCTCCAGAGGGCGCAAAATGCCGCAATTAGATTCGTGATGCGTCTGAAGTTGAACGACCACGTTACTCCCTCCTATAAAAAGTTTGGTACTTATACTTAAAATAAAAGAATTGAAGAAACTGCAGATAGCATCCATGTTATTTAAAATACTCAAATGTAATAGGCCTGATTATTTGTACCAAGCTTTCACTTTCATGGCAGATGTCCACGATAGAAATACCCGAAACCGACAAAAGCTCTTGCAAATTCCAAGGCATCGCACCGTGATCTTTGAAAGATCCTTTTTAGTTGAGGGAACGAAATTGTATAATGAGTTTTCTTTATTTGTTTAGATTGGAAGAACGCACCGAAACGTTTCAGAACAATTTAAAGAAGAGGTTATTAGAACGATATTGAATTTATGTTTTTTATTTGATTTGTTTTTGTATATATGATGTTGCGAATTCGATTGTGATTGGTAATATTGTAATTACATTTATCCAGGGAAGGTGGAAGAGAGGGCCAACAGGCCCTAACCTTTCCCTGGTGGCTAGATTAAACCATACAATCAATCAATCAATCTTTCTCCACCGCCGAATGACGTCGCTCAGTATCATTCAGTTTTTGTTGGAAAAGGCTACAGGCCTGATTGATAGAGAAAGCACCGCCGAAATGAAATAATCTGATGCATCAGTTCCAACGGTGAATGATTCAATGATCTACTTTGTAGGCTCATCAGAATTCGCTCTATAGCGACGTAACGGCCTGTACAACACATCGCGATAACGAATTCTAGATCACGTCGCATGTCGACTGGTGCTTCTCCAGGTAAAGATCGATATTTTCATGCTGCACGTTACCCTACGAAAACTCGTAATTCATAGAGTGACAATGAATACAAGGAACAACTGTCAAGGGCAGCTGCATGTTTGGCTCACGAGATGGGCGTGTTTGGTGAAGATTCGAAACGATACGCGAAATAATTCGTATTGAGGTAATTTAAGAGCGTTTAACTCATAACTGACCCACATATTAAACCTCCAACGTGGGAAATTGTCGTTTTTATTATTTTAAACATTCTGTTTTGTTTGCTAACTTTGAAATTACTTTTAAGTCCCCTGTTAACTCCTTCCTACAAGACATCACACCGCGAATCAATCACACCACTCTCGCTATTCGTTCCATCAGCACCCCGTGAGTTGATACTGTGCTTCCAAATATTTTCATCATAAATTTCTATTAATTGAGCGTAGTTCCTCTACATTACACTCTTTGTCATTCACTCACATCAATTGATCTTGATTTCACGGTTGAGGGCTGCTCGATAGTCCGATACTCGCAAAGAGTTGACACTCTTTTCTACTCAACCCCGAAATCTTTTACCACTCGTTGGAAAGCTCACGGTACAGAATTTGAACTGCAGTTCCTAAACATGATTTTTGGAATAATTAAAACACAAACATTTTTATTCAAAGATAAAATATATTGGAATACAGATAGCATAATAATTACCATCCGACTGAAATTACAATAAAGACAAACAATATTTTTAATAGGAAATATAATGTATATGGGGCCTAAGATAGGAGATCATAAGAATATCATAAACATATCGTGATTATCGGGATCAAAAACCGTATTTTTGAACAATTTAACGTATAAAAATACAATATCAAAAGCCGATATTCACCATAATCTATCGATATCACGATAATATTGCATTTCGGATATCGATATGATATCGGAAATATCGAAACAAAACAAAAAACTATATTCATTTATATCGATAATATCGGAACATACCTAGATAAACCCCAAGTGGGGTACAAGAATTTACAATATTTTCAACGCTGATTCACATGGTGGTATCCGTTTCTTGATTTGATTCGATATCATCGAAATAATTACCGAAATTCGGTTATTTTGCGTGAAAAAATCGTCTTTTCAGGCGTGTTTGCACATGAAATTTCGTAGTTTTCCATTCCCTTTCCCTCCCTCTTTCTCAACCGGGCTGGGGACCGGCTTTGGCGAAGTTAAAAGAAAATAAATACGAACACTTTCTTTAACAAAAATAAAAAGAAAAATACCTACTGGTAGATGGTCATCTGGTAGGGTAAAACGTGAAAAAGAGCACAAAACAGTTACTCAAAATGCACGCCTCCTTGCTGCAAGCAAAGCTGAGCGCGCTGAATCCAATGCTCGTTGAGTGCACGCGCTTCAAGCGATCGAGCTGCTGCGAGGGTTCTTCCTTCAAGTTCCTCCACAGTACGAATGGCCGTAAGATCTGCGTAGACCTTGTCTTTGAGATAACCCCAACGACAAGGTTCCCATTTGAAAAAACACAGATGGCATCGATTGCGATATGTTTCGCAATTGCGCAGAGTGCGATAAGATGATATTTGAGGTCCTAAAAATAGGAAGATTAAAAAAAATTATTTTTTTACTCATATTTTGGCGATTTTAAGGGGGTGATCGTCTCGTGGGACACCCTGCATATAGGGACATTTAAGGCTACGATATACGTGTGACTGACAAAATTTGTATTTTGTCAAAAAGGTATTATTTAATAATATCTCACTCGCTCATTCGTCTGTGTAAAAACAGTCAGGCCTTTTTCAGGATTGCTCGTTATTTCCAGTCTCTATATGACAGCCATTAGGCGATGCTTTAGTTTCCACTAGGAAGTTTGAACTACATTCTTAGTTCAAAGGAGTCGAAATGATTCATTTTTCGCCATCGCCAGGGGCAGTGCTATTTGTACCATAGTTTGGAGTTATTTGAAAAAATACACATCAAAGGATGGGAAAGGACTTCTTTATGTCTTTCAGATGGACACGGGGTACTTAAATCGTTGATACTGACAAAAACCCTAACGACAATATTAAATGAAATAGACTTCTTTGTGTGGGTTCACGTGAATAAGGCCAAAGAGAGAGCTATCGCAATCCACTCGTTCTTATGCATGGATTCCCTGGTTTACCTAAACAGGATGATTCAGTGTAACGGTGGAAGGTATTATGAAAGGAAATAGACGACTTTTTCAGCTTTATCCAGCCTTGGCCTGTACAACTGAATTGAGAGGATCCTTTTTGTGCGTAATATGTGACCTACTATATGATCGTGAGACTTGGAACAGAATTTTCGAGACAACTACATAATATTTAGATTCCTTTTAGCAGAATTTCGAAGAAAAAAAAAGACTAGCTTGGTCATTTGAATACAACCTACTATATTTATATATATATATTTATGTATGTGTCACTCCAGATGGTAACTCTCGATAGAATTGAGATAAAAAGTTCAAATTTGCACAAAAAATCCGTCCTGGCAATCGAAAGGCCAAGTTTGTAGATGGGCGGAATCGGGCCGCTCTAAGGGAGGGTTTTGGGGAGTTAAGTGGTAAGCGATACGACACACGATAACCTTTAGTACCTTTCAACAGAGTTGTGACCGTAAGGTCTTCAGAGGATGCGATTACCGCTGAACGGGTTTTGCGATACTTGAGTCAGGAGCGGTCGATATGCTCCAACACCTCTGGATATCGTAAGCGGTGTCGAACTATTTCCTCTTGTATCGTCGATTGCTTTGCTCCAGTTGGCCGCTCCGGCGAAGACCAGTCGAGGAGGAACAGCTGCTTCCACTTCACCCTCTGTACTAATTGACGAAATCGTGTAGGTATTAAATCAACCAAAATATTTAAATATATTGACACTATGACGAAGAGCGGTTCATGACTTATTTATTCATTTTGCCGCATTCTTGTCTCAATTCCCGCAGGGTTCTTTGTCGCTGAAAAAAGGGGAAAGGACCACGGGTATGAAATCCGGCTCAAAACCTCCCTTAAGGTCTCGTCGTGCCGTTATTGCAGTAAAAAAAAAAAAAAAGAAGAAGAAAAAGAAGACCAGAGCGGGGGCAATAAAAGCCTTTTTCTGCCCTCCAGCTACACAATTCGAGCCCTTTCAAAAGAACAGGATTACCGGGCCAGAGCTTTTCAGATGTACCAGAGCCGCGGTTGAAGGGGCGGGCTAAGGACCGGCGATGTAATCGAAAGGCTTAATTCAGCTTTAAAACTTTTGAAGCCCAGTTTAGAAAAAAGCTTCGACTCCAAGGACGATTTGTTTGTACGCAGAAAATTTGTCAGTTTTCGCAAGACCCCAAATCCACCGTGGCCTTCCTTTCCCCCCTTTCTTCGGTTAGGCTGAGTAACTCAAGCAAAACATTGACGCAAACAGGTCGCTGTCCTTTAGTACACTTTAATAGCAATTTCAATATATTTTAATATCAATTTTTAGTCTATTCAACCACTGTTAGTTCCCCATTACTATTATACATACTATTATTATAGCAAAATTTGTCTGTTAACAATTTTTCTTGAAGTTCATTTTTCTGTGCTGTACGTATATATTATATACTTCGTATATTCCCGGTTGTAAAAACACCTAAACACCTAGGTATAAAAATAACTATAACGATAACTTCTATTAATTTTACATTGTGAAACTGATTTTAGGCCCTGAAGATGAAGAAGTAAATTCTTCGAAACGTTGGCTCATAAAATATTTCTCATTTGGCCGACCCTCGACATCCCTCAACCTTACTTTCAATAATACAATAATAATAATGCAAATAATAATGCAAATAATTTCAATTTTTT
Organism: Stenodema calcarata; assembly: GCA_963920205.1. NCBI lineage: Eukaryota > Metazoa > Arthropoda > Insecta > Hemiptera > Miridae > Stenodema > Stenodema calcarata. Next base: position 30,072,632 of record OY986053.1, on the reverse strand, counting down.
TTTTTTTACAATTCTCTAATTAATTGCTTGTGCTTAGTTTGTAGAGTATGCCAAAAGGATCGTATAGCACGCCTAGGCATGATTCACTTGAGAAGTATAAATTCATCAAGTCTCAGTAGGTACAACTGCTTGGCCTAAGTGTAGATACTGAGAACTTAGCATTACATGGTTCTTTACTGGTTTCAATTCTGTAGTAACCAACAATAGAAGTTTCCGAGTCGAATTTCTGTTTTCCCGATCAGTCTTCCTTTCCTCAACTCAATTGTGTTACAAAAGTTGTACTCTATCCAAATTGGAAATCAACTTTTTCGAATCCTTTTGACGTATTCGACGTATTTCGAAGGTCCACCCCGATTCGTTTCAAAATCAACTTTCATCGCGTTTTTTTTTTCGACGTTTACAACTCGAATTTCGGTTTTTCAAGTGAGTTTTTTAACACAAGATATTGATACAGTCGAGAATATCAGTACATTATTCGATAGCCACTGATTCACCGGCATCTGTTTGTGGCTTAAACAAGTGTCAATCGGATTTGAGGATTAACCTGCATGAGGACTCGAGCAGCTATAAATACTCATGTGCGGCAATCTATGAAAAATTCGATTCTTGAACAAACAGACCAAGTTTCATCAATCTATTAGGCGTCTTCAATCAATTCAGCCTATTAATATTCGTGACTATTATAAGGATTAAAAATTAAGGTGTGCTTGATCGTTATATGGCTAGGAGACGTTTCCAGATAACCCTTAATAAATTTAGGAGAGTGTGGAATTGATAATAAATCATTTCCCGGTCAGTAGTACATCGTAGTACACTCGTGGGAGCGAATTATTACTTTCGAAATGTCAAGTGGGTTGTCGTTCTCTAGTTCCATTCTCAGGATAGAGACGGGAAAATACTCATCAGGGAGGTGGAAAGCCAAATACTCATCACCGCCAAGGGCCTGTTACGCCCAGCACCGACCTCTTATGGCCTCCCATCCATAGCCCCATTCAAACTGCCCTCTAACCTGAGGTCCATGTTTTATACCCTTCTGCTCTTTATACCAACATCCCTGGCAGGCAGTCCCCAAAGCCTATTCATCTCGGTGTTAAGAGAGTCCATTAGAGAAAACTACCTTGAAAGGAAAACAGAAAATGCGGTTCGTACAGCTCAGCGCGGTGAGTTTGAAGAGGTGGAGGATTCATGAATAAGAAGGAACTGATATTCAAATACACTCGTGGGACTCGTATGTTTCGTATTTCATCTGCTATGGATCTTTCACGCCATCATCTACTTTTAGACATCCATTCAAACGGTTTGTACTTTACTAACTTATCACCGTAATTCGATTTGGGTGTTTACTTCATCTTGGGTAGATGTTTTTGGAATGCTAGAAAACCATTATTTCACTTTTTAGATTCGCCAATTTAAAAAAAATCCACCGTTTCGTATTATGGCCATCGGTTATGTCACTACATGGTTAAAAAAAAATTATGTAAACAAAATAAATAAAAAATAAAAATAAATAAAAAATTAATGAATACTCGTACATTACTACATAGTCGAAACTTTGCACCGTTGCCACGCCTTTGGACCTCATAATTCTTGAAATCAGCAAACGGGAATTGATTACAGTGCCCAATAGCTCGGAGTATTTTCGAAATTTCAATTTGGAAATTTAATGGAAATTAAGACTTTGCCCAGTTGCCATGGTGTGAAAAATCCCAATAAAAATCCACACCGTAATCGATTCCCGTTTGCTGATTTCCAATTATGAGATTCAAAGTCGTGGCAACGGGGCAAAGTTTCGATTATGAATACGTACACAACTTCAGGGTAGTAATAAATTTTATTTATTAAGAAAAAGAATGGTGACAATAAATCACAAGTTAACAATGTGACTCTCGTCTTTAAGTATAACCTGTGCTGAGAGGAGGAGTCTTTGTACAATGTTTCTACATTATCTCATTTTCATTTGCGAAATATCTGGTAAAAAATATACAACATCGAGAAAATACATTATTTGTGTGTAAGACAATAATTTCCATTTTATAATAATTATAATAATTATAATTATAATTATAATTCTAAACATACCTAATTTTCTCAATTCCTATTTCTCTTACTTCTTTCGGAAGAACATCGAATGACACTGCCCCTCGATAATCACAACACTTTTGGCCGGTGGTCGTTAAACGGAATGGACCACAACCAAATCAAAATAAAGCGACACACAGGCGTTGTAAGACTATAACATCATTTTTGCACACCTACCGACTACATTGAGCACTGACAGGGGTAGAACGTGACGTAGAAATAAGCATGAACCTTCGGTTTCCTTATTGTGAAGGCATCCTTATTACAACACTAACAATTTGCAGAGCTGTCTTATAGCAGAATGATAATATGACATTAAATTTTAAGATCCTAGTAGGGGAAATAAAGGGTATCTGGCGCACGGGTCCTGCAGGAAGACTTTTGATACTAACCAGCACGACACTCGCAATTTGAAGGGGGCAAAACCCGCACGACCCCTTCGCCAGATACCCTTCTTTATTTCCCCTACAGACCCCTGGTATTTGGAAAGAACATACCTACTTGGCTGACGTCAAAACTTTAATCTTACACTCTTTTATCAGGACGGAGGAAGGTGGAAAGCGTAATAGTCATCACGTCAAAGACCTATTTTTCCCTCAGTTATAACCCACCATCATCCATCCAACCCGCCGTTCCAATGCCTCAGTCTTACGTCGGCCATTTGCACTTTCTTTATTAAAAAAATTCCTCTAAGGAAGCCCACAGTCTTTTCACCTACCCCTGAGGGAAGCCCATCGTTGAAACTAATTAAATTATAAGCAAAATGATGAAATTGACTATAATGATTTTAATTAATCATTTTCGAGTCAAATATGGGACATGATGGAAGCCTCCGATAAAAACAGTTTTATTTGAGTAGAAGTCGATTTTATTCGCATTTTTTCGACTTATTCCAGTCGAATATTGGTCGTGTGGAAGGCCTAAATCGTCCATATGAACAGATGTAGTTGAAATCCTACATGAATATCTCGACTTTTGTCGAAGGCAATGAATCCAATGAACAGATATAGTTGAATTGAAGACGTAAATAATTTATGAATTATTGGAGGTTACGATGACATAAATCCTCCAATATGAACAGATCGTTTCGAACTGAATTATACATTTTTCCACTTCTTGTTGAGACGAATATTGATTTGGTGGAAGTGTGTTTTCATCCCAAATGAATAGAATAGATCTGTTTTAATACGAATTTTATGATAATAATATTATGATAATAAACAATATTTGCAGCCTTCAATTAGGCCAAGTAATTATACTATTTATGGTTATCCTACTCACCTCTTGGTCCTGGTGAAGTTTATCAGGTTTGGGAAATGAGAAATTGTATTGGGGATTTATCGGCGAACTTCTATCGCCTTTTAAAGGTTTGGCCCTAAAAAGTTTGTCGGGGAATCTTCAATAATCAGATTAAGGGGATTGAACCGCAAAGGGTGAGGGGCAGGTGGTTGATTGGAATGATATCCAATTAAATCGCCTTTGAAGGCTTGAGGACAGACTGAGTCTATTTGGAGGTTCCAGAAGGTGTTGAAGCCAAATAAACGACGCTTCTTTGAGTCCCAAAGATTCTAAAGGGGGGAGTGCTTTTGTAGCGATGTCACATGGCTGTCGTCACAAGCGTAACTCGCACAAGTGTACCACCTGCAATGATTAACTTTACATTATGAAATAGTCGACCGGGTGAAAACCAGGTGGAAAATGTACCGGTGTTACACCGTTCGTAACAATTACGTGGAACTCAGTGGACTTTTATTGTGAAAAGAGCTGTTTGTAAAGTAAATGTGCGTTTTCACTCACTTCCCCTGGGAGCCGTGTTGAGTGTTGATTTGTGGTTGCGGAGTGAGTTGACTTTTCTCGGTTGACCGGTATAACGGCCTCGTTTATGCGGTTACGGGCTGCAGTTAACTGCTGGTAGAGAAACCCAAACCACACTCTGCTACACTTCCCCTTCGGTCACCCTATTACTCGCCAAGGAGATTTTAATTATGGGATTACAATTTAAAATTGAATCATACACATTTTCTGGTGTTTCGGGTGTTAAGTCCTAATAAATTGGGACATAAATAAATTATGTTATGAATTAATAAAATTAATAAATTAAGCAAAAATAAAGGAGAGACTGTAGCCTTGTCTAACTGAATAAGAACGAGGACCGGGTAAGGGTGAAGAACCGGGTTTTTGAAGTTATATAATTCGGCTCCTTTTTTTATCTAGCGACTTGAATCTGTTAAAAAGCACTGGCTAAAGTTGAAACGAAGCTCTGTGCAAAATTTCAAGTCAATCGGTGAAGGTGGAAAGGTTGTAGCCTTGACTGTCTGAATAAGAAGAAGAAGAACAAGGTAAGGACGAAAACAGGGAAATAGGGTTTTTGAAGTCATTATAATATATGCAATCGATCGTAACTCTGCTCCCTATAGGTCTATAGACCCTATAGACCCTATAGACCTATAGGTTTAGACGCTATAGTGACTTAAAACATTCCGGGTTTTCTATTATCCACACCGAGAGGGCCCACACCAAATTTCAAGTTGGTTAGACTAATAGGACAACACGTTTTGCGACGTCCTGTAAACATACACTCGGTACCGTTCGTACTTCTCAACCGTGTTCCTAGTCCACGTCTTTCCCAGGCGCGGGAGCGACAAGAAACCACTTTCCTCCGTATTTGTTAAACCGTTGATCCACTGATTGATGATCCACTAACATGGTCCTACCTACTGCGCCTAAATTGTAATGAACTATTGGTACAGTACAATTTGTACTGGGAAAATGATGTAATAATGAATTACTTCAGAATTAATTAATTACATTACTGAGAATTATTCTCAGTTCAATTTTAGACACAGAATTAGGGATGGGTACCTATCGGTTTATCGAAAAATCGCAATAGTCGATTAATTCCCCAAACAATTGTTGTATTATTAACTGATGTTTGCTATGTTCGATTAATCTGACAATCGATGCTTTAATCACGATTATTTCATTGTTTTTCTTCTTTTCTCTGTCTTACGTGATAGTTGAGACTAATTTTCACAAATCCTTGACTTTGCCACACTTGACAGTTATCAGTTGTCCATCAATCTGGCTCTGGGCCCGTCCCCACTCCCTCATAATTAGTATAAACTAGCGGAACATAAAAAGGCACTATGGTTAAAGTTAAGGTTAAGGTAGTAAACGTGAAGGACTGAAGCAGGTTATATTATAGCCTGCTTCAGTCCTTCACGTTTACTCCCTTAACCTTAACCATAGTGCCTTGTTTGGCTTGTTTGTTCAAAACGGTGCCAAAATGCCTCCGAAAAGTGCGGTCTGGAGAACTTTCAGAGAACTTTGCGAAATTTTCTAAAAGTTGTTGATTAATCGCCACCATCACGACGACATCGATATCTACTAGCTACATTTCAATAAGAAATTGTATTAAAATTTGATTTTTTCTAATCGTTGTCGACTAATCTTTGTATCGATTAATCTTAAACTTTGACGTCGATTAATCTCGTTTCAATAAATTAGTGAATGTTCTGTAGTTCGATACCCATCGATTTTGTTATAGGTATGGTCAGGCAGCTTGGGGTAGCGCCTACCCTACTACTATGAACCCTACTACTATGAACCCCTACCCTACTACCATCCCTAACCATCCCTAACCATCCCTAAAGGTTCTGTCTCTAGAGGTAATTGTTTTATTTTCTTCTAGCTATTTAATCGTTTTTGACAGCTCATTTCCTGTCGCGGGCATAGCCCATTAAGGGAACTGATTTTTCTTGAATCTACTATTAAATCTAACAATTGTATTATTTAAAAAAATAATGTTCTTCCCTAAGCGGCAATTATTTAGTAGTATAAAATCATGTGGGAGTCAAGAGAATTTTCGCTAGAAGTTGTCGATACACTTATTTCATCCGTTGTTTGAACTGTTAGGTACATGTACGAGTAAATAATCAGAAAGAGCAACGCAGCAAACACATCTTCCTGTGCGTTCACTGTGCAGCACATTCGCTATTGGAATTCATTATAAAGGAAATCCTCCCACGAAACTGAAGACGGAAGTGAAATTTCATCTACGCGATTTCCCAGCGGGCGATGAGAGTTTGTTCCGCTCTGATTCCCCGTGACAAATGCTCTCCGCGACCTCGTCGAGTGCACACTCCACGGGCCCTTCGCCGGCTACAGGCGACACCGGGTGGCCGCCTGATAAAACGTACATATCCGACGTCGTGTGTTTCCGTATTCTTCTCTACGAACGCGTCTGCAGTTGATATGTATTCGTGGGAGCTCGTATAGCTGGTATTTAACCGACAAACATTCATCATCCTCTCCAGCCGTCGAACGGGTTTACAAAGGCGAAAAGCCCTTTGGTTGGGGCCGCTCTGCGGAACTCCCGTGCGTTGCTACGATGTCGGGGATGGACTCTTCCTTATTCTATTGGTTTTAAATATCCGTCCAGTCATTGGATTCGGTCTTAATGAACCAGCTCTATTTGAAATTCGAAATTATGAAGAAAATAAACTATTGCAAGGAGACTAACATTTTTAACCGTTACATGAGACACGTACACGTACATGCCACCTTTAAATTGTAGGTACACGTACATTTTTCTACACCACCTCCTCATTTCACCATTTTGTAGGCGTACATATGGCTGGATAATAGGTATACAAAGTGCGCCCATCCAAGTCCATGTCTGACCATGGCTATATGACTGAGAATCCAAAATGACTTGTCCGGGAAAAAATGGTTTCATTTTGGATTAAAACGAATTGGTCGAATTGGAGGGTTTGTGAAAAATAGTAGATTTCTAGGCAACATGACGTAACACAAAATGTCATTTTCCCTGTTACAAGAGACACAAAAAACTGAAGTCTTTACTTATAAAATTTATTTTAATGTAATCAAAGACACTGAAAGTTTCATCTGAGAACAAAATTCTGCTAAAATTACATCACGTTCAAATTTTGGCTAATATAGGCCATGTGGTTTGAAATCTCAGTTGAGTAAGGGTATCGTTTTGTCGGTAATCCCATCTCCCTCCTACACCAATCTGTAAATAAAATAGAATTTAAAAGACCACAGGTAAATGAAAAGAAGGGGTTAAAAAGGGGGTTAATAAGGCGTTGAATGGATTAAAAATTGGCTAAGAAAGTGGTTAAGAAAGACGTTAAATAAGAGGTTAAAAAAAGTTAAGGGGGTTGAATAACCATTTATTTAACCTCTTTTTATCAACTTATTTAACCTTATTTCAACCACTTATTTAAGAAACGGGCTAAAAAGGCGCTAAATAATTCGTTAAAAAGGGGCTAAGAAAGCGGTTAAGAAAGGGATTAAATAAGAGCATAAAGGAGGGTTACAAAAGGCGACAAATAACCATTGATTTAACCACGTTTAACCCCTTTTATCAACTTATTTAACGCTCTTTTAACCCCTTATTTAAGAAAAGGGTTAAAAAGGGGTTGAATAGTGGGTTAAAAAGGGGCTCAGCAAGCGGTTAAGAAAAAAGAGTTAAATAAGAGGTTAAATAAAAAAGGTTTACGAAAGGGGTTAAATAACCATTTATTCAATCCCTTTTTAACCGCTTTCATCAACTTATTTAACCTCTTACTTAACTAACCCTCTTTTAACTACTTATTTAACCCCTTCTTAACCCCTTATCTAAGAAAGGGGTTAAAATGGGGTAAATAAGGCGTTAAAAAGTGGCTAAGAAAGGGGTTAAATAAGGGTTAATCAATTACCTACTTGAGTATTATTGATTTCAAAAAAAATAATGAATTAGCATTGCAATAGTGGGATTTAAAATCATCATCATCAGACATCATTACTCAATATAACACATCTCAATCCCACAGAAATTTGTCGTACCGATAGAATCACCTTCAACTCAATTTGGTCAAAAAATAAGGTTATGTCCTTAGCTTGTTCACCCTCAATGTAGTATGCATCCCCTTTATTCTGCTGTCTTCGTTGTTCCTACTATAATTACCATTCAACTATGTCTTTTACGCATAATCAACATTCAATTTAGAAAACACTGTCGTTCACCATTAATATACAGAAGATCTGAGCTATGTCAACTAGTGTAATTACAAGCGCGGTCTTCTATATTCACACTATAATTTACAAAATTTCAAAACTCATAGCGGCTATTTTATCGTATTTAAAGCTCCTAAAATGAACTAGTTCAACTATGATCCGTCTTAAATACAACATCTTTACCTGTACGAAATTACTAGTTTAAGGGTTTACCATCATTACCAATACAACCTAACCATTCATTCTTGAAGGGCGATCTATTTTCTCTTAACGACCTCTACCATATCCCCCACTCAGATGTCTCCCTATGGCACCGTGATTACCAGATCACAGACTGAGGTGAGGGTCTTCTATCTTAACATGAAATTTTAGCCCTTTCTGAAGGGCTAAAATCGTCATACTCTCATTTTTATACTAATTAAGTACTTTGTGTTCGAGAGAACTCTTGTATCAACGCATATTTCACGATCGTCCTAGACCTCAGTTTACAGGCTACCCTACATAACCCACCAATCCAGGATTTCGATTTTTTTAGGCCCATGTCTAATCGCATTCTACTCAAATGCCTCCTCCTTACCGCACCCGGAGTTGTGCACCTAGCAATGAAATGGAATGCATTTTCAATATCCCCACTACTACATATCTCACAACTTTGGTCGACAATCGTGTCATTGGGACGATGCGTTAATGCCAAAACGTCACTTCTTATTTTAAACAACCACTTGCAGTAGGTATTGAAACCTTAAGGGTGCTAAATACAGTATTTATTCATTCATTCATTCAGGTATTGAAACTTCCCGAATTGTGTGAGGGGCACTACATCACATTCTAACTTCAGGGCCATGTATTGGGGGTGGTTTTGGGAGCATGACGCTTTGAGTTGAAATAAAGTTAGTATGAACAGAATTCATAACTCAATCAATCAATCAATCAATCAATCAATGGTTTATTTGCTGTTATGGGTAGCAGCGACCCTTACAACAAAGGAGTTCGCAGACATAGTACAATATTTTGCCACAAAGACACGAGTAACAAACAGAAGAAATTAAACTAAGTACTTCATGAATAAACATAAACTTTCAAAGTGGATTTTCAATGTAGTAAGCCTATGTCCACCAGCAATTCTTCTAAGAACTTCCTACGCTTTAAATAAATCATTGTGAAATTATATAGTCTAAAGACAAGATCCTTGTTCAGACAGCATAATAAGCACTTTTTCAGGTATTCCTCACTTAACCTGGCCGAACCAAAAAAATGAACTCTTTCGTTTTTTAAGTGAGGGCAGCTGCAAAAAATGTGTTCGACATTTTCGACCTCCTGTGTATTACAAAGAATGCATGTGGAATCTGCGTCAACATTCCACACAACCCCTTTATGATAAATGCGGAGGCTAGTCTCCCTCCTCAGTCTTAGCTGGGCAATCACACGTTTGACGTCGAATGGGATGTCCCAGTTCAGGTAACCCAGCAGGGACGAGTAGCCATCGATCGTAGAAAGGTAAGTCTGGCTGTACGACGAACAGATTACCCTCTCGTAGTCTTCGTAAGCCACCATCGTTGCAAAGCTGTTGAGTACGGCTTGTTTTTTCTTGGCAACTTCCTCCGCGTTCTGGCTTTCCCACAGAGAGGCAAACCCAAGCTTAAGAATTACTTTTTTCAAGTGAGTGACCCAGTTAAATCTGTCGTTGCTCTTAGCCACGTTAGAGGTAGACAGGAGTCGGTTATAGCATGCACGAGGATATCTTTTCGGACTCATACGCAGCAAAGCCTCCCACCAACCGAGCGCCCTTTCAACGACGAAAACTCCCAACTTCAGTCTTCCAGTCTCAGCTCGGACCATGTAGTTTGGGGTAGACATCGGGAGAGTCAAGAGATTCTTGAAAATCCTTGTTTGGACTAAATCCAGTTCGTCGAGATAGCGTAATGCCCAAATTTCGCTGCTGTACAGAACAACCGACGAGACCATAGCATCCACCAACCTGCACGTGGATTCCCAACTACTGCACCTCCCCATCGCCAAGACCTGACGTACGCTACCCCAAGCTCTCAATCCTTTGGCCTTGAATCCCTCCTTAGCTTTGTGGAATACGCCAGAGGAGGAGAAGGGGACTCCGAGGTAGGTGTACTCTTGTGTAAAATCGATGCGGTCCTTGGTTAGCATAATGTGGTTCTCACCAGTAGGAGGAGGGCCCTTACTGAAACGGACCACTTTGGTTTTCTTCGGGTTGACTGCCAATTCCAATGACACTGAATATTCTTCCAAAGCTTCCATTTTTCGTCCTATGTCAACCCGGCTGTGTCCAAATACGACTATATCGTCTGCGAACATAAGGATTAATATGTCGCAATGTCCTCCGACATTTATCCCAGTCAATCCTCTATTCCTCATGAATTGCTCGAGGCCTTGTATGTAGAGACTGAAGAGCAACGGTGAGAGCGAATCTCCTTGCAAAATTCCAAGCTCAACTTTATGGAATTTTGTCGTCGAGTTTTCAGCTTTAATGGCTATCTTAGCTTTAGAGTACAAATCTCGCAGAACCTCCAAAATCCTTCCGCGAATCCCCAATTCAGCCATTCCGCCCCACAGCAATTCATGAGGTAGTGACCCAAATGCGTTTCGGTAATCCACGAACCCACAATATAATTTGCCTTTATCTTTTTGTAAGCTCAGTGCAATCAGCGAGTTCAATATGAATATGTTGTCTCGGCATCCCCTTCCACGCCTAAAACCCGCCTGACATTCAGGGATGATATTATTCTCCTCAGCCCAATCCGTTAGTCGCTTGCTTAGACACTGTGTGAAGCTTTTAACTATTGTACTGACCAGGGCTATGGGCCTGTGTTGATCTACGTCACTTCTGTCAGCCGTCTTAGGGATCATGTGTATCAAGACCCTCCCCCAATCAGTAGGGACACGCCCCTTGTTGAAGATGTTATTGAAAATGGCAACCACAGCGTCAACACCTTTTGGGGGCAAATTACGCCACACTTCGTTTGGAATATGATCCCAGCCGACGGCTTTGTTTTTCTTCAGCCCAAATAAGACGTCTCGTACTTCTCCAAATGTGAATGGCGCATTGAGGTGTGGGTAAATTTCATCACTACTGATGCTGATAGCGAAGGATGTAGATAATGGGCCACAAGACCTGGCCAAATACTCTTCCCACTGCGTTAGGGTGACATCAGAGAATCTGTTATTGCCCTTTCTAAACTTTCTAACGGATTCCCAGAATTCCTTGGCTTCTTTGACGTTTCCAAGCTTTTCCCTCAGTTTCTCAAAGTATAAGTTCTTCTCGTATTTTATCTTTGCAACATATCTCCTCTTTGCTAGCAAGTACTCCGACACATGACATACACCTTTTTTCCACTGTTTGTAGGCCAACTTCACTCCTTCCATTAGTTCTTGACACTCCCCATTAAACCAGGAAGAGCGCGGGGGGCTTTGATGGTCACGCCAGAATACTTTACAGATCCCCAATTCTTTCAGAATATTCATAATACCATTTTTGAACGTCGCAAAATTTTCCTCTTCATTTCCTTGTAGATCCAAGTCACTCAACCACTCTTCAGTGCTTGATTGGAAGAGCTTAGCTTTGGAAGGATCCCATTTAACAGTAGTACACTGAACTCGTTTTGTCCTAATCCCACCGATCCTCTCATTCCCGTGATTCAAGGATAAACAGCATTCAGAGTGTTCGGTCGCCATCCCTAGCTTATTCCGGATTGAAAAATCGGATGCCCTCTTCAATGCATTGTTGTTGAGCCAGCACAGATCAATAGTGCTCTGCCCGTGTACTCCCAAAAAAGTCAGACAACCTTCCTGGTCGCTTCTACTTCGCCCATTTGCCATCATAAAGCCGTACTCCTCCATAGTGTCAACTAGCTTCCGTCCAACACCATCCACCTTTGAGTCCATAGCGTTTCTATGCGAGGAAAAAGAGGTGCCCTGAAACACTGCCTCCTCCCCCTGGTTTAATGCACCAACCCGAGCATTCCAATCTCCCATGATAACAATGTCATAATCCCGACAATCCAAGGTGAGAGAATTCAGCAAGACGTACAATTCGTCAAAAAAAGTAACTGATACATCTTTTGTGTTCATATACACGTTCCCTATTACCAATTTGAGCTTTTTTACAGCTATGAAAATGAAAAATCTAGATTTCTTCAGGACTTCCACAGCACCGAGATTATTTCTAACCAACGTTAAGAGGCCACCCTTTGCTCTTCCTACGTTATGTGTACGACTAGCATATGACTCAATCAAATTATATTGTTGCAACTGCATTGGCAAATCAATATTTTTTTCCGCCCAAGTTTCCTGAAGACAAATGAAATCAAAACTGCACAAAAATGAAAATTGTTCTCCTACCAAGTTGTGTAAATTGTTAATGCCGCTTACATTCCAACTCAAAACCATATGTTCCGTGCCACCCAGTTGCTGCTATTGGTCACTTATCCGCTGCTGCCTCGAAGACTGGTTGCTCCGTGGGTGCTTACTCTTCCTCCATTTGAGTAGTTCCTCCGGACTCCGCCCCACCTCATCCCTCTTCCTGCGGTTTGGGGCAGGGAGAATCGGCAGTTGTCTTTGCGGTGCATCGTTAGTAGATTCCGATCCCGTATCCCCGTCAGGAGGCGCCTCGAATCTCCCTCTAAGCTCATTCAAAGACCAGTGCTGTCCATCAACGACGAGCTTGTCGTAGCGGATATATGCACGCATCCCGTCCTTCTTCGCCGCCAAGCGGTAGCAGATCAGTTCCTGCTGGATTTTACGGACCTCCGGTGGTAAGTCCTCCCGAAGCGAAATCCCAGTTCCCGCCAATCTCGAAGCTGCCCGGAAGCATTCGCTTATGAGGACCGACGATGAGAAGGAAACCAGCACGGGGTTGGGAGCTGTGGATTTACTGCCCAGAAACCTGACATTCACCACTTCTCTGTCCGAGACTTCCACGTTCATCTTTTCTCGCAAAAACTCTAAGAGCGCCTTTTTCAGAGAAACATCTCTATTTGGTACCCAGCGAAAAATAATCAAGTTGTTAGCTCTCTCCCTGTCTCGAACGTAATTGATAAAATTCTCGAAGGTTTCACATTTCTTTTCCAACCCCTGCACCCGCGAAGTCACCGCTTGCAAGCTCTTACTTTGTTCCTTCAAATTATTCTCAATCCGGTCCAATTTATCCAACTTAGCATTTATCGTCGCTAATTCCCCTTTGATCGTAGCTAACTCCTTAAGTTGGTTCATCACGTCCTCTAGGGTGACAGTCATCGTTCGGACCAACTTCCCAATCAACTCGTTTGTAATTACGCAATCCGGCTAGAAGGGAAAACAAAAATTCTCCAAGGCCAAGTTTTTCGGCCGATTGGTCCGCTGCGACTGCCAATTACCTCTGTGATCGTTCAGAATTCATAACTCCCGTGCATGGACTTCTAATGAGGATCTACATCACCGATCTGCTTACTCAGTTGTACTTTCCTTATGAACTCGTTGGTAGAGCAAATTAAATTTAGGTGAATACCTTCCTCGAGCTCATCATTATTGCAACACGTGCAGGAAGATTTCTGGTCGATGTTGAGTGGAATTTGAAAAAGGCAAAATAATAGTAGTGGCTGCGAATTTAGTCAAGTCCCCATTATCGAGTGCCAAGAGGTCTTCAAGTATTGACGGCGACATCCCTTAAGTCGTTAATAATTAGGCAAATAATAATAGGGGGCCTGTTTAATGGGCGAAATAATAGGAAGTGGCCACCCGTTTCAAGTTCCAACCTATTCACTTCGTGCACTGCTCCTCGCAGTTTCGCTCATATGTAATTTAATTTAACATTAAAGTTAGTAGTCTACATTTGTAGCCAAGTCTTTATGAGCCTAATTGTATAGAATGCTGTTAAGTAATGCATTACAAGGGGCACCCGCGGTAGAAATATTCTAGACATAAACAGTAACTACTTAGTTGTAGGTGAAGCTAATCCAGTCTGAGGTTTGCCACGACATTTGTTGAATCTTAAAACATTGTAGTTTGTACAATGGAAACCAAGTATACTTACACTCCTCCACATCTGTAGTCCCGTTGAATCAAGTGCCATCTTGGGGTCGGTGAAAAAAATTCTTTATATCGTTTTCCTGGAGAGACTACTTGAAATTCCCTCTTATTTGCAATGGAACAGGAGAATCCGATTTGCAGTTTGTTCGAGGACTGAGACTAGAATCTTTATCTGATAAAGGGGCGATGGAGAGGGTTGATGCCACTAAGACGTGAGAGTTGAACGGTATTATTGCCTCTTATTGATCTACGAATATTATCTAACGTAAGAGAGCCGTCATATCTACGTGAGTGGCATTAATCATGATAGACCTAAGCTACTTCACCACCTTCACGCTACATGTTTTAGAATCTTAACGACCGGTAAACTATCTTCACCCAGGAGGTGTTCGTCGTTTATATCATCCTCTGAACCTACTTCTACTCTATTTATACTCCTCCCATTTTTTTCTTGTGGAATATATTTGTGAATACTGATATAACACACCATCTCCTCAGCTAGACGTGGCCTTTACTTTACGATGAAAGACCGTCCCGCGTTAGGTCGAAGTTCGAAGATTAGCCGGGACTAGAACTTGATATAAACTTGTGGGTCGCATTCAGTCGCTACCAACCCCGACGGTAGAAGTTGGGCGAGAGGTCACAGAGTTCATTGATGGGCCCAAGTTAATTATTTGGTCAGTATCAACCCAACAGAACGTGAAATGGAGCGATTTGGCGTCGGCTGTGGATGAAGCTTATCGAAGTTCTTCAAGTGCCTTGCCAAAACTAGTCAGCAAGTCATGTTCAAATGTTTAGAAAAGCCTCCTCATAACACAATATTTTGGAAGCCTCCTCATAACACACAACATTTTGTAATTTTCCTATAATTATTTGGGAAAAATCTATGTCAACTAAAGTTGGAAAGAGCTCTCGGAGTTTTTCACCTCTTTGGGGTCCAATCGTCAATATCTTCCTGCTGATGATCGCTCAGGTAAGGAAAAAAGGAAATTAGTTTAAATGAAATTTGCAGCTTATTGGTTTGATAGATAAATAGTTTATTTGACGATGAAAAAAGTTAAATGGTCCAAAAAAAAAAAAAAAAAAACTTGAACTCGAAACTACCGAAGCATGGCAGAGATGGGAGAGGGTTACGTGCAACTGAAAATGATCAGTTACCTCGTATGGCAAGTTGGAGAGAATATTAAAAGGCGTCAAACATAACTGACTCCATTTCCATCATCTTTTTTTCTAATCATTTCAACTAGGGAACTCATTCTAATAACTTAATTGGGTAATTATAGTTAACTAATTATTTAATCGAATTGATTTTTGTTTTATGAACAAAGGCTCATCATTAATCCAATTCCTAAAGAACATCATGCAACTATTAGCTCTGGTGTCATATTGGGAGACGCTGTGCCCAGAGGTTCTTGTAGCCAGCTCCTTTCCACTACCCATTTCGTGCATCCGAAGAACGAGTGGTGCACATCTTACACATCCTGGTAGCTGCGGTACGATGGGGTATCAACCTTTCCCATTCTGTACAAGTAGACATAGAAAAGTTCATCTTCTCATGCCCTGAAAAGAACTAAGTTAGGAAATAGTTAACTTCTCCATGTCCTCGATGTCTGGAACCAACCGAGCAGTCCATCTCCCTATCAACTCATCCCCACATCTCCTGCCATCTTGTCATTGTGCTTGGTATCTCGTACATCTGTTTTCTTTCTGTGGCCAGTATGATGTATGGGTAGTATGATGTCGATACACGGTATGGTGTAGCCAGGATGAGTATTACTGGTTTTGATACAGTCCCGTAAGCGCAAGTACTCCAGAGTGCTCCTCTAAGCTGTATAGCTATCAACCCCTGTAGAAGAAATGAAACGTCCAGTGTGAATACGAGAACATACTACGAACTGAGAGAATCCAATGGTGGGAGACGACTTATCAACATACTTACCATGTCATAGGGTCTAAATTGATTGGCAATGATCCTCGATTTCAATGTTTTTGAACCGGGATACGACCAGGACTTATTTCTGCACTCCTGTTCGATAAAGCATTAAAAAATTACAAGTTAATTATAAATTATGAATGAAACGCGGCCCTCTCCCCCCCCCCCTGGACTCCCCATCCTCTTTTATTTTATGCCTTATGGCTAAATTTCTATAAGCATGGAACATGTATAGCCACTCAGCTGATCCTGGGCTTGGGCAGCATCAAGTCCTAAGGAGACTGCAAACCAAATTACAGCGTCATAGTGTGATTAGCACAGAAATTAACTTTAGGAGCCACTTAGCTGAGCCCAGCACTATGCTGCTTAATGTGTAAGTCCTAAGGAGCCTCCAAACCAAATTGCAGCTTCATAGTGTGATTAGCATAGAAATAGATTAGCGTAACGGACGGACGGATTTTGCCAGATTGTGTTAAAAATTATAATAATGACATTATTGTGTTTAGATGCAAAGCGAAGAACATTAAGAAAAATACACTTGTTCATAAGTGTATTCCATGCTTCTACAACTTCATTATTAATTTTTTTTTTTTTTTTTTTACTGAGTTACCCTGCTGTACGACGTCCCTTCAGAATAACGCCGAATAACGGTGCATTGTTAGGGAAACCTTTCGGGTATTCTGGGGTCCCTAACTGAACGAGATGCTTCTGGTGATTGATATTCGACCCGAAATATTTCTTTGATGCGCCCTTGTAAAAAAGAAGAGATTTCTTTTGGTTGAGCTGCATCATTCAACAAAAAGGATTTGAAAGGGGCGTGAAAAGGGGTTCCGAGCGAAGGGGAGAAGTTTATCTAAAACTTATAGGAGCATCGCGGAAAGGGATGGGCCCCTCGTGGGTTCATAAATTTCTTCTGTTCCAACACAAAAAAGCCCTTCGCCCTTTCGTAATATATGTGCCAGTTCACTCCTCGTAAATCTCAAGGAAAAGGTGTAATAGTATAAGTGGTCGAAAACAGTTTGGTGCTATTTTGTTAATAATGGCTTTAGGTAGTTGTACGATGAATCAATTCAGAAATGTTAATAATAAAATTGAAATTCTGTCTTGTGTACACTGATAGGTATCCAGGACCTGTTGATATTTGTGGCAGTTGTGGCTTGGTAGTTATGGCTTTTATCCGGCTCATGGGTCAACCCAGGATGTCTTCATGAGTCATCTGACGGTGGGCTTGATAAGCCAATTCCTGTGAGAAATGGTTCATTAAATGTGAACAAATGTTGTCTTCAGCCAATTCTGGTGCCGATTTCCCCACCTTAAAATCACTAATTACAATGATGTCATGCTATAATTTTGAATCAAAACACGATTAGGAGTTGCCTTTTTATTGATATCGAAAATTCAATTCTGTGAATTTTTAGCCGCTAACTGTTTGGCAGGATATCTCGATTTTCAAGAGGTTACTCAATAAGACCATACTAATTGTTACCTTAATTGTAGCCTTAGTAGGACCGTACTAAGGCTGAGTTCGAACATGGACGTACGAAAAGTGTCTTATCAAAAAAATGCAAAAAGCAAAATTGCTCAAAAACATTTGAACAAATTGGCCATGTACAACAGTGAGTCCCGTACCCCCCCCCCCCCTTTGAAAATCATGAATTTACAAAAGATTTCTTTGAAAAACTTTCCTGGGGAGGCACCCCTGGATCCGCCTGCTTCTGCCCCCCTCCACTGCGACCGAAATCCCAGGCTACGTTACTGATATACAAGTAGGAGTTAAGTACTAATTCGGCTATTGTCAGTGATTTCCTGAACGCTCTATATGCAATAGGAAGAATTAAATGGCTAAAACCAGAGTTCATGAACCTCATAACCCCACCCCCACGAAATCAAGCTCTGGATCTCAACGGGAATCACTAACTGGAGTGGCGAAGTTCATCGGAGAAATACCATCAGCAAATACAGTGGCAAAGGGTCAAACCAAAGGTAGCCAAAGTAAACGCTCCAACAACCGCCAATTAGACTCGGGAAGAGCTTGATAAGCTGCCTTTGGCCTTTCGAGCCTCGCGGGAGTTGATTCATAAACCGAATTGGGTCATTAGCTAATAGTCGTCGTCAAATATGCAAAATCCTAATGAAAGGAGATGGGGAATCGTGGATGCCAAACTGGGATCATTTGACGGTGATGTTCCTCTGATCGCATTCGCTAATTCTCAATTTTGAATCCTGCACTGGAGTTAGTCGATGGTGTTCATTTCAGGCTGAAAAATCCTCTTTCAGCCTGAAACCATCACAGCGGCATCTGAATGAATTCCATATACTGAGAATATCCTCGGTTCATGGCTGAATGCTGGTTTTTGCAAACTGATCAGCGCCAATCCAAAGCTCGTATTCCTTCAGGATGTTGTGGGTAGAATAAAATGTCAAATTAGATGCAATTCAATGACTGGAGTGTAATTTTAATGTGACAATAGTGCTTGAAAGTTGTTTGGTGCAACTGTTGCTTCAACTTGAAAGTTCGAGCAAAGCCCATTTAGCTGAGTAACGTCAATACTCTGTGAAGTGTCTGCAATGGCAACAAACTTTCAATCGTCATTAAAGTTGCTAAGCGTGTGAAGACAGCAATAATCTTTGTTAACTTACATAAATACTGAACTGGCATCCAAAGCATGAAAGTTGTAGTTTCTATAAAGTAAGCTGTAATGATTCAAAAGTCTACACAAACCATGTAATGCGATCTGGAGCTATACTACTGCTTCTTGTCGCTTGAGGGATTTTACCCTAACATTGACCAATTTTCGTATGTTAATGGTCAGAATTTCCCCCACTTCCAGTTCGAATTTTGAAATTTGGACTTCACCGTCGAAAAGGCCAGGTCCGAAATAGGGGGGGTTCCGTAAAAACTCCATTTTCGTAAACATTGCACTTGAGGCGTTTTTATTTAACAAGGCAGGTTTGCCTTGTACAGATTATTTTATTGCTGGTCGGAGTATCGACTTGAAATGGGAAACACAGTTTCCTCAAGATGGTCTCATACGAATATAGCTATCCTGCTATATCAATAATGATACACTCTACTACTACTTCTAGAAAATTTCTAGGTACTCGTAGAAGTAATATTATGTAATAATACTTGTATTTACGCTAGACTACTTTTAAGTATAGAAAATGTAAATACTACCTATGAATTATGTATCATATTTTTCCTATCATAAACCTCTGCTCAGCATTACCACCAGAAGTAAATACCAGGTTTTTGGATCTATGGTCCTCCCCCGTTGCGCCACTACAGCGGGCTTGAACGGCTGTCGTTATTTTGGGACCAAGGCGTTTAATCGATTACCGAATGAGCTGAAACTTAGGCTTCTAGACTATCCAAAATGTACTAATATTATTTTAAAAACTCATTTCTTAAACTCTGATTAATTTTTTTACTATACCTGTAACACTAGCTGTAGATTGAATTGTCGCTCAGAAAACAAATTTTTCTTTTTGTAATCCTTTTTTTTTCTTCTCAGTAATTGATGTTTATTAGGTGATTTGTGAACTGAACTCTTCTCCCTAACTCGGGCTTTAGCCCTCATAGGGGAATATTTTCCTTAGTTATTTTCACATGTTTGTAATCCTATTATGTTTATCTGGAAATAAATGTATTAAAAAAAAAAAAAATAATAAATAATACTGTATTTATAAGGAGTTTTCTTTTTCATTCGAAAACACATATCCATGATCTGAACTTTGTCCCAGAAAGGAGAAATTTAAATAATTTCATAAGCATCCTCCAACGGCGCACGCAATTCCATGTTTTCGTCTGGATGTTTACCGAATTCCCAGTCTTGAATTAAGAACATTGTTGCGAAATGGCGTCGGGCCAAACTGTCGAGTGTTGAATACTGGAACATGGTATTGCCTTACAACCCCTCATGAAACCCTTCATGAAATGACTAACTGAATAGTTGAATAGTGTTGAATAGTTACGAAACACCGCAACGAGAGAAGTGAACTAATCCCACTTCACGTTCTGTTTTCACTCTTTTCTCCCACTCTTTGCACTTCCGTAAAGAAAAGATTCAGAGACTCTCGGGACTGTGGTCGGAAAAACTACACCCGCGATTCCTCTGAGAAAGAATGAAATGATCCACCGCTAAAACGAGAAACAAACCTTTTCCCAGCTGGTTTCGGGGTTTTCAATTTCTTCTCTTCATTCACGGTCACAACGGCCTTTTCTCCGTTTTAATTTTCTTCTTCGTTTACGCATGAAAAGGAAACAACTTTATCATTTAATTGTTAGAATCCGAACCCGAATTTTACCCGAATTCTCCAAACTTCCCAAATAACTCACAGCAATGTAGATATAACTTTATGTGCAGATTATGGAGCCACATTTAAAATAAAAAACATGCTTCGAAATCCACAGTCATGTAGCATGGCTATGAGAGCGAATTTTTGAAGAAATTACTGGTTTTATGTCAAATATGATGTTTGGAACATCTCATCCAAAAATGGACAATCTTAAACTCATTTCCTAATTATAGGTATGTAAGTGTGAAGCTATTCGGTTCCTTCTATCATGCCTGTGATGAATTTGGAAGTATGAACATTGTTAGGGTATAAATGCGAATTAATTGATGATACTTGAAAACAATGAGTAGAACACCCCATAATACCATATTAATTGAATGACTGGTATATTAAGACATTTTTCCGCATTCTAGTTGTCTGACCCTTGAATACCGGACATTTTGATTAGCTTACACAATCATTTTTAGCATTCTACCTCTACCAAAAACTTACCTGAGTCCACTCACCAAGTAAATGGCTAAACTGGCCCAGCAGTGAGATTTTCCATCTTCATGCTACACGTGTAGTACTAAACCAAAATAGTGTTATTTCATCGTTTTGTCGTTTTCGACATCTTGGCCCCCCGCCTAAAACGTTATGAAAATTCATTTCATAAGTACAAAATTAAAACATGAGTAGCTTTACGCAAAGTAAAATTTGGGGTGGAAGGCGGAAATCAAATATTTTTTAGAATAGGGAATCCCTACCAGGCGAGCATTAGACACGTAACAAATTTTGTATTTTTTTGCCGAGTAACACGTCAGTTTAAAGATTTTTCAACGCTGAACACGATGTGAAGTCCGAATTGCAATATCCCACTCCGTTATCAGATTAGAGCAGATGAATCGTGAAGAACATCTCAAGTAACAACCAAGTTTCATCACCTTCAAAGTGCTCCAGTTTGAGGACGGAATAAGATATCACATTTTTGACCACCGTGAACACTTCACCATCGTGTTCAGCGTTAAAAATCCCTTCAAAATGAGGTATCACGTGTCCTACTGTTTTATTTTTGGAATTTTTGGGTAATTTTTTCGGAAAATTTTGGACCGAAAACAATATATTTTTTCTTCGAAAGTTCGGTAAGAAGTTCACAAACAAACGTTTTATTTCGTCGAAATAATTTGATACGAACATGTGCAGCAGCTCTTTGGCAGAGTTAGTGAGAGAAATGGACAACTTCAATCTTGAAAATTAAACAAACATAATTATCAATCATCTTATATGAAAACTTTACACCAAAATAATAATTATTGGATAGTTGCTCAATATAATAATTATTATTGGATAGTTGCTCAATATTTTCTTGAATGTCGTTAGCTTATGAAATAAAAATAATTTGACAGTATGATAAATAAACATGTAGAGCAGTGACAGCGTAATTCTCTGTCATTATCTTGGTAATTGTTCACTTTGTAAAGAATGACGTGGGAGAAATTAAATTGTTACGAGTACCTATGTACATGGAGGCACAGATGAATTTTCGGGTACAATTTTTTCGTGGGTGACTAAAATAAAAAAATGTTCCATGTAAAAAAGTGAAATTGAATGACGTTTTCTTACGTCACAGTGATCTTACATTTAAGAAGAGCACGTTTTATCAATACAACCTGTACTATCCTGTGCAAATCACGGATCATCCAGATTTTCATGGGATTCAGATCAAAGAATATACTCGTACCAACTAGTTTGAAACTACAGTTAGTTGAGCTTTCAAATACGGGTAGATACCGAAATGAAAGCTTTACAAATCGTATAACGGTTCAATAATTATTTCGAATACCCAGCAGGAGGCTAAACCTCATACAACTCACGACCGAAGGATCAAATGGTCCCCAAAGGATGACGACATCAACTGGTAATTGGATGCCTCCTCATATTCATCAATATCTCGCAAGTGTTCCTTAACCCGAAACCTGCCGTAGACACCTTCCTCTTACAGAATTAGTCAAGAGCGTCGACGCCATTCAACTTGTTGCCCCTCAGGTGCCACTCACTTCGGCCAACTTGTTGGCCCCCAAGGGGTGAACGGGTCATATCAACTGGGTCATTCAAATAGGATCGATACTCAACTGGTTGGAAACCAAATTAGAATGGACTCTGGGGAGACCCCTGCAGCACAGATCAATCTCCCAAAATCTTTGAAACGAGTGGGCTAAGGACACTAAGGTTTGGAATTACAGGACACCAGTTAAGAACAAAAAAATTGTAGTTATTGTTAATGAAGGTATGCATTTTCGCTCAATATAATAATTAAATAATAATCACGATTCGTAAGTATTCCGCTATAATTTAATACCACTCTAAGACGCCCAATTACACCAATTAGTGAAATTTTAAAGAGCAATTGCATTAATGGATCAAACATAGTTAGTGCCTGGTTTTCTTTCGAACGATTTCTACAGATTGGTTACAGATTATTTTGAATCAAACGAATATATTTATATACGATTATTTATGATTGATTTATATGTATCAATTCATTTGGTGAAGTGTAATGGCAGGTGGTATCTGGTTGTTCAGGATTACTTCTCCAGATTCTTGGAACTGTTGTTCCAGTTCAACTGGAAATGTTGACGCCTAGCTCGGTGATTGGAAAGATGAAGTTCTGAAGGCCTGGCATTCCTCGTGAGATCCGGATAGAACTGGGGGCCCTCCAGCTTACATCAGACTAATTTCATCACTTTGCTGAGGACTGTGGGTTCCAGCCGATTACGAGTAGTCCTTATTCCCTCCAATCGAACGGGAAAGCGGAGCATGCTGTTCTAATTGCAAATCAAAGTTGTATGAAGGGTCGGGATCGCAATCTAGAACCACTAATGTAGAATCAGGGTTATCCCAAGAAGAACTGTACGGAGGACAACTTAGATCAAACTTACATTTTTTGAATGATTATGAAAACGTTAGTGGTGGACAGTTAGATTGATGTAATACCATTCCACCAAAAATGAGAGGCTAAAAGAAAGAACCAGAGAAAATTTTGACCGAAGAAGGATGGTAAAGAGAACAGGTAAAGTCAAATTGAAATTGGGCTACCCTAGATCATATCTCGTTCTCCTGGAAAACGGTTCTGAACTCGAGCAGGATTGCTTTGCATTGAGCATTCAGTAACTTTGCTAAAGGAGTAAGGTAGAGGATAGTGCTGCAAAGGGTGAAGAAATAACACCAACAAAAGGCTGGGAGCTGATGCTTATGGGCACTTTTGGCGTCGTCCAGCTTTGTCGGTTAGCTAAACTAGCTGTCTATGAGACGATAATTGGACCAGTTGTCCTGAGTCGTCGCTAGCTAATGAGCTTGCCTTGAGCTGCTGGTAGATGAAGATTCGCCGACATTTATGTTAAGCCTTGTCTGCGAAAGAGGGGAATGGAGGATCTGGCATATCAGCTGAGACCTCTGTACAGCCACCCCGACCTTGTTGCTTTAACAAGTGGCCGACTGAGGTGGATAGGCCTTGTGGAGCACAGGCCAAATGAGAGGTGTCCCAACAATTCACGATTGGTACGCCGAGGAAACGGATCCGAGGTGAACTTCGATTGCGGTGGGTCGAAGACGTCGAGGAGGATCTGAGAAGGGGGCGAAGCAATGCGGTTGACCGCAAGGAATGGTCGTCTATGTTGAGGAGGCCTTGGTTCTGCAAGGACCGTAGAGCCGTGTATGAATGTATTCTCTGTACAACCCAGCGAAATGTATCAATTTCTTATAATACCAGGGTAGGGAAATCGACAGAAGAGATTATTGTAATTATTAATCAACTATTAAAATCATCAACTTATTTACTGCAAATTATGTCCCAAATCCTAGTCCCTATCAAAGAAGCGACATAAATAGTATTTCATACGATTTCTTATTCATGTAAATCCACGTAAGCTCGTAGAAAATACGGACCCGGAGAAAAGTCGACTCGATAAGAAAATTACCATCGTAAACTTTTCAGGAAAATGGAATCCGTTCGCGAGGTTGAATACGAAGAAGCCGGATAAGAAATAGATTAGGCCCTGAGTGGTTGTTAATAATAACGCAATCTTCTTACCTGCCCGATACTGAACCAATATTGGGGGGAACTAACGGGTTTCTCAGGACATTATAAAAAGAAACTCACCTGTGAACTAAAAACCACCAGTTTCCCGAATCAGATAATAAAATGTTGGTTTTTAGTTCACAGGTTAACATTTGTAATTACATACAAATCCGTCCCATCTAATCTTGACACCATGTTTCATTCGCATATTTCATGGAAATATTTCGCATGTGAACCATCAATGGATTAGATATGTGGATCCTGTATGTGGTTTACAGGAAAATGCTACTGTTTCCCAGTTAGAAGTGCGTTGATTCAGGTCATTCACAGGAACGGTTTCAACGGTTATAGTGACGACATCCGTCCATTCGCAAAGAAGTTTTGTGTTTCAAGAACACACGAAATTCGCCTTCCAAATTCAACAATATTCATATGAGCCCCAACTGGAGACAAAAACCACATGTAACTTCGAAATATCGTCAATATGACCAATATTTCATATAGTATTTCCCGGCTTGTATACATACGACAAACTGTCTCTAACGGCTAAAATGGCAGGGTTTTATATTGTCACTGGTGTTCAGCAAACACGAGTGCAATAACAAAAAACAAGAAGTAAAATAACATCAAACTCTGTGAAATATGCAAACCATTGCTGTTGCTGCCGAAATTTTAAATATTTAGATACGACTCAAACTAGTGTGTCCAGGTAGAGAAGTGAAAAATCATTTCAAATTCAATGTACAGTTGAGGAAAATCCCTAATGCATGGAATCAAAAATTAATGCGGAAAGAAACCAGCAGAGCCGATCGATCTGACAGCCAGATGCGGACTTTGTTCCCATCTTTTATTCAAATCTACCGGCGATGCTCGATTCCATTGTTTTTTCGAGGTTGTTATTACCATGCTCAAAGAACCATCGAGAACCTACCATCAATCTTGTCAATCTATTATTTGTACACGCGTCTTGAGAGCCACGCAAACGCGTATTGCGAGGCTGAATCCTATGGAGGGGTATCCAGAAAATAAGATTACAACAGCTGTTAAAAATCGGGAAATTGATACTCGTTGGATAGCTCTCGATTTACCTAACCATATTACGTTAACCACTGCGGAGTGCGTGGCCGACAAGCTGCGGTATAAGCGTGATTGTTTAAATAATTGTTTACACACAGGTGATCATTCTCAATAATTTATATTGTCTATACGAATGCAGGCTTCATAATTTATGATGAACCCTACAATTAAGTATAACAACTACGCTACTGGGGTAGGTGATGTAGCATTGTTCGAAGGTTCTTGAATCACTTCTTTAAAGACATAAAATGTCCCAATGTGTTGCAGACTCGTATGCAAGCATTTAATTCTCGACTGTATCAACAACAGGATGGAGTTGACATTCTTTTGACATTTTCATGTCTTTGCTTTGGCACATAAACTGAAACGGGAAAAATTTGTTTCCTTGATTCACCCTTTCCCTCAGATCACGTCAGAACACAAGCGACAGGCGGGCCACTACGTCAGACGCACCTATGACGCACGAGCGTATGACGTCAGACGGCTGGCAGGAGGCCAAATAGTACGTCAAAGCCTATGCCGTAAGAGCATATGACGTCAGACGGCTGGCCGGAGGCCAACTAGTACGTCAGAGCCTATGACGCACGAGCGTATGACGTCAGACGGCTGGCCGGAGGCCAACTAGTACGTCAGAGCTTATGACGCACGAGCGTATGACGTCAGACGGCTGGCAGAAGGCCAACTAGTACGTCACAGCCTATGCCGTAAGAGCCTATGACGTCAGAGGGCTGGCTGGCTAGGTGATCGGGTTTTTTGTTAGAACCACTTGAGATGGGGACGGACCTGCTGACACAGATCCGTTATCCAATCTACGCTGGGCGATAACTTTCCTTCGTAGTAGGACGACCCCTCGGTGTATACCGTCACATTCTGCCCTGTTAAATAAAAATGCCTCAAGTCCAATGTTTGTAAAAATGGGGTTTTTACGGAACCCCCCCCTATTGTAATGATTTTCACTTATAACCGACCCGTTTCTAGGGAAATGTATCGCCGTTAGTTTTCATCCCACGAAAATCGTTCGCCACTCGTTGAAAAGCCCTCAATTTATCCGTAAATTATATACTGCCAAAACAGCTGTAAATATGGACAAAGCTGAGATATACCTCTGATTTAAAACCTCTGTTCAAAACAAATGAACTCAGTAAACGATGCATGTGGATTGGTATGAATATGTATAATATATGTAGGAGTTATATAATATATATAATATTATAATATTTTATATTATAATGATTCTCTCTACCTGTCAAATACCAAAGCGGAACTTTCAACCGGCCGAAGAAGGGGAAACGTGTGAAGTCGCCGAGATCTCCCTTTGACACAACGTTCTGAAACAGGATGCGGGGGCTGGGGAGCGGATTTCCATCGAATTGCATTTCGCCTGAGATAAAAGATGGGAGGGAATCCGATTTCATCGCTCGCAATTTCATTGGAAGAACCTTCTTTTGAATCTTCCGCAGAGAGCGGCAGAGATCTCTTTGATCACGGCATTTTCATGGTAACATTTCCTGAAAATGAAGAAAGAAATACGGCTGACAGCTGCCCCCGCGAAATGAGAGGTTTAGCGTTACATAAAGCGATAACGGAAGGAACGAACCAATAAATATCGATAATGTGAATGAGGCGCTACAGGTGAAGCCACGTGGAGTGAGTGGAAAATTGTGAGTTACACTATTATTTTCATACCGGTTGTTGGGGTTATTTTCCCACCTGGTTCATTGAATCCACGAAGAGATGAGTGACTTCAAGAAAATCGTACTAATGCGAACTAAATGTTGGAAACCAAGCGAGTAAAATGACAGGTGTGGAAGGAGCAAAAGCGTAAATCACAGGAATAATAGAGCGTTCTCGACCTACCCAAGAGGTTAGACTGAGCCATTTAAATCACAATCATGGGGTTCTTCCATACACGCGCGGAGAATGAAGTGGTTTTTCCCCGGTGTAGCATTACTTCGAACCGTTTTTTTGACGATGAAAATGGTATTTTTCACCGGAAAGGACTCCATATTTGGAATCTACTCCTCAAAATCTTGTTTTTCCTTTGTGCCCTTCAGTTGTGATTAACATTTAGATTATGACTGTACAGTCTACACTACCACCTAACACTACCATCATCTTCTTTATGACATAAAGAAGATGATGGATGATGATGACATAAAGAAGATGATGGCAGTATCACTTGTCGTTGGAGCTATGAGAACGATCTGTGAGATCAAAACATCACCAAAATCAAACAAATTGCCTGACAAATGGTCGATTTTCTTTAAATTAGGGGTTATTTAAGGGGTGGGGACCTTCTATTTATTATTTTAGTACGTAAGTAAGATACGGTCTAAAAATCTCTGTAAGTTCTAAGGGGATGGTAATAAAAAGGTGAAAATCGCAGCAAATTTTTCTTCCGGTGTTTTTTTGAGAATTGGTGGTTCAAGAAGGGGTTTATAACATGTACAACGAATTACCAAGCCTTGTCAATCTAGCCTTGGGATGATTTTATGGTCTTCCTTACTAGTTGTTTTTCAAGAATATCTGTAATGGTTAGGTAGTAAGCAGTAACCCATACTATGTAAGGTAGTAAGCCGTACAGTAACCCATAATATGTTAGGTAGTAAGCAGTACAGTAACCCATAACATTTTAGGCAGTAAGCAGTAACCCATAATATGTTAGGTAGTAAGCAGTCACCCATAATATGTTAGGTAGTAAGCAGTAACCCATAATATGTTAGGTAATAAGCATTAACCCATAATATGTTAGGTAGTAAGCAGTAACCCATAATATGTTAGGTAGTAAGCAGGAACGGGTAAGTTGTGATCGATGTTAGTTTTTCTATCTGTCTATATAGTTCTAGAACTATCTTTTCCATTTTTTCCTCCGCGTTTCGACCCTCCAAACGCTCGTCCTGAAAATCTTAGGAAAAAAGTTGTGGCCCTGTTGCACTGAATATTATAACATATATAACGATTAATATTATAACGAGTACTACTAATAATATCATTACGAGTACTACTGGTTATTACGCATATTACGAGTTACTGGTACCATGGTAACGAATGTTTTATCCGAGCTGCGCCGTCGCCTTTTGTTCTAAAAGCTCCCAAAATTCCCGAACGCAATCATTAGTGGATAAGTACCATACACACTGGCTTCTATCGGGAAACTAAGCGGTAAATGGCCTGTTTGAAAAGCTTCGCCGTCAGAACGTAAGCTGCCCGGGTTGTGAGGCGAAAGATTTCCCCTGGCTTTCAAAGGCGAAGCCCTTCCCGTGTGAGGTGAGGGCTGAAGGACTTCATGTGTGTAACCGTGTAAAACATGCCTCGCAGATCCCGTCAAACCACCCGTCACCCTTCCTGTCTCTGACCTCCTAATTTAGTTCCTACACGATTTGATACAACAAAATCCGACCTAGAATCACAATTTTCGAAAACAACTAAACGTTGATGGTGCAACCTCAATCTTAAATCGACACAGAAGGAATTCCCCTGTTATGTAGGGATGGCCTTACAACTTTTCAGTTGCTTTAGTCGACGCGCACATTTCCAGCCCGAAATTCCGTTTGGAAGATGATCGATAAGCTGAATGGGCGGTGAATTCAACAGTACCTGCTACATAACGCGGCTTTTCAGTAACTTTCAATCGTTAAAACTCAATGGAAACTGTTCTAATTATATTTTGTATAAGTGGAGTTATGTAGTTGTTGCTGAACTAGTTGTGAAGATTACATAGGATTCATGTTACTACTGTACTTGTTTGTAACCTGTAACTCATAGCCCAAAAGTTACCTAGAAAAAACTAAGTTTCAATAAGAGATGGATCAATCAGTCAAGTAGACACAACAGTAGGCACTCGGCATTCTGTAGTAAGAAATGAAGTTATTAATTACGTGTATTTGTATTCACCCAGAAAATCTCAAATAACTACTCATTACATTTAACTGATAGTCCAGAAGCCTTGTAAAAAAATCTCTGCAAATTCGTGGACAATGGTATATTATCTTCTGTAAAGATCACCCTTCAGTCTGGATCACTGTTCTGTTTTTTTATTCGTTTTTCTGAATCTACGTACCTAACTTAGAACGTAAACACCAAATTTTGAGGGGGTAATTTATTTTATATTTCTTGGGCAAATTCCAATGGTTCATTATGGGCGATAAAACCAAAAACCACAAAACCGAAACTCGGGGTGTGCTGGACTCAATTCCAATGTCAACGATAATATGGGGGATTGTTTAAGGATCGAACACGAGGAGCCTGAGCTCTTTACGGAAGGAGGGGGGAGGGGGGGTGTTTACGAATGTTGCGCTCATATCAAAATCCTTCAAAAGTATTTTACGGCCCAATAATCACTAAGATACAGGAGGTCATAATTCACAGAGTGCATAAAAGCGTCGCTTAGTTACTTTATACGGACCATAAGGTAAGTTACCATGACAACGTTTTCGTCATAGGAAACAACATGAAGAATTTTTTGCTCGTGTAAAACTCAATAACATCCGACAGAAATTGATGAACAATTTTGAAATTAAAAACTCTGCAAATTCTTGACACATCAGTTTATTATCTTCTTTGTACAGATCACCCTTCTGTCTAGATCACTAAATGATACATTATTTATTAATATGAATTATTATGAATTATTATTAATTATTATTATCAAGTAGTGTAAATTATTAATATTTATTGTTGGTTATTATTAATTTTTATGCGTCATTATTAATAATTATTATTGAATATTATTCATTAACTCGATATTTGAAAACCATGTGCTGTTTGAATCAGCTGGACCAGTTTGAAAATGGACCCGACAGGCTGCCTCACGATTCAATCTCATGTTGACGATTTTCGATCTGCTCCAACTTTGAGTCGTCATTGTGACCGAACGGCTGGTCGTACAAAGCTGTGAATGGCCTTAAAAAATTCTAAACAATAAACTCTATCTAAATATGAAATAAAAAACATACCGTTTGATGGGAATTTTTCGAGTTTTGAAATTTTCAAAATTTCAAAATTCGTTTTGAACCCCTTCCCCTTGACTTAGGGTTATGAAAAGTTTCGAGGATCATTGTGGGGTTGGTCCGACCTCGGAAACCAAATTTCGACCTTTTAGCTCAACGCTAACTGGGCAAAACGGCGCGGACGGCGTACCAACTGAAAAGTAGTCCTCAAAACTTGCACGAGGAAGACTGGAATATTCGTTAAATAAACGGATTGTTTCGTCACTTCGGAAATCAGAAAAATAATTACGAAATTTGCAGACATTTAAATTTAATGGCGAATGAAATCATTTGCCGGGATTGCGTTCCACCTTCTGCACGGAACCGCCGATACCGCGTATGTCAGCAGCAGCGGGATATTCAAATAATATTCTATATTATATTCTTTTACGTTACTTTTAAGTATTCGTGAGTTGTACACGCGTCTTTGAGTGGCAAGCGACGAGTTCACGACAAGACTTAGTGACGAGTTCACGACAAGTGACGAGTTCACGACAAGTGACGGGGCGGAAGGCGAAATGTTGATGTTGACGTCGTGTGAAGGCGTCGGGACGCAAAAGGGGGCGTCACGTCGGATCATCTTGGCGGCGCCTCCGATCATCTTGGCGGCCCCTTCGATCATCTCACGCGGCGTCTTCGATCATCTCCAGACACCACGACCTTCCGAAAGCATTCAACTCGTCCTCACTGACCCCAGAGACGGGCGTATTCATAATTTGGAAGAATAAAGCCACAATCACTTCTTTTTGTGAATCTTTCCAAAAATTCACTTTTTTGTGAATTTTACTAAAATTGAATGCATTTTTTGATAATGTCACTCAAATTTTCCTATTCTACAATAAATTTTACTTAAATTCAAGTTTTGGTTTATTATCTTTGATAATGAACCATTGGAATCGCCCAAAGAATAAACTTTTTTAACCCCCCCTCAAAATTTGTTGGTTTACGTTTCAAGATACGTAGATTCAGAAAATCAAATAAAAACATGGGGTTAAACAATTTTTTTCTTTGGGCGATTCCAATGGTTCATTATTGAAGATAGTTTCTTTTATAGAAAAATGATTGCTGACTTTTGGTTTAGTATTACTAAACCAAAAGTCTGCAATAATTTTTCTATAAAAGAAGTACCTACCAAGAAACATTCGAAATTACCTTCATTTCCGTAGCACGAAACGTACCTCAGAACAAAAAACTCGACACCACTAAAACCATATGATGTTCCAAACAGCTCCTTAGTACGAGAATTGACCTGTATTTCAACCGTTTGATTTACGATCGTGTTGACAGGTTCAACCTTTGAGCCCTCATTGTGAACGAACGGCTGGACGTACAAAGCTGTGGACGGACGGATTTTTTTTATTCGATTTTCTGAATCTACGTATCTTGAAACGTAAACCAACAAATTTTCACATGGGGTTAAAAAAATTGTTTCTTTGGGCGATTCCAATGGTTCATTATCGAAGATAATAAACCAAAAACACATTTCCACAAAACGAAAATAGTTAACTTTTACCCCTCGTCGGGTTTGAATTGAATTGTCGAAGTTGGGGCCAGAAGAAGCGAGCTATCGACTAATTCAGTGACAATCACACAAGTCAATCAAACTTGAAATTGAATGGGTATCGACGTTCTGAAAAGCGTTTGCGGTAAGGACTGGGAATGATGGACTTTGATGGTCTCAGATTGAATGAACTGAGTAAAACACGATTTAGTTACTTCCATTTCCCTTGAAGGGGAGCGATTCACTCAATGGAGGGCGGAGAGTGAAATCACCTTTTGCTTTTATTTGTGGACTCTTAAGGTTGTCGCTAGAATGCGTTGTTGAATGAGTTTTAAGCGAAAAACTGAAGAAATGAAGGCAATTTTGACGTTTTTGGTGCACAAAATTTGTTTTCTTATTTTCGATTCGTTCTAGTCCAGGAAAATCAGTCCTGAAAGGAGGGGGCTCAAAGTGACCTGGGGAAAGCTGAAAATCGTTCTAAACCCCTACGACACCCAATATCGACGAACCGGATGAATCGATCATTTTGGCTGCGTTTTTAATACATATCCGAATCGAACACCTTTTCCATAGAACAGAGTTTATAATCAACAGGTTGATTATATTGAAGTACGTTATAGAAACATGAAATGTTTGTTAGGATCGTATATAACAACACAATAAAGTGTTCCTTGAGAAGACTCCGTTCATTCATTATAACGTTCTCCTATTAAGTGAATTTCATTAGCTTATTCATCTCAGCCAGCCTGCCAGGGTATTAACTGATAGTTTATTAAAATCAGTATTTAAGTATTTTATAAGTACAAGGTTTATATGAAAAAAATCAACAGTCATGCAGCATGGCTATAAGAGCGAATTTTTGAAGAAACATCTGGTTTTATGTAAAATGTCTCCATTTCACTGGTTTTTTAACAAATTGTTTTCGTTTTTTTTTGCCGAGTGACACCTCAGTTTATAGATTTTTCAACACTGAACACGATTCTGAAGTCAGAATTGCGATATCTCGTTCCGGCATCAGATTAGAGCAGATGAACCGTGAAGAAAATCCCAAGTAACAACCACATTTCTTCGTCTTCAAAGCGCTCCAGAAATAAGATATCTCAATTTTGATTTCACCATCGTGTTGAGCGTGAATAAACCTTTAAAATGAGGTGTCACTTGTCAGAATGTTCCATTTTGGGAGTGAACGGGTAATTTTTGGTTTATTTTTAATTTTTCCCTTCTTGAAACTCCCCTATGCCCCATTTACGTACTTAGCCTTTCGATGGGACAGATTTTTTGTGCCAATTTGAACTTTTTATCTCAATCCTATCGAGAGTTACCGTCTGCAATGACGCATGCATAAATATACATAATATTATAAATATACTGGATAAATATTTTCACAGGAGGAGAAAATAGAAAGAGGGAAACAATTAATTTAAACAATTGTAAATCTTACGGTAATTTTCGCGTTACAGCGTCCTCAGCCCGGGAAGAAAATCATATAAATATATACATATGATTTATTGTTTTGGCAGTGAATTCAGGATGGTCTGAAACGGATTTTGGTATACAAAGTTTTCGGAAATTCGAGTTTTAACAATTTTGGACCGAGGTCCTTTTCTTGGAAAATTCGCTATAAAGAGAAAGGTACAAATTGTTTATCCATGAGAAAATTGCTATGGTTATCCCTTGTGAACATTATGGAATTCATCGTGTTAAAATAAGATATTTAATCGCGTATTCCATTTCGCGTGATTATCCGAGTGATTGCATTGATTCGGTTGATTACCAGGCTACTAATGTGGTATGATGCCAAGAGAAAGTCAATCATTACACGGGGCATTGTGACAACATTCGAAACTGGTCGAGACATCCGTCGAGGTCGTTTTCGGGGTTGTAAAAGGCGAGGGAAGCTCATATAACACCTCCAGTCTCCTCAACCAGGCGATGAATATTTATCAAGGTTGGCTCTGCTCCAATCCCCTTGTCCCCTTAAAATGACGTTTGTGCTCGAGGGAATAGCAGCAGCTGCTTTTCAGCAGCCCTTCACATCTACATAAGAGTACAAGTGCGGCGGAGAGTTAATCCCTCGGCGAAATTTATGGATCTCAGAGAACGAGGTTTCTTTTGTATTTGTTACTTCACCCACTAGGAGGGCTTGTTAATGGACTTTCCTTCTTCAAGTCATTTACCGCCATGTCTTTATTGATTATGTGAGTTTGTGAAGTTTTGTAACACCAGTTTTGTAGATCTTTGGGTAGTGCCACTTTGTGTGTTAAAATGTCTCAAGTCCAATGTTTACGAAAATGGGGTTTTTACGGAACCCCCCTATTTTGGACCTGGCCTTTTCGATGGTGAAGTCCACATTTCAAAATTCGAACTGGAAGTGGGGAAAATTCTGACCATAAACCATAAAACATCTCAACTCACCAAAATATTGAGATGAGGCGTTTCACCTACAAACATTTTCCTAACAAAACGTTTTCCAATTTCTTTCCTAGCATTTTCCTAACAAAACACCCGTTTGATTGAGTTGCTTACGTTAAGGTGGCTGCCTCACGAGCGAGTTGAGACATTTTACGTAAACAAACAACCCCTAAACGTAAACTGAAAACTTTTAAAAATGCCTTAACTGCTATCAATCGATTATAAATCGATTAATTTGCTAGTTTTTTGCACCTTTCGTTGAAGTCATATCGATATCTCACCAAAAAATTGGGGTTTTATAATGAGTTGCAGTCAACCTTGCAGTACATCAAAGGTTTCAGTGAAAAACTTTGAGGCGAATTTCTGCAATGTTTTGAATTTTGAGTTGAGGCGATTTACCTTAACAGGGCAGAGCTGTCACTCTTTACATTGCTATTGCTCACTACAATGGGTCTTGTTTGCACAAGCGCAGAAAAGTATAGTGGAGGAAATTAATAGGAATTCAAAAGCGCTGAAATTCATCTGTGGACCTCAAATATGGAATTTTTGTTATGGCCGTTTTAAAAATTGCGCACAGACATACTTAGACCTGCAAAAAAAATACTAAACTAGGTACATATCAGTTGAATTAGTGAGTTCTTTGTTTAGAAAGTGCAAAATCGAAAATATGGCCACATTGAGCCTAAAAGCGTATGTTCAAGTTTGCTGTGCGCGTGTAGTGCCTAATACCAAAGAGAAATTATGTATCTATAGATTATATTTTGCAAGCTGTTAATATGATGTGGTACTGGTTAATGAAATCTCTAAAGCCTAATTCAATTTTAATTACACAAAAATGTGGAAATTGACTTACGTAAATTGTAATTATTATCATATTACATATATATGTAGTAATGACATTATATAATTATTGTATGTTCACAAATTATCAGTTTATTTGAAGGATCTCGTCGTCAATATCTTCGTCGATGTCTTCCTTGAGGACGGCGAGTAGGCAGTCACCTTCACATCCACAAACATGGGTGAAAAACCATTTTTCTGAAAAGTACCACCTTTTCGGGGCCGGTAGCACGAAAACTGTCCAGTTTTCATGAAAATGTATACAGAGTGGTTCTTAACTAGTGGATATGAATTTGAAAAAAATGGTAGTTTTCAAGACAGGTTTCTGCAGTAAATTCGAAAAATTGTGATTTATTTGTCACAATGCCCACCGGTTTTTAGCTGCCGATAGACTGAAATCGAAAAACGGATAGCACCAGATCAATCAGCGTAAAAGAATAATGAAATTTCATGTGCCCCAAAATCTGAATTTTGGCTCAATCTTGGCCAGCTCACAGCGTGGGTTCTGTGCGACCGAAAAAATCGGTTGAGGGGTCAAATTTTCATAAAATTTTACGTAGAATCCTAATCTAGAATAAAAAAAAGGGGGTTCCCATTTGAAAAAACGAAGTTGGTGAGCAATGGGTCAATTTGGCCCAGTCGGAAAAAAATGGAAAATGAGGCAGTTAAATGTAGGATAAAAAAGAGGAGCCACGCGATTTTCAGATTTTTCAAATTCCCTCACAATAAAGAATTAAAATTCATATCCACCAGTTAAGGACCACCCTGTATGACCAAAGTTGTAGCAAATTAGATACCTAGGTACAATTAGAAAGGGGGATAAGAATAATCGTAGAAAGAATAAGAAAAATAAGAAAAGGCCTCGAATTGACCTGAGAACTCTGAAATCGCTCTCAAAATTCGTGATAGTTTTGAAAAGTGTATTCTGAGTTTATGTCCCTTTGTTTGTAACTTTAGGCCCCGAAAAGGTCGAAATGTTTGGATCCTAGCGACCAACATGCCAAGAGACAAATTAAAGAGCATACATTTTGCGTCGATTGACACCCATAACTTGAGAATTGGACCGAAGTAATCGACGGCTGAAAAATAACAATTTTTTCCATATTGGCTAATATGTAGATACGATTTAACGACTTTCTGTCGTCTGTACCCCCAAAAGTACAAGTCCTGTCAACACACTATGGAATCAAAGTTGTTTAGAATTTAATGGCAAAGTTCAAAGAACACCTATTTGAAATTGGACCAAATTTTAACCACACTTGTCAAATTCCATAAACAGTAATTTTGGAATATCCCACATCCTCCTTAGTGATCATATTTCTTGTATGAGTAGTATAATTTTAGTAAATATTCGTGATCTATCAATGAAATACTGAGAGTGTTGTAGCGCCCAATCCCAAAGAGAATTTACAATGTGTAAAAAAAAGGATGATATACTTGAAATGGTTACATTTTGAACTCTTTGAAACCACAAAGTATATTTGTATGCTGGATCTTTAATCCGTGAGACTCCGCTGTTTGTATAGATTTGCGAGCCTTTTGCAAGTCAAGAGCTCCTCCCTACGATAAATAAAACAGAGATGAAAGAAAAGGAGCTGAAATGAAAGGAAGAGAGTGATGTGGAGGTTTCAGCAAATATAAACCAGAATGAAATATGGCAGGAATATTGCGGTGAAGACAGACGATTCCCATATTGATTTATTATCTTCAATAATGAACCATTGGAATCGACCAAAGAAAAAAAAAATTTTGCCCAGTTAGCGTTGAGCTAAAATTACGAAATTTTCGTGACGGGTTCCGACCAACCCCACAATGATCCTCGAAACTTTTCGTAACCCTAAGTCAAGGGGAAGGAGTTCAAAACGAATTTTGAAATTTTGAAAATGTCAAAACTCGAAAAATTCAGATGAAACGGACATGTCCACTAGTCATGTTTAGGGGTGATCTTATTGTGCTGAATTACAAAAACGTGGTTGTTACTTGAGGTTGTTCTTCACGGTTCTATTCATCTGCTCTAATCTAAACGGAATGAGATATTGCAATTAGGACTTCAGCATCGTGTTCAGCGTTGAAAAATCTATAAACTGAGATGTTACTCGGGAAAAAATGGAAACAAAATCTGTTATAAAACGAAAATTCGCTCTCATAGCGATGCTGCTTGACTGGATTTTTTTTAAACATTCCTCTCCAATATTTTCTAAATCGCAATACCTGAAATAACAGCTAACTTCAACGAGATTTAAATTTCAATATTTATCAAGATTTAATCTTCTCAATCCTCTGAAAGGACACCTTGAAAATGAGGTATTTTTATGGCATTGTCTTTTGACTTGGTTTGTTTGGCAACTAGAATTATTATACTACACGTCAATAATTATTGGTGAATATTGTTAAGTGAAAAGCGTTTAAGTGATATTGGTTTATGAAAATCCCACTTGCAATGTGGGCTTGAAATATTTCAAAATATTCATATAATTTCTTGTTTTATTTCAAATTTTAAATGAGGCAGTGCCTAATCGGCAAGTTGATTTATGTTTGATATTTACACCAATTTTATCTTATTTTATCTCATTATTGACAAAATGAAATTTTACGCCAATGTACTTACTTAGAATGTATTGTTTCTTGGATACAGGCAAGAATATTTTATTATTTGGCTGATTATCTTCATGGATACATGAGGGATATAAATGGTATTTTCTCCTCTCACGATTCCATACCTGGCCTGATGATTTTGTTCAAAATAAATTTAAAAACTCTGCAAATTCTTGACACAACGGTTCATTATCTTCTTTGTACAGATCACCCTTCTGTCTAGATCACTAGGTCTAAATGTCTAGATCCTAAATGTTAGATTAATTATTATTATCAATTATCACTAATTATTAACAATTTTATCAAGTACCTAGTGAGAATTATTATAATTTATTGTTAGGTATTAATAATTCGTATTTACTATTAATAATAATAATTATTAATTATGATTAATTAATACGATATAATTCTGGGGTTTTTAATACTACATCGGTAATAATTTTTCTATAAAAGAAGTACCTACGAACAAACATTCGCTCGTGCGTCATAGGCTCTGACGTACTTGTTGGCCTCCTGCTAGCCGTCTTACGTCATACGCTCGTGCGTCATAGGCTCTGACGCACTTGTTGGTCTCCTGCCAGCCGTCTTACGTCATACGCTCGTGCGTCATAGGCTCTGACGTACTTGTTGGCCACCTGCCAGCCGTCTTACGTCATACGCTCGTGCGTCATAGACTCTGACGCACTAGTTATCCTGCCAGCCGTCTTACGTCATACGCTCGTGCGTCATAGGCTCTGACGCAATATTTGGCCTCCTGCCAGCCGTCTTACGTTATACGCTCGTGCGTCATAGGCTCTGACGTACTTGTTGGCCTCCTGCCAGCCGTCTTACGTCATACGCTCGTGCGTCTTAGGCTCTGACGTAATGGCCCGCCGGTCGCTTGTGTTCTGACGTGATCTGAGGGAAAGGGTGAATCAAGGGAACAAATTTTTCCCGTTTCAGTTTATGTGCCAAAGCAAAGACATGAAAATGTCAATAAAATGTGTAAATAGGTACCTAAGCCCAACTGTAATGTCAATTTTCTGACAATGAGTTTTCGACTATAGTTTTCAAACCTTTTTACTTAAGTACTTATTGCAATTTGAGACTGATAATGAGCTGTTTGCAAATAAAAAGTCTGATAACTACTTTATTACATCTTATTAATCTATTTTCAAGTTCCGATTCACAGTTGAATGTATTTTATTTAGATGTCGTAAAATTCGAAAACGATGGAATGACGAAACCTGTCGACTACTGACTCAAGTGATACTGTCGACTTCTAACACATGTAGGTCGACTACTAGTGCAAAACCATGTCGACTACTGAAGAAAATGTTGGTCACTGGTATCGACTACAGTAGTAACTACCTAGAGCATTGGGATTTTTTACAAAACTTGTTTTTCCCTTTTCAAACCATGTTGAATAATATTTCCCGCTGCCAGGTCTTTTAGGGAAGGATCTCGGGTACACAATGAACAGGTTTGCAATGAGAAAAAAACCGAGTGAATATTGAAATGTCATCCATTTCTGACCTATATTTAAAATTTCAAGTATCGAGCTCATCATCAAAATTTAATTTGTTTAAACAAATAGGTATTATTTAAACAATTTTACAGACAAGAAACCGAGTGAATATTGCATTGTGATCCAGTTCTGACCTATTTTTAAAATTTCAAGTCAATAGCTCAGCATCAAAATTTAATTTGTATTATTACAAAAAGGTATTATTTAAACAATTTTACAGATGAGAAACCGAGTGAATATTGCAATGTGGTCTATTCCCGACTGACGGTTAAAATGTCTAGACTGTAGTTTACCTGGAAGATGAAACACTAGGTCTAAATGTCTAGATCCTAAATGTTAGATTAAGTATTATTATCAATTTTATCAAGTACCTAGTGAAAATTATTATAATTTATTGTTAGGTATTAATAATTTGTATTTATTATTAATAATTATTATTATTAATTATGATTAATTAATACGATATAATTCTGGGGTTTTTAATACTACGTCGGTAATAAAAATTATTTTTCTATAAAAGAAGTAGGTACCTACCAACAAACATTCGAAATTACCTTCATTTCCGTAGCACGAAACGCACCTCAGAACAACAAACTCGACATCAGTTAAGCCATATGATGTTCCAAAGAGCTTGTTAGTATGAAAATGGACCTGTATTTCAACAGTTTGAGTCACGATCGTGTTGTGAGGCACAATCTTTGAGCCGTCATTGTGAACGAACGGCTGGTCGTACACAGCTGCAGCTGGTCTTAAAAAATTCTACGGAACAAACTCTATCTAAATATGAAATAAAAAACATACCGTTCTATATGAATTTTTCGAGATATGAGATTTTCAAATTTTCAAAATTCGTTTTGAACCCCTTCCCCTTGACCTAGGGTTATGAAAAGTTTCGAGGACCATTGTGGGGTTGGTCGAAACCCATAAAAAAAATTTCGTAATTTTAACTCAACGCTAACTGGGCAAAGTGGCGCGGACGGCGTACGGCGGACGGCGGACGGCGGACGGCGGACGGCGGACGGCGTACGGCGTACGGCGGACGGACGGATTTTTTTTTATTCGATTTTCTGAATCTACGTATCTTGAAACGTAAACCAACAAATTTTGAGGGGGGGTTAAAATTTTTTTTTCTTTGGGCGATTCCAATGGTTCATTATCGAAGATAATAAACCAAAAGAAAAAAAACGTTAAACGCCTTGAATAATCGAATCTCCTTAAAAAACTGAATAATTGAATCACCTTGAATAATTGAGCTACCGTTTCTTAGTT
The DNA here is from genome assembly GCA_963920205.1 of Stenodema calcarata. Classification (NCBI taxonomy): domain Eukaryota; kingdom Metazoa; phylum Arthropoda; class Insecta; order Hemiptera; family Miridae; genus Stenodema; species Stenodema calcarata. Next base: position 30,032,018 of record OY986053.1, on the reverse strand, counting down.
GAACGTTCTTTAACTAGTAGTTCAAGATCGAGATTTATTGTAAAACAGTCGCGACTAACCTGTTTTATCCGTGAATTAATTTGTGATCAAATGCGAAAAGTTTGAATAGAAAGCACTGAAAGTGAGCTGTAATTGAGTGGAAAGTTGTTAAACCCGAGTGTATCCATAAAGTCTTAATTATTTTCCAGATTACCTACTCCCGTGAATATTCTTCAACCCCCTGTTGACTCAAGATTCTGAAAAGTGTTGGAGGTAAAATACGGGAAGCGGAGACTGTTGATGCTGAAGGGCAAAATAATACAATATTATTCTCTTTAACTCTAAATGACTCTACCGAAGAGTTTTTCAGATCGTGTTTCATAAATTGAGAATGATGGTTTGGAAAGAAAAATACTGAAAGGAAAATACTGCGGAAAGCTAAATTCAATCTTCACAATTGATTAATTTACTCAACGTTCGGTAAATTTATCAAACTCGCATAAAATTTATATTTTATATACTAAAACGATTTTTGAGATTTTGGGCGTGTAAGTTGGGCGTACAACTTGGTAGCAAATGTTGGAGCTTTGTTATTATTGAGCTTCTACAGAGGAAGTGATGCATTAATATTTAGCACTGACCCTAATATACCTAATAACACATGCCATCGAAAAACAATTTTTTGAAAACTCGTGACACCATTCCACCTACACTTGTAATTGGTAACGGTTATAACCAGTGATAGCAAATGATGGTAGAATGTCACGGCCAAAGTTTGATTCTTGTGTTTCATTTCCGTAGACGGCAACCGCGGATTATCCGCTGATTGCTGCGGAAATAGAAGCAATTACTCAAGCACAGGGCAGCACGTACAATGGTTTTTGAAGTCACTCAACCGGACGATGCGGTACGAACAAAAAATGTCTTTCTTTTCTCTATCGCAGTTTTCCCCGACTGAAGGTTGCAATATATCTCTAGGTATATTCCACCTCTTTTTATTTCAGAGGTTTATAGCCCCGTCTCAGAGGTTCTAGAAAAGAGAAGAAACCCGAAGCGATATTTTATATGAAGGGTGGTTTGGGTAGATTTCACGCCTCCGTGACTAGAATTCTCAGCAGCGACTTCAGACCGCTCGCATACAATTCTCTCTCATAACGCAGGTGGAGTGTAAGTCGCTGAATCCGAATGAAACGTTTCATTTACGGCGTTTTTCAGTTGGAATACGTAATCGACGACCGGCGGTTCTCGAACTTTCATCTCTCATATCGACCACAACCACGCCGATTCCTTTCACTTCAAAGCTCTGGGAAAATGTGGATTCCTGTACAAAGCTGAAGGAACCGTTTGTATCATGTCGGACGAAATTTCAATTCATCATCAGCGATATCTGGGTTTTCTGCAAAACCATCAAAGGGCCGATTTCACCTTCGATCTTAATCAAGTTGGTGGTTTATCGTAGTTAGTAGAGCAGCTGGATTTCACCATATTCCAGAAGGAAACTAATTTTGGTCTGGTAACGTTATTTATGATGTTCTGCGATATTATCAGGGCCATGTTAAGAAAAAAATACAGGCCCCCATTCTCCACTTGTGTTGCGGGCCCAGTGGCGCGATTCTGGGACTCGTTAAGGCATCATAACAACAACAAAACGTCGTTAAGATAGCGACCGCTGTGTAACGACGATTGGTATTCTGCATAGCAAAAGTTGTAAACTGCGCCCAACCCTTCCTACCTCCCCAACCCCTTGATGTGTAAACTGCGCCCAGGATGCACTCATACTCGTATTCTCCTCAACTCGTTCACTGTGGACTGAGCCTAAGGAACCAGTTAAAAGTCGCAGTTCATTCCACCAAATTTTATTAAGAGTATATTTTTATTCCGCAACCCCGTCGACTTGATCTATATGTCCAACTAATCTATGTGGTACTAATCAGTTGATTGGAACTAGTTAAAAGTGGCCGTTCATTCCACTACCCCTTACTCGTTCACTTGGAGAACTGATAGACTCCTGGGGCTGGGCGCAGATTACAACTCGCATCAAGTAGCGATTAGAGGGCTGGGCACAGTTTACATTTAGATAAGACAGTTTGACCGCGCTTGGGCGCAGATTACACCGCCAATTTAGCCATAAGACTCAAAACGAATGGGAAAAGGGGGTCCAGGGGAGAACGTAGCCCCCCTTGGCGAGGTCCGTAGGGCCGAGTTTTCACTCGGTTTAGTACAGAACATACGTTTTCATAGCCTTGATGATCAACAAAACAGTCAACTTGTATTTGGCGGCGGTAGGGAACTGCGTGCTTGCGCACCGAAAAACCCTTCAGCCATTAAATCCGCTTGGGTCTTCGACAACGACTGTCGTGTAACGTCCGTTCTAGGATTCTAAGGATTATTGGGAACGCGCTTTTCTCTCGAAAACTCTCACCCGAGCTCCTCAAACTGACGAGACCCTCGTCCGTGGAAGATCTCCGTTCCAACGGACCTCTAGGGTTCGTTTATCTCTTTCTTTTTATCTTTTCTTTATCGAGTAACGACTTCCAATTTTCCCTCCAGAGCCTTTGCTGTGAAAAAGAAAACGAAACTACGTGAGACAGTTTCCAACGATTTCGATCATTGTTAGTTCTGATGGATGAGGCGAAATCTCTGCTGGTCCATTCCTTGCAGGCAACTTCTAGTTTAGTTCAATAACGTTACTCGTTTCATTAGCATGTCGAGGAAACTGTGCGACAGCGATCAAAAACAAATTCAAAAAAAAATTAATAGGATTTGAATTCCGCCGTTCAGCCCCATTGGTCCGAGTTTTACAAACTTCGTTTAAAAGTATCTCGTCGCCTATAAGTGACAAAAATGCGATTTTGGGTTTTTGGAACGGTGGAGTTCAGAAAAACTGGCCGCGTCGGTGTTATAGGACCTCGTACTGTGAAAAAATGCCACCAACTCAAATAAATCAATTCCATGTCTCAACATGTTCTGTGGCAAATCATTTTGGTTTATAATAAACGAAACATATTTTCTATCGATTGTTTCAGAATGAAGAAGCCGTATGAGGAAAAGGGCGAGGTGCCCTCGACGAGGTTCGCTCCCAGCGTCCACACGAACGGAGTCCTAAAGAGAGACATCGTTGAGATTGTGGAAAACCCTTTGGGACCCTCTTGTGATACAGGAGCATCCGGAGGTTCCCACAGGACCCTTTGGCTCCGAAGAGGATCCCCAGGGATGCCGCCTCCGATGGCCGCCGTCCTCCCTCTTGTCGTCATATGCGTCATAGTTATCGCCCTCTGTATCGTAGCTGTCGTTATACTTTCGGTTCATAGTTGCAGCTCAAGTAAGGAACCCGTAAATGAATTACACCATTCCGTATTATATTTTATTAATTCCACTCTCATGTTCTTTATTTCTATATAATATTAACTTACATGCACCTATGGGGTGGGACTACAAGTTCCAACCAAACTTTCACGTACATGAGCAGAAAATATTCGATACGGTACCTACTGGTATTGATAGCAGGGCTGCGAGATCAAAAGAAAACATCGATGTTTAAATACACCGATATTATAAAAATCCACCATCGATGTCAACAAAAACATCGAAGACTGGAAACATTGGTTTTCCCGAAAACCGAGAGGGTTTTTACCTAGAAATTGGAAAAATCGGAGATTTACACAAAGCACCGGACTAAATTTCACGTCAATAGTAAGAATCCACAGTCATGCAGCATGGCTATAAGAGCGAATATTCGAAGAAATAACTGGTTTTATGTAAAATGTGATGTTTTGAACATCTCACTCAAGTACATATGGGCATGCCCATTGCAATCTTAAACTTATTGGGTAATTATAGGTATTTAAATATGAAGCTATTCGGTTAATTCGGTATGCATCAGATGAGGTGCTCTCTTTAGTCATGACTAAAGATCGGTTGGTACTTACAATAGCCTACTAATAATTACTTGTCATCTTGGAAAGAAAAGGTTCTTCCTGTTCCCTCAATGTTGTTTGTGTTAATTATAAAATCTTATTACCACTATAATGATGGGAAATATGGCAACTTCATCTAACTTACGGAGGGAGTGGATTCATGTAGGACCAATATTACTGCGGATTTTTGCATATTTAGGACTTTTATCAGGTGAAGCATGAAAGAAGGGTTTAGCGTGGTGACAGTACCTACCTCTGGAATTGAAGTCACAAAAGTAGTGTACTACCTCCAAACCTGTGGGTTCGCTACTTTCCATTCCACGGTATGGCTGAGGATGGGAACGTAAATGTTCAGTTTTGTCTCATTTTGCCGAGTAACACCTCAGTATATAGTTTTTTCAACGCTGAAAACGATGGTGAAGTCGGTATTCCCCAAGACTCATTTCGGTGATTACAACAAAGGACACAAACAAAGCAAAATAATTTTGTTACTCTCCTTACATCCGCAAAGTCAGTCTACTTTTTTGTAATATTCGGAGTTGAACGTACTAGAATCTGGATGATTTTTCATTTTCAATGTTTGCCGGAGTCCGGGGAGTGACGACAAGGGACATCACGAATCACGAAGCCGTATCTCGGTATAAGGCAGCTGAGCACGAATTATTGTTGGTCTTCGCGCTCACTGATTGGTCAATCTCTGTTGTTTTGTGCTCTCTAATTGGTAAATCTCACTGGCCCGGCATTTATTGGTTGGGTACACATGCTCCTATTCTCCTAGCAGTAACCATCACTGAGCCACCACTGTTCCACACAACATGGAACCAATATATTTGTCCAAAATATACATAAACCTATCGAAACATGATAAACAGTTCTCCTACAATTAGGCTAAGTGAAGTTTACAGAAGGATTTAGTGGAAGAAAACGTCAGTCAAAACATGGTAACGTCTGTTGTAATTAGGGTGCTTCATTGACAACAGAATAATCACCATACTTCGTCTAAGTGCCAATACCGAATCGCTTCCACTAACCCTTGCTTTATCTCCTTCCTAAATAACCAATTCTGACTAACTTAGTCAATAAATTAATTTTTCAGTCGAAATCGCTTCCCTAATATTTAATCATTTTCCCTTAACCCTCAATACCGTGCTGAAACCGAAGGGCTCAGAAGACGAACACAACCAAACTTTCTCAACCACAACCAAACTTCAAGAGGGTTCTAAGATACTTTTCTTCGATCACAGCCCCAACCTCTCCATTCATTTTATTGACCTTATTTCATTTTAGGTAAGCAAATTCAAAGATTCCTTGGACCTCTCGTAGTCAAATACTGACGCTCTTATGCCACTGTAAAGTGGTGGTTTCGTTAGAATGATTAGTTTGTTTATCGATGATCAAGTAGCTTTTTGATAAGAGGAATCGATGAAGTTCGTGAATATTTATTTAGATGAATTCGTACCGGTACAGAATTCCTCGTTTACTTATATGTTTTGATTCCTCAGAATCTAATTTTAAGTCCAGGCTTTCTGTCGGTTAATATTCGAGCTCAAACACTATTAATTGATTTTGATGAAATGTCTTGTGTATTTTCTACGATTGGGAAACATCGTTTCTTCAGGTTGTGTGTGCTTGAAATAGAGATATTTCCCCACGGGGTCGAGGGATGCGGTAGTGTCCCGCCCGCCAAGAAAACCAAAGCCCTGAAAAAGCAAGACACTGATTACTCCACGGAACAAGTAGGGTTTTTCACATCCCCCCCCCCCCCCCCAAGTGTCTCGGGAGTTGATTTTTTGTACACCAACTGTCTAGGGGTAAAAAAAACGTGGGTTTAACATTCAGCAAACATTCTCTAATTCTCTTCCACACCAATTTCTTATAATGATTCCCAACAACAAAAATTAGTGAAACTCCGAAGGAAAATTCAACAAATTTCAAACAAATTCAAATTTTTGTTGTTGTAGTAACTACACCTAATTTAAAAATAATAAAATACGTTTTAATTGATCGAAAAATTTAAAACTACTATTTAAACTATCCCCCAAAAATTTTAAAACTACCTATTTTTCATACATTTCAGAAAACAAACAATAATCTCCAAAATTAATTATTCTTATCACAAACAAAGAAACAAAATCCAAAATCAACCAATTTTAGGGCAAATTAGTAGACGTACCTACTAATTTGTTAACATGGAACATGTTTTAGCCGTGAGCTAACTTGCCACGAAATCGCGACCCCCCGCCCCCTCATCTTCCGTCCTAGTCAACCTAGAAAGCTTATATTTGACTGGTAGGTTCTATGGGGCATCTGAAATCTGACGACAGTGCATCTGATCAGCTGACTGATTTACTGGTTATCAAAGAGCTCGGTACCTCGTAGGTACCGTACTTTTGTAAAATTGAACCTCCCGCCAACAGCATTGAAAGAAGCGAAAAGCTCCCTGCAGGTGTAACAGACGAAACATATTCGGTGAAACCGAGGGTGACTGATGGTGAAAGAGGGGTTGTGGGAAGAAGACAGGGAACAGGAAAACATGGTGGTGGTGGTTAGGGGTAGGAGGATCAGGTTTCTATACGCACACTCAACAGCGAGGTGCGAAGCACGTAGCATCCTATATACGTGGCTGGCGGGCAAAATGGACATCAATCCTTTTTGCAGCTGAGGATGTTTTTTGGCTGTCCAGTTTTTACAACATGGTTGTTTATTGGGGGTTTCGAACTACAGAGGACATTTGTGTATTGGACAACGAGATTTTGCTTCATCATTATTACGAAAATAGAGATCTATCAAAGGCAAAATCTAAGCAAAATCTCTTGACATTTTGATGATCGTGGTCTTACATCTTGTATCGAAGCGGTGTTCAAGAAATTCGCTCGCTCTCATTGGCAACTTCCGAAGAGCAATTTAAATCAAGTAGGAGTAAATCAAGTGTTCCGCCTCGTCTTCAGCGAATCCAATTCCGTAGCAATTTCCGCAGAGGCAAGTGGCTCCGTTCTTGTTTCCTCAGTATGCAGGAGGAAACTGGGAAATAATGTGATGGAAGATTGCCGACAAAACGTCACCACTCGACAGATAAAGTGGCGTTTTGATGAAATGAGAATCGTTTTGAGGCGCGGGCTCAGAAAAAGTGAGCGTCGTATTCGAATAAAAATGAAAATCCAGAAAGGGATCAAACCGTGAAACACGCCTTGACAGATTTCAACGGCAGAAAATGTGATTCCTATGGTTTCCTCGTACACCCGATTGAGCGAATTGTAACTCCGTTGGGAAACATCCCTCGAAAATCGTCTGCCACTCGTTCGCAGAATCATCGCCTATCGCAAATTGTCGTTCCTTCGACATCAGTGGCTCACCCTGGCTCACTAATCTATACGAGTTTGAGTGAAAAGCAAGGTGTGCAATTTTTATTCTCTCGTGACATAGAAGGAAGTAATAATAAGTTTGGATTACAATCTCTGTCATCTCATTATGATCTGTCCGCCCTTTCTGTCCTTTCTAAATATAACTTGCTGGTAAACCTCACAGGAGCCGGATTTTCCAGGTTTTATACGGACCATCATCAACTCAGTAACAGTCGGGATCAGTTGACCTCAAATGAAACATAATATTATTATGTTCAGAAAATGTCGTTATTCAAGCTAAGACATTAGATAAGAAATAACGTAAAGGAGCTCCTTCTAAGAAATGGTCTTCTTGACAAAATAAAGGCAGGAGGGGGATACTTCGGGTTTTCGAAGACATTAGGGAAGGTACGTCAGCACTATTTTTGGTTGGGCATGGTTTGGCTTTCATGGTGCCGAACTTGTTCAATATGCCGGTAATTGAAAGGTCCTGATCGTTAGAGACCTGCACCTTTACAACAAGTAGCAACTGGGACAGCCGTAGACCGAGTGGAGTCCTGTTCCCCAAGGTTGACGGGGAAACCGCTACGTGATAGTACTGGCAGGTTAAGCCCCAAAGGCCCTTGTAGAGCATGTGTCCAGCAGATTTGGAGTTCCCAGCGAAATTCACACTGAACAGGGACGAAAATTCGAGGCCAAGCTGGTGGGAGAGGTGGTAGGCGTCTAAAGCAGGGCATTCACGTTCCGATTTGTAGTCTGACTTAGTAGGACCACTGGTTGGATAGTCGCCGCCACTCACGATCCGACTTGCTATTCAACTAGCCATTCAAGTTCAGTCCTAGTCTGTTTTCACTATTGTGTACGCCACTCATCCTTAAGGAGCCTTGTGGAGCCTTCAAATACGAGTTCATTATATCGAGTGCAGTTCACGTAAAGTATACGGGGGAGGAAGGGGGTTTTCGTACTAAGGAAACGGGTTGCCGTTTTCGTACTACACCATTGCACCCTCATTCTGGAGCGTTGGTTGGGAGTCCTGTTGGGCCACACCACATCGGACCACGGGGTGTTCACCTGCCCAACAGTTGTTCACCAAACTCAACTGACGGGCTGTGTATCTCCCCTCCTGCTTGCAGAGGAAGAACAGCTAGGACCACAATGCCCAAATGGTGTATGTGAAACATTCGTGCCTCCTGATAGCGATGATCAGACCCTCAGCTGACGTGCCTATCTTGAGCATATAAAAGACTTCGCTGGGGATGAGGCCAAGCTGAACATGAGAGCCCAGAGGGAGATATTCAACCGAAAGGCCTTACAACCATCATTTCAGCAAGCCGACTGGGTATAAACTCCCAAGGGACCAGAAAAGCCTCTCCATCAAGTTACTGTCACAATGGGCAGGACCGTGGGTGGCGAAGGAAAGGAAAAATTACGTACTGTACAAGGTTTAGATGGAAAGAACCATCAGGACCTTACAAAACTCATGTTGATAGACTGTTGTAAACGTTGATTGTGGAAAAAGTTGTAATGGAAAATGAAAGATACTAATATATCGGTGCGTAGAATTATTCCAGCAGGAGTATTTCATTACAATATTCAAGCTCTGTGATGAGCTTGGACATTCCTTCGTACTTCCCACCCTCCTATTTTACAATACAAATATTTTGCAGAACAGTGAAGGAAGATCCCAACTCGTTGGTCAAGCATATTGTTGCTCCTGATCGTGTCACTATATTTGAATAATTTTATCCAAATGAATCAATACAGGTTTTGGCAACTTGTGCTGTACGAGGCCAAATATTTCATTTTTTTGGTAATATCTCCTAGTTACGTAATATCGTACAATCATCAGCAATCTGTTGTTGAACCAACGAAAAATTCACAAAATACGGAGAGGCACAATGTTGTTAGTTGGGGAGTAGGAGATGTTGGCTGGCAACCTCTCGGGTGGTTAATCTCATTTTAATATGGTTCAACGACCGTTAGTAGATAATATCACGTACTGCGAACGGGGATTGTAAAAGCAAAGGGGATCTTAAGGTAATAAGGAATTGGAGGGTTGTTTTGTGTGAGTCAGCTCGTGCCAGACCCTGAAGGGGCTCGTGAAAGATAAATCTGGGCGCCGCTTGTTATTCGGTCCACTTAGCCGGTAAGTGGTGCTTGTGAAGGCGAGATAACGGGGATATTTTACTTGATACGTAATCCCGCGTTATATTTGAATCTTCCTGAGGGTCGCGTCGCAATTTATCGTATTATGTTGATCAGGCATTCAGAATGAGGTAGTAGAGTAAGATGAGGCAAAGGGTAGTCGGAAAAACGAATGGTAAAAGTGAAGAGATACGTTGGGTAGCGTACAGGGGGTAGGTACGACGTAGCATTGCCTACCACAGCTTCAAATATTGAACTTGGTAATTTTCAATAAAATGACGTGTGTTTACCACTGGACGTAACAAACATTCGTGTTGGTATGTACCAAAGCTAAGCCGTTTTGAGGATTATCAAAGCGTCAATTGAAGTGCACTACAACTTGAAGAAAATATGGTCATTCTTTCAATCTCTGATTCTACGCCTCCCCCGTCATTTAAGCTTAAGGAGTTTTTTTTAATTTCATGTAATTTAACTAATGACCATCAGTGACACAAAATTATATATTGGACAATAATTACCAGTACCTATCTTAAGGAAGTATCTAATTGAAGTGTTTATCAACCAATATGGCACATCATATCGTCTCCTCTGATAAAATTCTATAAAGATGTTCGTCAATTTGATTCAATTTCGTTAATGAATCTCTGGGCCAAAACGTAGGCAGGTGTATAAGGAGACTATAAGGAGCACCACAGTTGGGCTGCTCAATTTATGCTCAATTTATGTGGTAAATGAAACTTTCTAGTGGAGGTTGAAAATAGAATGATCTTCCACTTTGAGTACATTGATGTAGGTACATGATTATTTTGTATTTGAGTGCTATGAATAAGTACGAGCCACCGAGTTTTTCATTGTAATCAACATATTTGTATTCTGTTTCCAGAACTCGACGAGCATCCAGTGTGCTTCTCAGAGCATTGCGTCAGAACAGGTAAAATCATTAAGTTCAGCTCATTTCAGACTATTCTGTACGTGCAATTGATTATTAAATCAGAATATTAACGGGGACTCGCATAGGATATGAGGGTATTGCAGTTGAACAAATTTATAGTAAATAGTGAGAGCACGATTTGTGGTTCTCGTATTATCTCTTAGGGTTATTACGTTATTAGGGCCAGTATGAATATCGGACCGACCGGCGGCCTCGCGATTCACCATCATGTTGACGATTTTCGATCTGCTCCAACTTTGAGCCGTCATTGTGAACGGACGGCTGGTCGTACAAAGCTGTGGATGGTCTTAAAAAATTCTAAAAAATGTACTCCATATCTATTTTTGATTTTTGGCATTTTCAAAATTTCAAAATTCGTTTTGAACCCCTTTCCCTTGACCTAGGATTATGAAAAGTTTCGAGAATCATTGTGAGGTTGGTCCGAACCCGTAAAAAAAAAAAAATAATAATGATAAAGCAATAAAAAGCAATTAAAGCGTAAAAAGTAATTTTAGCTCAACGCTAACTGGGCAAAGTGACGGCGGACGGACGGATTTTTTATTTATTCGATTTTCTGAATCTACGTATCTTGAAACGAAAACCAACAAATTTTGAGGGGGGGTTAAAATACGTTCAGAAATGTTGAAGCGTTTTTATGGACATTGAGGGTTTTGCACTTCTAAATCAGATGGTTTTCCCACTGTGTATCTGCCCGCAGCTCCATCGGGTTTCCCCATTGACGAGAAGTTGGAGCGATGGAGTTTCGGAGTGGCGCGTTGGAGTTTTGGAGTGGCGCTGTGAAGTTTTGGAGTGGCGCGATGAAGTTTTGGAGTGGCGCGATGAAGTTTTGGAATCTCGTTGGAGTTTTGGAATCCTTTACTTAGGTTTCGACATTCACGTCGCTCCAATGACGTGCTATCGTGCCAGGGGGAGGAGGGTGGTGGCAGCGGGAGGAGGGTGCAGAATAGAGAGCGGTGGGTGGAGAGAAAAAGGGCGGAGGGCGGTGGGCGGTGGGCGGTGGGCGGTGGGCGGAGGGGGTGGGATGGAGGGCGAAGTGACGAGGGTTGTGGGAGGACGGACGAGGGTTAAGTTAAGGGTTGTGGGAGCGGGCCGGCGTGGAGGTGTTGGCCTGGAAGGGGGCGGGGGAAACTCTCTCGGATCCACGAAATGAACCCAACATTCAAAGTAGATAGTGAGTTCTTATTCGAGGTAGTAAGTTCTTATTCGAGGTAGTAAGTTCGTATTCGAGGTAGTAAGTTCGTATTCGAGGTAGTAAGTGCTCGCGTCCTCTTCGTGCGAGACCAATTTTCCCTCTGGCCAACGCACAGTGTGGAAAACAGCTGGTTTGGAAGTGCAAAAATCCACAATGTTCGCAAAAACGCTTCAAAATGTCTGATCGTATTCTAAAAACATAACATGACATAAAAACATGTTTTTAGAATACGTTATTGGTACCTATTATTGAATACTATCTTTCAATATTATTGAAATGAGTAGAAACACCATTGTCACTCCGACCAATACGTTTGATATTCGTTTTTCATAGAAATCTAATGAAAATGAAGAGAAAAAAAAAAAATCTCTATAAAAAAAAAAGTGTACTTACCTACCGTTTAGTTTTGAACATGAATTTTATAGGTTGAAAAGTCATCCACTAGGTCGAATAAGACGAAAATATCTAATACGGATTAGCGAAGTATGATGAAAACGAGATGAAACTAACAAAAATTGGACACCCATCCCCTTGTTTTTGACAAAAAACCTGAAATCGTAGACACCAATCGACATATTGGGGGGTTTTCTTGTCAGGCGATTTGAGTTCAATAGTAGTGTGATCGAATTACTTGAATTTTGTGGCACTTCCAAATGGGGGTCTGGAGGAAACTTCCACGACAAAAGAGAATCTCAGAAAAACAACGACAATTTTTCTATCAGCGGAGAGAAGCGTTCACGCCTGTGTGAACCGTTACACAGGTTCGAAATATGAATGGTTTATACAGTTTATTTTTTCATGGTGATGGGAGCAATAGTAGGTATAATTATTTGGTAACAAAGTGGTGGTTTAAAAAAAAGCAATTGAAAAACAAAGTGTATTTGAAAAGTAAAATCCGGAGATAGGCACACTTTTACAAACAGAAGAGACCAAGTCTACAGTCAATTACACTGTACAAAATATAAATTCAAATTGAATAAGTCTGGAAAACAGCCAATATTTTCAAAAATTTTCTTAAAAAGCGTTAAATTCTGGGGGTTCTGACTCTTTTGGAAATGGCTCCAAAATTATCCGTTTGATCCAAAAGTTCTTTATTTCGTCTCAAACCAAGTTAATTTGACTTGCAGATCCCATATATGAGATGTTAATCAAGTCCCTTAAATACCCAACCCAGCACGCTAAAACACCGTACTCATAATATGAGGACCGACAGTTAGTTTTGTTAGTTTTTGAGAAAACCATTCGGTCTAGAAGCACCATGCTGGTCTTAAATTGAAGCGTAATGAATTGTCTTTAAATTATTACCCCCATGACCTTTTTGTAGGGCCAGTAGTTTGGCCGGCACGAGACTAGAAAAATAACCGTAACATTAAATTTGTACTTTTGGGAAAAAATGACCTGTTTTGTAGAGCTCTATCTTGGGGTTTACCTGGTCTACAGAGTTTTACTACTACTGAAATTGTAAACATACTACCACTGATTACTTAGAATTTAGCGTACTGGCGTGAGTATTATACGGGACTTGATCAACTTTTGATATAAGAGGTCTGATAGTGAAATTCAACCAGCTGATGGAAAAAAAAAAAAAAAAATGTTGAATCAGAGTTCTAATAGTTACTATAAATAGCGAACAGTTGGCATTTTGAGGGGCTTGGGTAACATACATGACTTGGGTATACATATCATGATCTTTAGCAGCTCCAGGTATCAAAATGTATCAAAATCGTGAGTGGCCTAAAGTTGCGCCTACAACCTTTTTCTTAAACATAATTTCTCAAAGGTGTGAAGTTTTTTTTTTTTTTTTTTTTGCAGAACTGCGTTACCTATCAAAGCTTCATATCTGATTTGAATTTTGGTAGACTTATGCATGTATCGCGTCATCTTGAATTGTCATGTTTCATCTTGAAGCATAATTTATAGTAAATAAATGAGAATACCTGGGCAAAGTTCATTTTAAGAAAAATAAATTTGTGTACAACTCATTCTGGAATCTAATAACGCCAAGCCAAAAAGTCCAAAATGTTGAGTGCACATTGCCTAAAGTTGAATTGGCTCCCGTCATGATTAGCTCATCTATATGTGATGAGCCTTGTAAGTGTTAGGTCCCTGGCAGGACGCGCTATGAGATTGCGGTAAAGTTCCGTTGTGTGGGATGTGTTGTGGACAACGAGGGTCTTAAACAGCCTCATAACCGAAATCTCAAGATGGACAAACGCCAGGTTGATTTCGTTCCTTCAGTTTTTGTTTCTGGTTTTGTGAAATAACCTGTTGCGGTGGTATTCTAAAACGCTCAGAACTGGACAATCGGCTGTTTTCCGAACCCCTTCATCCCAACGTTTCGTTCACTTCTCATGGAGCAAGTTTCCAGATTTTCTGACTTTTCCTTGCAGTGGAAAACTAAGTACGATCAGATCTGTTGCACACGCCAATGAGTTAACTCAAATCAACATTCTCAGGCCTATCAATATTTTTTCTTGTACATCCCCTCGTGCCATGGAAAACGACGAAGTCTTGTGCATTTGTAAAATTTTAATTCTTCATTGTTTTTGTCAATCGTGAAGAATTACAATAATTACAATTTCTGTATGGTTTAACCTAAATGAACTAAAAATTATTATTTTCCAAATTAAGCTGCGTCTCTGCTAGCGGCTATGGACCAGTCGGCAGACCCCTGCGTTGATTTCTTCCAATTCGCTTGTGGTTCGTGGAACAAAATGCACAGAATACCAGACGACCGGAGCAGCATCAATGTCTTTGAAGTCCTGTCAGATCAACTGCAGGTAATCCTGAAAGGTAACCACCCTCCTTCAACAACTACTCGTAGTAGATATATATTACAGCTGTAGGTACATCATTGAAACTTACCAGGTAAATAATTCCTAGATGATGAGGTTCAGAACAGACTCAGGTGGTGTTCAGAAGAGAAACAGGTGGTGTTCAGAACAGAAACAGGTGATGTTCAGAACAGACTTAGGGATGTTCAGAGCAGACTCAGGTGTTGTCCAGAACAGAATTAGGTGATGTTCAGAACAGACTTAGGCAGTGTACAGAGCAGACTTAGGTGACGTTCAAAACAGACTCAGGTGACGTTCAGAACAGACTCAGGTGATGTTCAGAACAGAAACAGGTGGTGTATGGAAGAGAAACAGGTGATGTTCAGAATAGATACAGGTGATGTTCAGAACAGACCCAGGTGATGTTCAGAACGTACTCAGGAGATTTTCAGAGCAGAGTTAGGTGACGTTAAGAGCAGACTTAGGTGATGTTCAGAGCAGACTTAGGTGATGTTCAGAGTAAACTCAGGTGATGTTCCAAACCGACTCAGGTGATGTTCAGAACAGACACAGGTTCAATAGATGTGGGGAAAAATCCAAATGAATTTTCCAAAAGGTAGGTACCTCGAGGTTTAATGGAACCCTTCGAACCCTATCATGGAACTCCGACCCAAACAAACATGTATCCAACCAAGTGTGGTTAGTTTGGTAAATACCTACCTGCTATAACGAGGTTGGCATAAATAAAAATGTCACCAATACCACAAGAAATGACCCTATTCATTTAATTTTACAGGTGTTCTAGAAGAGTCTTACAACATGGAGGACAGTGAAGCTACAAAGAAGGCGAAGCGGTTTTACAAAACGTGTATGGATATTAGTAAGTAGTTTTTCCACAGTTACCAGGCACACATAGTTCTAACTCTATTTAAATATGACTTCTATGCCTTACAAAGGCAGAGGGAAGAAGTTACCTGAAGGTCGTCTACAGACCGCTAATGGAAAGTTAATGAATAATTTAGGACTAATGATTACACAGGACATCACTGATTTCGTAGGAAGGAAGTGAACCACCATTTTGGGTGTTTTCGCTGTTTTGCGCTGAATCCGAATCTGACATTAGTTTTTCCCTGACACGTCTAGTTTTCAAGATTTATAGAGCTTGAGACTGCTTTTTTAATAACACTGAAGCTCAAAATTTAATAAGAACTCATTTTTGTTATTTAAAAAATTACAATGGGTGTTTCTTAAACAAAATTTGATGGAGAATTTGAATTTGCAATAAGATTTTTCCCATCACTCTTACATTTTGTACAAAATTCATTTACACTTGTGAAAAATGGGTATTTTGCAGACGTTTTGCATGTTTTTTTTTTGTTTTTTTTTTTTGTTTTTTGTTTTTTTTTTTTTTTTTTTGCTAAAACTCTATTTTCACAAATCTTTCTTATCACAAATCCAACCTAATATTCGTATTATCCACCCCAAAAAGCATTAAAAATTATAGAAACCAGAACGCCGAAAAACATTTTGTTGGCACGGAAAATCTTAAGCTTCAGCATTATAAAAAATAGTGTCAAGCCCTTAAGCTTGAAAACTAGACGTGCCATGGAAAAAATGTTGTCAGATTTGGATTCAGCGCATCTGAAACCCTCCAAAATGGTTCAAAAGTGGTTCACTTCCGAGTTACTTCCAAAACGTTTTTGATCTGTGTTATTATTACTGAATCAGTGTTGATTTTATTTGAGCCAGCTTCAGGTTTTGAGTAGGTATATTATAAAAGAAGAGTTGAACAGATTGTGGTGAACAAATTGTGGTCCAAACAGTGAACCAAAACGTGTGGTTTGTGAACCAAAATAGGGCTCAACAATTGACTCAACAACTCTTGAGAGATGTGGCGTCTAGCACTGAATAGGTCGTTTGATTTAACGAGTTTATCACTATATCCCATTGATATTCCAACCCGAAAATCCTTCTTATATTTTCCAATTTCCTATAGATAGATCTATAAATTTCGAGGGTCTCACGGCAACACCCCACATCGTCACTTTTGGCCAAAATGAGTTACGCATAGGTACCATTTGAAGCCCCCCCCCCCCCCCCCCCCCCGGCGGATCGATCTAAGTCTAAGTTAGGTAGGTACCTGAGTTAGGTAACACTAAATCTCACGATTTATTTTACTGAATTAGTCAGTAAACATAGTCATTGGCAGATGGTTTTTTTGGCTCTGCTGAAAAGTCGCCAAAATTACGATGTGGGAAGTTGCCTTGAGACCCTCGATTTACTCAATCCCATGATCCAATACCTACCGAATTGCAACAAACGGGTGAAGACAACTTTTTTTTTTTTTTTTTTTTCTTCATTGGCTTCAGGCATAGCCTATACGGCCGCATCATATTACAATAACATAACCAATTGAATGATAAAGATAAGAATGATTAAATGATATAAAATAAGAAGAAAAATAAATGAATAGATATAATTAACTAAAACGCACTCTTTTGGTTTATTATCTTCGATAATGAACCATTGGAATCGCCCAAAGAAAAAAATTTTTTAACCCCCCCTCAAAATTTGTTGGTTTACGTTTCAAGATACGTAGATTCAGAAAATCGAATAAAAAAAAATCCGTCCGTCCGTGGCACTTTGCCCAGTTAGCGTTGAGCTAAAATTACGAAATTTGGTTTCTGGGTTTGGACCAGCCCCACAATGATCCTCGAAACTTTTCATAACCCTAGGTCAAGGGGAAGGGGTTCAAAACGAAATTTAAAATTTCGACGATGTCATATCTCCAAATATTCAACTGAACCGTGTAATTTTTAGTTCACTTTTGAATGACCTGAAAAATTACCAATCATTTAAGACCAATTGGATTTTTGTGCGACCAGCCGTTCGTTCACAGTGAGCGCGCAAAGGTTTAGGAAAAACACTAAACTTTCGCGTCGAAAACGGCCGTTATGTGACCCAACCTCCAGACGCCCAGAATAAAACTACGTTTTTCATCTTCCCGGTAAACTACAGTCTAGAAATTTTAACCGTGAGTCGGGGATAGACCACATTGCAATATTCACTCGGTTTCTCATCTGTAAAATTGTTTAAATAATACCTTTTTGTAATAATACAAATTAAATTTTGATGATGAGCTGTTGACTTGAAATTTTAAAAATAGTTCAGAACTGGATCACAATGCAATATTCACTCGTTTTCTTGTCTGTAAAATTGTTTAAATAATACCTATTTGTTTAAACAAATTAAATTTTGATGATGAGCTAGATACTTGAAATTTTAAATATAGGTCAGAAATGGATGACATTTCAATATTCACTCGGTTTGTATGACATGGTATGAGTATGGTATGGTATATTATTGTATGTATGATTTGGTATAGTACAGTATGGTATGATAGGAAAGAAATTCGTATGGTATGGTATGAGTACGGTGAGAATATGGTATGGTGCCGATTTGCAACACAGTCTGGTATAGACAGAAGGGTGATCTGCACAAGGAAGATAATAAACCGTTGTGTCAAGAATTTGCAGAGTTTTTGGTTCATAGCTTAATATCACTGTCGCGAACAAAGTTCACCACTGCATCGTATACTTCTAATTTTCCTGATGCGAGAATCACATTTAAGTTGAACGGGCGAGGTAAGAACTCTCCAACCCTCTCAAAAAATTTGCAGCGACGGTCCTGATGTAGTGGACACAACATCATCTTGTGCTCCGCATCCTCCTCTTCCAAGCAGAGCTCGCAAAGATTGGACTCGGATCTGCCGATACGAAATAAATATGACAGACAACTTCTGTGACCTTCATAACCGTAGTCCGGTCAGTCAACGGAGAAGAAGAAGGCGAATAAGGTTGTCAACCCCTTGCCGTGATAAGATTGTGATAAGCCGTGAAATTAAGATGGAGCGTTTTGTTTTCGTACTGCTACCCATCAACAGACGTGAATTCAGTTGATGACATTTTTGCACACTTAATGAGGCTAAATGGTTTGTCAAATCGGACCTTGCTACGGGTTTTCTATCAAGCCACCGGGTGACGTTGCTGATGTCTAGGAGTCGAAGAATTCCCGAATTCATATGTTTTATTACATGGTGCTACTTCGCTGACAGATTCCAACTTGAGGTTTCGATGGAGGTCATCATTTCTGATGTACTTACTAAGTAAGGAGCGTTGACAATACTCTTAATTACCTTGTTCTGGAAAGTTTGAATAATCTTATATTATTTGATATCTGTTATTTTAGTGCAACCCCGGGATACCATAAGTACACACCGGTTTTAAGATTTGCTTGTAGATCTGCAAGCAAATCCTAAAACCGGTGTGTAATCTATGTGCGATTTGTTGTGCACTGATAGTTCAGAATACCTACCTAACAGCCAGTACAATTTTTTAAATTTTATATGTTTTTCTTCATAACTTGCTGCTTCTATATTAATTTGGCATCGAGAGTCATCCCTAAATGCTTTGCAGTATTAGAGTATGCGAATATTTTGTTCGTCATGAAGACTAGTATCGTTCTTATTTGAGGCGTCATTTATTAGTCAAGGCACTTACATCGTCAACAGAATGCTGTACAGCGTAGTGTAGGATACTACAAAGTTTCCTTATCGCTTTCTCTACTGAGCCACCAATCGCCGTATCATCAGCAAAGGTTGCAATAGTCGAGTTCCCGTTGTTTGGTACGTAACGTGTATACGGAGGTTATCGTAAGGGCCAGAGTACGCTTCCTTGGGGGTCATCTGCCCTTAGTTTCTAGAGACTGTAGTATTCTCCTTCGTACTATACACGCGCTTTCAAAGTAAAGAGTAACCGAAGACAGTCGTTTATTGGCCGTTCGCGGATGAAGTTTTAAAGAATCAAATCATTTCCACACTTCACTGATGTCTGTCTGTTGAGACATCAATTTTCTCTCCAAACAAAAACAACATCAGCTCTGACCTGTAGAGGAGTACACTGCCGTTAGAATGAAGAACGCCTCACCTCAAAATTTTCGATTTTTTTTTTTACGTAATCCCTATATTTTTTACCTTATCTTTCCAACGGTGAAATCGAAATTTCGAAATTCGACCCGGAAGGGGTTGAATTCGTAGGGGGTGAAACCAAAAAAGTGCTCAATTTGGAGGAAAAACACCTCAGCCTAGCACTTAAAACGCCTCACCTTTGTGTTGTTCGTTGCCTGTTTTGGAGGAAAAACGCCTCAGCTCGTTGAAAATTCGAGCTGAGGTGTTTTTTGTTCAAACTGTTGGCTTCAAATTCAAGGTGAGGCGTTTATTGGCTTTTGCAAGGCGTTTTTGTTCCAATTGTTTACACAGCTAACCGGGGCTGAGGCCTTCTTTCTATCTGATCGGCTGGTGGTCAGTCATTTTCGGCGCTGTTTTAATTCAATGAATTGACGTGGGAAATCTTTGGTGGCTCTCGCGTTGGTTCCTAGGTCAGTTGGGGAAGACATTCCATTTTCAAATCATTTAGCGAATTTTCGAAGAGAAAATGAGCTATAACATAAAGATGTACGGTGGGAGGGTCGGCAAACCCCCCCCCCCCCCCCCCAACACGTTCCATATTAACTAGGTAGGTGTGTGTAATATATTAAATACTATATTAAATGCTATGTATTAAGTACTGGGGGGGGGGAGGAGGTTGCCGACCCTCCCACCGTACATATTTATTTTAAAGCTCATTTTCTCGTCGAAAATTCGTTAAATGATAGCTTGAATCAGAAGACACGACCAATTCCATATCGCTCTCGTTGAGTACTTAACTAATAAAAACAAATATGTATAAATTTTATAAATAGTGCCAATCATCATGGTTTTGGGAAGGTGTGAAGTCATGGTATCGAAATTGGAAGAAATGGGATTCGTCCATCAATTAGGTACTTGCTCGAGATGAAGGAGAAAATTGGGATTGGTTGCTCAACGCCGGGCTAGGCTGGCGTACATAACTTACTGTTCAGTCTGTCGTCATTTGAGGAGAGGGGTTCAACAATGGAAGAACCATCCTCAGGTAAGTTGGTAATTAATAGAACCATGAAAAACCATACATAGTATCATAAATAGTTTTAAAAAAATGTTGATTAATGATTAGGTACCTAGTACCTACTTAATTAGGTAATAATTATTATTTAATTTACAGGATTAAATCCTATAAATTTTGTTTTACCTCCAAAAATATTTAGAATACGAATTTTTAGCACTTGGGTGAGGTGTTCTTCCTCCAAACGCAGCTTCGAAATGTACTAATCTTTTTGAAACTAAAACGCCTCACACAGAGGTGAGGTGTTTTACCTTCAAAAACATAGCGAAATAGTGGCTCAAAACGCCTCAGGTGTCATTAATCGATAAACTTATCGATTTTTTTCTCGATTTTTTCTCAATTTCTTCTTACATTATGTTCATTTGAGTTTCTATCGACGTACCCCCAAAAACCTGGGTCGTAATAATGTTCTGGGGTGAAGTTATAGCGAAGTTCATACTGAGAACTTTGAAGCTGATTTCTGAAAATCGCACTTTTCGAGGTGAGGCGTTCTTCATTCAAACGGCAGTACAGGAACCATAAGTAGGCAAGACCCGCATAACCGAGCAGTTTCGAAGGTTTTGGTACACCCTAACGCCTTCAACAGGGAATCGGGTAGCTGAACTGGGGAAAGACAGACGAGAGCCACAATCTAATTAACCTACGAGTAATTAGAGCCACAATCTAGTGAACCTCCTCCTGCGCAATCACGTTCCAATTAACTTATCATTTTAGTTGGTCCTTATAACGCCTTCACGACTAATGATGGCTCTGGCTCAAACCCAATAGTCATCAATGCAAAACGGCTGACTTGAAGTCACTAGAAAATTAGTGGTGAAGCACTTGGAAATGTGAAAAGCAGTCATACGTTTTCCCCTCTTCTTTGAATAATAGGTACAAATAACAGTTACCTACAGCTACCTACCTTTGGTGAAAAGTCGACGTAACTGGGGGTAATCGTACCTGAATTCACCACCTGTTCAGTGCCTGTTGAGTTGATCGCATGCTCAAGTAGTTGCTTCGCATAACGATGTGGTACATTGGTCAGGTACTTAATGACGTCGTAATCTAGTTGATACGTATCCCATCATTTGTTCCATCTACTCTTTTCGCAACAGTTGAGAACAAGCAGAATATAGCACTGATTGAGATGAATTCTGACTTAGCTAGATCAGATTTAATGTCATCTAGAATGACTATAGCTATAGCACTTATAAGATCATTTTGAATGACAGGGGACTCTTTCAAAATCGTTGCCGTTTTCAAACGATCTAATGGCTGGTCGTAATTTTTCAGGAAATTTTAAAACTCGAGGTAATCTTTATTATGAGAAGAGGATGACTCGTCATGCCTCCTGAACGGCAGTTCTTGTTTAGCCAAGCAAAGGATGCAGTCCCATGAAGAGAGATTGCTATGTGGGAATGTATTCACTGGTGTTTTTCAGCAGCTTTCGACAAGTTTGTAATACTGGAAAAGCCACTGCACCATGATGTCATCGCTTTATAATGAGAACCTCTTAGACCTCAGAATGATAACCTCCCAACTCCACCAATTACTCCTTTCGCGAGTAATCGTTTTCAGTGTTTTTTTTTTTTTTTTTTTCGGAGTTTCGTTCTCCACCCTGTTGGTGGCCAGAGGCAAAATTTGGCACAGAGCTTCGTATCAAGTGCCTTTTGAAAGATTTAAGTCGCTAGGTTTAAATGGAGACGAGTTATATTACTTCAAAAACCAGGTTTTTAGCCCTTAACATTTTCTTCTTCTTTATCAGTTAGCCACGGCTACAGCCTCTCCGCCTTCACCGATTGACTTGAAATTTGGCACAAAGCTTCGTTTCAACTTTAGCAAGTGCCTTTTGAAAGATTCAAGTCGCTAGGTTGAAAGGGAGCCTTGTTATATAACTTCAAAAATTCTTTACCATGTTTTTCTTTAAAATTCAGACGGTTGAAGCTACAGTTTCTCCACGTTCACTGATAGACTTGAAAATCGGCAAATTTTTGTGTATTGACCTGGAGAATGAGAACCTTCCAAGTTACAATTTCTCACTTTTTGTAACATGAAAAACGCCTATATCACAAACGACGACGTTGAGGTCAATTTTGGTTGAATGGTGTTAGGATCTAACGCGTAATGAATCTGATACATGTACGGACGGAATCACTATACACATAAACTAGAAATGAATCAGCTGCGCAGTTTTTTCCTTCTCCTGGAAAGTGAGGTTGTACGAAGATGAGAGGTTATCATTCTGAGGTCCAAGCGGAGATGAGAGGTTCTCATTATAAGGCGACGATGTGTTTTAAGAGGAAATCAAAATGCATGGGAAACAAAACAGACGGTTTTTTGAACTACACCCTGACTTGTATCTATTGCAGTTCCCAAAATTAAAATGCCTAGTGTGCTCGCAGTGACGAGCCCTTAAGATCTGGCACCTGTCGAATTTATCGCTAAAAATTTGCAAACTATATTATAAACAGCCGCCTGCGCTGCCTCGCTCTATGGTAACTCACTCAGGAGACATACTCACACGGGCTTTCTAGAATACTAACAGACATACACAGACGCTGTAGGGTGACGTCATTGGCACCCGCTAGAATCTTGCGGTTCCCCGAAGGCCTCACCGCAATCAGATATTTGTAATTCTTCTTCTTCCTCTTCTTAGACGACTGGACTTCAGCCATGCCAGTCAAAATGGGATAAAGTGAAAATTGATAAGATAGAGTAATCATGTATCAATAATTGATTGCGTGACCGCCGCAAAAAGCTCCTTGTTGCACTATAAACTACCTACTAACTGGAAGCGGAAAGAAAAATTACGATCGTGGTGACGTATCTAATTTTTGTGAAGTATTGTGGACTAAGTTTTTGCTTTCCGACGAGTCCGATATTCGTTTTGGTCCTTTCGATAATTATTATATGAGTACACTATCGGCGCTGTAGCGATGGGTGGGGTTTCGTTTCAAAATTCGTCGGAGCCTTGAGAGAAGCCTCTATCTCCTGTGTTCGCGTTGCCGTTCTTCTGTCGGTTTCTCTCCGTCATCAGAGCGAGTCTATCTCTCAGATGTTGAATGTGGAGGTTCTGCTCTATAACTGTGGCCCGAAGGAGATCGTTGTCTTTTCTCAATTTCCGATTGGTTTCCT
The DNA here is from genome assembly GCA_963920205.1 of Stenodema calcarata. Classification (NCBI taxonomy): domain Eukaryota; kingdom Metazoa; phylum Arthropoda; class Insecta; order Hemiptera; family Miridae; genus Stenodema; species Stenodema calcarata. The sequence continues at coordinate 30,008,563 of OY986053.1, read as the reverse complement.
CGTCGTTTTGGTTGTAGTCGCTTAGTTGGGATTCGAGTAACGAATTTTCTCGGGCCAATGTGTCGAAATTTGTCGCCCTGAGGAAAGATTTAATCATACCATTCTCTGTATTACATAACTTCTACATATTCTGTAATTGGGCTCGCCCCGTATACTATAAATAAATAAATAACCTTCAAATTCATCTCGGAAAATCACCCCTAACGTGTTAGGCCCTGTCAAGCCACAAGTCTAATTAATGTTCTATGGATGTTGGAGGTGCAGAGAGACCTCTGATCCACTCCAAACTCAATCTTAAATCTCAAATCAGGAATTATAGGTTCAAAAGGGAACTGTTTGACCAACTATACCTACGCAAAGCCAATAATTAGTCATCTCGGAGAACTTGGCAGACTGTAATTATTGAGGATTCCGGCCTAATTACGCCTGAAAGAGCTGGCGAAGACGCTTTGACTTAGTCAAGAAGAGATAGATACGATTTCATTAGTTTTTGTGATTTATAGTAGTAAGTATTTACCGTTGAAGGAATATCTCCTTCGTCGCTTCATCTATAAGCTTCTTTTCTTTTTCGTTTTTAAAATATTTGAGCTCATTCACCGTCTCATCGAGTTTCCGTTTCAAGTTCTCCATATTGTCTCCAATGCCTTCGTAGACCCTCAGGTCCTGCTGGAGGGCCCTGAGCTGAAAGCGAAGATCTTCCATCCTGGCAAACCCAAAGCGAGTATTTTAGGTTGAAAACAGTCAATAGTGTAAAAATAAAAAATAAATGAAGAAATGTGTAGACAATCGCGGTCTGGACATTGCTAACCATACTTGCCCAAATCAATTTTGGTAAGTATCAATACTGGTTCAACCTGAATTGAGGAGGTCCGTGCAAGAAGGGCACTTATGACAAAGCTGAGTTTTAAGAAAATTGTTCCTGGTATCCTTTACAATATTTCTGGTGGACGAGTACATTAACTAGCAATACTTTTGAATGACAAACTTCACCACTTGTAGCCAAACAAAGTGATTCCCTCCAAGAAGGGCATATAAAGACATCTAATTACAACTAGGCTACCATCAAAACAAACAGGAATTTCTTTACCAAACTTGGCACAGGTATGGAAAAGAAAATGGCGGATCGATGTTTGCGTCCCCCCCCCCCCCCCCAGAAGGGCACACAGGCCCTTCTTGCACGGACCTCCTAAAATTTCCAACATCTTTCTACGCCGATTCATTGTGTTTATTGCTGAATGTCAATAACACAAACTAGATTGAATTCCCAGTTTGACAATCCCTAATAAAACTGACCTTCTGGAAAAGTTAGATTTTCAGAACGCCTTCCATTACCTTTGTTGACGAGTCATGCGGTCGGTTCTGATTCGGCAGTTTTGAATGCAATCTGTATCTCAAGCCGTCGACGGTTCAAAAACATCCATCCGGCACCCGACGAATGTTTGTTGAGAAGCGCTATAATAGTCGAATTACGTTGGTCGGGAGCTCAGACAACATCCGACCACTAAACTTTTCTTGGGAGAGATTTGAATCTACTGAAAATTTTTGTATTGGGCGTATTTATTAGCCTTGGGAAAATTTCACCATGCACGGCTACTTTGAACACCCATGTGATTTCAATAGAAACAAACTGTAGGAGAATGCATTAGTGAGTTGCGACGATATTGAGGTTTTCCAGGAGCACTCTCAATTTTATGGATGTACCCTGTTACAGTAATAGTAAAATTTACTTAATAGATTTCCTATTTCCTCCCCCCCACTCCACTTCATCTTCGTTTAAAAATTATTTAAACCCGTGCTGAATACCAAATGCTATTGAATTTATTATTTAATTATTGAATACTTGCTGTAAAGAACCACTATAATAATTATTCTATATAGAATATTATTCGATATAGAACTATCACAATAAATATCTACCAAGAGCAGCACACCAACGGTAGAGAACCTCCGTTCGGGTTTTTCCCCAAGACCCCTTCACACGGTCATTCCCTTTGTAAGGGAGGATATCAGGTGATATACATATTATTTATTTACAAGATTTAACCGGCAGATGCCCAATTTACAAGAAAAATATAGGTATGTGTTAGTAGGTAAAGAATAAAAATGAAAAATAATTATATCTAAGGGTATTTAAAAAGGTTGTGTAGCGAAATTATAAATGATACTGAATTTAATTTATATAAGAGAATAATTGCAGATCATCAAGGGGGGGTTCAGAGCCGCCAGTATCCTGTGATGGAAGGGAAGAAGGGCAGAACCAAACAGGTCCATATTCAATTGGCTGAATTCTCTCTGAATCCGAATCATTGGTGAATTCACGCAAGTAGTTACAGAAATGAGTACATAGAATGCGGGTTGGATACGGAGGTATGTAGAACCCAAGAGCTTCGAGCAAGCGAGGAGCGTCAATCATATTATGGACCAGCTTTCACAGGAACATACCATGAGGATCAGTGCGTCCATCAACCCACGCTCACTCATGACGGTGGCCGCTTTAAAATTGGCCCAGGGGGTTCCAGATTTTAATGCAAAGAAATCTAGGAATCTTCGCTGAACTCTATCTACTGCAGCTTTTCCATTATGTGAGCGACATTCTAGTTTGATAGTTCTAGTTGACCCTGTCCTTGAACTTGTTGAAGCTCAGGCCGTTCAACACTAACGTAAAGTCATTTCTGATCGATGGCAGCGAAGAGTGGAAGATCACCCCAATCATTACCCATCAGGTGTAGACCTTCGTAAACAGATGCCTGCCCAGAATCCTGGGGATCTAGTGGCCGAACACGATATCCAATGATGAGCTATCTGGAAATTAGGAAAAGATAATGGAGTTGGACTGGCCACAACTTGAGGAAACCGGACGAAGTCACAGAAAAAACGGCGTTGTACTGGACCCACAAAGTGGAGGAAGAAGGAGAGGGCAGCCCAGAGAAATCTAGGGAAGATCCGTTGAAAAAGAACTGCGCCGGGCTGGCAAAACCTGGAATGAGCCCTATGCTCCCAAAGGAGTTCATGGACATAACTATCATATTCATTAATATTTAAGAAAGACTTTTGCTGGACAGAATTTCTAATACAGTTTTTAAGGTATTTATTTGTTTACACGGGCATTGGGCCTGTCAATTATAATGAGCAATGAAAACATAATGAAACAGCATAATATATTATCTTAACTTATTATATGAAACAATAATTTAAGATATTGTCTATAATAATTTAAGATATTATCTTAAACTTATTATATGAGACAAATTAATTGAAAAGCACTCAACAGTCCTCACGCCAAAGCATGCAGCGCAGCAGACACGCATCTCCGAAAACGCTGGTAGCCACTGTCAAAAAGGTCGACTTCTAAGTGGTTGATGACCCGCTGCATGCGAATCAGCGGCTGATTGTAGCTCTACAATATCTCTAGATAATTGGCGCTGGAGGTTCGCGTACAAAAAGTGGGCGTACGTCGGGTTGAATATGTGGGAACGTAAAAGTCAAGTGCCTGAAGCAGATGAGGCACATCAATGAGGTTAAGGGTCAACTTGAAAATGAAAACCGCATCAGCAAATATTCTTAGACAACAGAACTGTTGTCAAGCGACATCATCCCACTATCCCTCCAAGCTTCCTCAACGTCAAAATCAGACCAGGGTACACCAGATTTGTAGGCGAATAAATGTAAGAATTTACGTTGAATCCATCGACAGCGTTTTTCCCGTTGGAGTAGTAGGAGGACCATATCGACGAACAGTATTCCAGCTTAGGACGCACCAGGGTCTTATACAAGACCAGTTAGGTGCTGGCATCTGAGAACTCGCGTCTTCATAGTAGTTATTATACAAAAATTAACATCTAATATTAACAAACCCCGTAGAATGTAAGAGTGAAAGTGTGAATCAAATGTAATTTAAAAAAATTTCATGTGGCATTGTTATCTGGGTTTAACCAATTAACCGTATTTATGTTGTTCAGAAGGTATCCGGCATGTCGGAGACCGACCGCTGAGAGACGCGTTGGCAAAGCTGGGAGGATGGCCTGTGGTTGTCGGACCATCCTGGCGCCCGCCATCGGGTTCCTTGGAGCAGCTGCTTGGGACTCTGAGGGAGAAGTACAACGAAGGCGTTCTCATAGAACAGTGGATCGGTCCAGACGACAAGAACTCGTCCGTCAACATCGTCCAGGTGGGAAAATGTAAGATTTTTTGTGTTAAAAAAAAGAAAAAAGTGAAGACTCCTTTTCCCTCAGATCCTCTAAGTGAGATTGTGGGGACATTGAAGAGAGAGTTACTTAGGTTTGTGCGAACTTGAAATCCTTGTAAACACGTCCTGAGTCACGAGCCCTAATTTGAATTAGGTTCAGAAAAATGGAGTGGCTGACACATTTAGCTATCGTAGTGGATGGCTCCCAGATGTTATTTTGATCCAATTAATGTTATCGGATATTGTATTCTGATCATTAGCCCTCTCAGGGCATTTGTAAACGGGAAGGGCGGGTGTAATCTGGGCCCAAGCGCGGTGGACCGAGGGTCAAACTGTCTTATCAAAATGTAAACTCAGCCCAGCCCTCTAATCGCTCATCGATGCGAGTTGTAATCTCAGCCCAGCCCAATTCCAAGTGAACGGGTACAAGTATGTCATGTGCGAATGTTATTATGTTATTAAATTTAGAAACCCCGGGATTTGGGGACGGGTGAAACCAGTTGGAGATGAGATTTTTATCGTATTGATTTTTATCATTCTCAACCATGTTTGACATTGAATGAATTATAATTGAGTTCACACCACTTTGTTTTGCTGGCTTAGGTGCTGTAACAGAATGTGTTGGCGAGGAGATTAAGAGTATGAGTGCATCCTGTGCTGAGTTTACACATCAAGGGGTTGGGCAAGTAGGAAGGATTGGGCTCAGTTTACATTAGCTACCCCAGATTCGGGCTCAGTTTACAATCGCCCAACGGGAAATCTAGTTAACGTCTCTGACCACTTCTATTGAATGTTATTCGAGATTATTTGCAAATACACCAATGCATACTCCTGCACTTCGCAACTCAAAGCAAGAAAGAAGGCACCGGCTTAATTACCGGATCGGCAAAGAAGACGTTCCTCTTCATTTTTGTTTTCGAAGAAAGTGCTTTTTTGTACCTTCTCAACCAATCAAAGGAAATTTCAGCCGGAGGTTTGTTAACATTTTAAAGGGGAGGCTTCAAAAGCCCTTGGGAGTTCAAGTTCCAATTAGCCGAGTCCTTGGCCTCCTTGTCTCATCTTTCCCCATTCAACGTTTCCCCTCGTTAGCTCGGGATGCGAAAATTCTATCACGCCCCTCTGCTTCTGGAATAATGAAGGTCGATTATGCCATTCAATTGTGTTCAAGTACCATACCCGAACCAATCACAATCGATGGCGAAGCTTGACTTCTCCATCCGGAGTAACCTTTGCAAAATCTTAGTCAAGTATTCAATTTTAACTCCGAAATGTCTTATCGAACTCGATTTATGATGCGAATATGTCATGAAAATGAGCACAAAACCGTTGCAGCACGCCAAGAAAGACTGCTGGACATTTTGTACGTATTCTAATAATTAGAATATCAGCTTTGAATACCATTCAAATATCAGCTTTCTAGGTTGATATTTGAATGGTAGGTTCTATGGGGCATCTGAAATCTGACGACAGCGCACCTGATTAGCTGACTGAGCTCAGAGGCTATCTTTTGTCCTAGTCAACCTAGAAAGCTGATAGTTAAATGGTAGGTTCTATGGGGCATCTGAAATCGGAAGACAGTGCACCTGATCAGCTGACTGAGCTCAGAGGCTATCTTTTGTCCTAGTCAACCTAGAAAGCTGATATTTGAATGGTAGGTTCTGTGGGGCATCTGAAATCGTTTACCACTTATTCTAACTCACGTTGCCAATTTTTAATAAGGGCTGGAAAATGCGCCTTGATACACGTCAACAAACAATAATTGTTATTATTATAAAGCATATAATAATAAAGCATACAATAATTATTATTGATAAAGCATATTATTATTCTATACCTATACCTTCCTACGACTAGAGGTTCTGCTCTAAATTTGGATTCACACGTTTGTTAAGAATTTGCAGAGTTTTTGGTGCTTAGGGTGCGTCTTCACTTGTCTGTGTTTATGCATTGAAAATTCCGAATATTTATTTGCTGTGAGGCTACGGGATTTAATGGATAGTTTGTCGTATTTTATATTTCTGATATTGGTCTTCATTTCATCACGCAGTTTAATAATTTGTACACTTTGGTTTACAGTGATGTTTACCTCTGCCGTATCTCTGTAAGAGGTTTGAACGTCTAGGTTTAAATAGACTTGGCTGTCTTGGTATTTCTCAGGGGGGACATTTGACTGGAGTACTTATCTGTTCATAGATGGCGAAATTTGAATCCAAAAGGGGACAACAAACACTCTAGCCTGCTTGGCCATCCCAACCCCCTTTAACTACCATGTTTTACTTGAGGTCAATTGGGTACAGTTACAGCAATGGCATGGCGTAAACTAACAACGAATATTTTTGTACAGCTCGATCAAATGAGTCTGGCGCTCCCATCCAAAGACTACTATTTGAAAACGAACACAGATGCAGACTACCTGGGGGCTTATCATCGCTACATGACTGAAATCGCAGTTCTCCTTGGGGCCAACCGATCGACAGCAGGCCCTGAGCTACTGGAAGTCATACAGTTCGAGAAGAGGCTAGCAAACGTGAGTTATTTACTCTGATAAAACTTTTACAAACTTTCAAAAACTCTGACAAAAACAAAAAATAGCGCGGTGATGTACGCATTAGCTCACTATGATGCGTGGATATTATTTCATATATCGTTGCTTAAGCAACCACAAGCCATAAGTCATTTTTCCCAACTTTACAGGAGACACATAAAAATGATATATCCATAAACTACGGCCATAACGACAACAATTCCAACGTTCCTAACTAAAATTTACTTCTAGAGATTTAAATAGAAGGGTTTTCCACTGAAATTTTGATTTTTCGAGATAATGGTTGAGTTGCAGCTTGTGGAGAGGTTTTCAACTCCTGAGTTATAGCAAGTGGAAGCCCTAATTTGTACCTGTATATTGTTCCAATCTTCGCAAGTTTCCTGAATCCGAAGGGTCGAAAGGATTGGCAGGCGTCAAATTCAGAAAACGATTGAACATTCTCAGCCACTCCTCCACCCAGTCGATTTCTTCTCCTATCATTTCCAGTGCGGTAAAGCCTGAGTACTTTTGCGAGGTGATCGCCACTCATCCTCACTGTATACAATGTAATTGGGGAAATTCGACGGCAACCTTAGGAGTTTCTTCAGGGAAAATCGCTTCACCTTTTCCATCTCCTCGTAAGGAGAGCAGCCCCAGAAATGGGCCCCATAGCAAACTAGCCATTGTCACAGCACTGAAGAACCCTGAGTTTCACTTCGGTCGGGAAGTCACTAGCAGAGAAGAGCCTGGACCAAATGGAGTTAATACCCATGCGGGCAGCTCTGGAATTATCGACAAAGTGCTGTTTCAGCTGCAGGTTGTATGTCAGCGATACTTCAGATACCTGTAGGATTGGAGGGTGTTCAATCTCCTGATCAGTCAGCCTCCATATCCACCCCTGAGTCCTGAAGACGACTATATTGGACTTGGCCAAATTAGGCCCCACATATCAACATACTCTTTCAGGCTGTCGATCATTGTAGCTCTGCAGGAGCATCTGCAAAGAAAACTATGTCAACTATGGAACCATAGGACATGTAGTTTGTAATTCGATTTCTACTCCAGCCTTTCTGTTGAAGGCCTAAATTTAAAAATAATAATGAATCACAGCATCAGAGTATCAAATAACTATAATTCAGTTCCCTCATTTCGTTTGTCAACATCCTTTCAAGTTCAACCACAAGACGGAAACTTACGTGTGCCTCCATTCTGCCGATGTATCACTGGAAACCGCTGACTTGTAGCATGTGGACGAAGGATTCCGTCTGTAGCATGTTAACAAAACTGGTTGTAGCAGTGTTGCCTTTGACATTTTCCAAAATCCAACCTCAGAAATGGATCCAGCGCGACATTTTACATTAGGGATGAGGTTTATCTAATTATCTAATCTAATCATTATGGTCGGAATTTTGTTTTTTGTTTTGGACAGGCGTCATTGCCAGAAGCGGATCGTCACGACACGAGCCAAATCTACAAGAAAATGACAGTTAAGCAGCTTCACGATCAGGTGCCACAGATCAACTGGTTGCAGTACCTTCAAACCTTCTTGCACCAGCCCATCGACGACAATGAACACGTCGTTGCGTACGGTCTCTCTTACTTCGCTTATATGGGACGTGTCTTGTCTTCTACGCCTCCAAGGTATGTTGATTGTCCAGGGATCAGCTTCCCCTCCAAATCATTAGGTGCATGTCTTCCTCATTTTAATGCATTGGTCGAACAATTCTGATAGTATTCTATGTTTAAATAATTTGTTCACCCAGGGTTATTTACAACTACATATTGTGGAGGCTGGTCATGACGGTGACCCCTCACATGATAGACGAGTACCAAACCAAACACACCGAGTTCAGGAAAATCCTTCAGGGGATACAATCCGAGAGGAACAGGTGGAGCCAGTGCGTTGACTGGACGAACAAAAAGATGGGGATGGCTGTGGGTGCGCTGTACATAAAGAAGAACTTCAACCAGCATAGCAAGGTAGCGTAATGAGAAACTCGCACACATTTGAAACTTTATGTGTTCCACGAGTGAGCGACTCAAGTGCCAGAAATTCATTTCTTTGCACAACCCAGTGATGCCCACAATGTGCAGTTTCTGACTTGTCCCTAATCCTATTTTCAACCCACTCTCCTGAGTCCCTGAACACATTGATCCTATTTACACTCGAGCGCCTGCCCAAAAACGTGTATTATTTTCTCTGTAGATCACCCTCCTTCCTAGACCACTGTTCTGTATACAATATCCATGTGAGACCCCACACTATCCGAAATAATTAGAATAGTGAGCTAAAATATTGTGTATTTGTTCGAAAATGTGAACTAGCTCAGTGAGGGTCTCTTCAGTCTTCTAACTTGATTTCACCATATCGATACCCTCATTCTAATACCACGTATCATCAATTTTGGCCAAATTCTGTTTTTAATGGATCCTACAGTATTTCCTAACACCCATTTGATGCCAAGTCTTTGTTTGTTTACTGCTTCCAATACCTCGTATCAGACCTCTAGTCAAGGGATCCAATACCGCGTATCAGAATTAAGATCATTTTGGCGTTCGAATGACAAGTGTCAGTTTCCATAGCTCCACTACAACAGATGAAACGACGTCTTAGAAGGAGACTCAGAAAAAGAGAGAGGGGAGAAATAATGAAGAATGAAGTGTACGACAAGGGCACACTGAGGGTCTACGCACCTACTATACGTATCTTTATTAGACGAACACTGAGGTTGCTTCGTATTCAAACTGTTAAACTATTCGCATTTACAGGAAATAGCGTTGGAAATGATCCACACTATCCGCGAGGCCTTCAATGAGCTGCTGGAGGAAAACCACTGGATGGACAACGAGACCCGGACAGTGGCCAAAGAAAAAGCTAATGCGATGAACGAGCGAATCGGTTACCCCGACTTGCTGACCAACACTCAAGAACTGAACTCGGAGTACGAATGGGTGAGGCCATTTTCAGTTAGCTGACAAATTTGTATTTAAACTTTAAGACCATTTAGATTTGAATCTCGAGTATTAAGGAGTAGTTACCTACGTGTAATAACCAATGACAGAAATCTAATTCTTGACTCTTTCCCCAGTTGAACATAACGGACAATCAGTTCTTGGAGAATGTATTTAACATTTTCCACTACGACGCCCTTCACAACCTGCAGAAGTTCGGCAAGCCTGTTAACAAAGACAAATGGTACACGGAGCCTGCCATCGTCAATGCTTTCTACAACCCCAACAAAAATGATATTGGTGAGAAGATAGTACGAGTTTTTAGTTTGAGTTTTTAGTTTTCATCTTTCTGTTGTATTCAACTTTTTCGTGCACAAAACGTACTTGCACTACTGCAATTTTGACATCGATGTGTCATTGGGCTGGGGGTCGTCAAAATCTGTGACGAAAAAATGCGACGTATTGTGGGACACATTCAGAGGTGGTTGAGTCTTGAAATTTTTTATGAAGGCTCCGTTTGGAATCTGGTTGGCTGAAGATCCCCGCTTTCAAGATCGGGCCTCTATTGAGGGTAGTTTAGAGGGAGGGTGAACAAAAAACGAAAAAATGTATAACATTGTTGTTGGTCGACCTATCAACTTGAAATTTGAACCACAGCTTTCTTAGGATGGTCTCATGCGAGTTGTAGAATAAGATGCTCGTCAGATCAGCTGAGTGCTCTGTACAGATATTTTTCTTACCATAAACCTCTGCGTACCATGACTATGTATAGCCAGCACTAAAGTCCTATTAGAACCAGGGCGTTCTGAGCAATCGATCGCCAATCCTTCCTGTCCTGGGCATGGCTCCTCTATCTTCGCACATCCTTTCAATCGTCAATGGAGTGTGATTCCGTTTCCAGTGCCTCTCTTTCTAGCCGTCTTGAGATAGCATATAACTGCTGTGTGTGTTATGCCTTCGAACTCAGAACGGGTGACCACCTCGATGCTTTCAAGACCAAGTCGTGGGCCTCGATCGTTTTTCTTATTTCCAACATAGGTTGTGTCTTATGGTGTACGAGGTACTGCGTGGTATAGCTCCATACTATCTCCGAGCTCAATTTTGGTTTATTATCTTCGATAATGAACCATTGGAATCGCCCAAAGAAAAAAAAAATTTAACCCCCCCTCAAAATTTGTTGGTTTACGTTTCAAGATACGTAGATTCAGAAAATCGAATAAAAAAAAATCCGTCCGTACGCCGTCCGCCGTCCGCGCCACTTTGCCCAGTTAGCGTTGAGTTAAAATTACGAAATTTGGTTTCTGGGTTTGGACCAGCCCCACAATGATCCTCGAAACTTTTCATAACCCTAGGTCAAGGGGAAGGGGTTCAAAACGAATTTTGAAATTTTGAAAATTCCATATCTCGAAAAATTCCCATCAAACGGTATGTTTTTTATTTCATATTTAGATAGAGTTTATTACTAAGAATTTTTTAAGACCATCCGCAGCTTTGTACGACCAGCCTTTCGTTCACAATGACGGCTCAAAGATTGTGCCTCACAACACGATCTTGAATCAAACTGTTGAAATACAGGTCCATTTTTATACTAACGAGCTCTTTGGAACATCATATGGCTTAAGTGATGTCGAGTTTATTGTTCTGAGGTGCATTTCGTGCTACGGAAATGAAGGTAATTTCGAATGTTTGTTGGTAGGTATTTGTTTTATAAAAAAATTATTACCGACGTAGTATTAAAAACCACAGAATTATATCGTATTAATTAATCATAATTAATAATAATTATTATTAATAATAAATACGAATTATTATTACCTAACAATAAATTATAATAATTTGCACTAGGTACTTGATAAAATTGATAATAACAATTAATCTAACATTTAGGATCTAGACATTTAGACCTAGTGATCTAGACAGAAGGGTGATCTGTACAAAGAAGATAATGAGCCGTTGTGTCAAGAATTTGCAGAGTTTTTTGCTGCGCTGTCGCCTAGGTCATGTGCCATAAGGATCTCTACCCACGCTACCAAGTCTTATTTATAGCGACTCTTTTGCGGTTGCGGGGGCGAGACTTTGGAATAAACTTCCGATGGAAGTTCGTTCTAGCCATTGGCTCGGGCGTTTCAGGGGTGTGGTACGCAGGTTTTTTAAATTTTAAATTACATTCCCTTGACATAAAACTCTTCTCATATCCCTTTCTTTTCCTATCTACTTCAATTTTGTATTCACTTCCGTCTTTCCTTTTTTTGTTTTCATTGTATTCTTATAATGTCATTAACCTTAAGTCATTTGATGTACACTATGAGGGACCTTGTACTATGTACCTACAATAAAAAATTTCCAATTTCAATTTCAATCCTTAAGATCTATGGTCTGGGAGAGTAGGGGAGAGAGGGGTTTTCTTACTCATTCGAAAAGACATATCCATGATCTGAACTTACTCCTAGTAAGGAGAATCTCCTTAGAGAATCTCTGATAGAAATTTAACTTTTTTGTCCGTCGTTTTGTTAGAAATGAGCTTGTCTCGAAAGTTGGTTCATCTTTCAACTCTTCTACTTTTTTGTATTGTTTTCGACTTATTTCCAGTGTTCCCTGCTGGCATCTTGCAGCCCTTGTTCTACAGCCAGCACTTCCCCAAGTCCCTCAACTACGGTGGCATTGGAGTCGTCATAGGACACGAGATCACGCACGGGTTCGATGATAAGGGTAAATCTAAGTTGATGTTCCTTGTTAGAATCCCCTTAGGGATCTTGAAATACGACTTGTACAATCAATAAAATAGGTAGTCCTTCCAATACTGTAACAATTCCTGCTGTGGTCTCACAGCAGCTGAGGAACTTTTTAAAGGGCACCAAACTTGGCACTGGGGTCCTCTGGTCTGCCAAGTTTTGTGCACTGGGATCATCTGAAATTGTCCGTGAAATTATCTGACAGGCGGCGTTCTCTGGTGTTTTCTAACATTGTATAAGCATAGTTTTGATGTCGAGCTTTACCGTCTGTTTTGACGTTTCCAGGGAGACAATTCGACAAGGACGGCAATTTGATGCAGTGGTGGAACAACGCGACGATACGGGAATTTAGAGAACGAGCTCAGTGCTTCATAGATCAGTACAATCGGTAATAGCACGGATTTAACAAACTGTATCTATTTTCTACTTCGTGGAGTCTATCAAACTCAGTATCCTTGTTTGACTGAGGAGGATCTCTGAATCACTTATGTTTGCGGAGGAAGTCCATTGAAGCGCCTTGGCTCTCTTGATCTACCTCTGAAGAACCTATGTAGTATGTCGAGTCTCTTGTCAATCTGATAGAATGTATAATGATACTGTAATATTTACATTCTTTTGCAGTTATAAATTGGAACAAGTCGATCAGTTTGTCAATGGCCGAATGACCCAGGGAGAGAATATGGCAGATAACGGAGGGCTCAAGCAATCTTTCAGGGTAAGCGTTTAATAATTACGCAAAACTTACTAACACCCTGAATTTACTACGAGGGTTTTAAAACGCTTAGTTGATAGAGACCAGTCAAATAAGCGGATTGTTAATCTTTTGACATTTATACAGTTGAGGGCCATTTCATTGTCCCCTCGGTGACACTATCGCAGATAAAATCAGCAGCATGAAACGTGCAATATCCACCAGAACAGCTTGTCACATTCTTACCCCTCAATTCAGACCATCCTGAATCACTGCCAAAAGACACCAAAAATCATATGTAGGTAAATATAGGATTGCCTGCCCCGTCAATCGTAAGGCTAAGTTCGTAGATGGACAGAATTGGGCCACTCTAAGCGGGGTTATGGGGAGTTTTAGGGAGGAAAACTTACCCATACATTCCAAAAATGAAACATACTGACGAGTGCACAGCTCATTTTTAGGGTTTTTTGCGCTGAACATGATGGTGGAATCAGAATTGCGATATCTTATTCCGTACTCAAACTGGAGATCTTTGAAGATGAAGAAACGTGGTTGTTACTTGAGATGCTCTTCGTGGTACATTGCTCTAATGTGATAACGGAATGAGATATCGCCATTCTGACTTCACCATTTCGTTCAGCGTTGAAAATTCTATTAACTGAGGTGTTACTCGAAAAAAAAGGAGACAAATTGTCAGAAAACCAGTAAAATGGAAAAACTTTACATAAAACTAGTTATTTTTTCGAAAATTCGTTATTATAGCCATGCTGCCTGACTGTGGATTTTTATTTTTAACCCGCTCTATGGTACTGTTTAATGTCGTTATAGTGTTTATGAGTTGGTTATGAATGTACTCAGTTGTGGATCCAGGTGGGTGGGGGTCAAGGGGAACTCAAGCCGTCTGGCCAACCAAACCCCTCGCAGCTAACCCCCCCCCCCCCCCCCCGTCATAATAGAGAGTTCCAAGGAGATAAGTCCGCTTCGATAGGACCAGCTGTTGAGGGCTTTTCCTGGGCGATAAGACTGAACGCTAACCCGATAAGCCCAAACATACACAGTTCTAGAGTGACGTTAATAGCGTTATCTACCTAAGAGTGACGTTTTTGACAACTCAGTCAACGCAGTTCTCAGTAAACTCGACAACTGGCGAACGAACAGTGACACGGGCGGGAGAATCAATCACTGTTATCTACATTAAATTTTAAGGTTACTTTGCGATACCACCAAACAGATCCTCACGATAAGGACGCCCTATCTTTAAGACTGATGAGTCCGGTTGAGATAGATAAGATGGTCTTATCGAACGTTAAGGCGGTCCTATCGAAGCGGACTTATCTCCTTGGAACTCTCTAATGTCTAAACTTCATGGCGTATGTATTAAATTTGGATTGTATGCAACTAATGCAAACTTGTACGTGCAGGCATACAAGAAGTGGGTGAGTCGAAATGGAGAGGAGCCGCGGTTACCTGGCATCAACCTCAACCATGACCAGCTCTTCTTCCTCAACTACGCCCAGATCTGGTGCGGGACGATGCGGCCTGAAGACGCCCTCACAAAAATCCGTTCAGCGGTCCACAGTCCAGGCCCCATTCGAGTGATCGGCCCGCTCAGCAACTCCGAGGAGTTCGCCAGGGCGTATTCCTGTCCCCTCGGGACACCGATGAACCCAACGAGCAAGTGCTCCGTTTGGTAAAGTACTAGGAAAACCGTCTGGTTGACAACGTCCGAGTCTGGTTTTTTGATTATCGTATCCCAAGTCCGAGTTGACCTCGGGCGAGCGTGAAGGGCGGTTTTGAGTGTCCCAGGCAAGGGGACACCACTTGCTCGCTTGTGTTGTACTGGTGGATATTTCGTATACAAGTCATGTCAAGGATGATACTGACCTTTCCGTGATTTTGAGGCCCAGTCAGGATGGGAGAGGCAGAGTACAGAGAAAAGTAACTTAACCCCTTAATACTCATAAGACCACGAAGCACAATTCGTATGACAGTATCCATTCTTCTCTTATTTTTAACCCATCTAACTACCTCCACTATAATTCAAACAAATCATCTAAACAAAACATATTACAGGTAGTTGAAACAACATTCCAGGAACTCATTTCAATGGTACTTCTTCCAGAAATAAAAAGACTAGTCTCAAGATGAAAAAGTCTATGTCCAGTCGGTTACAGTTGAAGACCGGTTTCGGTTCTTCGTCAGTATCATCGTCGTCAGTACAACACAGAGTGAGGATGGCGTGAGTGGACCTCTTATTTATACACGGTTCCAAAGTGAATGGTGCCTCCAGATTGGTTAAGAACAAAGTGAAAGGTAACTCGGTGGGAATGTGATAAGTGCTTTCTTGATTGGAGTAGGTTAATCAAAGGGGACTGCCTAATTTTACCTGTATCATTTACAGAGTCGCCCAAATGGTGAATCCTCTTAATTTCTAAAAACTCAAATGCATCCAGTTTTGGGCCCTGATTAGAAATACTGGCTATATCAACTGATTAGTTAATCCCATCTATTTCGTAATTAATCCTGTGGTCTTCTTCAAATAAATGATTCTCAAATGCCTCCCTCCCTTTAAGCCTAAGATTATCCTAACTTTAAGTTTCTTATCTGGTTGCTTTACATATTTAATTCCTTGACATTCACTTTGCTCTTAGCTAATCTGGAGGCACCCTTCACTTTTGAACCGTGTATAAATAAGAGGTCCACTCACGCCATCCTCACTCTGTGTTGTGATCCTATTAAATAAAAGCCTTTTTTTAATCGACTTATGGTTCGAATCTTGTGGTTCAATTTACACAAAAATGCGATTTTCCCAACTTTTCATTCTTTTTCTCATAACTAGAGACCTATTGTACCTACGGTCTTGCCTTAGTGCTTAAATTAAACCTAAATAACTCCTCTAGAACTTTCTATCCTACAACTTTCCTCGTGGGATGAGTATTAGAGCCAATATTCTTGCCAAGAGGTGACCTTAAATTTCATTAACCTTAAATTTCGAACTTTTTGGAAGAAATAGCCAATTGTCGAAGTCCAATATCTCGGGGTCTATTGGACATACGGACCTGTTGTTGGGCTTATATTGAAGCTTATACTATTTAATTTAATAAAGGTAAGAGGGAGTTTTCGTAGAAAACCAACCTTTTACAAGTTATCAGGCAAAATGTTGAGGTTTCTTTAGCTCCCTCCCAAAACGTTTTCTTTGGGCTTTCGAAGCTGTAAACTTGGTTTAACTCAAACATGTCCTAACAATCAGCTTCCTGCAATTTTTATTTGTTACCCATCACTGAGACTCAAGCGCTTGAAGGGTTAAGACCAGTTCGATTACACTACGTACTAGATACTCCAAACTAAGAATCCCTTCTGTATCATATTCAATTCCGGACGTGTACAGTAATATTGATCCACACATTCTTGCATTAACCCTTTTTGGTGTTGTAGGAAGACTGTTTCTTCCAACAATAGAGTGTTTGTTGAGAACCTCCATAATTCTACAGGTATTTCAATTATAAAGTGACGTTAACGCGACGACGATTCGTATCCATACAAATCCAGTCTGTGGGAAAAAGTGTGAATGACTAGGCGACAGGTTAAGCCAGAATCAATCGGTTCACGGGTGAATCCAAGTTTTGATCACGTCAATCCAATTATTTATTTATTTTTATATGAATGCTGTTTTATTGCTGAATGAAGCACACAAGAATATCTGTAATGAAATACCAATTTGGGTATCAAATTCACATGAACTCTGTAACACCTACGATACTCCTGCCGCAGATTCACTAAGTAGACCATCGTGGGAATTATATACGCAGTATCCAACAGTACTGGAAATCAATGAAGCAAGCCATCGCATCACTTCATTGGAAAACCTGTAATATACTCAACCTACCTACTAAAAAAGTTACCCTTATAAGTATGATACTAAAACGTAGAATTACCTTTAGCCTTATCTTTGAGAAAAAAAAAAATCCTTGTCAAGTACCTGAAAAGACTGTGAATGAGAATTAAAATAATATTAAATTAAGCCTGTAAATAAGTGTACCTGACGTACCATTTATTTTATTTATTACGTTTTTTATAGGAAATATGTAGAGCAAAAACACATCAAATATTATAAAACAGACATTTCGGCTTTTTGAAAAGGTTTTAATACGAGCGAAAAGGGCCAAATATTTGGTCGTAGTGGTGATTTTCCAAAGCTAAAAATCAGACTTGATATTTCATCAAATTTTGAGTAAGTAAGTTGGTTGATGCAGAACTTCGAAACGTTGATTAAAGAGGAATTTGAAGTTCTGCAAGATGTGTATTGTTGAGACTTTGAAGCCGCTAGGGATTGTATATGCAATCACTTTTCAACGCAGAATTTTTGACAATTTGAGATTTTTTTTCTTGTTTTTGACCTCGGATCACCAAGTTGCCCATAACTCCTTCAGTTTGAGGACTGATGGTAACTGTGAGAAATTGTTTGGAATGAGCTTTGAATTTCGTTTCGTTCGAGCACCTGGGAACGCTCAGAAATTAACATGTTGAGGGGTTATGACGAGGAGCAGTGACGTAGCCAGTAATTTCGTACAGGGCAGGGTGGAGCAAATTTTTCTCGAAAAGTTGTGCTCCCCAGGGCTTATATCGTGACATTTTCCCACAATTTTTCAAGTCTGCTGGTGATCGGGCCGTGAAGTTTGCCAGTAGGGGCTTGAAGTTTAAAATTTTCCCATTTTTGAATATTTTCCCCAATATTTTTGTAACTAGTTTTTTCGACTCTGAATCGTTGTATCATAGAGGGCTTAGGAGTTTAACAAGTGATCAATTAAAAGAATTAATCAAAATCAGAACATAGCTTCAAGCGAGTGAAACGAATGATTACACTGGTCTACAAAAAAAAGTGGGGTATACTTTTGATGCGGTATACGTCATATCCGTAATATTTTGGCCTGCTGAGCACGAACCGCGACCAGAATTGAGCCATCACGTCCTAATTTGTTTCTAACCTCAAACAATGGGTTAAAAAAAGTGAAAATCATTCTTACATTTTAACCTATTTTATCCTATATTCATATGGATTTAGACCTGCTAAATATGAATCTGTGATCTGAAATCAGGATGTGATGGTCTAAATCTGATCGCAGATTTATGTTTAGTAGGTCTAAATTCATATGAATATAGGTTAAAATGTAAGAAAAGAAAAATGTTTTCCGATTTATTTTCCCTGATTTTCACTGTTTGTAACCCATTGTTTGAGTGTCCAAAATCAGGGTGCTTTAATGCATCTGATGATAGGTACCCGACCAGACATCGGGTATGCAGTTAATGTAGTAGATTGTGAGAGTGAGGTGGACTTATCGATTCCTGAAAGGCACACAGAACTACGGCATTGTATACAAACAAAACTTCCAACTGCTGTGTTTCAGTGGTGCAGACCACGCTGGAGACGAAACGACTGGTTCACCATATTCACGCCACCTACAGACTTGAAAATTTGAGGCCTTCCATTTGGGGGTAAATGTCACAAATTACGTCCTGGGGAGCACAATAAATTTTTTGGTTCACCCTAGTACAGGGGCAGTCCGGACACGGAGGGTTTGGAACACTTGGTTCAATTGGAACACTTTTCATCGTCGAAAAAAACTTGCTTTTTTTTAAAGAAAACTCACTCTTTCCTTTCCCCTGCTTAATTATTTTTTAATATGTCTGATGATTTCGGTGGGGGGGGGGGGGTTCAAATCGCTCGTACAACCGATCCTTAGCGGCTGAGGAGTTAAAAATATGTACAGAGTTCCTTGTATACAGGAGGATTTAAATTTAGTCGTCAACCCGATTGCTTTTATTACTATTTCAGGTACACAGATTTGGTGTGATCACACCGTTCATGTTTACTTTTTGCATGTGACAATTGTTACGTTGGATATTCACCATATCTTTCGCAATCATATCTAACGCAAAAATACGCACATATCCCTTGATTATAATTATTATTAGCGTCCTCCATTGAATGGTGTTTTTCGCTCAATGAGAGGAATTTAAAAAAATCTCCAGTCTTGCAGCATGACCTAACGAGCGAATTTTTGATGAAATATTGGTACATTAGGTTCAAACCTGCTGTTTTCATATTTGCGATTTGTCACAACTTTTAGGTAAATCATTGTTCAAAATAACTCAGACAGATTTTTTTTAAAAATAATCATTGACTTATAAATATGCCGACTTCCTCCATTTTTTCCAAATTTATTCCAATTTAGATCAGTGGTAATTAGTTTAAAAAAGTACAAATTTTTGCTCGTATTACATTTTTGGCTAGGTATCCTAATATTTGGTGGCTCGTATAATTGTCGACATTTTGATGAAATTTGTTTTTTTTACGTACGACCCATTGCTTAAACATTGAAAATTTGGCTGTAAAACCACTTAAAGATTTTTGATTCTCGAAAAACTGAAATTTGACTTGACCTTGTTTTTCAACAGGTTCGTCAGTTTTCTTTGAAACTCGTTTATTTCGTCATTATTGGAATTTTGATGGAACTGATCTGTTTGTAAATCAAGTTGCCATTTGTAAATCAGATATTAAGAAAAAGTTGGTGAAAATTGTAGATCTGTTGCTGGTACTTTTTCGAAAATTCGCTAGTAACATCTACGTAAATACGTCATTCTGACAGAAAACCCTGTAGTGACTGGAAGAGTGCACCACAAATTTGGATGATACTCCCTTTTAAAATCGACTAGATTTTCACAAAAACTCAGATCCCGTTGTTAAGATAAATTTTGATGAGTCGGTTAGTTGGGTACTAACCTACCAAACATTTTCTGAGACCTTCAATGAGCACTGAGAATCTTGCTGTATAGACTCAGTTTATTTCGACTCGTGTGAAATGTACGTAGCTTCCGCTCTTCCCGGTACCTCCTAGAAATTATGTAAAAACCTTGACTCTTTTTCCAGTAAGATATCTAAAAAATGCTAAAAAATAAAAGGCTTTCTATTTTTACTTTTATAATCAAGTGAGTTCGTTTGTTTATACGTTTCTTACTTAAAGATAAAAAAATGAAATGAATTTAATTGAATAAGCATTCATGTAACTATGCGCGAACTGGCTCATACTGGAATGAGACGAAAATATTTTAGCTCGAAAAACACTCTCAGAGGTACATTTGGCGGTCTTTGAATACTCAGTGACAATCGCGTATCAGCCAGTTCGTGCGCTTGAGAGAACCACTGTACATAATAAGAAGAAAATTATTTATACATAATAACTGGAAACACGTGTACTAGGCTTAAGGTAGAAACCAATCAGTTGAAGCTAGTTTCACTTAATTCACGAATGAATGATAGAATAATCTAGAAGAAATTTTGAAATTCCAAATTATTACTCCTGGCTGCATATGATGATTTCAATGCATGAAATTCTGAATACAATGAGCAAAGGTTTGGAGCGTCTTTATTGATCCTACCATGACATCCTTACCATGAGGTACCAAGTGCCAAGTCGTACCATGAGGTACCAGGTGCCAAGTCGTACAAAATATGGCGGTGAAGTTCGCTTCTCGGTACCATAAGGCAATTTTTCATAAATTATGAGCGTCTATCTAAAATATCCACAAGGTAGAAATGTGTGTCGATATTAAATTGTTTGCCCTCCAGAACTTGCGATTTAACCCCCAGCGCCCATTGTCACCTACAGCTGACACTCCTTTGATGATGTATAAATCCATCTGGTAATGGTATGGTTTCTTGGTTCACCTATTTTTACCTTCGAAAACCCGAAAGGAAGAAGAAATTGGTGTTGAAAACCAAGAATCAGGTTATAATGTTCCAAAGATCCACAATGTCCACAATTTTCTGTTTGCTGGTGAAGTCGTCATTGTTTTCAGATCATCATGCCCAAAAACCGGTATGTATTATAACTTCTTTCACATTTTTGTGTATTTAGATAGTTGTGTAAACGAGATCTATCGAATTATTTGAGAAAACTATCTGTGGTATTCGAATAATGTGGCTCAACGTATCAGTGTCACTCGTAGGTGACGTTGGACACACAAGCAACTTGGAAGTTCCTCTGGCCTGAGACCGCAGCGTTGCCATTTTACATTCCTGTTTTGTGTTTCGGAGTAATGTTTTCAATGTTCAGCTGGAAAAAAATGTTATTTTTAGTGTGTTGTCGTGCCAACTCCAGTTTGTATGTAGGTACCTGTTTGTGGAATTCCACGTTTATCTCCCAAATAGGGACGTTCGAAGCAGATCGATACCAGTAATGTATCGAATATTTCCTTTCGATACCAAGTACTTTTGGTATCGATTCTCACGATTTGAGTATGAGTACTCATATCGATACTTTGGTCCGTATCGAAAGAAATTCTCAACTACCGAATTGAGCGCGAGCATCAGGGTCATCCGGATCGACGAAGGGATCTTCACCGTCAAGCTCAGCAGGCCATCCTCCATGCTCAGGGCGGGTAGTGATGGGCGATACCACAAAATATTCGATACCATTACTCGATACTAGTATCGAAACAAATATTCGATACTTCTCAGATATCGAATAAAAAGATTCGATACTGAAGAGTATCGAATCATATGAGTACTTTTTCACACAGCGAATTAAATTTTAATAAAATGGAAATAACAGATAGAAAATACACTATTAAACCCTTAGGTATGTTATTTATTTACTTTCAACAAGGTTAACAGGGCATTTCCACATGTAAAAGTTAGTTATCAGATCAAACGAATGGCCAAGAAGGAAAACTTGACATCAACGGTGTCATTCAATCAGTCAAGTCACAGGGCAGCTTCCGTACTCCACGCAGGAATGTCAAATTGACATTTGTCAACCACAGCTGCACATCGTTGATGGACTACGCCCATAATATACCTGGCCATGTTAGCTACTCGCACACCTTGCAAATTTTTCCTATTCAAAAACACATTTTTGGGCCTGTTCAGGAACGGATTAATGGCATTTCAGTTAATTTCATGGAGAAAACCGCTTGGAGGTACAAACAAATTGACATACGAGCAAGGTTACGGAACGAATTAAACTCTCGGAAAAGCAGCTTAAAGGCGATTCCACAGAGCATATAAACTCGTATTTCGTAAACTGTATTTGAATCAAAGCGGGATGAGATCGATAGTGGTCGTGTTCGATTATAATATAATAATTATATTATAATATAATAATTATATTATCTCGATATAAGACAATACTTATTATATTATGTAAGACCAGTCTCGATATAAGACAATACTTCCTTAGTTGCTTCAAGATCCGCCAGGTTCGTAACGATCGTGGTACTGGTACCAATGGTAAACTACCTCAGACCAGTTAGGGGTAATTGGGAATCTGGGGTAAATGGGAACAAGAGACGTTAGCGCTCACGGGTGGCTTTGGGGAACCAAAACGCCGTGAAACCTTCTTTTCGACTTCTCTTCCGAGTGATTCTATGTGTTCACTCCAATTTTTGAGGTTAGCTGTCAGCTTTGTGATAAAGCTGATTACAGTCTTGCATTTTTTTTGAAAATCGAAGTTTCACACTCGTCGTTGAGAGCTCGTCACGACTCCAGATTTCAAAGGTGAGACTCATTTTGTATCAATAATTGTTGCTTATTGATTCAATTGACAGTATACTATGTGATTTTGACCAAAAAATGGTAGTACACCCCAGTATGGAACCATTCCCAATTACCCCTGAGATTTTTACCTCTGGGGTAAATGGGAACAAAATTTCCTTTTATTTTGTTGTCATCCTATCTTGAAATAAAACATTTCTGACATAATAATAATGTATTTTTGTGAATGTATTTGCAGCTGGAGCGAGAAAATGCCCCGAAATTATGTGAAAAAGAAAGGTCCTCCCACCTACACAGTAGAAGAAGTGTCCAGAGCCGTCAATGACATCCTAAATGGTAACAAGACATACCTTGCAGCTGCTGAAGAGTATGGCGTCCCGAAAACCGTTCTTTTCAACCGCATCAAAGGTAGAAAAACTGACATAAGTAAATTGGGGGCAGGAAGACCAACTGATTTACCAAAAGAAGTTGAAGAAACTCTCGTGCAATGCTTAATAGCGAGAGCGCAAATGGGCTACCCTTGTGATAAGGTGGAGCTAAAAGGGCTGGTGCAGGAATATATTAAAGCAACTGGAATGCGCACAAGATTTGTGGATGGGAAACCGGGAGAAGACTGTTATCAAGCATTCATGCATCGGAACTCAACAATTTCGCTGAAGATACCAGAACTGCTACAAAAGGCCAGAAAGCAAGCCAGAGATCCTTTTGTAATTTTTGCTTTTTTTGAATCTTTGAAATCTTTGTACGAGAAGTATAGTGTGTCAGCATTAATGGTGTTCAACGCCGATGAAAGTGGGTTTCCCTCAGATCCAACTAGGCTCAAGGGCATTGGTCCCAAAGGCCGCATTTCAGATGGATCTGGACGAGAGTCAACTACAGTCCTGGCCTGCGTGGCAGCAAATGGAGACTGCCTCCCCTTTGATTGTTTTCAAAGGACTCTCTGTCCAATCTCGTTGGATCTCCGATAATCAGTACCCAGGCACAATGTACGCAGCAACTTCAAACGGTTGGATGGAGGAAGCATCCTTTTTCCAGTGGTTCTCTAGTATGTTCATCCCTCATGTGGAAAAAGTACGTGAAACCAATGACCTCGGTACTGCAACGGCTGTGCTTCTCTATGATGGGCATGCAAGCCATATCAGTGTGAGAATAATAGAATTAGCTATTTCAACAAACGTGCAATTGGTCAAATTTCCCAGCCATTTGACTGATCGCCTTCAGCCATTGGACAAAACAGTGTTTGGCCCTCTCAAGCAAGCATGGGAAAAAGCACTTGTTGAATACGGAAAGTCGCAAATGGGTAAAAGTACGAGTCGGTTGAAAAAGAATGAGTTTGCTGAGCTCCTGGGGAAAGTTTGGAGATAGATTTCAGACAAAAACATAATAAGTGGATTCGCTTCTACTGGAATCTTCCCTCTGAACCAGGACAAAATTCCCGAAGACCTATTCGACCCTGAAGATTTGAAGCGCTACAAGAAACGGCAAAGAATTATTGTGTGTTTTAGTAAAATATATTTTACTTTCAAACTGATGATTTCGTTCCTATGATTCTAGTTCTACCTATGTTACCGTAATATGAAGAAGTTGGTTTTCCTTGTGCAACGTCACTTCCTATTTCCACAAACGTCTAAATAAATTTTTTTGACTAAGTTCCAATAATTTCCAACTAGTTGGTCAAATTGTGCTGAGAGAGTCATTTACTTCTAGTTAGTTCATTTCTAGTTACTTACCTCATGGGGTAAATTTGAACAACACTTGGGGTAATTGAGAACACTTAGTGGGGTAATTGTGAACATACTATGGGGTAATTGGGAACATGGCGTTACAATGCTCAATGCGATGCGAGTGGTGAAAATTAAAGTTTCTGAGGGTCCTGCTTCACGAAGCACTCGCAGAAAAGAATGTAGCTATTCCCAATTACCCCCAACTGAACGGGGTAATTGGGAATTCCTGGGGTAAATGAGAACATGAAAAATTGCGCCACAAAAATCAGTTATTTCTTGCGTGGACGGCAGGGAAAGTTGGAATAGATGTAACTGAACGAGAATTCGTTGAAGAAAAATTGGCGACTCAGTTTTCACGAACACAGTGATATTACACTCGAAATGTCCAAAAACAACAGATTTTGTTCCCAATTACCCCACTTGACCCTACCTACTTGCAAATATATACCGCAAGGTAAAAATCGAAAATAAATAAAGTAGGTAGGTAATTTTGAGACTATCCATTTGAGTATTCCTTCTGATATCGGGAAAAATACTCGATACCTATACCAGTATCGAATCAAAATATTCGATACCAAATGTACTTGGTATCGAAAGAAGATATTCGATACCATACTCATATCGATAGGTATCGCCCGTCACTACCTATATGATCTCATCGTACTTTAATAATTAAAAAGCTCCGGAGTATTTTTGTGCGGGCTGAGCCTCTAATAGCTCGAAGTTATAGTCCGATGTGCTGTTACCCTCGAAAATAGAGGAATAGTAGGGAATTTAACGAAACTGTTGAGAAAAATACAGAATACTACGCCACTGACTCGAGTCGTACACAGGTTTATATTGTAATCTGCATTGCGATTATTAAGGAAATCCAAGTACAACTTTAAATCACTGAAAATAAGTATCAAAGATACACTTGGTTTGAAAGAACTCAAGAACTAACATTGACTTCAACACGTCTAGGAATTGATTGATTTCGAGCTATAAAAAAATATATTTATTTACCTTCCTCAAGATAAGAAATACAATAACGACATGCCCTTCATTCGAGTATTTACCTACTTCAAGAAAATACTTCGGTTGAAGTTTGATTTACAGAATATAACGACAATTAAGACTCCTTTTTGGTTTTAACGACAGTGAGTCAACACTTTATATTCAGTTTTGTGTGCCGCACTTCTTAAATAAAATTAACACTATGTACAAGGGGCACGAGATGGAGAATTAGGTATGAGATCACATGCCAACGTCAGGTTGGGTTAGTATTTTCCCACCATTTTTCTTCGGTGGATTTCCATGTGCTTGCGTAAATGAGCGGCTTGGGAAGCTCTGTAGTGGCATAACGAACACGAAAACGGTTTTTCTTTGGTGTGGGTGAGAATGTGAGTGCGGAGGTTCCACTTGTCCCTTGAGAGGTACGAGCAGTAGGGACAAGGGATTTTCTTATCTCGATGAACACCCGGTTTCTTCTTAACGCTCCCTTGACCAGTGTCACTGGCAGGTCTAACGGTCCGTGTTGGGGATTTGACGGTGGATTTGAATTGCGTTAGATGTTCTCTCGGTATAACAGTGGGGAGGTTTTCGGGACCAGGTACCTCCGGTGGTCTCGGAGCGATGACTCTGACGTTTGGCGTCCAGTTCTGGACGACGATCGGGACCTGCATCACGTTGGGTGTGGCTTGACCCTCGGTTTTCAATGGGCACAAACTCTGGTCAGGAGTCGTTTGCGGTAGATTCGGCACAGAAGGATTCACTGGCACTAACGAAGGTGTTTTCTGTTTCGTCAAAGAAACGGCATTTAGGTACTTGGAGGACTGAAGCATTGGTCCAGTGAAGACATTCCTCGAGTTACTAAGTAGTAAATGTTTGAGATACTCATCATTTGTAGAGGCGCCAGGAGTCAATGTTGCAGAACCAGCAGAATTGGTGTCACTTACAGTTGAATTGCCGAAGTTCTTCACAACAAAATAATCCTTATTTTCGTACCCTGTTCCTGTAGAATGTATAGGCTGTAGATCCCCAGATAGAAAATTGTGATTGGCAGATGACACAGAAGGGCCCAACGAAGCGACCTGATTCACACTCTGAGGCGGATTAACGTCCCTGTGGTGATGAGAGAAGCAGTGGTCCTTCAATTCTTGCCACCACTGTGTTCTGAACGGGCAATGGACGCAGACGTGGGGTTTCTCCAATTCGTCTCGACACTTGTAATTCTTGAGATGGTATTTATCGGAGTAAACGTGAACACAATGAGCGCATGAGAGGTACGTAACTTCCACGTGACTCTCCATATGGACCATAAGTTCCTGCTTTTCGTTAGACGCCACTCCACAGAATGCGCAATAGAACAACAATTGGTGAAGGTCTTCGGTGTTGTCATAGGCCTGTCCGATGTTTTGAACCTTCCTGTCCGACGGAGCTTCATCGCCAATCAATAGGTCGTCATCAGTTCCACCGGTCTTCATTTCATTTACTCCTTCCGCTTCTGCCAACAAATAATTGAATTCATGAAGTTCGTAGGAAAATTCTCTAAAAGAATGAAGTAGGTGCATTTGAACTTCCACATCGAGGGTCTCACGGCAACACCCCACATCGTCACTTTTGGCCAAAATGAGTTTTGCATACCATTCGAAGCGTCTTCCTCCGGCGGATCGATCTAACTAAGTGTAAGTTAGGTAACACTAAATCTCACGATTTACTTTACTGAATTACTCAGTGAACATAGTCATTGGCAGATGATTTTTTGGCTCTGCTGAAGTCGCCAAAATGACGATGTGGGAAGTTGCCGTGAGACCCTCGATGTGCATTGTAACCATGTTATACAGGGTGTCTATTGTAACTATGTAACAAACTCCGGGAATCGATTTTACACGTAATTTGCAACAAAAAATGTTTCGTAGAGGTTTTTTCTTACTCAACTAAATATCCGACTTTTTTCACTTTTAAGATTTTTTTTCGTCTTCTCGACCTTGTGTCTGTGAAACGGACCTAACTCCCTTAAATTACTGTGTGAAGCAAAATTTGAGGATACCGTTGGAAAGAGTGTTAAATTTCCTATCTCTTTAATACGAAATCTGATTTTTTAAGTCTGGCCTAACTGGTAAAAAAGGCTACATTTAAAAATTTGAAGATTTTCTTAAAACCACCGTTTTTTCTTTAGTTGTTCGCTTTGTTATTACGGAGGTCATTCGGCGGACACCCCTTGGGAAAAACATGAAAAATACATTTTCACGCTGAATCGAACAGTGAAGTACCCAGACCACCCTAGCAACGAATTAAATGAGTTTTCAGTCGCAGTATCTCCATTTCAGGCTGTAGAAAGTGTCAAGTCAATGGCGTTACTTAGGAAATTTATTTATTTTTGAGAGAGGGCTTCGTAAAATAAAATTAGATGAAGTTCAAAATGTCCTCCGTTCTCGGGGATCTGATTCGCCAGAACCATCGTGACCTTCATCGTGCGGTCGACTCACGGTGCATGGAATTTATGGTGCAGCGGTCAGGTTATGCGCGAAGCACATACACCAAGGTCATGGTTGGTGACAGGTGAGCACGATCAAATATTCAGAAAAACTAGAAGAGATTTATTTGATCAAAGGAACAGTGGTAATCAACAAGTGGGACCTGGTATTAGAAATTCGCCTCCGCAACCGTGATTTGCTACGACGACCTCAACGACTGGGCCTCTCCCCTTATTCAGACAAAGATTTATTTCAAAACTTACCGGCATAACTATTCGCAGCTAGAAGAATTGTTCATTCAAGTGAATTTAGTTTGTTTCACGTTAACTCTAAATAATTTGTGTGTGTGTGTGAAGCAATTGTTTAGCAATTGCGTGTGTGAAGCAATTGTGTGTGTGTGTGTGTGTTTCCTTTGATTATTGTCTCCGGTTTTGTTTACCACGAGGAGACACAGTTCGATGTTCATGACGTTGACAGTAGAGATGTACCGTAAACCTGGGTCAATAGGGACGGATTTGACAATTTTCGAAGTGTAGCTCCCCTCCAAATTGGGTTGGAAACGTGCTTGTTTTTTAATGGGGTTCCTTCACATCTCAGCTATAAATGTCTGTAGGTAGGCATTTTTTCAAATTTATGCCATTTTATTTATTTTTTCATTGTTTTAACGTGTCCCGATTCGCCCTCATGGTTGGGGTCAATAGGGACAGTGGCTAAAATCGTAGAATGTCCCCATTCTTTCGTGGTCTGAGGTGAATAGGGACACTAGAAGAAAAAAAAAATATACAAAAAAAGATTATTGAGCGTTGTGGGGCTTCTTTTGAAGATACAAAATGTGTTACAGTACAAAATTAACGGGAACATCACAGTTGAGATCGTAAGGTACAAAATTAAGTCTTTTCTCTTCATTATTATGAAGGAGGTAGAAGAAAAAATTGCTGATCTTTATTTAATAAAAAAAAAAAAAGCTCAAAGTGTACCTAACTCTGACTATAAAAAGGAACTCAAAATTGCATAAGAGGGAATTCAAACCAAACATCACAAGAGAAACCTAACGATTTTTACAACACTCAAATTCACCATTCGGAGCTGCCCAGTCCCTTGAAAAGCAACATCCCTCTGCGAAACTGTACAGGGGGAGCTACTACACTGACTATGCCTCTCATCTCGAACGCTGCCTCGTCTTCTGAGGCCTGTACACGTGCACCATTTTGCACCTGAGGAATTATGAATACAATTATGGGCAGAAAACGATGAAAACTCGCGCTAAGATCACCCTTGGAATGCATAGCTGCCGGTCTAAAATGATATACAGTTGAATTTCAACATGTCACTATTGACCCCAACTCAGTTACAGCATTCGCCTTTATTCAGGAAAAACGTCATAGAATATGAACGGTGATAGATAGAGAGAAATTTCTTAAAGCATTCTACTCCTGATCAACTAGTGAATAAAAGGAATCTGCGAAAACTCACATGCTAGACGCGGTTCCTGTTGCATAGGAATATATTGTATATTATACAAAAGTAGGACAACTTTGGTGAAACAGCTGATTTGAATTATGGCACTTATCATTGCCTCTGATCTTGCCATACACCGAGAAGAGATTGCCTTATCATTCATGTTGTTGTACAGGTTCTCCTGGTCCGTTTGGTTTGTATTTGGTTGTTGTGGCTAATCCGGTTCGCCCTCCATGTTCAATAATAACACTTCCCTGGACGTCTGTCCCTATTAACCCCTGCGTCCCTATTGACCCCGGTTTACGGTAGTTGATGTTGGTCGGAGATTTCTTCCGTTTCAGTTTTCTGCAATTGCTTCAGTTTTCAGAAAGTCGCACTACTGTGGTGGGGTGGGTCGGGATATTGGATGAAGGATGAGGGCTAGAATGTTGCTTGAGGTGGTATATTATTTGCATGGGGGTCGAGTTAAGATTATTGTTTAAGATGTTTATAATTGAATGTTATAGATACAAGTTATTTATATTATTGTTAAGCTGGGGTTTTGGAGGTAATTTGTGTTTAGACTAGATTGAAATGTTAATTTTGGTTATATAATCAAAAATTTGTTCAAGTGTTTCCACGTTAAAATTAAGTTTGATATTTTCCTGTAGACTGTAGAAGCTGCTCAACAAACTGCAAAATCAGAACTGTCAATACACCCTACAGTGGATCTCCGAGAATCAAATACAATGATGCTAAATCTGCAATATTTGAATTTTACGTATACGAAAGGTAGACAGTGGCCTAAACGCTGGATGCTAAACTAAAATGGAAAGAGCACGTCAAAATTAAAAAAGCCGAGCTCAATATCAAATATAAAAAAAGATGTACTGGTGACTGGGGAGGAACTCAGAACTAGAGGTCCACAAGTAACCAGTACATCTGCTGTACTGCTGCACAAGCAAATTCTAAAACCAGTCTGGACGTAAAGCATACAAATTACATGCCGGTTTGCTTGAGAAGACCCTACAAATTGGGTTTTATTGAGTTGGCAGCATGTTGCCATACTGTTATCTAACAATAACAAGCTGTTTTATGAAATAAGCCTCAGCTCTCATTGATATTATTTATAATAATAGAGAATCAATACATGAATAAGTACGTAGATTTACCCATAGATCCCTCGTTGGACCCAACATCATGCGCCCAACATTTATCCCTATAATGTGTGATCAGCTCTTGTTGGGTTTCGCAGTCCAAACCGCACGCGAAACACTGATAAGGGTTGTCCAGGCCGTCACTGTCGCTCACTGACTCGGTTGGCTCGTTCTTGATGCTCACTTCATGTACTTCCCTGTAGTGAAAACACGAATCGTTCGTTTAATGTCATGAACACCAAAGATATCACAATTAGAGCTATAAAACGCTGCAAATGTATTTCATGCCTAGATCACTGTTCTGTGTAAAAATCCTCGTGAGGAATAGATGGTCCTCTTCTACCACATGTGTTCTTCTGAAATGTGGGAAAAACGACCATACGAAGGGGCCTTAACACTTGAATTGTTGAGCGTGCACTTGAATATCATCCCACAAGATCTAACTCAGTTTTCCCAACTTATCAGAAGAGTCAAAAAACGGGTTTTCCAACGTACTGTAGTAATTTCCATGGTTTTTCCACGCTGAAGAAGCCTTTTCCTGTATTGCAATAAAGGCCAAACCAATGAGCCAGAAAGACGGTCCGAGAGATTTCGCATAAGTATCCGTTCCTAACTCATTATGCCAAAAAACTGAGTTAGACCTAGTGGGATCCTGAGGGACGATAATATTATGTTGAGCTTGAACACAGCAGCTTCTAGGTACCTACTTTCGTTCATATGGTACTCAATGTGTTCTGCCCTGTGGAACAGAAACGCCTCATCTGTAAATCGTAACATTGCCGAAATTTGTCTCAATGGAAACGTCTAATACGGCCTCCACAGTAATTCCAATGAGACCATTTTTTCGCCTGTACTTCAAATTTAAGGTTCGTTCGGCTAAGCGTTCATAACTGACCACGTTCCCTCCCGAGTTCGTTTAGTCACAGAACTCGTCCTGTATCAACAGTCCGCTGTTCATTTCAGCTTCGTTCGCAGTGCGCATTCTGAGAGTTCCGGAATTCATCAGAACTGGGACGGAAAGTCCCCGGGAGTTGCGGAACTTGTAGAATCGCGTTCGGCACGTATTGGCCGAAAGAGTGATCCTACGAGGAACTCATGAGAGATGAAGTTGTAGCAAATGTAATTAGCTTCAATTTAAGCACGTATGGAGCTCTGTTGGTTCAATGGTTCTCTGTTTATATTAAAACAAAATATATATATATGGGAACTGGGAGTCTCATGAAAATGACCTCTATTATCAGTCAAATCCGTCTGCTCAAGAGTATCAGTACTTCTCGTGATCAAAACCACAACAGCTTCCCCAATCAATGAAAACTTACCATGGTTGAAGATCATAGTTAGTGCCACCCTCCGCTGTTACCTCATCAGCTGGTGGAGATTGTTGGGAGTGAACTTGTGAGATTCCCCTACAGACAAACAAACACGAGTTTGAGTGTGCGAGGGTACTGCCAATTAAAATGTTTGACGAACAAGCGAGCTTGGGGAAGCAGTGAAAACTTACCAGGGCTCAGGCTCGTAGTTTGGGTCACCCTGCACTGTTGCCTCGGCAGCCCGTAGAGCTTGTTTTATTCTTCTACAAGAGATAATGGATAAAGGTAAGTTTCAGTTGGTGACTTCTTCTGGGTCCTAGTTCAATACTCAGTTCTACAGAATCTTTTCCTAATTTAGAAATAAAGAAACTAAACTTTGGTGGGGATGAAGTGGTTGGAGACCCATCGACTCAGCGTCCTGAATAAATTGAAAAACAATACCTACCCTACTTGTCTATATGTTCGAGATACCCAAAAATATACATTTTACACCCATTTTCCACTGTGTGTGTGATCTTGGATATATCAATACTATATACTATATACTATAATATAGTATATAGTATTTGTCAAAAGTTTAACTTAATGTGTCAATACTATATATTATATAGTATTGACACATTAAGTTAAACTTTTGACAAATATATTTAAACTTTTGACAGATAAATTTAAACCTTCGACAAATAGATTTCAACTTTCGACAAATAGATTTCCACTTTTGACAGATAAATTTAAACCTTCGACAAATAGATTTCAACTATTGACAGATAAATTTAATCTTTTGACAAATGGACTTCAACTTTGGACAAATAGATTTCAACTTCAAGCGGAACGAAGTTAGAAATAAGAAAATTAACCAAATCACAAAATTAACGAGTTCTGAAAACGAATTACAATGAAGTGGACGTCCAGCTGCTGCGGATGGTAACGTTAAAAACATATCCATGACGTAATTGGAACAGTCAATCTGAGTTAAGGAGGCCACACTTTGCGACGGTATCTACTGGAAGGTCCTAAAACAGGTGAACTGAAAACAGAATCTGAATCACTCATCACGGCTGTTTTGTGATGAACACGTCACTATTCGAAAAATCCGAACACAGTGAGACCTATGAAAGTGAAAGTGCTATGATTAGAGATTATGTCACCCATGCAGAAGAGATTCAAACCACTCGCCCGCAGGCACAGCGAAGGTTTACCTATGCGACGAACATAGGTGCCTTGAATAGCAAGAACGCAGCCCTGAAATCGCTAATATGTATAAATAGTTTAAATGTATTTGTCCAAAGTTGAAGTCCATTTGCCAAAAAATTAAATTCATCTGTCGAAAGTTGAAATCTATTTGTCGAAAGTTGAAATCTATTTGTCGAAGGTTTAAATTTATCTGTCAAAAGTTGAAATCTATTTGTCGACTGTTGAAATCTATTAGTCGAAGGTTTAAATTTATCTGTCAAAAGTTTAAATATATATGTCAAAAGTTTAACTTAATGTGTCAATACTATATCCAAGATCACACACACATCATATATGATCCCAATTGGTTCAGCGTTTTTTGCCTTTTTCCTAAAACAAGAAAACTGGCCCGAAAGGAGGAGAACCTTGAGTTGAGAAGTTTCCACTGGGTTAGAAAAGAGTGATATTCAAATAAACGATAGCGTTGGTATTTTGGTATCGGCGCATGCGCGTGGAGGCGACCATAGGTCGAATTGTGGGAAACCCAGACAGCCCGACAGATGAAGAACCAAATTTGGTCGGGAGGGTAGAATTGCATCCAAGACTGCAAAGCTCTAAACCAGTGGTCGAAAGTAAGAATTATTTTCCAGAGGATAGAATAGTTACTCTTTATGCCAGCCCAAAAGAATAATCAAATAAATAAATTGATATTTCTGCAAAAAAAAAAAAAAAATAGAAAAATCCACAGTCATGCAGCATGGCTATAAGAGCGAATTTTCAAAGAAATAACTAGTTTTATGTAAAATGTCTCCAATGAAGGACTTGATGTCCATGAAGAACTCAAGTATGAACCACGTTTCTTCATCTTCAAAGTGCTCCAGTTTGTGAACGAATTAGGATATGTCCGGAGTGGCACACTCTCTACATATCTCTTAGGAAATATACAGGGTGGTCCTTAACTAGTGGATATGAATTTCAATTCTTTATTGTGAGGGATTTTGAAAAAACTGAAAAACCCGTGTTTCCTTTTTTATCCTGCATTCAACTGCGCTATTATCCATTTTTAAAATATATGTATACTGGGTGGTCCTTAACTAGTGGATATGAATTTTAATTCTTTATTGTGAGGGATTTTGAAAAAACTGAAAAACCCGTGTTTCCTTTTTTTTATCCTGGATTCAACTGCGCTATTATCCATTTTTCCCAAATGGGCCAAATTGGCCCAATGCACACCAACTTCGTTTTTTCAAACCCCCTTTTTTATTTTAGATTTGGATTCTACGTAAAATTTCATAAAAATTTGACCCCTCAACCGCACCCAATTCAAGTTTAAGGAAATTCGAGTTTAAAACGTTTTGGACCAAGAAAAATAGTTTTTCTAATTTTCTTTCTTTATTTCTTTGAAAATTCGATAAAAAGCCACTACACCATGATGTTTTTTCAGAGGAAAACAAAAGGTTTTTTTGAACTAGGTACACCCTGATAACCATTGGTCGGTATTAACAGAATTGCATGGATATTATAAATTATCTGGCCTCCGCACAACATGATTTTATTTATTTTGTAATTTTTTTGTATTTACAACCTTAAGGGCCCTTAGAGGCCTATTGTAAATGTATATGCCAATAAAGGTCTTAAATGAACAAGGGCATAATATGTGAACATATTATGTGAAAAAAGTGCGGTGACCTAAACAGTCATGGAGACGCCCTCACCAGCTCGTGGATCTTTACCTTCTTCTTCTTCTTCTTTTTCTTAGATTACTTGGCCTCAGCCATGGATTCTTGATTCAAACCCACCTCAAAGGTAGGTAGCATGGAAGAAGGAATTCTTCCATGGGTAGGGAGGTAGCTATAGGTAATTTTCAATTGAATGTTTTACTTTTGATTAAATATCTTGTTATTCGTAATAAATTTGTTCATCATTCAACTTCTACCTACATTCTTCATTTCTTTTGGGGGAGCGCCACTTCCTGCGCTGCCCCTGTTTTATATGGGCCCTTGGGTGCCAAGTGGTGTAAGTCCAATTCTTCAAATTTTCAGAAAATCAATTTGAAAATTCTACAGTCGTTGTAAAACTCTATCTATTGACAGTTCTCGTAGCTTTGCTCATCAGCTACGAGAATCGTCAATAGATAGATTTTTACAACGACCGTGGAGTTTTCAATCGAATTTTCAAATTGATATTCTGAAAATTTGAAGAATAATTCAGAATTATTCTTCTTACAGAATTATTGGACTTACACCACTTGGCACCCAAAGCCTGTATGTCTGTCATCTGTTGTTTGGGGGATGTTTTTATTGTTTTGCTTGTATCATGGTAATGTTCGATAGAACGGGAAGCAATTAGAACTATTATAGTTGTATAATACAAGTCAACAATAAACAAATCACTCGGGACTATCGCTCACATGTCTTTTTCGTCATCGGCGCCATCATGATTGTGTACAGTACTGGATTCCACCACTGTTGTACCGTCGGTTTTGAGGTACGCCTTGCACTTGTACTTCCACTTAAATGCACACGACCACCTCTTAAACCCCCCTGCCAGTTCTTTTTGAAAAGTAAATTTTCGATTGAAATAAAAAATTACCGTCTCGTTTCTTTCACTCCCGTGTTCTACAACTACAGTCTCCTCCATGTTACAATGCCCAATCACTAGGTTCAACTGACTCGCCTTGCCATTGACCGGGACGGGTTGACGACACGACCCCCCACTCACCGGGATGAGTCGCCGTTCCCCAAGCGGCGCTAATGGCACCTTTCTCTTTTCCAGGGACGGATCGCCTGTTCACCCGTTCACCTTTGGATGGTAAAAATATTTGTGATTAGTGACAACGCAATCCCACGTGCATTAAGAAAATCTATGATCTACAAAGAGTTGAAGGGTAAGGGGAAAGAACAGGGAATGTCCATTTTTCCAGAATTCGAGGTCGATAGGGCATTCTGTTGGTTATTGGAGGTACTAACCATCAAGTAGAACTCCAAGGGGAAAAAATGAAATTTTGAAGAATTCATATCTTGAAACATTCCAATTGAGCGGTATGGGGTTTTAGTTCACATTTAGATAGCGTTTATTTTTTAGAATTTTTTAACACCATCCACAGCATTGTAGGACCAGCCGTTCGTTCACAATGAGGGCTCAAACTTGGAGCATATCAAAAGTCGTCAACATGAGGGTGAATCATACGGCAGCCTGTCGGGTTTATGTTTATACTTGCCCAGCTGATTCGAACAGCACATGGTTTTCTGATATCGATTTAACTAATAATAATAATTATTACTGATAATAATTAGTATTAATAACAATAATTAATAAAAAATATTAATGACTAACAAAATTAACAATAATTTACACTAGTTGATGATAATAATTAATGATAATTCGTAACAATAATTAATCTATCAGTCAGAGATCTAGACAGAATGGTGATCGGTACAATGAAGATAATAAATCGTTGTGTCAAGAATTTGCGGAGCTTTTTTTAAATTCGACTTTCTGAATCTACGTATCTTGAAACATAAACCAGCAAATTTTATAATAGGTATAAACTAAAACGATAAAAATATAAAAAACGGAAATAAAATTCAAACTCATATACGCGAACTAAGAGTGGCAGAAAGGAACATAATACAAATCGCCAAATTTCCTTCCTAATCCCCAGCAAATATTAAGAACTGCCAATGCAGCTGAATGTGAAAACCTTAAAGGATCTTTCAGTTCCAACATGATAAAGTAAAATGTAGAAATTGTCTACTCACCTCGCAGCATGCGCAGGTGACATGTTGTACGACGATTTTCTCCTCTTTTTTGCACTGAGCCGAAGTTCTTTCCTCTTCGTCGAGTAGCGGAGGTTTCTGTTCATTTTGACACTTTTGGAACAAAAGTCACTAGATTTCAATGTGGTGAGGGAGACACGGACTCTAGAGACGGACTATTCATAGAAGAACTGGTGATTGGGACCTAAGGACGGGTATCGATGTTGGGAAACATCAATGCTTTTTGTTCAAACATCGATGTTTTTTTAATCTCAGACATCGATGTTTATTCTTTGTTCTTTCGACTTTTTGAGTTTCATTTTCTTAGTCACATAGGTACCTAAGCATAACAGGTTTAAACATGTGCCATTGGTGGCAACCTCAGTTCCTTCAGAGAGGCTGCTTCCTCAAGCGGAAATAATTTGAGTTAATTAAATTATTTAAGCCCCCTGAGAAATCGCCTCTCTTAGGAACTGGCATCAAAACTCCCTTTTCCTTCATGTGGCAGATGGGCGATTTTGGATACCACAATTGGTTTAATTTGGTTTTTGTATATTTGTCTTGTCGGTATAGTTTCATTTAAGTTTGAATCCGTTGAAAGAGCGTAACGTTATTTGAAAAGGTTTTATTTTCCTAAAAAACATCGATGGTTTTTCTCCGATGTTTTTCAGACATCGTTGTGTCAGGGGGAATAACATCGATATTTCCTTCGTCGATACCCATCCCTACTGGAACCCGCGGCGCCAACCTTCGGCTCCTCACGAAGATAGCCGAACGTTGGCGGAGAGATGGGGGCCTGAATAGGGCAATCACCTCCGTTCTCCCCTTCTAATGTAGATTTTCAACTATTCACAAAGTTGATCTTTTCAACTATTTTTGGCACAAGTGGCTTTTTCAATAATGCATTTTTCAACTTTTTTCGTTGGCCTCTTTTGTATTCATTCAATGGGAATAAAGCATTTATCAGATGTAAACAATGTTGAACGGTTGCCAAGAAAAACGTGAAATGAATCTGAGCGATCACACTCCAATCTCTCATCGGAGAATCACCCTACTAGCCACAGGAAATTAGCCTTAACCGAATTTCCAAGTTCGAAACGACGTTTACAAGGTTTCATAACTTGTGAAAAACCCATTTTCGGCGTGGCAACTGAATCATGATTTAATTTGTTAATTTCTTGACATTTTTGCATTGAAAATTCTGTATGTCTTGAATATTGTTTACGAACGTCAGATCCGGGGTTCTCACCTCAAAATTGGTCATGACAGGATGTGGAAATTTCCAATAAAATCCACATTGTATTTATTTACTGAAACACAGTGAGTACCATAATATGAATTATATTATGAATGAAAGTCCCTAGACGCTGCTGTGTTCATGTTCAATATATTCAAATGGAATACCAAGTACAGTAGTTATTTTTATTCTCAGTGGAAACTCTACAAGCCCCAAACCCTGGTGAGGCCTTTAGTGCACAGGACAACGACAAGCTACCTAATACAAAATCTAAATAATATTAACCTCCAGTTTTTCCTGTGGAGTAAAAAATGAACTGTCTATGTGAAATATAAACATCTTATGTCTTTGACTTTCTTAAATCTAACCTATGTGAAATATGAACATCTTATGTCTTTGACTTTCTTAAATCTAACCATAGACAGTTCATTTTTTACTCTACAGGAAATCTGGAGGTTGAACCCTAGTTAAGATAAATGAATAGTTGTCTAAAAACCTTTCTGTGCCGTTGAATTCTTCGTTTTTAGGTTCCTGAAGTGTCATCCCAGGTTCAGTTTTAATCATTACAGGAATAAGCGAAGGACAGTCCATATCAGCTCTGTCATCTGCAAGAAGTAGATGATAATTACAATAACCTACGTATTATGGAGTAGCAGCAGTTGTATACAGCAATAAGTATGGGCGACGGTTTGATGTCCGAAATCGATGTGATGGCAAGATATGACGTGGGTTTGTGCAAACCGCGTCCACACGCTCAAACTTCACTCAAGCCAAGCTCAACCCTCAAGCAGATTTTCTGTCCTAGACAGATTTCACACAAGCCGAATTTTTAGGCTTGCGCAAGCCAGTTTGTGCAATCGGCTTGAACGTGTGAACGGGCGGAAATCATTATAAAGTCGGAAATAGAGTAGCGTGTCAAACGGAAACGGAAGAACGGTCGTAGTGTGCCAAACATGTAAAGGCTAAAACATGTTCCATTGTAAAAAAAAAAAAAAAAAAAAAAAATTAATATGAAACACGCAGTTAATGGTTATTTTAACTTTCGAACTTAGCAGAAATTTCTCAACGCTCTCCTGAAAAATGTTACATTTTGAGTTGCAACAGTCTTCTTCCGGACCAGCAATAAGGATTATTAAAAATCAAAGAAATCAAATAGCAATGTTAGATGATGCCTAGTAACATTCGCATTTCAAACTATCGAAATCTGAGGTTTGCTCCAAAGCGGATATGTGTACCTATCAACACATTAAATGTGTTGATTTAAATGTGTCGAGAAAACTAAAAATTTTAGTTTTCTCGAAAAGTGATACCTTTAGCCGCTGCAACAGCGAAAACATGTATTCTAAAACAACTCCTCACTGAACCCAACTAATTTCGAGAGCCTCCGACTTGAAAACGTGTCAATCAAAACATGGTATCGGACGAGAATTGCATTTCAGCGATCCAGACGCCATAAAGAAAATGAGGTAAAAGTATAGTATAACGTACTCAGTTCCTTTTTTTTACTATTTTAATACGTTAATATTACGACCATATAAAACAGAACAACCTAAATTAATCCCCGCAAAGACTACCTTACCTGAGAGTCTGAATCCTCCCAAGAAGATGGGGCCGTAGGTGCGGCCAGTGGCCTTGAGCCCCCCCCCCCCCCCCTATAGGGTTGGGACAGTTGGGAAATCAGTGGTATAAGAAAATTTTTTTTTTTTAATGAAATAAAATTAAAAGATTGAAATTTTTTGACTTGTACCTATTTGTTGAATGGTTTTGACTGAAATAAACTTTGTGTTTCCTAAACTTACATTTAACATTGATTAAATGTCGAAACACACCTTATTTTATGAAATCAATTAGCGGTATATTTTGTTTGGGACAAATTTTCTTTCTTATATTGGACTTATGTTGGCTACCCTGATCCTGTGTTGATTCGTCTGCGAGAGCGAGACTGCGAGTTTGAAAGTAAAACTAGCTATGTTTTGATGTACAAGTTCATAAATACAAGTGTAGTATAATAATTAGTAGATTTTTTAAATAGTAGCGAAATTGATTTCTTAAAATAAAAAATAGTCGGGAAATCTATGTTAAGCAGTTGGGAAAATTGAGGTTTCTCTCTCCCCCCCCCCCCCCCCCAACGGAATTTATGGTACTAACTATGGCACTAATTTATATAAGGAGTGATGTTGGGTATCGAGGGCTGGTCCAAATAAAACAATTTACCAGTGGTAAAGAACCTTTAACCTAACTAATTTATATAGTGATCTATATGTCCAAATAATCTATAACGCAGATTAGTTGGACATATAGATCAAATGGATGGGGTTGCGTAATAAAAACATCCCACAATCAACTGATTAGTACCACATAGATTTTTTACCAGTCCATTTGATCTATATGTCCAACTAATCTACAAAATTTGAGGTAAAAAAATCGATGTGGTTCTCATCAGTTGATTGGGGGTGTTTTTATTCAGCAACTCCGCCCATTTTATCTAATATGTATGACTAATCTGTATTATTGATTATTTGGACATATAGATCAGTATCATAATATAGAACTGTCTACTGCCGCACCTATCGCCTCATCCTCTAGGGAGGATTCACACTCAGATTATTAAGGTAAGGTGGTGTTTGCGGGCATTAAATTAGGTTGTTCTGCTTTACTTAAGGTCTCAATAGTAACAAAGGGACTAAAGAAGGAGCTGAGTAAGTTATAATACACTTTTACCGAAAATGTCAACAATCGTAAGCTCGGGGGACTAGTGGCAACCAGGAGGACCGATACCAACAAACTCGAGGACCAACTTTACACGTGGATTTATTTGTTGTTGTTACACTACACATCGTCTGATAAGATCCCACAAGGTCTAACTAATGCAAATTCTCAACACAAAGGTATAATTATCTATAATGAACCGTTGTGTCACGAATTTGCAGAGTTTTCTTAATATCCACAAGAGCTATATCGTAATAGCGGTGGTAAAATAAAGTTTGCAAAAGTTAATTAGACCTTGTGGGATCTTAACAGACAACATGTGAATACGGAGTGTGAAATTACCTGTATACGGACAAAATCAGGAAGCCGAATTCGACGAAACGAAGGCACAAAACACTCGGTAGTAAACGTATCGTTGAGAGTTGAGAAAGGACTGTCGGGAGGGAGCGAGTTAGAAGTGAATGTCTACCGAGTGAGTTCGAGGTGAAAGAGGCGGCTTAGGTGAGCGACCTCGATGAAAGAAGGGCGAGTGAAAGGGACTGCCTCTTCCCCCTTTCTACCGTTAGGCACTGAGCTCTCTCACCTGGACCAAGGGATTGGTTGAATGGTTATTCAACTATCCCCATTATTGGACTCCCAAATGAGGATATTACAGGTCTTTTGTGTCTGAGTATAATTGTATTTAAACAATTCCCTGGGGGCTGCTAATGAGTAAATAATAATGAATAGACAATGAATCCCTACTGCCGTTCTACTAACAACCACACGAGGGAAAAACAAGTATTAAAATAGAATCTATATCATCTGATAATAAATTTTCACAGGCGGGTCCAAGAATGGTGAGATGATTGGTGGGGCCTCCTTGGATGTAACGAATTCACGAGCCAAAAGCTTCAAGTACCCCCCCCCCCCCACCCCCCAAATGCTCGAGTTTTTCAGCAGAAGTCGCAGCCATACTGATGACAATACAATATGTTTCTGTTGAGCTGAAGACCAAAAGGGGGCGCAGTATAGTACTATTTTCGGATTCCCTGAGCACCCTCAAGCTATTGGGGGGTGGACTCAAGAGAGGCGGCAATCCATTGATCGGGTCTATCCTAGAGAGGCTGTTGGAGCTTTGGAATTCGGGTACATCTGTTAACTTTGTATGGGTCAAGGGACATTGTGGCATTAAGTACAATGACAAGGTTGATGAACAAGCAAAGGCCGGAGGCATTAACGGGATCAGAGTAGATCTCAAAATACCTAAGATCTGTTCTTTTCTATAGATAAGTATTTAAGTATTATAAAAATAAGTGGAATGCTCTGTACAGCTATTTAGAAAAAGGGTCATTTTATAAAACCATTCACCCGCGACCTCCCTCAGTGCCTTGGTTTTCAAATGTTTCCAACAGGGGTATGGTGGTGTTGTTGAACAGACTGCGTTCGAATAAGGGAGTGTGCGCAATTTTTAAATATAGAGTAGGCGTTTTGGACACCCCATTATGACAAGCTGGTCAGGAAGAGGTAGGGACGTTAGAACATATGGTGATGACATGTCCGGAGTATAGGGCGGAAAGAGAAGTTTTATTTGACAGTGTTTCGAATAGCGAATAGATTTCATAATTACATAAATAGTGGAATACTTCTTCAATTATCTTTCAAAATTGATTAGAGAAGAGAATAAACGGTGAAGGGGACAAACGAAGTGGCTGATCAACATGACCACATTGTACTGTTACTCTCAAGAACAGACAACGATTTTTTTTATTTTTTTTTAATAATATATTATATAACTGAACTCGCGAGACTTTGGGAGAAGCTTTTTTTTTAAAAAAAAAAAAAACTTGTTAAACTTCCAAAGTCCTAGATTAAGAAATTTATTTTTCGAACAACCGTTACACGAGACAATAGGATCAAACTGGACTGGACGAGTGAGAGAGAGAGTCTCTCTGAGAGACTGACAGCCCTTGGCGCAGCTCACAAGTCCGAGGGGAACTCTGCTTGCTTCAGGATTCACCTGGCGATGTACGTTACCGTATCTCCTCCCCCTTTAGATCTTTCCACTAACTGAAAGATGAATGGGAAAACTCGGTGGGGTTGCTAATTGGCTAGTAGGGGTTGCAGAACCTTGACATTTTTCATTTTATGTTTACAATGGTAAATAAAGTAAGATATACAAAAAATCCCTATTACATATAAAATTATAGTCCATACACTAAGGGAGGGTCTTTGAACATGATATAATTTAACAGTTTGGAAATTTAGATCTTTCAGGTCAATTGCTACATCTGCAATCTGATTTTCTTTGACTTCGCTTCCAAGGTGTAAGGGAAGAAGATTATGATAAAAGATTTCACTATCTCCTTCGGAAATTACGGATATTTTTTTTCAACTGTCGGGATTCGAAATAAGTTATCGCTTGGCCTCTGTCTCTTTGTCTTTGTCGCTTGGTTTGATCCTGATTCAGTCACAGTTTTCTTTTGACACAGTTGTATAGAACACATAAGTTTACTGATTCTAATTACTCTTTGTAATTTGTTTGGTGTTAAAATCTCAAAATTCCTCCTAGCAAGTGGTGGCGGTTTTTCACAAAGGTCGATGGAAAGACGTGTGGGAGGGCCATTTAAACTTCGGGGAATACAAGCAATTTGAAGCTTCGGGGGATATTGACAAGGTTCATCCAAACCTGATCCGTACATGAAAGAAATGCAGCTCATAAAGCAAACAGTCGCAATACAGGCCGACAAGCTGCGGTATGAGCGTGATTGTTTAAATAATTGTTTACACACAGGTGATCATTCTCAGTAATTTATATAAAATTAAAGAAAAAAATGAAGTACGAGGTACGTGGTGTGGGTGTGGGAGGGGGCGCAGAGACATAAAATGTCCCTCGTGGTTGCGTACTTGTACGAAACCTGTACATTTTACGTATATACAGTTTCTTCGAAAATTCGCTCTTATAGTCATGCTGCATGACTGGGGACTTTTTTATCTCAGTTTGATAACCCTGAAACAGAAACACTGTACTGAGAGTGAGAGTTACACCGATAACCCGCACACAGATGGATGCCAATTCATAAGGGATCTACTAACATTTTCTGGTTTACTCAATCTTTATGTTGCTTATGTATCCCAACCGTTGTATAACGCTATTTACTGAAGTGTTTTCCTCAATAAAATATTTATTAGATGTCGATGGGCAGACTGGCCAATTTGGGTGGACAAAGATCTGAAACTCGGAGATCCTTTAGGAAATTTCAGGGTGATCACGAAAGTAGTGAGGAAGAAATGGGGGTTTCAGATATCTGCCTCCCTCTGGCCCCTCACGCGTCATCACCACCTCCCTTCGCTACCACCCAATCACCTAGCCAGCCAGCCCTCTGACGTCATAGGCTTTGACGTACTAGTTGGCCTCCTGCCAGCCGTCTGACGTCATAGGCTCTAATGGCGTAGGCTATGACGTACTAGTTGGCTCCTGCCATCCGTCTGACGTCATAGGCTTTGACGTACTAGTTAGTCTCCAGCCAGCCCTCTGACGTCTTAGGCTTTGACGTACTAGTTGGCCTCCTGCCAGCCGTCTGACGTCATAGGCTCTAATGGCATAGGCTATGACGTACTAGTTGGCCTCCTGCCAGCCGTCTGACGTCTTAGGCTCTAATGGCATAGGCTATGTCGTACTAGTTGGCCTCCTGCTAGCCGTCTGACGTCATAGGCTTTGACGTACTAGTGGCCTCCTGCCAGCCGTCTGACGTCATAAGCTCGTGCGTCATAGGCTCTGACGTAGTGGCCCGCCGGTCGCTTGTGTTCTGAAGTGATCTGAGGGAAAGGGTGAATCAAGGGAACAAATTTTTCCCGTTTCAGTTTATGTGCCAAAGCAAAGACATGAAAATGTCAAAAACTATGTAGGTAAATAGTTACCTAATGTAGGTAAATAGTTTCAATTTTCTGACAATGAGTTTTCGACTATAGTTTTCATACCTTTTTACTTAAATACTTATTGCAATTTGAGACTGATAATGAGCTGTTTGCAAATAAAAAGTCTGATACTTACCTACTTTATTACATCTTATTAATCTATTTTCAAGTTCCGATTCACAGTTGAATGTATTTTATTTAGATGGAAGTCGAAAAAAGTGAAAACGATGGAATGACGAAACCTGTCGACTACTGACTCAAGAGATACTGTCGACTTCTAACACATGTAGGTCGACTACTAGTGCAAAACCATGTCGACTACTGAAGAAAATGTTGGTCACTGGTGTC
Source organism: Stenodema calcarata (assembly GCA_963920205.1). Classification (NCBI taxonomy): domain Eukaryota; kingdom Metazoa; phylum Arthropoda; class Insecta; order Hemiptera; family Miridae; genus Stenodema; species Stenodema calcarata. The sequence goes on along the minus strand of OY986053.1, from coordinate 29,963,717 downwards.
GACTACTAGAGCATTGGGATTTTTTACAAAACTTGTTTTTCCCTTTTCAAACCATGTTGAATAATATTTCCCGCTGCTAGGTCTTTTAGGGAAGGATCTTGGGTACACAATGAACAGGTTTGCAATGAGAAAAAACTATTTCCCCACGTGAAAGGTAAGCTCAAACTTCCTTTAACGTGTCGACTTCTGACGCATTACCTTATCGAGAAAAAAAATTCGATACTTTACTCGTATCGATACGAATCGCATATCACGCATATCAGTAGTTCGGCTTCGACTTCATCACAAAGACAACTCCAAAAACACTACTATGTACGGTGTAGTACCTACTTTATCAACTGCCCTCTGCAATCCCTGGTTCACTCTTCTGGTATTTAGTTAATGATGTCATCGTCGAATCATTTAATTTTAGCAGCATTCCCCATCACGACCTCGAATTGGCGGCTTCATATTTGATTAGCACTATGAGTGTGAATACGCTTGAAAGCAGGAATGAAGTTGTTGAAGTTGAGGGGATTGGGACGAAATCAATGGTTATGGCGGGGGGAGGGGGAGAAGAGAAGAAATAACTTCAATATTAATTGGTAATGTTTCTTAGCACGAAGAGTGAAGTGTGAGTGAAGTGCCAACAAGAAAACACAGTGTGAACATTACAAGATCTTCAGGGAGTCTGGCTGACAGATAAATACCCAAAACGTAATAATATTATTATTGCCTCTTGTGTATTTTTGAACCCAAATGAAAATTGGAAAATAACGTACGGAGGTACTTGAAATTCACTGCAGGCAGTTCCTTAACAATTTCAACGTTTACACAAATTTGTGTGGATAAGTGATTATCCGATCTGAAAACTCCGAGGTTAAGGTGAAGGTTAAGTTACTTCTTGAGTACCTACTTACAAAGTAAATTAATTTTAGATAATGACGGCGCAATAATTATTATTCACCTGGTTTATGTAGGGGTGCCTTCGTATCCGAAATATTCATGAAATCTGGAGCATTCAACTTTTACCGACGTCCACGATCAGATCAAATCAGTTGTAGGTAACTCGATGAATTCTTAATGTTCCAAACAATCTTGCGTATTTGATTTTAAAAGAAAATACCCTTTGATCTCTAAGTTATAACTAATAATGAAGTAGGTTTGAATGCATTTTCGAACATCTAAATCACAATAATAATCCATTGTTGAAAACTAAAGTGACGTTAACGTCAACATCTGAGAACTGTTCTCTCTACAGTGGATACTAAAACATAGCATCCATCCAAGTTTTACCAAGTTCGACTCATACCGACCCCGCGTCTCCAGGGAGGAAAGAGAACGCACAACTTGTCATTGACATGATGGCAGGAAATAGGGTGGTTGGATCGAAACGATTATTCGATTTTCGAATATCGAACTCTGGTCGAAGCTGATGTTCGAAGCGCGATCGAAATTCGACGCGATTATTCGAAAATAATCGAAAAAACCGCAACATACGCTGAAATCTGACAAAATCCCGAAGGAAAACCGTGATGACCTCAACCTTCCATTTTTCGATTCAAAGCGAATCGGACGTTTCAAGTCAGGACTTGGAGGCCGTCAAGGTTGTGTACGGGCGCCGCGGCGCACAGTGGTCTGAAAAGGCCAAAAATGGGAAAAAACCTAATAACTAATTAAGATATTGTGTCAGCGGCATGAAATCTCTCGTGTCTATGTTTTTTGAGGTACTTAATCGAATGAAATCAAAATCAGCGCAATGAGGCCCAAGAAAAAACAGATTTATTAATATTACAATTGTTTTTGTCACATAGATAAGTTTGTCCTAAGTAGGTACTGTCTATATTCAAAAGTAAATTAGAAACTTCATTTGTCAACTCCCGTTTCTTTTTGTATTTATACACCGGCCGAAGGTGAGTGATAAATGGGTCACTAGTAACTAGGATAAGGTGAAATACATCTTCATTTGTAGCAACGCGAGACATCTTCCTAGAAGTTCTTCTGTTCCTCAGTATGTGAGGATACCGCATTTATTAAATCTTGAGGGTAACAATCTTGAAGTTCTCGTATCTTATACTGTTTAGCCTTCTTCCCACACTCACCAAAGCTTTTCATAGGCCTACCACCACGGTCAACTTCCATAGGAGTTGTTGGCTGAGGTTCTGAAAAATTAACATGAAACTCCCTTTGTAACCAATCGCTATTTTTTTTAAAAAACGTGCCTTATTGTGGGTTACCTCTCTCATCTTCTTATCAATGTTAGATTGGAATCTTCTTCGCAGTTCATCATTAAGTTGTGTCAACTTCTCCCCATGTAACTCTGGAAACCGGGTTTGTAACCACTGAGACCGTTCATTGGAAGGAAGTACATTTCGCACAACACACGATATGGAATCGCTAAACTATTCATTTTTTCTCACGTTTCTGAGTGGCTGTTAACAGTGAACTAAGATAGGAATGAACGCGCGATCGGCCAGGATAATGAAATCACGTTTGAACAAACCTTCTGTTTACCTTTCTCCTATACCTCAGTCTGACCTGCCATCAACCTCCGCACTCTTGATCTTCTAAATACCAGATCCGGCCGTTTCCGGCGATGAAATTTATACCACAGTGTCTTTACCTTCTACACTTCAATATAAACCCCTTGCGGACGTAACGCATCATAACGCTTCTTTTTTACAGACCAACAAATGTACAGAAACTATGGTTTTTGGGGCATAATTTTCGAAATTCATTTTCTTCCTTAATTATTGATGAAATGGAAATACTTTTACTTCTTAAACTCACACATACACATAAAACATATCTAAGGTCTGAAAATTTTTTTTACTGTTAATTTACACCAAGTAGAAATATTTTTTTAGGCTGGTGAGAACACGCTACTTTCCGCAATCTTTTGGAAACTACTACTTTAATGGTATGCAATAATTAAAATTGTGATTTTGTGAAAAAATACATTCCGTTCCGTTGTTCCACAAGTATCTGAATATTCAAAAACAAAGAAAAAATTAGGTTTGGGTAACTTTCATTTTCGGGGTTTTTTCCCTGTTTGGACCACTGTGCGGCGCGCCGTTGGGTCCGAAGACGAAGGCATAACGTTCTGTGGGAACCGTAACCCCCCCCCCCCCCCCGTAATGCTCAGTTGTAACCCCCCGTACCGTAACCCCCCGTAATAACCTTTAAAATGAGGTGTCACTTGTCAGATTGTTTCATTTTGGGAATTCATCGGTAATTTGACCATACCTACTTCAAATCAATTTGGCCACACCTACATACTTGAAAACGGCGAACGCCAGCTTTTGGCCTCCCTCACACCGTGGTCTGCAGAATCTCTCTAATGTATCAGTGGTGGATCCATTCACAGCTCTCAGTAACCAGCGCTCCAATACATTCTCTCATTCCAACGAACCTTAGCACGTTGCTTAACATGCTGATTGCCAGATTCTGGCCCAATTGGTTTTACACGAGATTGGCCACACTATGATCATTAACTTGAATGTGTTAGTCATAAGTTCGTTATAATTTCATAAGGTAGGAATATACATTACTTATACAGGGAGAACATGAAGGTGTTTCACAGCTCTATGTTCGACAACAAGGGCGAATCCTAATTTTGAGCATCTTGCGATAGGAGTGAAGATCCTCAAGTTTCCCAATGCTATACTCACGTGGTCTTGTGCACGTAAATTTATTCTGAATACAAATATTCTACTCTACTTCTTCTCAGGTCCATCCAAGCGCTGCAGTATTCCACAACAGTATTCCATTCTCCGAGATGTCATAGCAGGACTTCCGGAATAGAAGAGCAGTTTGCCAAGTTATTATACGAGGTTGGAACGATTGATCATCCACCAATAAAGTCCATCAAGACTACTGATACCATAGAGGAACCAAAGAGGAGAAAAAATCCTGAAGACTACGTAGTATTACATAAATGGGTGATTCTCAGATAATGTGTACACTTTGCGGTTTGGATGTCCTCCAGGGCTCATTTTGGCAATTTGAAATTTTAGTGGCATTAAATGAACATGGACGATCAAATTAGACGCTCATTTAGTGCTGATTCAACAAATATGAAATATCTGGATGTTTTCAAACGTATGAAATGTCAACTCCATATGCAGTGGATGCTTGGGGCATGGCAGGGTCAAACTGTTTATAGCAATCTCAGGTACCTACCACTTAGATAGATTGACTAAATCATGTGAATTTTAATAGCAACGATGGCACCTCTGTGTCCAGGAATGATAAAAATGTAGTAGAAAACGACTGTCAGATTTTTCGATCAACTCCGTAATCAATAGGTTCCTCTGTGGCCAACCATAAGGGAAATTTTGTGTTCTGGAGGGTGATTTCAAGATTTGCAACACTGAGAGGGTGTTTGCAGCTGTTAACAGCTCAATTTAAGTAACCAATAACCTTTGTTATGGAGGCACTTTTTCATCATCAAAGACAACTCCATAACCAAAATGTTGTCAACTCCGTATTTTGGGTTTTGGTAACGGTAATGAAGTGTGAACTACGGAGGTCGCTGATTTCCTTCATTAATAAACACAGCATAGTGCACCATTTCTTTTAATATCCTCTCGACATTGATACACATATGATAAACCATGAAAGAAAAATATGGAACTATTGACTTTGATACACATCTAGTTATTAAAAAAAAAAAAAAAAAAACGCTATAATTCTTGGCAATTGTGACAATAGACACCTATTTCCTTATAAAAATAGTATCCACATCATGAAAAGAGACACGGATTTCCTAAAAATTGTACCCACACACCAGCCAGTGTCACGACAGGAATTACAAATTACAAGAAACCACAGGTTTCTCAAACTGCAACGAATCTACACGTGCATTCGCAAGTCAGCTCCCGCAGGTTGGCAGCCTTGTTTGTAGTCCTTTCCATGCTCTCTCGACTTGTAGATCGGTGTACTCGGGAGGCCATAACGTTGAGAACACTACATTGGCTTTTGACACTCTCTCAGTATTTGGAAGCTGAGAATTGACTCTTGCAGATGCTTCTTCTGCACTGAGTTTGTTACGCTCTTGAACGCGTTTTATTGCCTGAAAAAGAATTTAATTTGAGCCTGCATTCTAGGGCAAACCTGAGACCATCACAACATGAAGCAACCCACAACCTTTTTTCCTCCTAAATCTAGGGGGAAAATCCCCGACTTGGCAAACGTGCCCACAACCACCTTCAATCATGGGGTCTACACATGATCTTCATTGGAATTTTTATGGACAGAGAATCCTTCAAAAACGTGAAAATGGGAACCATTCGTCATACTTAATTAGTTTACCCTTATTTTGTATGGGTAGAGAAACATAATCGTGTTCATAAAAAGCTATCAAGTGAAGGGATGAGTAAGTTATAAGTAGTTGATGGTGTTTTTACCTCAGGAACAGGAACAAAACATGTCCAGATCTCATGACAGCTTTTATGCCAATTGGCTTCAATTAGCAACGAAGCTTCAATGACGATTATCTTGCTACCTTCAGCAGCTGCTTTTTGTATCAACGATTCACACCTTTCCAAAACCAATGGCCACAATATATTATTGAGACGCTCGAGCTGATGCTGTGGAAGTAATACAACGAACACCATTAGAAATACTATTAACAGTTACTGTAGGGTAGAGGAGTGCGTGAAGACAAATTTACACCAAAGAACCAACCTTGTCACCAAAAACGAGAGACCCCAATTTTCTCCTGTCTATTTCTTTGGTGTTTGGATCTAAGATTCCTTCACCAAAGTGTTCTACAACGGGGTTATAACCAGGTTCAGTCTTGCAGTAAACGCTGTGAGCTACTTTATCGGCATCTAAAACGGTCGCGCCGTACTTCGCCAGTCGTAGGCTGACAGAAGTCTTGCCACTCGCAATGCCACCGGTAAGCCCGATGATGTAGGGGATACTTGGTCGGTTTGGCTTCTGTATGATGAAGTAAAAGTACTATTTTAGAATGATCGTAGGTGTTGGAAAACATTTATAAATCTACCACAGAGGCAACGTATCACTTAATTACTTAATTCCTCAATTATTGAGGACGTATCCAGTGTAGTACATCTTACGCATCCTACCTCTGGCTCTTTCAACAAAGTTCCAAGCAGACGAAGTCGGCCATTGCTCGAACTAACTTTTTCTTCTTCAACGTCCCAGCACCGAAAGTCCTCTGTAACTAATTGTATGGCACGAATTTTAAGTGGGGCCAGTCCATTTTTTTGCCGCATTTCGTTCACTTTTTGGCCTCCCTTTAGCGTTTCGGGACTAACGATAAGAACCTGTAATAGACATTGGCTATAGAGGCCACCAATTAGAGAAAAAGTGTCCACTTGACAATGAATGAAAAGAGAACACAACTAACCTCTAATTCACGGTCGTCTTTCGTTGGTCCATACACATCATTCAGCGGGACGACATTAACTTCCAAGTTGGGTCTCACTTCTTCAAGGAATTTTCTTACATTTTCCGCACGTTGGTTGTATGGTTGTATCAATTCCCACAGCGTTTTTGCTGAAATCAAATTATCCAGTTATTTGTGAGGTTCTGCATTAGCCTAATGCTGATAACTCATAAACGTATCAAGTAAGTTCCAAACAAGGACTGATTCTAAAAAGTCATGTTCCAGGAGGAGTTAGTTCTTCGGTTCTAGAACCTGTCTTTCGAAACACTTGCAACTAATACACTGATAATCATTATCATCGCCTGGTGTAATGTTGTTCCTTATGCTCACGCTACCAATTGACATTTTTCCGAAGCCACTTGGTCAACCTGATTCGTAGTTCCAGTTAGGTACCTGCGTATTTAAATAATGTACCAACGTTAACCAAAAAGAAAATGTTTGAAGAATTATTAAGACGAGTCTTTTGAATTTCATGAGACTAAAAGAGGTGGAAAGCCGAAAATCGAGGGTCTCACGGCAACTTCCCACATCGTCATTTCGGCAACTTTTTAGCAGAGCCAAAAAACCATCTGCCAATGACTATGTTTACTGAGTAATTCAGTAAAATAAATCGTGAGATTTGGTGTTACATAACTTACACTTAGTTAGATCGATCCACCGGGAGAAGACGCTTCGAATGGTATGCATAACTCATTTTGGCCAAAAATGACGATGTGGTACGTTGCTGTGACACCCTCTGAAATGCATCTATGTGCCAAAACCCCCCAAAAATGTGATTTTTTAACATAGCGGTGGATTATTTGACCTCAGAGTTGGAAGGGAACTATCAGATTGGTAAAAGCTGATTGAATACAATGAATATCAACATCTTTTCCTGTTTTCATGTCAATATCACAAAAATGAAATGTTCTTTGCGCTTCCTGAAGATTTTGATTTTTGAAATATAGGTCATATTTTTGTGACAGCGACGATATGTAAATATAAATATGATTTTTTGTGTCTTTTGGCAGTGAATTCAGGATGGTCTAAAAAGGATTTTGGTATGAGCATTTTTCGGAAATTCGAGATTTAAAAATTTTGGACCAAGAACAATAGGTACTTTTCTTTTCTTTGTGAATTCGCTAAATGAGGACTTCTACTTGGACCATCTTGTAAGTTGTGACAAAAAACAATCTCACGTTGGAGAGACTTTTGTACAAGCCCCAAAAACGACCTGGCCGAAGAGAGTTTTTAGTGAAGTTCTATACTGAAGTCGCCTGTATCAGTGGTGAAGTCATCGAGTCACATCTCCTCAAAATTAGTCTGTACAAGTATAAAAAACTGTAAAATACCAATGTATTACTTTTTAACATTTCAGTGTCTGTAAGACCGATCAGCAGCCTTTTCATTGTCAGTAAAGCAGCTTCACTTAGCAACATCTTGTGACCAGTATGCAGCCGATCGAAAGTGCCACCCAGAGCGACGTGGTTGCTTTGTTCATCGTCGTTGACATCCTCTTTATCAACCACCGTAGGCTCATCACTATTATCAACAAGAGTTACTGGTTCACAGTTCGACGAGCAGTTGTCCAGACGATTTCTGATGAAACTCTCCATGACGTCCTTAGTAAGTTCGACGTCGAAATACACAACTTCCACAGGTTTCTTCGTGGAGATTGTGAAGATTGGACACTTGGCACCGACTTTTCCCAGCAGTACTCGCACATCCAAATTGAGGCAAACAGAGTTCTTGTACAACTGCTGCATCGTAGAGCTGAATTTCGGGCCGTATACGAGGGGCAGAGGTGCATCCTTTTTACCAATGATTGGCAGATGTGCTTTGGGTAAAAACTGTATGTACAACGTTGTGTCAATTCCTTTTTGGATCTGAGGAATGAATCTAACAAACTTGCTGGGGTTTGTACATATGAACATGCCAGTTTTCCTCATCATAACTGTCTCTAGTAGTGGCTGCAATAAAACAAAACTCGTATGAAAGTGAGTAATATAAATATGTACTTACTGGAAATGGAGACTATTCAAGAGAAACAGAACCTACTTACAACGGATTGTTGTAAGTACGTTTCAGCTTTCATAGCAAATGCTGATCTATAGAAAGAAATCATTATTTGACGTGTATTTCCAAAGCGTTCAAGATTAAAAAATTGGGGGCTTCCAAAGTGACCTCTGAAGTCTGTTGCAATAAGCCAACTACGATAGCCTACCTGATGACTAAAAAGTAAAATGTTTCTATCTATAATGTCAGGTCAAATAGATTAGCAAGGTATTTAGGTAAGTAACTATAAAAACTTATCAGTCAATAAAAGTGCTAGAACAGAATGAGTCAACGATTATGAAGAGCATCTACCTACCAACTTCTTGCACGACAGGATCGAAACTCAAAAGAAAAACAGAGTACGCAGGCGGCGTTTGAATGCTGGCACATCGAACTAGTTCATTTTTTATTCACACCTCACGAGAAAATATAACGTAATAAGTAGATGAGTGCATTCTAGAAGAACGCAAAATCATAATCATTGGCTATCCACTTATCAGTTTTGCTCAGATAAAGCAAAAGCGGAAGGTTCTACAAGGTTCCTTCAGTAGTGAGGAGGTTAGTTCAGTGGTCTGTGTGGTGAAACATGGATGAAGTGGAAAGGTATCCGAAACCATGGAACTATTTAAATTTTAAATTGTGTCGAATATACTCCCAAGGAAAATTGTATGAAAATTTCACGAATAATAACGAAGATTTTTGATTTGTGTAAAGTTATTTGTGGTTATTCATTTCTATCAGGCCGTTCACAGTGCGTCAAAGTTGGATCCAAAATGTCTTCTTCTCTTCCCCTGGTGGTGTGCCTCAGGGTTCTGTGTCTGGTCCGCGTTTGTTCTCAATGTACGTCAATGACTGCCAAATGCCTCGAGTTCTCTTCCTACCATCAGTTCGCTGATGACGTACAAATTTATTTAAATTGTAAACCCCATGATATCGAGCTCGGTATTTCTCGAATAAACAAGGACTTGACTAGCATTGAGAGCTGGGCACGCCAACATGCGCTAACCCTGAACCCTGCTAAAACTCAAGTAATGCTGTGCACCACAAAACCGGTTATTACGTCCTCTCTTCCAGCAGTCGAAATTTATTCAGTTCCCATCCCATTTTCCGAATCCGTAAAAAACCTCGGCATAATTTTAAGTCCAGATTTATCTTGGTCAGCCCAAACTTCCGCCATTTGCCAAAAAGTCTATGGATCGCTTTATGCTCTGAAAAGACTTGCATATAGCACCCCTCAGGATCTCCGTTTGCTGCTGGTGAAGACTCTCATAATTCCCTTGTTTACCTATGGTGATCTCCTTTATGTAAATTCTTGTGATGCTGAATCGAGGAGAAAACTTGAGGTTGCATTCAATGGATGCATCAGATATGTCTACAAGCTTAAACCACGGGGGCATGTCTCCTCCCACATTAATTCTGTATTAGGCTATGGCCTTTTTGATTACTTGTCCATCCGTTTCTTCAGATTCATCTTTCAAGTCGCCCATAAAACGAACAATGTCCCTTCTTATCTTCATGGAATTTTTTCTGTTAGTTTGTCCTCTCGACTGTTCACTCTAGTGCAAACATTTGCAAAAACAAAAGCATTTAGTAACTCCTTACGTGTGGCAGGAGCAAGAGCTTGGAACCGTCTGCCTCTCGCTGTCAGGTCTCTCCCCACTCTCGGAGCAATTACCAAATCACTAAAAGAACATTTTACCCACCAATAGTCTCTTCATCACGTTTCAGTAATCCTCTTTCCTGCTTCATTCTACTGCATTTTCTTTCTACTCTTCTTCTTTATATTCTTTTCTTTTCAGTCTCCCTCTTCCTCTTTCTTCTTTCATAATACGCAATTCTAGTTTTCTTTTTTTTTTTTTCTCGTTATCTCTTTTTTTTCTAACCCCCAATTGGGTTCTTATAAAAATAGTATAGTTTAGTTGTTTTATATTATTGTCCCGGCTCGGCGGGAACTTTGTTCCTATTTGGATAATAAAAGAGTTTATTATTATTATTATTAATTATTTCGACACATGATTATTTCCTGACACATAAACCCTAGTTGGATATAAAGGTGAGACACGTTTTGGGTAATACATACTACATTTTTATATACCTATATTCATATAAAATAAAAGTTATGTATTTTTGACAAAATATCGGAAGAAAGATAGCATTAACAATAATTGTTAATATCTATCTTGTTGAATATCTACTAGTTTCTTTATCGACTTTACCTACAATTATATGATGGATACTATACCCGCTTAGTATCCATGCCCAATATTCATTACCCATGGAAGAACGAAGAGGAGACCTTCCATCGTTATCAGTATCCTCTCTTATCAATCATCACGTGTTTGTGTTTAGTGCATTCTGTTGTACTTTTCTTTCTAAGCAAACATATCGTTTATATTTGAACTTCAATTCAACCCAGTATTTATTACTGGTTTCATTAAGTTTTTGTTCGTCGTGAACTTGATATACTAGTACTATGCACCATTCTACCTCAATGATAGTTTTATGTTGGAGGTAGTGAGTGTCCATTGGTAGTTTTGTAGAGTTGGTTTGAAATTGGGCAGGCATAATTTGGTGAGTATTCAATAAGGTCATTTGATGTATGCTATTATAATATATTATCACCACCTGCTACTATTACAGGTTTGTTTGCTCGTTGTACTTTTGAAAGTTCCTTGGGTACTTTTATTTCATATCAAATTGAGAGTGGTCTAGAATCACTCGGTGAAGGAACGTACGTGTCGATTAATCATACCTAAACGTTATATTTCAGGTTATTAAAATATAAACCATGGCTAAAACCAAATCCAAGAAGAAAGGCCTTTCCGATCTCAAAAACCCTGGTATTTCTAAGAAGCAAAAAGCGATGAACCCTTTTGAAGTACATGTCAATCGCCAGAAATTTCAAGTTTTGGGCAGAAAACTTAAGACGGATCGAGGGCTGCCTGGTTTGGCAAGAGCCAAATCTATCAAAAAAGTGAGAACTCACCTTCCATGTTCCTTGTCACTTGAATAAAGTCATAGTTGAAAACTTCAACCTTCACGTGTTGTAAACGAGTGTTATACCGTCTTCTTATTTAATTTTTTCGCAGAGGAAAGAAACACTTCTCCAAGAATACAAAGTCCAAGGCAAATCCAATAAATTCGTCGATCGGAGGATTGGAGAATTCAACAAAGATATGACAGCAGAAGACAGAATCATGGCCCGGTTTGCAGCTGAACGTGCATCTTCTGTTCGAAAGGTATGATTTCACTTCGATATTTATTGATTCTACATTTAAATTATTAGCTACTTACTTTAAGTACCACAATCACGCTGATTACATTCGGAATAACATATAGGTCTCCTGTTCTTGTCCTTCTGGTGTCGTTGTTCCCGGGATAGGTAATTTCTCATCCCTATAACTGTATCAACAACGGTGGTGATGTGTTGGTGATGTGACGAAAATTAGTGTTCATTCAAGTTGAAGCTGTCGAGAAATTTATAGAAGAAGACGAAAGTCAAGATAGTTGCTATGAAAACTTGAACTCAACGTCTAAAGTAGAATCTACTTTTCACCAAGTTTTGATTATAAATTCTGTCTGGTTCATATTACAAAAGTCATTTTGACTAGTTGGATTCTTTTCGTCGTAGGGGGGAATGACAGAATATCTGCCGCAAATTTCCCTTCGCAATTTCACAGACCTGAGATTGACTACTGATGTAGGTGTGGTTGAAAAATTGCATGCATGTGGAGGATTGTTTGAGTACACTACTGGATAATCACTGATATTGACAGATAGGTATATGTATTGACGAGGTGCCAGTCTGTTTTGCTGTTCTCTCAGAACAAAGCTAGTCTTGGAGAAGATCCTCCATGGTTAGTTGGATCGTTCAATCATGGATATTATTCAAGTAGAATATCCACGGTTTGATTTTATCTACTACGTCTCGGAGGGACCAAAAACGTAGCGATGCCTCGAAGGTGTTGGTCTCCATTTGATATTATGGCGGATATTATGGATAATGTCTTATATTTGACACCCCGATATCAAATATCTTAAAATAATAATATCAAATATCTATTTGATATTATAGATAATATCTTAAATATATTATATTTGATACACCGATATCAATCCCTATTTCATACGTACATCTTACCGTGCCATTTGATTTGTAAGATATGTTTAATTCAAAAATTGAAATTGTTTCTTTGTAGAAGGCCATGTTCAATCTAGCGGAAGATGAACCGCTCACTCACAAAGGGCGTTCCATTATGGAGCTGGAAACCTTCGAGGATCCCCCCAGTGATGGAGACGATGACTTTTTTGACAGAAAGCTCGACGGTAAGTTCGCGGTTTCTAGATATTTCCCAACAAAATCTGAACACGCTGATACGCATAAAGTATCAAGTAATTGTTCCAATGGATCCCTAGCAATTGTTTTTGGCTTGATAATGTGTTCTCCGGTATCGATACTTGGGCTAGAAGTTGTGGAAATATAAAATGTTGACCTAAACAATTTTTGTGGGGCTCAAATTTCTCGTTTCTTTTTCAGGGAAATTTGTCGAAGATGCTCATTTCGGAGGGGGCATGTTGAAGAAGGCCGAAGGTTCTCGGATGGCAGTCATCGAACAGCTGATAGCCGACTCCAAAATGCGGAAAGCTGAGAAGGCCGCGGCTAAGGAGCAGACGTTGGCTGCTACCGAAAAGCTTGACAACGAATGGAGGGATCTCTTGCCGGTACTGGGAGCTGGAAAACCCGCGGATTCCGGCGACACGAAGAAAGACGATTATGACAAAATTTTGGGGCAACTGCGTTTCGAACCGCGTGGAACGGTAACTAAATATTTCCTTATGTCGAAATGTACTCCTCGGTTCGCCATCGCACCCTCACATAAATGTTTGTAATTCTTCCGCCAGCCGTCCGACAGACTCAAAAGTGAAAATGAAGTCGCCGAAGAAGAAGCGAAGAGACTCAGAGAGTTGGAAGAAGATCGTCTGCGGAGGATGAATGGCGAAACCTCAACTACAAAGAAAATAACGACGAATCACCGAAGCGCTGATGACCTCGATGATGGGTAACTCTTTACTTTGGTTTTCTCACTCTTATCACCTTCTTATGTGAAATATTGAGATTCTCCACGACCCTTCCAAATTGATCATCTTACTCAATAACTCTTTTGTTTATAATAAAAATAATAGTAAATAAAATTTAATAGGTAACTAAATTTCAAATGTTTTCTTTTGAAATTCAACTCCTGTTTGAAGTTGTACTAGTCAAGGAGCATATTTATTCCAAATGAATTGAACTCTACGTTTTCCGAATATTTTCGTCATCTTTGTGTCGAATATTGGTCTTGTCGCAGAGCGTTTTCACCCCAAATGAATTGAACCCGACGTGTTCGAGTCGTATCCACTGACTTGTCGTTGTTGCCACTGTAAACAGTTGTGAAACGAAACACATCAAACGGAACGAAGCTGTTTACTCCTGAAATAGTTGTAGAAATAGCACATTTGTTTGTTGAGCGAAATCGCAATTGATGAGGTCAGGTCCAATGTGAAACCTCCAGCACAAAAGTTTAACATGAACAAGGGAAATTGCGCTATTTTTCCAAACTACTTACATATCGTCGGCCTATAAGTGATTGCTGCGAGTGACAAAATTCGTTTTTTGGGGGTTCTGGATCCGTTGGGTTCCAGAAAAATGACCGCGTGAATCTAATGAGACCTTTGTAACTGTGAAAACATATCAGATTGGCAGAGGCTTTCAATTTTTTCAATGCATTTCCGTGGATTCATAATCGAATAATGGTTTCATGGTTTCTCTTTTAGAGATTTTCTTTGTCAATAAATACATTGATGCTCGTCCTATTTCGAAATCCAATCCCTGTGACATGTTGGAAACTATCGATATAAGAACAATTTGGTCTGTAGATCTGAGCTTGATAGCAGAAGCTTTAGAAGTGGCAGCACCTAAGTTGAAGAAAACAAATTGTAATTTAATGAGAACTCGTAGGTGCAGTTGTCCGATCAAAAGCTAAAATTTTACCTCAAACACCTTCTAGTGACCCTCAATGATCAAACAAAAGTTTTTATAGCCGAAAGACGTTCGATATTTTTATCCGCAAAAATCTTATTAGGTATTAAGATTTTTGCTCTTCCCGAATAATGAAGTTTTCTCTGTTACAAGGTTTCTCGATAGGCTGTTTAGGCTGACGATATTTCTCACAAAAATTCTAACAATCCACTCTGGGCTATCAGTTATACAACAGTGGGACTTTCAGCATATAAGGGGTTAACATGAAAAGTAAAATGTGTCTAAACTGTATTTAACTTTGTTACTTCTAGGTTCGATCTGAGTGATGATGAAGGACAAGAGGAGTTTATGGTGACTTACGATAAAGACGGAAAACTTGTCGGTTTACCAAAAGGTGAGTGGCATCGTCTATCGAACTCCTTGACGTTTGAGTTATACGTTCCCAATTTCGGTCTTTGCTATAGTCGATTTGGGTAAATTGACGTTCTTGTGATCCTCATAGTACAAAGTAGGTATTGGTTTACTGTTCATGATTTTTACTTACTTCATTGTAATATTGTTATAGACGAGGATAAGAAAGGAGTAGAAAGTTCGGGACTTGACGGTGAAAGTGACGAAGACTCGAATGATGACGAGGAAGGCGATTCTGAAGATGATGAAAGTGACAACGATTATTCGGATTTGAAACCAAACCCTGACGAACAACAAAGTGATGAAGATGAAATTGAAGACACACCAACGACGCAGAAAGGTTCCAAGCGAAAGACTCAAGATGAAGCTGAGCCTGGGTCATCTGAGGTGCTAGACAACGAGGCAGTGACTCCTTCTGAACCAAAAGACAAGAAAAAGAAGGTGAAATTCGCTGAGAGTAGTGATTTGGATGAAGATAGTACACATTTAGGTTCAACAGAGCAGAAGAAAGAAGAGCCTTCGAAGAAGAAGGTTAGCTTCAGCGCAGAGGTTGATACAGTTAGCTATACAACAGAAGTAGAACCACCAAAATCAGTTGAGGAGCTGGATAAAATCAGGAAGGAAAATGAGAAACTGATGAATACTGCAAGGACCGAGCTACCATTTACATTTTTAGGTAAGTTATACTTTTTTTTTAAAACTTGTCATTGATTTCCTCATGTTTGTACATTAAACGCGGGGTTGAGGTTACTTTATAACCAAAAGCGACCCTCCTACAGTACTGTCGCCATGAGTAACTCATGGCGACAGTATTAGAGGTTGGGAAATGTGTGAGTAAGAAGCCCTCACGCAGTCAGCAGTTGGCTCCTGAATAGGATGAGAAGGTGCAATAGTTTTACGGATCCTTGTAATGAAATGGCGCTTGATGTATTACCTAGTCCACCACATCCTTCTCTGACTGCAGGATAAATACTTTATTCTGCAGTTAGAGCAGGATGTGGTGGACATAGTTATGCTTCAATAGTTTGAACACGTATAGTATTAATAAGAATTTATCAACATAGTATATTGGATGTCCCCCCAAATGTCCACGAACACTTTCGGACAGATCTGACCTTCATTCTCGAAGCGAAGCGATGTAGATGCTAGCGACAAAGGGTGGCAGGAGTCGGGCTTCCGGCGAACTCCCTTGGTAGTTTTTTTTTTTTTTTGATATCCGACCAGTCCCTTATGCCACGCATGTACGGAGTACGGTATTTGCAAATGTCGGTGCGATTCCAGACAAACGCGCAGACGACCGCTTCTTGAAATCGGTCAAATGAAGCAAAGCTGACCTTCTACTCCCTTCTCTAGGAAGGCGACTGTGACCTTCTACTGGTAAACTATACACCTTATGTGCTGGGGCTCCAGATTGTTACTGGTTACATTGGCAAAACAAGGCAGGAGGGAGACGATAGGATTTTGCACACCTTTGGACCAAGATCACGTCAGCGGCGATTGCAGAGACGAACCCTGACGATAATCCTCCAGCGTGATCTTCGATCTTGTATATTTATTTATTTGATTTTACCCAACAGTTACAAAAACGCCCCAACTCCAGTAGCTAATTTGTGCGTTCATCAAGTTAGTTGTTGTACCCCTTTCTCCAAGTTCAAGTGTGAACAACTGAGCGTTATGAGTTGTAATATTCTTCTCCAATTACACTGCCCAACATAGAAATATTTTTGGGTAGTTTCTGGGATCTAAATAGCCATATTTTACTAATTTTTTATTAGCTCTTGCCCTCAAGATACAAAACCAGCTGATTAAAGGGAGTTTACTGAAAAAATCTATATTCCTGCCTGAGAAATTTCTCGCTTAGTCTTAATTTGCACTTCATCTCCAATATTAGAGGGGTTGGTTAGACCCTATTTTGGAGAATGTTTCCTCTTCGATTGCCCCTTGTACGTCATATCCGGCGCATCTCTTGTGATAGTCCAGCAGTAGTCCACGAAAATTTACTCGTTCCAACGACTCTGATACCTGCGTTCCATTGCAGAAAATTTACTCGTTCCAACGACTCTGATACCTGCGTTCCATTGCAGAAATATTTAATATCCTGGTGGAATTTTCCACGATTCCCCAATTCTCAGGGGAAAAATCAATATGGGAGTGGAGGAAATGAATTTTTAGGGACACGTTGCAACCAAGGTCTTCTTGAAGGAGTTCACTCACTAACTGCCGCTAGTTGTCTTATTTCCTGTTGCCAAGAAATCAAGCCAAGATCCTTACAAGAGGGCTCAGTTCCATTTCATTAAGTCTGTGGGGCTGGTTCGGCCTGTAAACTTCAAAATCAGGGTCATTTGAAGGTTCAGGTCAAGCAGTTCCTTTTTCATCATCAGCACAATCCTTTTCAATATCATAACTCTCTGGTGGTTTTGACACTGGCAGTTCTTCTGAATCGGGAACAGGACGAATGGCAGATTGAATGTTGGGATAATGCACTGGTACTTTTTTTTTTTGACTTCATACAAAAGTAACAATCATTTGCGTGGTTGGTTGGTTCACGCCAATTCATCGGTTCAGCAAACTTCATTGATCGTTTCTTACCGCCAAGCCATTCTCTTACCGCCAAGCCACTGAGCAAGAGTTACAACAAATATGTGGGGCCCATACCTTATCCTGATCACCTACCTTCACACCAAGATTATGGAAGTCAGCAGTTTTCACAGTTGGGGCAATGGACCACTTCTGGGCTGAAAAAGTCACTTCACCACAAATATACTACAGTTTCACTGCTGATGTAAACGAGTTTGTAAACTAAAGAGCACCTGAAAGTTGATTCCAATGTTTAAACAGAGAGTTCAACCAATAGGAACGACAGCTGTCAGGTGTACCAACCTTAGGAAATGCAATAACTCTCGATCATATATTCATCTTTTATCCATATTCATCTTTTATCACTCACGTAGGTTCTGTATCGTTAAAACAAGAGCTAGAGTGAACTTTTCGTTGTTATTTTCGGCATCAGCATGATGAAATACTTCGGAAATGGCCATATTTGAGCCCAAAACATTTCCTGTGTTGAGCAGTGTTATAGTCTCTTTATTCTAATCTCTTTGAGCACTAGCAGTGCAAAATTGTAGTCACTAATGGTAGTAATATGTGGAATAAGTTTCATACTAGTGTTTTTCAATTGCAGTTCCAAACGAGTATGAAGAGTTTGAAGAGCTGATGAAGGATCGCACTCTGGTACAACAGGCTGTTATCGTAGAGAGGATGATCAAATGCACTCACCCTAGTTTGAAGGAAGGTAACAAAGAAATGTTGGAGACTTTATTCACGTTCATTCTCCAGCGACTAAACGATGCTGAATACTCAGCGACTTGGGAGGCTCTCGATGCGTTTGCCCCGTACCTTTTCGATCTGACTCAGTCCTCGCCCAGTCATTCTGCGGAATCTTTATGTTCGGTGTTGGCTGAAAAGTTTTCCGATTACATGAAGAAGAAATCCCACTTTCCTTACCCCGACACGGTGAGTTATCAAGTTTATTATTATCTATATCGTCTGCCTGTGACTGATTTCAAAGTCACGCGGTAGCAAATCAAGATTGGACCTTGAGATACTGGATTGGCCCAAATAATCAATGCGAGAATCGAGGATGCAATATCGATGCCTACAGTGGAAAAACGTTGGGGAGCATTCTCTATTCTGATGTGGTACCACGACCAGCTGTCTCGAGGAACTATTGAGTATTTTGCTAAGTTTCACGGGTTTACACATCAATAGTGGGATTCGACTTTGCGTCCATCATTAGAGAGTTCTTGCAGCCATCTGATCATCCGAAGTCATCTGACGAACGAGTAAGTGTTAGGTGTGTGCACATGCGCGAACGCTCTAGTTTTTTATAAAAGGCAATAAAGAGGAAGAACTATTAACGACGTTTTAGCGATGGACCAGTGTAACTTGAAATGTACTCGTTCTTCAAGCAAAATGCTCAATAGTTCCTCGAGATAGCTGGACGTGGTACCACATCAGGTTAGAGAATGCTCCCCAACGTTCCTCCACGGTGCCCAATAATGGGTCATCGATTTTCACATTGATTACTCGGGTCGATCCAGTTTCTCGAGATCCAATCTAGATTGACTTTCATATTGGTCACAGGCCGACGATATGTAGAACTATTTACTGTTAGTTGTCTTATGCTACAGCTCACTTCGAGCAAATCGGGAAATGTAAACTTTCCTTTCTACCCCCTAAAAAACCTGAATTGTAATTTGTATACAATATCCATGTTGGATTTGATGTCCTGGCCGGTCAATCTCCTTGCAGAATTAAGAATCTTGATCCCCTGGACTGGTACCCGTTTCCCAGGACCTCCTCTATGTCGTTTTCTCTCCTAGAAATTACCTCCGTTAGGGTACACCCACTTTTCCGACTCCCCCATACAGCTCAATCTCCTTACACTCAAGTACCCCGAACTG
Organism: Stenodema calcarata; assembly: GCA_963920205.1. NCBI lineage: Eukaryota > Metazoa > Arthropoda > Insecta > Hemiptera > Miridae > Stenodema > Stenodema calcarata. Next base: position 29,944,396 of record OY986053.1, on the reverse strand, counting down.
GATTTCCTGACCAGTCCGATATGGGCCATCAAAGCTAGAAGTGCTTTGCTTGTTGGGAGATTGCTCTGACCTTTCATATGCAACTTCTCCCATTTTATTTACTTGTTTCATTTTTATTTAGTCTTCATAACATTTTATATTTATATAAGTAGAATAGCATGTCCCTACAGTTCATTATTCATAAAATGCATAAATAAATATATCGTTTGATTTTCAGCTTGTTTTTTTGAAAATGGTTCCACTGCTATTCCCGCCGTCTGACAAACGGCATCAAGTGACAACCCCGGCATTTGCCTTCATATTGTCGATGCTGCACACTTGTCGACCTAACAACAGAAGAGGAATTTCCTGCGGCCTGTTCCTCTGCTCCCTCCTAACTCAGGTTACCATTCGATCGTTTACTTTCCAATTCTGTTGGCCGTCGCCGTCACCTTGGTTCAGCATTTTCTTTATTGCACATCTGGAGTCGACCAAGAAAAAATATTTTCATTTGAACCTATGACTCACACTTATATTGCTGTCTTTCTTCACTACAGGAAACGTTTATCTCACTGCCAGGCCCTAGAGTTTGGAAATGGATATTTTTTATTTTCTATGTTTTTGATTTTGATTGACTAGTAACGTACGTTCATTTTCGTACTTTGGTGTCGTAGTTGTACTATGGATCTATCAACATTATCCTGTTAACCCATGAAAAGCTTGTTCGAATCCTGGAAGAGGTGGTCATGATTCAAAGGAACCATTTCTGAGGTAAACGGTTCTTGATGGATCTCTATCAGAGCAGGTGACCTGTGTCAAGGTGGCCAGACAGGGTTCGAATAAAATAAATCACCGGAAAGTGGCGCTGCATAGCTTATTGGGCACAATCTTGCTTGATATAACCTCTGACGTAAACTACCCAACTTCTCCTTCTCAGCAAAATCGGGCACAACCTTGATTGGTATCACCTCTAACGTAACCTTCCCAACTTCTGCTTCTGAGTCAGGATGACCGGAGCTGTTGAGCTTATTGGGTCCAACCTTGATTGATATAACCACTAACGTAACCTACCCAACTTCTCCTTCTCTGCCAGAATGATAGGAGCTGCATAGCTTATTAGGCCCAACCTTGATTGATAAAACCACTAACGTAACCTACCAAACTTCTCCTTCTCTGCCAGAATGACAGGAGCTGCAGAGCTTATTGGGCACAATCTTGATTGATATAACCACTAACGTAACCTACCCAACTTCTGTTGGAATGTTCGGAAATTCTAGTTTTAATTTGTACTAATATTCCTTTATTATGTTTTCAGTATGTAAGTTTGAGCAAACGAATAGTTCCAGAAGCCATATCATTCTTGAATGGCGTCCTACAAATGGCTTCCCTGAAAGTGAATTTGGACAAATCCCAATATGTCGCTCCATTTTTACCAGAATACAAGTTCTTGTGTTTGAGTTCCAATGTATCAAATTAGTGAGTACTCGCCCGATCATGAAACTCTTACTTTAGTGCAGTAATTTGGCTGGTACATTATCTTCAACTATTTTGTCGTTTTGCAGCAGTGGATCCTGCAAGATGTCTTTGGCGGATCTGGGCTCGAAGGGTTCTCCTATAGATGACGATTTCCGAGTCAAAGTGATGTACAGCACGCTAACAGCCCTGGACACGTTTTGTTCGTTGTATTCCGACAAGCCGGGCGTTCTACTTCTCTTAGCGCCTGTGCTCAGAACTCTTGAATCATTCGAAGTAAGTTCTTGACATTTTCCATCCCTGATATTCATCCCTGATTATATCATCAGTTGGGAGTATCCTTAAAAGTTGAGAAAACGTTTCCAAACTGTTGTTATGCAACTTCTGAATACAGCTGGTTAGCATCCTCCAGAATTGGTTATTGAAATTGGATTTTGATTGACCCAGCTAAGCGAATTGATATTATTGATTCAAAGTAGGTTTTATTGCTCCTATACATGATTATTTTGACTACTGTCTTGATAGAATCACAATATAATTATCGAATGAGTACCTTTTAGCTAATTTTCGAAGACAGAATTCTTCTCTATTAGAATTTCAGGGCTGTAGTCATTCCCACAACATCCTTTGATCATCTTCACACATTGCCACAAAGCTTCACTGCAGCTCATAAAAGGCTGTTCGAAGATCCTTCTTGAAGAATTCTAGAACTAAAGGATCTCCGAACATAAGCTTTCCCAGGATTCTAGAACAATGTACAGTATCTTGGTATGAAGGTGTGAGGGATGCGACATTTGATAAACCCTGTAGAACTCACAAGGCAGAATATTTTCTGAAAGCAACACACTACAGAACAATCTTTTCTTATTTTCAACAGACTATTGTAACGCAAGCATTAGTTGACGTGAATGATATGAGAACATCTGGACCTATTGACACAATTACAATTCTCAGCAGACGGCAGGTGAGTACTTTTCACATCTGCAGTAACAAATATTTAGTATTTCTGTTTTTACGCAGCTCTGTTTTTCATACCCAATTACTGCACGAACTTGATGATATGTTGTTTCAGCTCATTGACCGGTATCCTTCACTAGTCAGAAAAAAGATGGCGGAAATCACTGAATTGTTGAAGGGCTTGAAAACTCAAGAGCTGCCTCCTCTCATTATGGAAGCCTCCAGACCGAAAACTCTTCGGTTGTACGAGCCGAACATCAAACCCGTGTAAGTTAGAATAAACTACAGTGAATATTGATGATACAATGATTGATGTGTAGAAACCATCCAAATTATCCGCTGTGTGCATCTGAAATTTCAGCTTTGACAAGGACAAAACCATAGATGAAAGAATGAGATTGAAGAGGCGGTTGAAGAAAGAAACGAAGGGGGCTTTACGAGAAATCAGAAAAGATCGATCCTTCATCGACGGTATCAGATTTAAGGAACAGAAAGCGAGGTGAGTAGATTACTTGAAATTTTGGTGCTGGTCATGAACTGAAAACTCCACGTTTCGTGTTATTGTAGCACTTGGTGGGGGAGCATAAATTCCTTATTTCGTAACGTAATAGAACAAGAACTACTCAAGATATCAGTATACTATACAGTAAAATTTCGTTAAGACGCTCTTTAAGGGACCGGCGCAAAGGTGCGTCATGAGCGCAAAAGCGTCTTACCCGGAAAAGTAAAAAAAATTGCAAAATGATTGAAAATTTGAAAGTAAAATTTATTAAAACGCATTTACTTGTACAGGAATGTGATAAATAATCACGCGAATAATAATATTATTATGTATATCACTGAGCAGAGAGAAACCTGTCAAGGGTACTTTGTTTGAAGTTCTTGGTAGCGTGTGTGGAGAGAAAGTAGTCAATTCTGTTAATATAACATAGCTTGTCCTCAAGTACATACAATACTAAACCGATCTACCCAATGTCCGATTAAGTGTGACTCATCTTCAATTGTTTGTCATGTAACAATTCTGCAAATTCTTGATACGACGTAAACCCTCAACTTGGGCAAAGAGGGGGGGGGGGGTCCGATTCCATTGGTTCACTATCGAAGATAATAAAACCGAAAATACCCAACGCGAGTTTGCCATTCATTGATCAACCTTTGAACTTTTTTCACCGTCTATGTGCGGCGAAAAAGAGCGTCTTATCCAACAAAAGCGAGTACCGAGCACTATTCTACTGTATTAGCAAAGGAAAATTCCAGGGACCGACGAAAAAGAGCTTATTATGCGGGAAAGCGTCTTAACGGGACCGTCTTAACGAAGTTTTTCTGGATATTTCCCTCAAGCATGTTGACTTAACGGTCTGAATTGAGCGTAACCAACCGCCCGTCATCTTAAAAAAAAAAAAAAATCACTGTCCAATAATCACAACTGAGTTCGCACATCAAATTGTCGCCTTTGGCGAGTGGAGAGGGTGATGAAAAACACTCGAATTCAAACCGAATTTTACTCAGTGTATCGACAATGGAAGGTTGCACTTGGCCGATATGATTTTCAAGACCTTATGATGAAAACTTTATGAAATTTGCTACATTTAAAAAAAAGATATATTTATTTACAGATATTTTGAGTAGTTCTTGTTTTATTGCCTTACAAAATAACGAAGTTATTATTTATTTATTAACACACCCTGCATTATTTATCGATTTTTTATTTTATTTTCGCACCTAAATTTTTGTTTTTTTCTCTCAATTTTCAGTGACACTGAGAGGATACGGAAGGTCAAAGAGATTTACGGCTGGGGGGCCCAACAACAAGGAGAACTCAACAAGCTGGAGAGGATCAAAAAGGCCAAAAAGTTCAGGAGGTGATGAATCAGAGCTGTTCGATTGGTCTTGTCAAACCGAATGCTGTAATATATTATTATATTTATACCATCGCTGCATTTCTTCCCCCCTTCATTTATATTCCCCGCTGGTAACAATTATCGATGAAATCATCTCTCAAGGGCCTCAAAGTTCTCAGGATTTCATACGTACTCCATATTCACATATATGGAGAAATTTTCTTGCTGTTCGATTTTTGACCGAGACTTCGATTCTGGCGGGACGAAATTATTTCGGCGCATTGTTATTGTGCCGTTGGTAACCTTCATTAAAAATTCTGAAGCGCGTAGGAAAGCTGACTGCATCTAGAGGCAGGACAACCGGAATTTTTTCTTTAACCACTATCGGAGCAAATTACTCGTACGTATTTCTTTGTCGATTTTAAATTTGAAAAGGGCAAATGCACTCTTTGAGAACAGGGTAGGTACACAGCAGATGTAACAATGGTTTAACATTTAGGGGGGGGGGGGGGGAATCCAGTCATGCAGCATGGCTATAACAGCAAATTTTTGAAGAAATCACTGGTTTCAAGTAAAATGTTTCGATTTTACTGGTTTTATAACAAATTTTGTAATACCTCAGTCTATGGATTTTTCAACACTGAACACGATGGTGGAGTCAGAATTGCGGTATCTCTTTCCGTTATCAGATTATCACAATTCTGACTTCACCAGCGTGTTCAAAGTTAAAAAACTTTCAAATGAGGTGTCATTTTTGGAATTTATGGGTAACCTCCCGCCCTTCAAATTCCCCTGTGGCACGATTCTGCTCATCTACGAACTAAGCCTTTCGATTGCCAAGACAGGTTTTGTGTGCAAAATTGAACTTTTCATCTCAATTCTAATGAAAGTTATCGTCTGGAATGACACATAAGTACATACGATTTTTGGTGTCTTTTGGTCGTGAATTCCGGATGGTGTAAAACAGATTTGGTATGAAATTGTTTTGGAAATTCGAGGTTTGAAACGTTTGGACCGAGAACAATAGCTTCCTTTTCTTCGAAAATTCGCTAAAAGGGAGGAGTGCTGGTACATAGTGGTTACTAGGGTTATGCCTAGAACGTAGAATGTTATCTATGATCTTAAAAGATCGAATTTTTCACCTTGAGTTTAAAATGCTAATCGTTCTCAATTTCTACATCGTACTTATTTAATTAGGTTCATGCCTCACGTAACCAACTTGAGACTCGGATAAAACACAGGCAAAGATATATAAATAAAGATATATATAAAGCAAAGATGTATAAACCGCATGGGGTTTATTTACGAGTATATGATATAATTAAAACGTTTAATCCAACTTTAAAATAAGATAAAAAATAAAAACTGAGAGTGATTACATGATTTCACACCATTTTGATATCTCGGCGGGTTTCTCCTGTAAATCTTCTATGAGTGTAGTAGAAGCTGTGTCGTCGTTGATTCTACTTTGATCGTCGAAGTTGACAACCATCGATTCGTTAGCGGGTTCCGCCGTCTTTGGAGTTCGGAAAGGTGACCAGAACTTGGAGATGGATTTGGAGGGCGAGAAGAACTGCCAGCCGGGCGATGAAGCGGTCCCGTCGTCGCGGGCTTTTTTCTCGCAGAGGGCGTCGTCGTCGTCGTCGAGTTTCCTTTTCATTGTAGGGCTGCTGTGCTCGCCTCTCAAAGCTCGTCTGCCTGCGATCTGCGAGACAAACGTAGAGGAAAATACTGTAAATTCGTTACCTATCATCAATCATAAAACTAGATTCATGTGAGAATTAGAAGTAAACAAAACAGTCATGCAGCATGGCTATAAGGGCGAATTTATGAAGAAATAACTGGTTTTATAACAAATTTTGTCTCCTTTTTTGCCGATTAACACTTCAGTTTTTAGATTTTTCAATCCTGAACACGATAGTAAATCATCATAAATCATTCCGTTATCAGATTAAAGAAGACCGCCTATGAGGAACATCTCAAGTATCAACCACTTTTCTTCATCTTCAAAGTGCTCCAGTTTGAGAACAGAATAAGATATCGCAATGCTGATTTCACCATCGTGTTCAGCATAAACAAAACCTTTAAAATGAGGTATCACTTGACAGCCTGTTTCCTTTTGGGAATTTATAGGTAATTTCCCCCCTAAACTCCCCCTCCCCGTGAAGTGGCCCGATTCTGCCCAACTACGAAATTAGCCTTTCGATTGCCACGATGTGATTATTCGAGTCCTAAAACCAGTTTTTTTTTCAAAATGGCTCATATCCATGGTTTTTCATCAAACGGGCTTAAATCCAAAGTCTTGTTGCTATGTAGAACATTGCTATGTAGAAACTATAAGGAAAATTTGGAAACCTTGAGAAACACAGATCGTGTCATATATTGTTTTTTTAAGTTTCCCAAAAGAAGTTCTAAGTGATTCAAAGCCCGTTTGAAAGAAATTGCCTCACATAATACAAGAATGTAATATTAATAAGTCGTGATTCTTCCTCATGATCCCACTGAAATGATTTAAATGAAGTTCGTCTGTCGTGTTTCCGACTACTGATGCGATTTTAGTGGTTAACTTGAACACTAAATACTTCATGGTTATATCACTTGAGTCTTATCATTGCAAAAGTCCATTAAAAAAAAATTACAAAATTAGTGTTCTCCTCCTATTCTTGAAAGTTCAAGGATATCACAAGTGCGTCTAAACGAGGTTTATCTTCATTAAAAGCACGTTCGAATGCGGACTACCTATTGCCGCAAAAGGTTCCACACTAGTGAGGGCTGGTGCGCCAGAAGGTTCTTGATCCTTTCGTATGATAACTCGTATCCCAAACAATATGCATGACGTCAATTGAACTTTGGCTCAAGAAGTTCTTCTGAACTGTTGTTAAAATTGGTCATCATTATGATTGAGGTCATCATTACGTATTTAATGTTGTTCTATAAAACCTTAATCCCAAAACATGTTTATTGGAGACACATGAATCACTGATTGTAGAAAAGGGACAAGTACACATTTTAGCGAAAGTCAGTTAATGACGGTTAATAATAATGATGTTAATATCGTAATCCTTACACGTATCCACATGTTTCCTGTAAAAATGAGACACGTCCAACTACTCTAAACCGCAGAAAAAAGGTTTTCAAGAAAGAGTTGAGAGCAGAGAGACATGACTCCTTTCTACCAGAGAACGACAGTTTGTCATACATCTACCAGAGATACCCAGACATTGTTAGTAGACTTTAAAAAAAAAAGATTTAAAAAAAATCCGCAGTCATGGAGCATGGCTATAAGAGCGAATTTTCGAAGAAATAACGGGTTTATGTAAAATGTGATGTTTGGAACATCTCATTCAATTATGTGTATTTTGACGTAGACTGCATATAGACAATTGCCCAACATGGTCTACTACAGTTAAGCCATGGCTAAAGCATGTTCGACGCTAAAACCCATCCATCCAGCATGGCCTCAATACAACCTTGTTTTTTCAATTTATATTTTCCAGCTGTTAACTTTAGAACACCAAAACTCAACAAACGACATCAAGTACCTACTCTATAAACTTCTTTATTCTTTTTTTTACTTACCTAAAGTCTATTGTATAAGAATCACGTAGTTTAATCACAAGTTGAACTTATTTTTGACATGGCTGGTCTTACGAACGAGATCACTCCGACGAAATCGTGGGTACCCATGTTATAAAGCACAAAATCGACTATTTCCACTAAAATAGAACCGGTTTGGGTGATTAAACCATCGTCAGTAACAAAACAATACTAAAAATGCATTACAAAAAGGTTGAATAGGATTGGTTGATACAAATGAAAGGAAGACCAGATTGCTATACGTTTTTTAAGTGAAGGGGAGGGTCTACAAAGTGAAACAAAACTGGGGAGGGGGTTCAGAAATGTTTTGTACTGCGAATGGTTTAATCACCAAAACCGTCCTAACAGTGGAAATGGACCAATCTTTTTTTCCTCTATAGCTGGTCTTATGGTTGGGTGTTCTTTTACTGGTATCCATGAGTAACCATTATTTTGCACTGACAGTCTGTTGTACGATATTATGAACTAAGAATGTGTTGTAGCGATCGTTAAACCGGCACCTAGTTTAAAATACATGTAATTATTATGCCTGAATGGGAACTAATGGCATCTTTACGAGCTCCTACAGAAATAAATTTATATTTCGTAGTTTCATAAAGTTGTTCAGAGTTGGACCAGCGGAAAGGTAAAGAAACAGGGGCAGAGAAACGATATGACAGAAACCATAAGATAACACAAGGTCTTTTTCAAACGGCTTCTGAATAGGATGTATCAACAACGAGATGAATTCATTGGAAATGAAGAACTTGAGAAGCAACTTGATACAAACGGTCCTAAAACTCGATACCCGCATGGGAGCGTCCACACCTCCTAAGGACACCTTCGAAGTGAGCTCGAGGTTCGTTCAATTCTTGTTATTTACAACTTTACAATTGCAAAATTTTTGGCAATATGCATTACTCCATAGAACGTTACTCAATTACATGACACTGATTGAATTATTTTTGATACAATAATGAACGCCACTTTTTAGTATGGACCATGTTTTAGCCTTCACATTTTTGGCGCAAAATGGGAGTCCATTACGCTAATCTATTTCCGATTTTTAATGATTTCCGCTTACAACCAAACTATTGCTACGGAAATTAATCTTCGCCATTTTTGATCACCACTCGTTGGAAACCTCTCAATTTTTAATTTGATATGTAAATATCTTATAGAGATGTAGCCAATTCCCGTGGTGGTAGATGGGTCGTTAAAATAAAAAAAAAAAAAAAAAAAATAAAATAAATTAATGTGTCCCAAAGATTTGAAACAGAATTCTGGAGCCAATTTTCAACTTATAGAAATGGGGTATGAATCAAAATGTTCTTTAGGTTGTCCTTTGTAAAACCAACTATCAAACATGACATTTTTCTAACAGTCAATAAATTGGTCAATAACAACAGGTTCTTAAAAAGTCCAAATAGTTATGTCCCAGTTTGTGACTTTTGACTGGGTTTTTTTCTTCTTCTGAAAAGTAATTTCTATCGGACATTAATCTATAGATAATGACTTAGCAAGATTTTTAGAATTTTGAAAAGTAGAGGGCACCGAGAAGAAATAAAACCCTTGTCCCAGGACTTTGGTTACAATACTTAGTTACGTCCCAATAGTTAGGCGAGGGCTGGTGGCTGGAGAGTATTTGTAGAGGAAGTAAAGGGACTAGCAAGTGCGTCTGATGTTCCCCTAACGCCCTCAGTTGAGTGCCACGTGATCTGCAGCGTCTTCGAAGTCCAAGGATTTTTCATCTTCACCACAACGGTACGTTAACCCACGTTCAATTCAAGGTCCTCATAGTTACTATAAATTCTCTAGGGAAACGTTAGATGAATTTATACGCCTAGATAATCTATATTTTTACATGTGTTAACTAATAGTTTAAGTTTTCCATGCCTAAAGAAATTTAGCCGTAAGGCTCAAAACAAAGTGGGAGGGAGGATTTTGATGGTACTTTAGTAAGAACGAAGAACTGAATTATAATTCCCGATCGTTATCATGGAAAAACCCTCCCATGAGCCAGACAACCTTTTAACTAGGGAGGTGGTAGTGTTTCATGTTGAAGTACACGAAAGCCTGCCTGTGACAATTGCAAAATCAGCGTGTGACGTTTCCTGAGTTTGTGGGCGGCTCATCTGACACGGATCCGTTATCCCTACCAAGCCGAACGATGTTCCTTTATGGAAGGGGGTTCCTTTCAGGGTCTAACGTCGCAATACTCTCTACGTTAGAGTCAGGAGACAATGAACTGTGCTAAACTGGTAGCTGAGCACCACATTTTCACTATACTACGAGTAGATCCACTTTTCGAGGCCTTTACAGAAGTAATACCTCTAGGTCTTCCAGAAGGATATTTATAATAATCCCTCTCAGTTGATCCTAGGCCTATGTTGCTTAAAGTATGTCCTAAGAAGGCTACTGTACCAAATTACAGCTTCATACAGAGAATAGCATGGAAATGAGAATATATCAGTTAGATGATGCCCGTCAAGCCCCCTTCCACGTTCCTCTTCCTCTACACAATCCTTATATTAATGTCGTTTTCAGATCAGATGTGACGAACGAATACCTAATAAAATTTTAGTTTTTCGTGTGGATCAAAAATCTAAAGGAAAAGACTCACCCTCCCGCCTGCTCTAATTTTCCTGATTATTTCAGGAGTGACGACTTTTGGTTGCTCAAGGGGTTGCTCAGGCTGAGGGGCCAGTTCAGGGATTTGTGTTGGTCTGCGATCCTTTTCGGATGCCTCTTCAGAACTGGGGCGGGAAACGTGGAGATCCAGAGATTCAGAAGAAGATTCTCCTACTACGTCCACGGATGATCCTCCCTCGCTTTCGTGGTCGCCTTCAGACTCCAATTCAGCCTCAGCTTCCTTCTCGTTTCCCGTCTCGACAGGTCCAGGAACTGCTGCAGCCTGTGCAGGGTCTTTTCTCGCTTTGGAGGCTGTTATGAACACAGTAATTTTATATAACATATAAAATTAATAATATTTACTGAATCTGTATATTGAAATAAGTATATTATCAAATACTAAAACTAGAGCAACAGTATGAATATTTACTAAGATATATAATATATATGACATATTATGGCACTGTCTCTTGTGTCATTGCCGCTCAATGTGGTCTGTCGCCATTGTCGTTTGTCCTACTCAGTCATAACTATCTTTCGTTCAACTTTGTTTTATTTATTTCTTCACCCAACCCACGTAAAACAGATGCAATACCATTTTCTTTGACTTCACCGTGTCCGTTATTCACAGGTGATTTCTTGCTTTTCTCAACGACGCTGTCAACAGCCGCCTCAACTTGCTCCAGCGCTGGTTCCAAATTCAAATCAGGTCCAGGAACTGCCGCAGCCTGTGCAGGGTCTTTTCTCGCTTTGGATGCTGTTATGAACACAGTAATTGTATATAACATATAAAATTAATAATATTTACTAAATCTGTATATCGAAATAAGTATATTATTAAATGCTAAAACTAGAGCAACAGTAAAACAGTATATTTACTAAGATATATATGGCACTGCCTCTTGTGTAATTGCCGCTCAATGAGGTCAGTCGCCATTGTCGTTTGACCTACTCAGTCATAACTATTATATTCATCTTTCGTTCAACTTTATTTTATTTATTTCTTCACCCAACCCACGTAAAACAGATGCATTAACATTTTCTTTGACTGTACCGTGTCCGTTATTCACAGGTGATGTCTTGCTTTTCTCAACGACACTATCAACAGCCGCCTCAACTTGCTCCAGCGCTGGCCCCACATCGCCACTCGTCGCGTTCTGAACGCTATCAGAGTGTGAAGAGGCGCCATTGCCATTAGAGAGATTCTCAGTATTCTCGACCTTGGCGGGTTTGGTTATTGTTCTGCCGACACCATTAACAACAGTATCCATGATGAGAGAAGGCGCTACTGTGGTCTTCCTTGTCACGTTTCGGCTCCTCGCCAAGTTTCGGTCACGGATCTCCTGAAACACCCCAAAACGTGTCAACATTAATAGAAGTACTTTACTGCACGCAAAGGATGACATCAAAGTGAATTCCTCGTGAAAAATTGGGGAGGATGTGCTTGTACGAATCTAAGCTTGTGGGCTTCAATCACACTCGAGATGTTTCGTATGACAAGACGTCGAGTGGCACTGAAAGAAAGAAACTTGGACACCGAAAACATTAAGGCATGGAAACCGAAAAAGTCCAAACTACTCGTACAATCGTGGTTGAACTAAAAGGTGAATCGATCTGAACAGCATAAATTTCTGGAGCACACTATTGCTGCCTTCAAAATTACCATCTATGACGTTTCAGAGTTCACATTTTCCAGAATATAACACAGGTCAACAAATTTAAACTTTTTGAACGTAGCACGGAATGGGGTTTTTGGGTGCGCTAAATCCAAATCTGACTTCATTTTTTCCATCGCACATCCAGTTTTCAAGATATAAGGCTTGACACAATTTTTTATAATGCTCAACCTTAAAATTTTCTGTGCCAACAGTTTTTCGGCGTTCTGGTTTATATAATTTTTAATGTGTGTGGTTTTGTTGACCGTCAGTAACAATGATGTTGAGGGATGTCGAGGGTCGGTCAAATGATCATTCAGATGATCAAATGAATCATTTGACCGACCCTCGACATCCCTCAACATCATAATTTTTAATGCTTTTTGGGGTGGATAATACGAATATTAGGTTGGATTTATGATAAGTTGCGTCATTTTTGTAAAAAAAAAAAAAAAAAAAAAACCGGCTTCATGTGATGCTTGTTGAACTCTCCTTTTCTTCTTGTTATAGGTGGTGTTCTCGAGACGTCACAAACTATCGATATCTCGTTTCTCCCGTGTGTGCGCCATTTTGGCTCGGTCCACTGCGATTCTCTGGTACCTAGTGGTGACTAATCATCTTCGAACATTTTCGGCGGTTTTTAAATTAACAACAACAGCGAATCTGTAATCATCATTCCTCGATAGGTATCTCTGCATCATCGTTGGGCGAATTATCGGCTCAACAATGGAATGAGACATTACTAAAAGAGCTCATATTCATAGTTAACCTTCAACTCGGTTTACTGTGTTTCTTTTTGAAATTTGAGTTTGTGTTCATTGCTGTTTTGACCTTTCCAGCTTTGGACGTACTTTTCCTCTTTTGAATTGCCTAAGTGCGCAATTGTGTAATGCATCAATACGCGGTGCGAATGTTTGGCCTCCCTAAAGTCATCACCAATCAGTGTGAAAAAACTAAGGAACTTTCATCCCAGAGAAGAGCTTTGTGATTGGCCAAAATTAACAGAAATTTAGGCCTGGAACGAAGATGGATGGACGTAAGGGCCGAGTTCGCCAGCGATATTTCACAAATTGTAACTGAATTTTGGTTTTTGAATCGTTTACTTCTTCCAAAATCGTCTTGGTTCTTCCAAACTTCTTCCTAACTGGTTCTATCAAATTATTTTTCCACCATAGGTTTTTTATTTTTCATTTCAACGTGATTAGATTAAAAAAAAAAAAAAAAATGAAATGGTTCTTAAAGTCTCAGCGAGAACTAAAAATTAAAATAGGAGAAGTAGAAGAGGAACGTACTGCAGAGGGAAGTCCATATACTTGTATGCTCTACATGTAAATGAAACGGATGACTACATCGACCTGCAATAGTGCCTGCGAGTTAAATGCGACCTGTAATGCCGGAGATAAATCGGGGAGCAAAACATTCGTCGTACAATAAAAACAAGCCGATTGTCGGTGGAGCAGGAACAACGATAAGATTCAGTGAAAACATTGTGGAGCGATAGTGAAGTAATGGGTACAATAAACACTGATACGAGGGCAGTGAGAAAATCAACTTCAGATTTTACGATAAATTCTAACTTTCGGTGATGAGTTGTCGTGAGAGGAACGAACGGCCAATAACACATCATCAACTAGTTGAGAAATCGGTGGCAATTTTGAATATTTTTAAAGAATGAATGAGCAGCTTTACACCAGATACGGTTTGGTACAGGGTAAGAAGGTAATTTTGGATGTACTCGTATATATTTGGCTGTACTCGGTATTGGGCTGAGAAAAGCACCTGTCACATCCTCTTCGCGACAGACCCTCTAGATCTATGTGATAGAGTTCAACAGCGAAATATATCAAAACCGCTGAAAACCTTGCTATTTTGGGGGACGAATCAACACCTGATGAACCTTTGGTACTCCTTCCTACCTCCGAGATGCCCGTGGGATATGCATTCTGTGACAGGAAGTCTGACAAGAAAACGAAAATGTCATGATTGTTGAAGAGTCTCACTTGGGCAGAGCGTGATATTTTTCTAAAAGTCTTTCTTCTCATGGCTGTTCAATAATTTCAGTTTAAAATTATCACACCATCATTACATTCGATAGTGAACCATCGGAATCGGACAAGAAACAAAAATACCCCCCTCAAAATTTGAAAATTCGCTGGTTTACGTTTCAAGATACGTAGATTTAGCTGAAAATCGAAAAAAAAACAGTCTACTCACATTGCCCAGTTAGCCCAGTGCTAAAATTACAAAATTTGGGTCACAGATTCGGACGTTTCATAACCATAGGTCAATGGGAACGGGTTCAAAACGTGAAAATCAACGTAAGTTTTGGAGGCGAGTTGGAAATTTCCGAAGCAACAAGTCTTGACCATCAGAAATGCGGGGAAAAAACATCAGTTGCGAAGAGATGAAAATGGTGGTAGTAGGGAGATGAAGTGGCCTTGACAATGAATGCACTCAAAAGACCGACCGGGAGCTTTAGCTCTTCGGGAGTTTCTCGAATACAGCTTTCCCTCCTGGGGCCGCAAGAACGCGAGAGTAAGCAGGATCAATTTCTAGGATAGAATTTCAACTGGTCGCTCACTTCCGTTTGGTGCCAAGCGGGTGAAACTACTATTGGAATACCTCGACCTACCAGTGCACTGGGAGTAGGGAAAAGTTCATGAAGTTCTTACTACGGGCAGCAAGTTGTAATTACGACGCCAATTTCGTTGGTAGTTTGAAAGTTAATGAATGTTGAGACCAAAAAGTATCACTACTGGCAGTGGTATGAGTAATGTTTAACCTCACAGTCCAGGTTCGTGTAACCCAACTATAGGCATAGCCCGTTGTGTTGGGTTAGACCACATGCCACGCTGCCAATTTCCCCCTCCTTACATTCCAGAGAACCATTGGTTACGAGTTCATTTTGTTGAGAAAACATGAAGTTGTTGACAAAACTTCTTATTGGAGTGAAGTTCTGGCTTAGTTACCTACGACGAAAATGATGCTGATGTACCTAGCCTAACTACTAAATTATTAAAAACCAATTACACTCTCGCTGATCACGAATTCGACAAATATGCTTGACGACAAATGTGCTTGACAACCTGATGTTATTATTAATAATGCGCATCTTTTTTTATTCGTTAGAAAAAGCAATATTTAAAGAGTTCATCGCGAACTGTTCTTTAATAAGGAGGTATCTTAAATAATGCGGTGGAAGAAAGAGAAAGAGGGAGCAAAAACCTTTTCAAGGTACGTCACATTTTAGCCGTTAGGCTCTAAGCGGAAATCATCCGGGGGTGCAGGGGGCGAAGCCCCCGCCGAGGCGCGCAGCGCCGATTTTTTTTTTTTTTTTAATCGATTTTTGGGCGGCGGATACGCTGGTCAAGTCAAAACAGGGGAAAACGCGGTTTAAAAGGCCTCAAATCGCTGTCGAAATATTATTGTACAGGGGGAAACGAGGTATCCGGTGGGACCTTTTCCGTTTTCGTTCAGCCAGGCCCCTCGGCCTCATCTCGTGCCGTTATCCGATGTTTTTATTCCGCAACCCAATGTGTAGGCCTCAACCAAAAAACTCGAGCTGAAACTCCAAACGATTGTATCAGGCTTTTCAAAATTGCCCTGTGTAAGCCAAAGCCCTTCATCATTGAAAAAGTAGACAAGTACCTTGGTCGAAACTGGTGCGAATTTTTAAATACGATGTATGGAAACACAACTAAATACGCATGATAAGAATCATGCGCAGACCCCATTGCGTCCTTTTGTGTTGGAAAGTAGACGAAGAAGAAGAAACGACCGCGAAACGAGAATGACGGTGGTGTCTGGGCCAAGAGCACTGGAAGCAGACATTCACTAGACTTCTACCTGGTATTGTGGCCATGAGGTGACCAAATGGGTAGTATTAGGGTAGAAGGTAGACCACTTTAGTACGCCTAAATCCCTAGTTCACATACGATAAAATGCTCCGTCAACTAGTTAATGACAACATAACCAACTACGAAAGTGACCTGTCAATATTTTCAGGTACCAATAGGGTCAATGCACCAGAAGTAGCCACCCCTCAACGTTAAATGTTTAAAATAAGGATTTGGCATCCCTTAGAGATTTGAAATTGGCCCCATTTCAAGGCAGGGGGTGTATGCCGCCCTTTCTAACCGGTTCCACCGTAATCGAGTCATCAGTGAGAGCAAAACGTGAGTGATAACCAAGATAACTCGTCAGTTCAACCAAAAACCTGGACTTCTACACATTTCTCACGTCATTCATGACTTTTTTGTTCATTATTTGGTTTCATTATGTCCATTGGTTGTTTCTAAAGGCAGTTCAAGTCTTTTTCAGTAGCATTTCATACAATTTGGGCACTATTTAGAGGGTGTCTGCTACTAGTCCCCAAAATATGGCGAATGTCAGTAGTAGCCATAAAGTGGCTCCTACTAGGTAACGTTGAAAATTAGTAGTTCCAGTAGTAGCCAGCGGATGGCTACTACTAGATGTGATAAAAAATTAAATACAAAATTAATTGTGACATCTCCGATTATTCTCGATTTTTGATTTGTTTGTAGGAATAGACGAGAAATCAGCATGTCTCCTGTAAAAGGTTAGATGTGGGAGGTTAGACACAGAAGAAAACATACTGAAAGCCATCCATCCAGAATTTCGGTTAACAAGGCAGCTAAAGACAACGAGGTGGCAAGGGCAATCTGTATGTGGAATTGAATCCTACTTATATTAACCTCAAGTTCAAATTATTTTCTCAATTCTCGTTGATTAAAATGTGTTTTGCAAGAAACTTCCGAAGGTGGCAACTACTAAAATTGTGTCTGGATTTTGGGGGCTACTACTGGCGAAAACATTTGTCGAATGACTGGTTCAAAAACTCGATTGCATTGAATAGTTTTACAGAAATTTAAGAACAGCAAACCAACATTAAATGTTTTTGAACCAGTCATTCGATAAAGCATATGTTGAGGGATAGAACACAATCAAGCGAGAAAGAAACACGGGAAAATTTTGAAACCACGACGTACAATCCCAAACTGAGTGGCTACTGCTTGTACATTTGCCCTACTGTATCAACAAAATTATCACATTTCTCGTACAAGAACGATTCTACCAAGAAGATACGTAGCATACTCCATGATCGATTTCATGAGTTAAATTGATTTATTTATTTATTATACGGGCAAGCCCAATTACATTCATACATGGTGGTACATATTCGAGATTCTTAAAAAGAAAAGAAAAATGAAATGAATTGAAGAGAAAACTAATACAAACCTTCTAAAGGAATCGAATATAGGAAAAGAAAAACTGAGGTTCAACCAAACGAGATAAGGGAGGAGGCAACAAGAGTCTTCCAAGTTCGTTTGGGAGGAATGGAAAAATCGAACTGAGGGTTCATAGATAAAAGTCGATCGGTTTATGAATGTTGGTGTTCCGGGTTCATAGATCGTGAATGTTGGTGTCCCGAGCTTCCAGAACAAACGATCTGCGACCAATCAATAATGAACAAGTCACTTTCAATTACCTAAAGCTATTAACGATCATCAGTGGGCCATGAATCTCTGTTTTGAATTGCATCACTACTTTCTCAACTAAACTAATGTCAGGTTCCTAGTAATAGTACGAGTAGGTAGTACCTTGCAGTCGTTCAAAACCAATTTTTATTCGTCGGTAAATTAGAAATAGAAGATTAAAATACAAAAATAGCTCGGGTACATATAAGCACTCTTTTTTCCTTTGAAACTACTAACCATGCAACCTGTATGAAAAAAGCGACAGGTACGCGTAGATGATTACTAACACAATATTTAATATTATTAACTATCACCTACACTGGGGCCAGTCAGACCAGTTATTAATGAGAATAGCATACAAATTGGCTCACCTTGAACCTTGCAAGTCTATGAAGAGGAGTTAGCGGCTCTACAACCTTTGCTCTGGAATTGGAAGACATCACAGGAATTAGCAGGCAACTCACGAAGTACAGAACAAAGAACTTGGATACCTACAGGGGAAGCTGAATTTTCATTGACTGTACGTAAATGAGAAAGGAAAACAGAATAAAATTGGACGAGAGTGTTGGAACATCGCCCGGGAAGCGGGCAGGCAGAGACTAGAAAAACAATAAAATTACATTTTATCAAGACCGGTTGAGTGAAGTGGGGGGGAAGAAAATACCTCGGATGAGACTTGTGAGAAGAGACCGGGGGTTGAACGGTTGACGATCCTCTCGTTTTCACCGGGTCGACGGGGCGAGTTCCGTCCATCGCGGCACCATGTTTATGGAAAATGTTAATAGTGTGAGAGGAATCTGTTAATTAAATGAAACACCTCGCACTTGGCAAGAGACGGCGATAATCGAATCTGAAGTTGATATTCTCAACGCACACACAAAGGAAAATGTTCGCGTCTATACAACTTGGGGCTTCTGATCGAAATGGCGCCTTAAACAGGGTTGCCGCTTGTGTTTCCGCATTAGATGCAACTTCAGTGTGTGGACTTCCTCCACGCCAACATACAGTATCCATGCAAAGGCCCACTTCAGTAACCTTAAAAGCTGACTGTTAGAGTGACGCTAAGTACCAGTTCTACCTGTAACGCTAGTGTTGAAGTAAGTACTTCAAGTGCTTAGTGGTGATATAACGCGTTATTATTTTCCGTAATATATTATACTCACGAGAAATTACCTATTTCTAGATTCCACCCGATATCGAAACGCATTACCAACAGTTACTGGCAAATCAGTTCTTCGAACATGGGGTTTTCTTGAACTAAGAAGGGGTCTACCAGCGGTTGTTACGTTTTTATTTTGTTAAAGATATGGCTCGACACATCAGTGAAGGTGGCACGAAGTCGAAGAGCCAGCTAAACAATGAGGAGAACAATCCTTGTTGGAAGGTAAGATTCGAATTCAACTGCCTACCAAGAGAATAGGTACAATTTGCCTCATCTTGTTCAGTAAACGATTTGTCTCATCAGTAAGCGATAGTTTAGTTATAACTAAATACTCCATGAGATGTATGTGTAAAGCTCCATGAGATACTCCATGAGATGTGTGTAAAGCTCCATGAGATACTCCATGAGATGTATTACCTATACCCCATGTCTCATTGGGGCTCCTTTGTACGATCAAAATGTGTGTCCAAATAGCGAACGCCCATTTGCACGACTAGGCGACCATTTCGTACGACCAGGCGATCATTTAATACCAGGTGACCATTTAATACTGTAAATACAGAATGACTACTATGGGACAAACTCAAGGAATCAATTCTACAGCTAATTTGCAACAAAAAGTGCCTCCTAGAATTGTTCATTACTCAACTAAAAAACCCGATTTATTCCACTTTTGAGATTTTTTCGTGTTTTCGACCTTGTCTCAGTAAAACAGCTCTAATTCCTTTAAATTAATATTAATAGGCTACTCAATCAATAAACTAAATTAAAGTTCACTTATTTTGAATTCGGAGGCTCCTTGGAACATAGGTAGTACCTACACTTTTCCGTACCCTGGTTACAATGATATGGAACGGTTGTAACTGGTCACAGAGTGTCACCATTCGTTTCAGCGTCAAAAATGCATAAATTGCGATACCGAACTCACTTCCATTAAGGAAGTTGGCTTTTGGTGGAAAACGTTGATTTTCACGTAAAAACCCACGTTTTCTGGACTCAAAACGCCAATTTCTCCACCAAATTTCACTTTGAAAATCTTTTTTTCTTATACCACTGGAAAGCCGAGATGCTGGGCAAGTTTTCCCCGAATAGTATGCACCGAAAAAACCCCGTACGGAAGAAAAACCGGTGATTTTCAACTGTCTTGAAAAATCGGATTTTATATCAGGGAGATAGCAAATTTAACGCTCTTTCTAATGGTGTTCTCAACTTTTATTTTATATATTAATTTATGACAGTTGGAGCCGTTTTACTGCACGGAAGAGTGTTTGAGTACTTTTTCCGATACTACAGAAAATATTCGGTACCAGTACTGGTATCGAAAGAAATATTCTATACCAAAAGTATTCAGTATCGAAAGAAAATATTCGATTCTTTACTCTTATCGATAGGTATCGCAAGTCACTAGTCATTCTAAAATAGATTCTAAAATCTGTGAGACGAAAAACATTTTTTTACATTTAATGTAATGTATTTTGGAACACTTCCCAGGGTGCTATGACTCTTGAAATGAGTAGAATCTACTGATATTGTTAATTTTTAATAAAGGATACCTACAGTAAATCATAATTGTAGCAATTGCTGCCATAATACAGTTGCCAGACAGCAATAATGGAATTTGCTGTTTATTGAATAATCGTTACAAATGTCAGTTAAGGTCTGCTAGGGGTTTTTCAGCAGTACATTTAGTGCGAGTGCGCTCAGCCAATAATAGGCATTCTTGTTGATGAGTGGAATTTGTTTTATTGACGAATAATTAGAATATTCAACAATAGGGAAAATGGGGGGGAGCTATGGTTTTCAGTAAGAAAATAACAGGCAAATCCATACTCATATAGGTCTCCTATAAGCATCCAAACTTCCAGGATTTTCATATAGTTATGGGATGTTTTGGTATCGGTCTTTACGCATTTTGTAAAACGTATAATAGAATTGGTTGTATATATTTTCCAATGTACGTCTCTATTTTGCGGAATATTTGGCAAACCTTTAGAATCTGATTTGACCCACTCATGATTCCGTTTCTTGCTTTCAGGAGCATCACGTGTCTTTGAAATGTATGTCAGACAACAATTACAACTCGGAATCGTGCCAGCTGCATTTCCAGAACTACAGGACCTGCCGAGAATTTTGGGTACGTTTAACATGGTACTTGGCGAGTATTAATGCTTTACACAGCTTTCGTGTGTCTCAAGATCTTAATAAAATGGTGTCGAATACGACCGCTCGTCAGAACTATGCGTCACATACAAAATTGGATATTAAGACAAAACAAACTCATTGCAGTTCGTATAAATTGGTTTATTGCACTTCATTGAGTTTGTACTAGTGTAGGTACGTACAATTTCTTATGAACTCCTGTGTGTTTCTAAATCTAATGTATAAAAACGGTATAAACGCAGCAATAATGTGATCGCAAAACGAATGAAATTTTAATAACAATATTTTAAAAGTGTGGTGTACCGGAAAGATTGTTACTAGTCAGTGATCAAAATTACAGGAACTTGACTTGTCATAAGATAGCTGATAAAACACCGGTGATACCAGGGGCGGAGGGGGGTCAGAGCCAAAAATCGGCAATACCCTACTAGTTGTCTGGGAGAGTAGAAGCCCAGCCTTATCGCCTTGGCCATAAACCTTTCGGCAGGATATCTCGATTTTCAAGGTAGTGACGCCTCGCAAATTTCGAGGGGTTACTCAATAGGTTCGCACTAAGGCTGAGTTCGAACATGGAAGGCATTGGCGTGCGAAAAGTGTTATTAAAAAAATGTATCCTAGATTTCACATATGGAGTGCTATAATTGCTCTTTTGGTATCACAGTCACTAATTCGTCCACCCAAGGGTGGCTCTTTCGTACCTAGATTTTGATCAAGCTCGCTCTTTCGTCAGGCACCGATTCAATTCGTATGTCTATAGAACAAGATGGGGATAAAAAACCAATGACATAACCTTCAGCAAGAGTATTGCCGCTTGTGATAGCATCAATCGGATTTGTATTGTATCATTACTGCTGAGGAGCACCCTCAGATTATTACTGTTTAGATCAAGTATCGAACCAAGTAGGGATCAAACCATGTAGGTTCCTAATCATGGAACAAGTTTTTCGGACAAATGTATATCTATATCGAACTGTAACACTGTGTACATATGAAGAGTCCAGAGGAGAAAGGGGTGATATCCATTTTTCGTTTTTGAGTTAAGGCTGGCAACATGTATCCCTCAAAGAATAGTTTCACGTGAGCTATCAAAACATTGAAGAAAGAATGTATCTCAGTAAGAAATTAAGGTTTGAAAATATCATGATATGATATTATAAAGGGGAGAAAGGGGCTGTCCATCGGAACTGGGAAAAAATGGGCTATGTCGGTGGACCGCACGTGTTCACACCTTTCAATCAGTTCATATTGCCATCAAATCTGTATAGAGACCTCGATCACCTTGAACAGTTTTGTAGCTCAATGAAGGCAAGGCGATATTACGAGGGACTATCTCACATTGCAAGAAAGAACGAGTAAAAACAAAGAATAATAATGAGAAGGAAAAGAAAAAACTGTCAGCAATATAAACAAGAATTGTCATAAATTATCAAGTTTCCCGTTTTTGGTTTATTTTTTTATGTCGTGATGGTGAAAGCCATTATCGCCCCCTTTCTTCCGTATTTTGATGGACATCACCCTTTTCTTCCCTGTTACGTTGGAGTTTTGGTTGAATAAAACGCTTTAATTGATGGTACGTATTTTATTTTCAATTCTGATTATTCATGTGCAGTAATTACTAGTTTAGGAAACCACTGGATCATTCAGCAGACATGCAAGACGCGTACTAATTTTGCTGACTTTCAAATTCGTTTATCTCGAAATCAGAAAATATGGATATCACCCCTTTCTCCCTTGGACTCTTCATATGTCTATTATAATAATTATAATAGACATATGAAGAATTATTCCTTTTTCAATTATTATTGGCAAAAGTGGTGAGTGGTAACTGAAATAGATGACATATTTTTTACATGGAACCGATAAATTTCTGGTAAAAATTAAATCTCGTGAGCTGTTATTATCTCTTGAGATGTAGCATTAGCTCTTTTTATTGCTCGATACACCCACTGTTTTGTTCGTGTTTCAGTTAGGACTCCACTGGGACCAGGTTCAGCCATACCAAACTCACTTGAATATTCTTGTATGAACTGAACTGACCACAATTTGAAACTAGTTGGAATGTGGACGGGAGGAGTGAAGGGGGTCAGGCGGGGAGTGATTAGTAGTTTGGGCCGGGTGGGGGTAATCTTACACATCTTACCTCCTCCAAACCCAGTAGCGCCTGTAAAAACGTGTTCCATGTTAAAATACTGCACAGAAGAACAGCTTGACCAATGCTGGAATTATTTCAAACGCAGTCATTGATACGAGCATCGACATAAAAACTACTCTCTTTACCGAAAAGTTTTGCAAACACAAAAACTATGGAAATAGGTTAGGTCATGACACCCCCCTCCCTCTCATAAAAGTCTGGATCCGCCCCTGGTGACACCAGATCATTTTAACCTAATTTGAAGTATAGATTATTGATAGAGTCGTTTATCGATCAAACCAAGTCATTAATCAAAAATACTTTACTGATTTAGAACGAAGTGCAGCGACTACGTCGAATGAAGGGCATCCGACCGTTACTCCCTCCGCTTGAAGAACGGAAGATAATCAAAACCAAGTTTATGGAAACTGGAGAAATAATTATTTAATCGATGTATTATATAAAAACATGTAGGTAGGCTGTATTTTAAATACAATATATTGTACAGTGTCACAAATATATTGTTGATCAATTGTTGATTGTTGTGAATTAAAAACTTCTAGTTTCGAGCTTTGTTCTTTGTTTTGACCAACAAGAAATTCAATTTTGGCGAATTTTCGCCGACGTGTTGTGTAGGCACTAAGGACGTGATATTTGATCATTTGTTTAGAGAGTTTCGATTTCAACTCATCGGATAATAATTACAGAGTTCCTCACTCGAAAATACTGGTATTTGGTCGTTACTAATCAAATAGATCGAGCGGTAAAGTGCCGTTTTTACGGGCTTCTTCGACGTTTTTGTAGAAATCCGTAAAATCGACGTAGGGCCGGATTTCTGTAGGGGCAGTGTTCATTGACCTTGTCGAAGATGAGATCGTGTCGTCCATAGTATCACTGGACGTGGCCACTGAAACAAGTCAAGTTCATATTGAGTTGTTTGTTGCGATGTTATAATCCAAGCGAACAGTGAAGAGGGAGAAGGCAGTCTCGATCAGAGGTCGAATCCACCATTATTTTTAAGGGAGCTTCAACTTCAAATCGACAGGTACTTATTATTGAGTCTCCTCCATCTCCACGAAAACATGAAATTGACGCAATTTGTGCATTGAATAGAGAGTAGTATCAATGATCGAAGCTAAATACAATCAAATTTCTAGCGAATCTCGTGGTTGCCAGTTATATTCCCCCAGTGGCCTTCAATACACCCAAAAGATGAATGGATTGATCAAATGGTAACAATTTTATGATTGTTAACACGTTGACTGCCAATTAGACCCAAAATGGGTCTAGCAAAACTCTCACGTGAGGCCATAAGACCCAATGTGGGTCTAGGATGTCACCTACACCTTTATGAGGGTTCATCGCTGCTAGCGGCCTTTTTTGAGAGAACACGAAATGTATCTCAGTTCTTGGTATTTATAGCATCTATTGCAAATATGTTGGGAGTTTATTCACAGTCATGGAAGAAGTGGAACCACTTATTCCACATTCACAATTCACTTCGAATTGGTAGTTGCTCTGTTTACTTCAAGAAGGCTGGTTTGCTTGATTATTATTGATTTCACTAAATGCCAGAAGAGAGTTCAATAAACAGTGACATTTCTTTGTTTTTCACAAAGGACTTCCATATTTGTACCTTCAATCTTATTTTGGGTCTTATGGCCCCGAGACATGAATTCCTTCTTTGGGGCCAATAATACCAAAAATGAGTAACCGAAAAACGGTTATTTTTTATTTTATTTTTTTTATGTAAAATATGGACAAATGTCACATTTGGACGAATAAATGCAACTTAAAATACCTAGTTATTTGAAAGTGGATAAGATTTGGATTCTAGATCCTTAAATTACGTTTTAGCCCTCATTAACCCCTACTATATTATTATATCTCCCCATGATTCTATGAAGGTTACATTCATAAAAACGTTGTGATATTTCTAACAATTCACACACTACGAAAGCTTTCAAATACAGACACGGGCATAGGTATGTATGCAGGCACTAGGAAAACTTCAAAACTACTAAAGGCCGGTTCATTAATGCCATTCAAACTGGCAGTTAAGACATAGTTTTCAAGCTGATTCTGGTTAGCATATGAACAGGCGTTTATCAAACTATGGGAAGAGCTGTGTAGCATTAACGGGTCATTGGAAGTTTTTCAACTAGGAATCTACGGTTCTAACACATCAGTTTTTAAACATTCTTCGATATTTTTGTGAACTTCATGTATTCGTCTGGATCGTACTGTGTTTTCAGTGAAGCAAAGCACGTGGAATCGGCGACTAACCTGCGGAAACAGAGAACGTTCCACAGGCTGCTATACTGATTATAAAGTAGGCGTTATCCTAGTACCTTCTATCTGTTGATTTTTAACTTGGCAATTAATAAACCGACCCTTAAACATTGGCCTTGAGCTCAAAACATAAGCTTTAATGCTAGATTATTTTTCGGACAGTAAAATGCAGTGGGGAATCAACTAGGTAGTTCACTAGAACACTCTAATTTCTGCGTTGTCAGCTGAAGCTACACACGAAAAGAAAAAGTCCCGAAACCAGGGGCTTTGGACTTTGTATTTAGCAGAGAAATGTTGTAATTTTTCTTCAATCATTTTCTAAATGCACAAACCATATTGAAGAACGCAATTGATTATTAGTCTCTCAGTCAGGCCTCCTATTTCCAGCACCCTTCAGTGGCTACTTGTGGAGGACAGAGGATGTGGGAGATTTGTGTTGGAGGGTTTGGAGTGACACCCGATTATGGCGTTACAATTTGAAAGGTCCAAAACTTCACGGAAAAATTGTCGAAATGAGCTGACAGTTTGAGCGTGAGTGTGGGCTTATGGTTAACAAGGTTGGTCTTTAACAAATAAGGCCGACTGGAGGAGAAGAACAAGTTTTCGTTTTGTAGAAGAAAAAATCCTAAAGATGTTGGTATGAATGTATTTCTCCACTAAATTAAAACTCTTGCTATAAGGAAATTGCTCTGAACTTGTTTTTTCTATCACTCATACCGGGCTATTCCGTGATTTGTTATAGGTAAAAACAAATTATGGTGCTTTGTTAAATATGTGTGGACGATAACACAAGTGGCGTAGCACATTAGGCGTAAAAAGTTAGGTTCTTCAAAATTAATGTTAGATGAGATCAACCCACTTACTCGAAAGAGAATCGAGATTGAATGGATCTAGAAACAAACAAGTCAAAAGATGAGAAAAGAGTCCTTAGAAAGGATTCCTTTGTTCAGTCTCGTAAAAAGCTCTGTGGTGGAACCCTTACCAAGCTGCGGTTTGAATCGACCACAGCCGTTATCCGGTTACCAGCCACCAGCTAGACAACTACTCCATGACACTCAAGGTGCCAGAATCGTTACAATGGTGACGTCGACGTGATGTCATTGAGGGGAGGGCAGGTGGTAGTCCCAGATTCAGTTTTGAACTTGCTGAATACAGTCAGATGTACTTAGGGGACCTTGTGCTATGCTGGCCTTGGTCTCTGGACTATGGGGGAGAACATAGATTCACAGTGAGCCACATCTGTTGCCACCTCTGATCTCGATCAAACTAGAGATCTTGGAAGAGTGAGTCTAGTGGACATGTTCTATACAATGTATGTCATCTACTGTCATTTCAGGCACTCGTAGACCTTGAAATGGAGACTAATACCTCCACCACATCACTGAAGGTTCCAGAATCTCAACACTCACACTTCTAAGTCCATGCTCAGCGTAGCCTGAGGTCCACATTTACATATACTTGGCAAATACAGTGCTGGGTAGAGATGGGATGTCGAAATTGAAATGTGTACCGAGATCAGCGAAGAATAACAATATTGTAGGGCAGGAGGTAGTTCCAAATTCAGTTCTGGACTTGTTGAATACAGACTGTTGTACGTAGGGGACCTCGGGCTATGCTGGCCTTAGGGGGAGAACTTTGATTCACTGAGCCACTTCTGTTGCCATATCTGATATCCACCAAACTAGAGATCTTGGAAGAGTGAGTCTAGTGGACATGTACCTACCAAATATCTATTGTCATTTCAGGCACTTATGAAGCTTGACATGGAGACTAATCACCTTCACCGCATCACTCAAGGTTCCAGAACGTTAACACTCACACTTGCTCACAACACTCAACACTCTCACTTCTAAGAACATGGTCAGCCTGAGGTCCACATCTACCTGTACTTAGCAAATTTCGTATTTATACGATGCTGGGAAGGGATGGGATATTGAAATTACTATATCAGCGAAGAATAACAATATTGTAGCGCCAAGAAAATATGGGTTGAGAACCATCTTCAGGGTAAGTTTCAGCATTTATTTCAGGGTGATTACAATCCCTTTCTATCACCCTTTAGGTTGAGTAAGGGAACTAAATAGTTAATAATTCAGTGTCCTCCTACTGTCAATATCTATTCTACAGCTATTTCAAATTTTGTAAAATATTTCGGTTGGGAGTAGTAGCAATCGCTTACCCTCCCCTCATTGAAGTCACGTCGGGATCACCAGAGTGAGGATCCTTCTCACGATCCCCCAAATAATTGTGATCCTGATTCCTCCCACGTTGATACTCTACTTGAGCCAATATCACACAAAGTGTGGTGTACGTTCGACCGGCTCGTTACGCCCACCAAACGTCAATTAATGTTCAACTTGTGTCAACACTTACCAAGCATCGATGCATTGGCCATTGGACAATTGAAGTTTCTTACAATCAACGAGATGTCATCACGACTTCGAACTTCAGACGCAGCTCCAGAGAAGTACATATCTGTGTGTTTCCTCACCACTTTGTCCACAATGGCTTGAGCTACTCCAGTGAGAGTGGTTTGGTTCTTGAACTAAAAAATGCAGAAATACGATGAAAGCAGATCAGTATCGCGCTGCATGTATTATACACGTCGACATATTCAAATTTTCACAAATATAATATATTATATTCACCGAAATCAATGAGATGGGCTCAAAGAGGAAACTCAGACTAAAGTATAGGAATGTTGAAGACACCAAGTTATGTGCGTTACAGTTCATCTTAATATCATTGCACAGTTCTCCAATAAAAACACCAAGTGCGAGGTAGCATTTGATAATGTATGGTATCAATGATTATTCAGAGTAAAATATGAATACGAGAATTCTCAACTACTGAGGAAACTAAATAAGTCCCGTACTGTATTAAATACAGTACGTGTATAGCAAATTTTGCTGTACACAAGAGATCTACCAGTATCAACTTACAGCAACTTTTGCTGATGGAAACTCCACCGAGTAAACTACAAGCTATCAACAATGTCCTTAGCTGGACGAAGCGATAGTGGATGAAGTTGAACGAAACCAAATATATCCATACAAGCTTTACGAATCTGTAATCCCATTAAATCGTATAATCTCGTAATCATTAGGTACCACATATGGATGAGGCGAAATACCTTGACATGAGTCACGATTGCAAGTTGAGGTAGAGAAAAAGAAGGAAGAGCTTAATTTAAGATTCAGAAAATGTGCTGGCTGGTAGAAAAATGCTCTTAGCTATCAACCCAGAATAAGTTGTTACCTTACCAAAGCAAGTAATGAAACCAATCTGGACTTATGGGAGCCAACTGTGGGGTTTTACAAATAAAAGCTATATGGAACCCATAAAATTATTTCAAAATAAAGTTCATCGTCGAGGCACCTCGGTATATAGCGGACTTGGTATTGGAGGAAGAGGAGGAGAAGAGATGATCTCCAACCAGGGAACTTAGGAGATCAGGTGAAGATAAGCTAGAGGCAGTGAGAAGAGCGCGTGACACCGCCTAGTGATCGATCCCACTCTGAAGTAATGCTGAACAAGTGATAAGGCCAAAAGGATAATAAGGTTTTAGTGAGTGAAATCTCACACGGCTGCTGAGTGCGGACCCTCCTATGAGAAAACATGCGATGGAACACGAACGTCGGCACCACAAATATCCAAACGTTGAGGCATTAAAACTACTGGACAAGAGCGGTGGCGTACGGAGACTGAAGAGGACCAAACATGTCACAACTCCCTACGTGTGGTGGATGTGGGTACTGCAGTATGGGCTGATACCATAGGAGGTAAAGCGATAGCTCCACAGACCCCTTCTCTGAAGCGGGCCTCCAACTGGATTGGCATCTGGGGAGTGGATGAAAGCCAGGAGACTTAAGTCTTATCTGGAGTCCCTCAACCGGTAGTATGATGGATAGTATTTTGTAGATGGAGGGCGGGCTGAATATAGATACTGGTCTATAGAACAAAAAACGCTCTGAAGTATCAGAAAAGAAATTGCTAGATGCCGAGAGGCAGTTGTATTATAAGTAAACCAATTATAAAAAAGCACAGTTGACTATGATAGGTCTGACGATTCCCGAAACTGGTCTCCAAGGGAAACAACTACTCCATTAGCGGAGGAGCTATAATTTGTCTAAATCTCCTGCCAGTCCCAAAAATTCTTTGTTCAGAGTGATTGCAACACTTTCTCATCACCCTTGCAGGTGAGCCCTAATAACGGCTGAAGGCCAAACACTTCAGTTGCTCTCGAGATTGCCACGAATACCAAATTCGAAATAACTCACTTCCTCAAGTGCCGTTTGTATAATGAGAGTATTGACTTGAGTAGTTCCTGTTGCTTCTTCAAGCGACTTGTAAAGACCATCAGACATTAACAGCAAGAACCTGTTGTGAAGCAAAAAGAGAGTAGGTGAGATTTGAATGGTAAAATAATGGTAGATTTAGGTAGACATACTTTCACACTTATACACGTTCTACCTGTACAACTTGGGTACATTCACAAGTGCCTTATGTGAAGAATGACAAGGATTGTGCAATTTGAGAAAATAAATGGTATTGAATATTTGAAAATTCGCAGCATAAAAATTGACATGTCCAAACCTGCAGGACTCGTCTATTTCGATGCCGCCTTGAATTTCGGGTTCAGCAATAATGGGCTCTTCCACTGCCGATGCGAGTTCTTCAAATTCTCTAAACGCTCCCTTCACAAGGAAATTCCCGATACAACGAGTTGTATGTTGATTCGCGAGTGTTCCTGGAAGATAACTGAGTATCATCTATTACAGCTCATATCTTAATTTAAAGATGAATAAGACCGTTTCGCAGTATTTTTGTACAGTCAGGAGGTAGAAGGAATATTATGATAATCAACGTTTATCACAGGAGGAAGACCAAGCGTAAATAATATTCCGTTAAATGCTTTTGTAGCTTACGGAGGCCTTTAGGGATGGACAACCCAATTGTTTCTAGTCGCAAAATTTCGTCTTCATTGGATAAATCGTGGTCTACCGACAGTTGTTGCATCTTGTGGACGCCGTGTTTATCAGTCTTGCAGAGCAGCACCCTCGTGTCTCCAACATTAGCTACGTACAACTTATTGTTCACAATTAGAGCTACAGCTGCCGTCGTGCCACAAGAAAGTTGCCGGTTGAGTTTATTTATGCTATCGACCTGTTGGAGTGGAAAAACGGTGTAAGTATATGATAGGTAGTTTATAGTACAGCTGTACCGGTGTTAGCGAATTTTTGAAGAAAATGATTAAAATTTTTAAACCTCGACTTTACGAAAACGTTTTATAGAAAAATACGTTTCAGACTATCCTGAATTCACTGCAAAAAGATAAATCGTATGTATATTTGGCAGTGAATTCAGGAAAATTCGTTTCCATCCATACTGAATCCATTGCCAAAAGGCACCAAGTATAAGTATATATTTATTTATATATTATTTTAGATTGGGGAAACAAATAGAACAGATAAAACTCACATATACTCGTCTGAACGTTTCGCACCAAGCGTCGTCGGCAGACTGACCCTTGGTTATATATTTATGTGTGTGTCACTCCGGACGTTAACTCTTGATAGAATTGAGATAAAAAGCTCCAATTTGCACAAAGAGTCCGTCTTGTCAATTGAAAGGCCAAGTTTGTAGATGGGTAGGATCGGGTCACTCTAAGAGGGATTTTTGGGGAGTTTTAGGGGGTGGGGGGAATTATCCATAAATTCCCAAAATGAAACAGTCTGGCAAACGACACCCCATTTTAAAGAGTTTTTTTAAACGCTGAACACGAAGGTGAAATCAGAATTGCGATATCAATGGAGACATTTTACATAAAACCAGTTATTTCTTCGAAAATTTGCTCTTATAGCAATGCTGTATGACTGTGGATTTGTTTTTGAATTCTACTAACAATGTCTGGGTATCTCTGGTAGATGTCGTATGACATGAGCCCCTCCGGTATTTGGTACTGGAACGCAGCTCGTTGGGCGACTTTGTCATCCAGTGACTGAAGGTAGTTTTTTTCGACAGAAAGAAAAGCTTGGCTGAAAAGACGAAGATAAAAACTATTGGAAATCAAACACTATCAACTGAAAATCAAAATGTCCCATTGATTTCTAGGTTCAATACATTCATGCATATGATGAAATTACCTCAATGTTTCCTTGATCTCTTGATCCCGAACTTTCCCGGTGAGTTGCCCGAGGAGTAACTCTGCTGCCATCCCTTGCACGGCAAATTCTGCCGCTTCGACACCATCGTTTCCATCGAAAACGCCGTACAAGTATATGGAAGAGGGCTCCTCGCTGCTACAGACGTGGATGCATTTTTCCTCGAAGACCCCGCACTGCCTTTGACCGTCCTTCCTGTAGACCTGATTGGTGGCGTAGCCAACCCCTGGGTTGACATATAGATAATTGTATGTTATAAATTGCGTTTTACAGCCCGTACATTGAGTTCAGAATAAAGCTTGGTAGTGGGAACCTGTGCGGTTTATTGAGAAATATTTTTAATAATACAGTTTGCAGGGCAATTACAAGAGTTTTGCATGTGTGTGTTCCTACGCATAAGTGTTTTGATTGAAAATCGAAGATAATAAACCAAAAGAGAACCATAAAAGGTAATTAATACGCCCAAAATACAATCTGTTACCCACCTAAAGGATAGGAAATATTGATATTTTTAAAAATAATATTTGGCTGGTTAACCGAGGGCGAGAGGGGAAGTTACGCCATAGTTTCGTACTCTCTGTTGATGGGTAACGGTGTCTAGGAGTGGCTCAAATGAAGAGGTCAATCGAGACATAGGACGAGGGCAATTACTACTTCCCAATCAAAGGCCCAAAACACTAGTATTTAATTTACAAGTAGAGGTAAAATATCATATATTAGTATTTATGATTCCTCACCTGAATAGCGGCAGATTGGTAAATCGTCAGTCCAGCTGTGAGCTTCAGAGAAGTCATCCCTAGGGACTTCCATCACTCCTGTCGCCGGCATCTGAATTAAGAGGTTTAAATCTATAGTTTTATACCATCTATTTACATCTGTAATAAACATACACTTCACCGCTGACACGACCTGTTGTTTAGTTTTCTGTGATCAACTTTAGGTAAAGAGTAAAGCGATTCGCCATCGTGTTACAATTCAATACATTACAACCCGCTCGGTGAGCTATAAATAGATATTGTTGATAGGGCCAACTCGTGTTTTTTCATATTACTGGCTGTAAAATATAAAATTGTCATTATGAAAAAGGAGGTACCTAAATACCTACTTGGTTTACCAAATGTTGGATTTTTTCCAACTGTCTGGCGGTCAGCCTATGTGTTAGTGGTAAGTTGAGTTTCAAGGGATCTGATCATAAACCTCATCGCGTTCTTAGAAACTTAATTCCATACTATAAATGAAATAAACTTGATAAATTGATAGACTTATGCAATTGGCTTTGTTCTGTACATGCTTTTAAAGAACACTTGAAATAGTCAAAAGACGGACTTTTACAGTAAGCCGCGAGTGAAATGAATTGATTCAATGAAAGTACGATCATGTCATTCTGTCGACCTACTTTCCAAACAACACCCATGTACTTAGCTTCAAGTGCTTATGTAAACAATTCTTTCTTTATGAAACATGGGTGAGGATTTCAAATTAAAATCGTAAGTCCAAGATTACCTTCAGAGAACTCCTGACAGTAAACTGTAGCATTTCATCAAAGGAATCCTTTCCTACCAGGCATAATCAATTCATGAGTCACTAACTTGGAAAGTAGCTTTCTGGTTTTACCAAAAAATTATGAAAGCTGTCGTTTTTAGGAGAGAATACTAAACACGCACGACAGATAACAAGCGCAAAACCTCCCGTGGAAGTTTTTGAAGTATCCATGTGGTTTGCCTCAAGATGGATCGTCAATGCTGGGCCAAAAATTGCCATCTTCACGACTTCTTTTGTGACGTCATTCAATTCTATCTCTGTCCCACTTCCAATTTTTAAGTTGTTATCTTTCTCTGTCCCTCTTTGGTGTTATTTCTCTACTATCCATGGTTCACTGCTTGTTCAGCGTTTCTGTCAGTCTTTTCAGTTGGTGAGGGTCTGCCAGTCTCTAATTGGCATCCTTTGTTTTTTTTTCCGTGTAGCAAATCAGTTCTGAGCTTTTCTGTTTAAAAACACTCCGAATCATGGCTAGCGGTCGACTCAGCGTAGCTTTTAAAAAACTCGTTCAGAAAAACTCTGCCCGCAGCTTTTTCGGATACTCCAGGGAAATCGCCCAGCCGCTCAACCGAGAACCGGAATGGACCACTCCAGAAAAGGCCGTTTGCTGCATAGAATCTGGTGAATCTTGATTATACTACCATGTTTTTATTGCCATGATGCTATTGATAGTTCGGTTGAAGTAAACTATTCTCACGTGTAAAAAATGAATCGGGACGTCTATTTAAGAGCCTAGCTTCTCCATGACTTGGCTAGATTCACTAGTAGTCACTTATCTGCTTCAGTTTTGATGAATGAACTGTTATCGCTACTTCTCAAACAAACATGGTTGCTCGTGAAATACTTCATTTGCTTCTTTGTACGTGAAGTATTCAGCTTATTTGCAATAATTGACAGATAACGGAATTCTGCGGATATGGTTAGTCTATGGTAAGCGGATTTTAACGTAATTACCGCCTCACCATAATGAACCTTGATTATAACATGATGGAGGACTACAACTATTACTACAATATAAATTTGAACTTGCAGTATTTGTGGAAGGAGGCGCGGCTTTACCCGATTTAGCTGACCTTGCCCTTATTCCGATTCGGTGATATTCGATGGTTATATTTTGCTCATGTAATCATTCATCCGGGTCTAGAAATACATTGGGGGAATAGGCCCCGCGTATTACGTTCCTTCTACACCGGGCATTGTTCGACCTTGGAAGCTTGTTAGAAGAGGCTTTTTAACGTCGCTATACACTACTCGTGCGTTTGATCTTATCACTTCCAAATCGTAAATACCACCGAGAATTTCCTTTCTCCCGAACCTCAACAAATATTCGTTCTTATCGGTTCTTCACGCATTCTTTGAACCCTCTCATATCAGGTTTTATCTCTAATCTTCTGTTTATTGAACAGAATTGGGTAGGGTATATAGTTTTTTTATTGTAATTTCTTATACCTACTTGTATAGTTTTTTTGTTGTAATTTCAGCGGGGTTGCTTTAGGTAATGCAGTAATTAAGAAAGAATATTGGTAGAAATTACGCTTCAGGTGTGAAGAGGAGGTTCGCCGTTCACATGAACCGGAATATGAGGAAACTGGGAGCAATATATTGGTCCTTCGTGATGTGGGAGGGTCGACTTTGAACTGTAGATCTGTAAATGTAGGAAGAGAACTAGATTTTCGAACCAGTTCTAAGCAGAACTCCTTCCGTATCAATATCCCATGATGACACAATCACGTCATTATCAAGAAAATTTCTTCTCGGGCTGACGACGCTGTAAAGCGAAAATTTCCACTTCCATCTAGTTTTTCCAAATTTCCGTAAGTGTTCACTATAATTTTCATCCTCCTGTACGTTCATTCAAGTTCATATTTCACGCGAGTGTCTTTAGTTTCACCAATCCATCGTTTACATATAAGTACATTTACTCGGAGCATTTGACACGTCATTGAAGTATCAATTAAGTTGGGGGGGGGGGGGTCCGGGTTGGCTCTACGATGACAGTTACTGTTATACTGGCTACGATGGCTACATGTTATACTACAAGACGGATTTTGAGACAACCGAATGGGAACCCATCGATTTCCTGAAAGCCAGAATTAAGAAAACCGGGAATTTCCCATCCCTTCAACGCAGAGAGCATGCTTGTGGAATCAATGAAACCATAAAAAAGATATTCTAGCCAAGACTGTCAAGCTAATGCTCGAGACCCGGCTTAAATTTTGGCTGAATTTGCAAACCGCAGCCGACTAATGAAGAAGACTCTTACTAATGAACTAATTGGAAAAATTCGTATTAATTCACTAAATTATATTTTTTCAATTCTAAATTTTGTAAATTCACCTTCGTTTTTTCAGTTTCATTACGTTTTTGATAAAACTTATTTATTAAAAGTGGACTCTACACTGAACTTCCTCACATCCGTCGCATAAATTTGACAAATCGTGTGAAAGGAATAGCTTGAAATTTCAAGAAAATTCCCTAGAAAATGTAATGGTTCGCTAAGTTGTCTCCCTTGCTTCTCGTGTTTTTGGTTCGACTGCTTTGGAGATGGCCAAGTCTGTGAAAGCAGACCAGGCAACCCCTCTGGGTGGGCGTAATTGCCTAATCTCCCCGGGTTGCAGGGGAATTCACCAAACCATTCATCTCTTGGTAGCAGAGAATTTTGAGAGTGCTGGACCTCTTTGGTAAACTCTGCTTTAGAAAAGCACTTTGCAAAAATGATAGCTAACATTAATAGGATCCGAACGCAGTAAGGATATTTTACTAATCAATAATGATATTGATTAGTTTCAATTCATCATGTCAAAATATGATAGGGAAATTCTGAATAATATACTGGTTTTGGGATTGGTTTTACCGTTTGATAAATCAGGTTCATGCAAAATTAAACCGCAGTAAAATGAACGAACAACGAAAGAAAGCAGTGATTGCAAAATGTAACGGACGAAACGGTCCTTCATACAATGGTGAGCTTGTGAAGTCCTGCAACGGAAAAACGCAGCAATAGTGAGATACTGTTGTAGCAGCTATGGCAAATGATCAGTAGTAAAACGATAGAAAACCGTTCATGAAATAAAAAATATTATTTAGACCATTTTCGCCCCAAGAAGTGAGCTCTGGTTAAAACGGATCATAAGATACCTACTCGTAATATGTGTATCCAGTTAGTGAGTGAAACCTTTGTCTGAACGAAGGAGCGGTCGTTACTAATCATTTGTAAGTGTTTTCGAAATTCAATTCGCCATAATAAATAGTCAGCTGCGCAAGGACTCTCACAAGGTAATGGAAAAGAAGGTTATGAGATTGGGACATGAAGGTCGCTGTGAGACAAGTAAGAACTAGCTGTTGAAGGACATTCAAGTGATAACGTACTATAGTCTGGCAGGCAGTGAAGTCAAATTAATCCATTTTAGCTTTGTCTTCCCTGCTGACTCAAATAGGGATTAGAATTTGTTCTGATAATTTTGCTGATAATAATACCTCATAAATTCCCAAAATGAAACATTCTGACAAGTGACAACTCATTTTAAAGGGTTTTTATGCTGAACACGATGTTGAAATCAGAATTGCGATATCTCATTCCGTTCTCAAACTTGGGTGCTTTGACGATGAAGAATACGTTCTTCATGTTAAGTCTGCTCTAATTTTATTACGGAATGAGATATCGCAATTCTGACTTCACCGTAGTGTTCAGCGTTGAAATGTCCAAAAGCTGAGTGGGTCTTTGGGAGGGGGGGGGGCACTCATAAACTCCAAAAATGAAACGGTCTGTCAAGTGACACCTCATTTTAAAGGTTTTCACACGCTGAATAAGATTGTTAAGTCAGAATTGTGGTTTTTAAGGTTATTTCTCATCCCTACTATACCAAAGTTGTTAGCATTGCTGTAAATGGGTCGTGAAGGATTGAACTAACTCGAAAACTTCCATAAGAACGATTTTGTTAGGGGAACTCCCATTGTGAATCAGTTGACTATGAAACGGTCAAATTCGGCCGCGAGGTGTGTGATGTTTGAACGGATCAAGTCAGCACCTACTTGTCGCAAGGAGTCCATTATTTATTCATGAGACGACAATAGAAGCCGGTTTTGTCATTTGCATTTTTACTTCATCAATTATATGCACCTGGTCGCCCTTCAGAACCTTGAAATTCGAAAATCCTTTAGCCAGTATTTCTTCGAAGGTTCGGTACCGATAATATTTCAATGGTAGCAGTTTTTCAAGATTTCAACCAAAGCGATGCAGTATTTCTACTTCAATTTGATTTCATACATTGGGAATTAAAAAAAACCTGGTTACAAGGTTACCAGTTCGAACTAGTCTGAAACGAGTTTGGCGCTGGAACTCTTCAGAACAATTCTCGTTCCCTCCTCACAGAAATGTATTTAAAGCCCAAACGGTTCGAAAGTGTCTGTCAGAACAAACCCGAGTAGAGTGACTAGTTTGTAATTCATCTTCTGGAGCTCAAGGCTGAAAAATGTTGAAGTGAACAAAACTTTATAGTCATGTCAAAAATATGTGTGTAGTATATTGTCAAAATAACTTAGATAAAAATTGAGTACTCTACATAGCATTCGTTTAAATACTGTTGGAACTTAACATTAAACGTTGTGCTTAAACTGTTCATACCATTCCATTTGACTCCTACCCAATTCATGCTGATTATTAGCCCATAAAATATCTTGGTGTGGTTGTTCATGAGTTCTTGAAATGAGATCAGGGCACTTTGATATTTGCTATGAAACTAAGGGCATTGATATTCATGCTGTCCTTAAGGGACACATCTCAGTTAAGGTGATGAGGTCGATTCATTCTAGTCTCGGTCATTCAATTCTAATGTACGGTCTTATATGGGCATTTTCTATTTTATGTATAAAATGCCCAGAAATCTTGTCCAGACTTGAGTAAAAAAAAAGAGGCATACAACGCCCTTGTTCACCGAATTAAAATTGAAAAATTAAATGATTGATCAGAGCTTTGCCAATTTATATTTGAGTAAAAACAAGAAACCATACTTTTCAACAAAACACGTACCTAGTATAGGTTCTCATCTGCGAGCCTTCTTTGATATCTTTCCACAGTGGGGCAAAATTTGTACATTAATGCAAAATTTGTAATTAATGAGTTGAAGTATTACGAGTGATTTTAGAGTTGAGGTATAAAAGCCGTCATTGAAGCTGTTGTTGATACATTCAATAATTATTTTTTAACCCTTCTTTAGTCCATTCATCGTATTGTTTCGACTCTTGCTTGATATAATATACAACTGACATTTACCTGTAAGTACAAAACTTGTTTGATCTGTAATAGTAAACAGTGAAACGGCAAGATGTCATTGAGATTGGCATTATTCATTTATACATGGGAATAATCTCCGGAGGTAATGATGGTATGGAAATAAATGCTTTACAAGAACAAAGTTGAGGTGAACCAAAATATATACGTGCCTAATTGAGTATATTGTCAAATTGTGTGAGGCACGATAATCTAGTATTTCTGTATCGCATCAGTTCAAATACTTGTAAAAAATTGAAGTTGGGGGGAATGAGCAATCAACTTGATCCTTTCCCTGCTGTTTATGGGATGAACGAATAAAAAAAATCCACAGTCATGCAGGATGGCTAATAACTGGTTATATGCAAAATGTGATGTTTGGAACATCTCATTCAAATATTTGCAATCTCAAACTTATTGGGTAATTATAGGTATTTAAGTATGAAGCTATTTGGTTAATTCGGTATGCAATTCCTTCTGGAAACGTAGAGGATTGCATATGATTTCCATCACCTTAGAGCTTTGTTTAAATTGCATATGATTTTCCATCACCTTAGATCCTTAAGGATATTGTTGAGGAGTTCAGACTGGAAGGGTAACGTATAAGATCCGAATTCTACTGCTTTCAACAATTTTAGAACATGATTTTTCTTTCAAATATCGATCGGAATCTGCTCTGGAATAATTTGAAACCTTAGACTGGTCTATGTATAGTAAATTACTGATTCTTAACTTAGAGACTTCCTTATTCTTAACGTAGAGACTTCCTTATTCGTTCGTGCCTCGGTTATTCTCTCCTCCGAGAACTCCAATGTTGTCTTTATCCCCTTCTTTGTATCGAGTCACATAACTTCTGTCAGTACAACGGTATTGCGTAAGGATGACGTGAAACTTGAAACAAGGCCGCCCCTGAAAACAACAGCTATTTGTGCCACCTCTAACGCTCATCTTGAACTCCGGCTATTCAAATTTCTTTTTTCTTTAAATTAATGTTCTGCTCGCATTTCATACAGTTTTTGGTCCTTGTCAAATCCTTGTTAATACTAGTCGGTTAATTTGTAATGTGACTATCACATTTTGATTAATTTCTTGGCCTTAATGCGAGATTGAACTTTCATGCAAGAACCCAAAATAACGTTAAAAAGCTCAGCGATGAAAATGACTACTTGAATTTTGTACGTATTTGGCACTTTGGCACCATGTCAGTATGTCGTGAGGTGCATCAGAAGCAACAGATTCTGTTCTAATAATATTGATGGAGCGTATATTAGACTGTGTAGTAAAACCACCCTGGTGATCCAGAGAGGCTTGGAGTATTGAATAGTAGTTAGAGAACAAATATAAAGGTCGAAATTGGAGGAAGACTGCGAAATAGTGGAGGATTTTATCAAAGCCAATACCTGTCACCAGCGTTTTTCAGTAAACAATCAGTTCTGTCAATTGGATTTCACTAGAAGGCTCGTTCATCGGAAACACTCCATTATGAACGAATAACCATCTAAAATATTAAGCACGAAATGGACTCCTAATGATAGATTTTTGGCGTCAGCAGGTCTCTAAATGATAGGCGGCCAGTGAACCGTAATAGACGTCTTATCTATATTCAACGGTTAATATTTTGTTTTACAGATGATTTATTTCGTACTCTCTATGTTATGTTTTTAAGAATTTATTAAAACGTATTCGGATTATAGAAAAACTTCCCATGAACCTCTTTGTCGTCGTATAACAAATAAATTATTCTTTTTGTCACCTTTGTTTAGGAAATACCGTTTTCCTGAGCGGAGCCGCGGCGACGCCGATCGTGCTGGCTGACGCTATGGCAAAACACGGGAAAGACAACAATTTGAAGGACATCCAAGTCTGCCACATGCACACTGAAGGCCCTGGAACCTATTGTCAGCCTGAATATGAAGGTAATAGTATTATGTAACGCAAAATAGCAATTGAATGCGTTTGCAAAACTCACAATCCACTGTTTTGGTTGCAGTGATGATAAAATGATAGATTATGAAGGTAACGATTTCCATTTTAGTAACTGTTTGCACTCTGATGTAAATAACCAGTGAATAGGCTCTGTGATGACTAAGGAATGTAAAAACTCACTTAGCGGTAAGCAGTAAGGTAACTTGTGATATTTTGGTACTAGTTATGACCAAATTAGTTTCTACCTAGAGTTTCTACCACGAGAGGGGAAATAAACCTAATGTATCCCTTACTGGGAGAAACATCTCATGGATTTGTCTGATTCGCAGTAAGGGAGAAATTAGGTTGATTCTAGTCGGGGAAAAAGTAAACTGCACTGACAAAATATTATTTGTATAGAAATTAGCTTTAGGGGCCACTCAGCTAATCCTGAGCCTGAGCAGCGTCAAGTTGAAGTCCTAAGGAGGCTACATTCCAAATTACAGCTTCATAGAGTGAATAGCATAGAAACTAGCTGTAGGAGCCACTCAGCAGATTCCGGCCCTATGCTGTTTCAAGTCAAGTCCTGAAGAGGCTACATGCCAAATTTCAAGTACCTCCTCGGGAATTACGCCAAAGAAGGTCGCTTTTTGTACCACGCAAATTTTGGAATGACGTTGGGGCCATAAGCCATCTGACATACCTATCCATGCCAAAAAGACAGGAAATAACTAGTAGAAACAGAATAGTAATATGATGTATACTAGTAACGACCAAGTTCAGTCCTAAAGATGAAGAAGGTTGGCACTGGGGATGGAGTAGGTAGGATTAAAATTAAGTTGAATACTACAGCTGGAATAGATATACATGAGGTTGACAAAAAACATAAATTTACAGTGAATATAAATTGATATAAATTGTGGATAAAGTTAATAACAATGGTCGGTGGTGAAATAATGATATTACGAGTATATAAATTCTGACATTTTTGTTTTGCCGTTTTGGTGGCTAAACTGGACGAGGGCAATCTAGAGGGCTTTGAGAAGGAATGGCGGATGGTAGGATTTTTAGGACAGCCTAATTCAATTTTACGATTTTTAGATTATTTCTATAGTGTTTTTTAGTTTTAAGTACAATAGTGAATAATTAATAAGTAATTATTACTAGATCTACAAGCATAAACTTCAATTTTTGTAGTTTTTCATATTATTTGTTATGGCTGAGCAAGGTGAAACTCGAAAGAAGAGAGGACGTCCTAGAGCGTAGTTGTGATCACCCCTACAAGTGAAGTTTTTTATCACTTCAAGAACATGTGTTAAACATTTCTGATTTTAAAATCAATACAGGTTGTCAATCGTGATAAGTGTTACGTACTTTTAGTAAAAATTCAGCTTAGATTTCTCTGAATTAGGTAATTTCCAAAGAATCGATTTGGTTAGAAGTTTCTGCCTTTTTCCTGAAAAGTTCTTGGTATTGATAATTGATGGGGGAAATTGAATTAGTTGGACAAAGTGGCAAATATTTCCCCACCCAATGAGCCAAAAATCGGTATGTGTCAGTTGGTGTCCTGATGTCCACAAATCGATTTCATCTATATCCGACAGTAAAGTATCTTTCTTGGAAACTTTGAAAAATGGTCGAAAAGAACAATTTAGCGGGTAGAAGCTTGTTAACACCTGAATGATACCGTGCAAGTCTCATTCAATATCGGACTGTAGTTTTCATCAGCGCATGCGCAAACGTGTTTTCCCTATAAACACCATCAGTACTCGTAACTACAGAAGATATTAGGAGTATGACAAAAATAATTTCCCACTCTGTCTAATTAGGCCCTATTGTCCGTAGAGTGATGTAGACCGCTTATTCTCTGTTTTGAAAATACCTGCGATCCTTCGTTGTAATAAAAATGTTGCTCACTTTGTTCGTTGTCTTAGGAATATTTCGGTCCAATTCCTTCTTCATGGCGGGCAACGTGAGGAAAGCTGTCGCCGAAGGTCGAGCTGACGCTACACCGATCTTCCTCCAGGACATCCCTAAACTCTTTCACAACAAAATTATCAAACCTGACGTCGCTATTGTTCACGTAAGTCTCCCCTTCCCTGAAATCCACAACTCTACAATTAGGATTTTTAATTAAGTTACCTACTAATACTGATCACGGATATTTTCGTAATGGTTTATATAGATATTTTCTCCACCTATAAAGAGCATCAATTCGCATCACTTTAGTTATGTTACGTTAGTTTGTTAATAATATGTTACCTTTCTAATGAAGACATTTTGAAAAAAAAAAGAAAAAATGGGTGTTATGAAAATGAGAACGTGCTCTAGTTTTGTGAACAGAACAATGCGTTAACGCTTTATTTTGGATAACCCACTCCAAGAGATTTTTCATTTGAAAGACATACCAGAAATGGTTGCCATATGCTTAGTATTGGATCTTGGAGATAGAAATGAAGCGCCTTTCGTAGCAAGAATGTGGAAGTTTATTGGACATACGTAAAATTTCCATTTGTGGAAGATAACGTCATGTAATTTCCTCATCGACGATTAACACATTCTTCGAGGCGCTCGTCGAACCGTTTTCCTTTGAGCGCCATTTTGAATTTTGGGAACATCCAAAAGTCGCAGGGCCATTCCAGAGTCGCGTACGAGGACTGCTTTAATTAAATCATGGTTCAATCAAACGGGGACTACTTCGAAGGGCGCCACGGAGATATGAATGCAGGTCGGATACTTTTTAGACAGGCCTTGTGAACTCTTCCAAGTCAATAAGAATAACGATGAAGGGGATCGAGCTGATGAGAAGCCCTCGTTTTGTTTTCATGCTGACAGCGAAGTCCTCAATTCAAGTGATTCAAAATGTCTTTCAAGGCGGAATACTCACGTTTTTATTGGAATAACACGATTTGTGAATGCGTTTTCTCAGGTTTCTCCTCCAGATGCTCACGGTTTCTGCAGTCTGGGAACAAGCATTGATTGTGTCCGTGCTGCTATGGTTCACTCAAAATACATCGTAGGTAAGCAGACTCTGGTATTTTTCACTTTCATTTTCAACCAGCTGGATAACCCGTGCGTTTCATGGCTTTCATACGTTTCCCATGTTCTGTTGGCAACGTGGGAAACGTATAGGTTCTGGTTAGATTTTCAGAAAACTCAATCAGGCCCAAGAGTAACAGTTGAAAACAGTAAAAGTTGACCTCTTGTCACAAACAAGAACTCTGCAATA
Organism: Stenodema calcarata; assembly: GCA_963920205.1. Taxonomy (NCBI): domain Eukaryota; kingdom Metazoa; phylum Arthropoda; class Insecta; order Hemiptera; family Miridae; genus Stenodema; species Stenodema calcarata. The sequence continues at coordinate 29,900,935 of OY986053.1, read as the reverse complement.
AGAACTTCATTGCTATCTCAACGTCAATTCTATTGCGGGAAAACGGTTGAAATACCAATAACATGACATGAAAGGACTCCAACTATTTTTCTGCAACAGTGAAGAACAAACAACAGAACAATAAATAAACGAATATGTCAAGTACTTCAAGTAGCTTAATTTTTGGCGTCCTGAACACGTCGAAATGTTCGGACTTTCTTCAGATTTTCGCTTATAACTCCATTAAAACGCTCCCTTGCAAACCCTTACCTGGGGACAAATCAAAGAACCCTTATAGGGTAGTAATCGACGGCTAAATAAAGACAATTTTCCCCATTAGGCTAAAATGTGCCATTTGACGACTTTCTGTCGTCTGTAGCATCAAAAGTACTGGTCTTGTGAAAACACTATTCAGATCAAAGTTGTAGACGATTTAACGGCAAGTTCAAAGAACTCCTAAATTTTACAATATGATCGATTTTAACCATACATTCCAAAATTCCAAATTCCAAAAACAGTCATTATGGAATATCCCACATCTTCCTTCCTGACTATTGCTTCTTGTATTTAGTAGTACATTTTCAGTCAATGATTGTGTTTAGTAGTATATTATTAGTGAAAATTCGAAGTATGAGCTTATCAACAAGCGACCGGTCATGTCAGGAAAGCTTGCGCGGCCGGTGGAAACCCCTACCTCATTTTACACTTTCAATTATATAGTTACGTGTAGTGGTTTCATGAATGTGCCCTTTTTTCTACGTACAACTTGAAATTACCTGAATTGCATTTCATGTTTTTTATTTCATTAAATGAATGTCTACAGCTCAAGTGAACAAGCAGATGCCGAGGACCTTTGGCGACGGTATAGTTCACATGTCGCACTTTGACTGGGCGGTTGAGGTCGACACTCCTCTCCCAACCCACGGCGGCGCCCCGCCCTCCCCTGAAGAGGCCCAAATCGGCAAACTCATCGGGCAGAATCTGGTTGAAGATGGCGCCACTCTTCAGCTCGGTAAGGTTTGAGAAGAATGCGATGGTGGTGTATTTGTGTTTGGCTCGTTCGGAAGGGTTAAGGACCCAATTTAACGGAGTCGGCTGCTCGTTACTCACTGATTCACTTTCGATTATGATTAATTTTACCTATCCTCACTCCTTCAGGTATCGGAAGTATCCCGGACGCTGTCCTCGGTCAGTTGGGCGGCTACAAAGATCTCGGAGTCCACACTGAAATGTTCGCCGAAGGAGTGATCAATCTGGTTGAAAAGGGAGCCATCACTAACAACCACAAACCAATCCACAGGGGCAAAATCGTCTCATCTTTCCTCATCGGAACTCAGCGCACATACGATTTCATCAATAACAACCCTATGGTTGGTAAGTTACCTTGTGGTATTAAGCTGTCACTAGAGCAAACTTCGCATGAATTAGCAATTTTGAGGGTGCACTCGAAGAACCCTCAGATTTCACTGTAAACTGAGTTCACTTTTGGCGCCTCGGCTGTTGAAGTGAAATGTGGTTGAGGGCTTCAGTAAGAAGCAACTAAGCTGTTGTAGAAATGTACTTGATTGGGGGAATACTATCAGATGTTGCACTATCCATCATGTACCTACTCTTAATGTACTTGATTATTTCGAATTGTTCATGTACATCCAACATGCTTCCCTTTACCTTGAAGTGAAGAACTTCGACAAATTTTCTTATCTCCTAGGATTGCACAATTTCGTACTATGCACGTTCTGACATTATAATACAAAAAATTGACGTCGACACAACTTCGCTTATTTCATCGTGTACAACTCTTCCAATGTCACCGAAATCTTGTCGGACGGCATTCCGTAACAATAAACGTACCAATGTACGAACTCTACACTTGTGGAGGTCGTGTCGACGTGAAAATGTGTCAATACTGAGTCCCGTTGTTACAATGTCTTGATTTATATCTTCTGAGGTCGTGATGGCAGATCTCCAACAATTTCAAGAGGTTCTCAAATTCACGACATCACATTTCCCCGAGAGTACTCGTACTAGGGTTGTTAGTTGATGAATACAACCAAATCTGTACCAGTAGGTACAGTTGTCTTCATAACCTGTTTGGTTCGTAATTGTATCACTAACTTTTTGTTTTCAGTGATGAAGGAAGTCGATTACACCAACAACACCTCAATCATCAAACAACACCCTAAAATGACAGCCGTCAATTCCTGCATTGAAGTTGATCTTACTGGCCAAGTCTGCTCCGATTCTATTGGAACACGTTTATTCAGCGGTGAGTGAACTTCTATTTATTTCTACACGTTTTGCAAACATGTGCATAAATGCGCATCAGGTCCGCCCACCTGTCTCGTCTCTCCTCACAAATCTCACAATAACGTAACCTGGCACTTTGGAGAGGTGAGTTCTTTAGGAAAGAGGGGCGGAAAACCCTTACTATTCCTAATCCTAAAACCTTGATCAATCGACTAATAAGGGTCGGGCACGGTCTTTCCCGACCGATGTTTTCAGCCATGAGAGTACATGCATCGAGGTCAAGTGCCAGGTTACGTCTGTCGGACTGCTCGTACATTGCCCGAACTACGAGGATACCAAGCGGCATTGGGGCTTGACAGGAGCCAGCATCGATCAGATTCTGGTGGATCTGAAGCCTCCTCTGAAGCCTTGACCCGGTTAGGCCCAGAATCAGGACAAACCTGCTCGTCTGCACCTTACAGGGCTCAGAGCGGGAGGGAGGGAGTAGGTAGATGATGATGGTCAGTGGATGTAAAGTGTGAGCGCATGGGAGCATGTATGTTCGATAGGGTGTGTGTGTGTGACTCTGGGCCTGTGACCGGTCAGACATCTGGGGACAGTGGAGCAACCAGCATTCTCGATAGCTCCCATCCCAAAACCGGTACCACGGGAGGGGGGGGCCCTGGCAACAGATGCATAGCAGCTTGCAATTCGTGGTGGTTGTGGTTGACGCAAACCGCAGTCCCTGGACGTGGTCAAGGGGTCCGGTAAATGGAGGAGAGAAATGGGACCAACATCCATAGTTGGTAGAACCAGCTAGAAGGTTCCACTGAAACCTGCGATGCTTAGGATACCAGGTACCGATCAGGCGACGAGCTATTCGCCTGTTTGGGCTCTCGAGTGGTGAGTATACCACTCTACCACTCCCAGGTTCAACTGGCGGGCGGTGTACTCCCCTCCTGCTTGCGGTGGAGGGAGGAGCATAATTCGGTGCGGATCGGCTCTCCTCAATGCTACTACTGTTAAAACTTGCTTGTATTGTAACATTCATTCCTTATGGTTATGCTACATTAGAAGTTATCGATGTGGTAACAACATCTCATTTTGGTCTTTTACAGGTTTTGGAGGACAAGTTGACTTCATCCGAGGTGCAGCTGAAGGCATCGATGGAAAAGGAAAACCCATCATTGCGCTCCAGTCCATGAACCAGAAAACAAAAGATAGCAAGATCGTTCCGGTTCTCAAACCAGGTTAATTTCAGACTTTTCTCGGGGTACCTAATTTTTTTTTTTTTTTTTTTTTTTTTTTTTTTTTTTTTTTTTTAATGTTACTTGGTAAAAGTCACCAAGTAATATTTTACAAATTTCCAAAGTTTCTCTGTCTTTCCGAATCGAAAAATGGACATTCAAAATCAGTAACTGATACTTCCTTTATCAGTATTCCTTCCCTTCTTCCTTTTATCAATATTCCTTTTAGTATCCTTTTTATATGATTGAATGAAGAATTTAGTGCCTTACTGAATTTAAAACCCCTCCAAAATCCCGTTAATATTAAAAGTATAGTGATTTTTCTGCAGAAAACGGACGTCAATTTTGCCAGCAGAGCATTGAAACCCAAGTTGCAGATAGTCAATCCGCCAAATGTGTCCATCTGGCACATGGTCAGTTTTACCAAACCAACTTCTTTATACCCCATTATAGTGAGTTGAAGAAAAACTGACCATTTGCCACTTGATCAATTTTACATGGAAACGAAATGAGGAAGTCTGTCCAACCAGTGGAATCGACTGTAGGGGTTAATGCGATCATGTGCCAGATGGTCATATGAAGGTCACAATATCGAGTTGGAAAAAATTATTTTGCTTTTTTCCACCAATTTGAAGTAAAACTAGCTGTCGGGCCTGTCGCTGACGGAAAGAACTCGGGGTGTGTCCATCTACCTCTGTTACTTGTCCCGGACGGGCAGAACTTGGGATGGATCCTTCTGCCACTCTTACATGTCCCTTTACAAACCCTTATAATCTTAAATACCAAAAATAATTTTCATCTGTCTCGCGGGAAGGAAGAATTTAATATTTGTATATTTCGGCTTCCCTACATATCCCCCCGCCCCCTAAGCATTGGATCCGGGAGTGAACCCCCCTATGCCTTTCCCCGATAACGGAAACGTCTCAATACGGAAAGTGGGTTAGATCCATTGAGCCGTTTTTGCGTGATTGAAGGACAGACAGACAGACACCAAATTCAAAATCGGCATGGTTCGACTCCATTTCTCGCTAAACGAATAACTGTAGTGAAATGTTTCGAAAATACCCAAAAAACACGAAAGTCTTCTCTAAATTTAGTTATATAGATTGCGTTTGCTCTTTGGTGTACCTTGCATATTTGCCCCTTCTTCGACGTCTCTGTCGCTGCGGTGCATCATTTCCAGTGTTTTCAGCTTCGCTCCGTGATTCTTGCGTACCAGTCAGAGGACTAGACGGAGCTAATAAACGAATAAACATCACAATCTATGAATGTAATTTTTAGTACAGTCGCAATGTTTCAAATGTGTTGCAGGTGCCGGTGTCGTCACGTCTCGAGCTCATGTTCATTACATCGTGACAGAACACGGAATCGCCTCACTGTTTGGGAAAACGCTCCGTCAAAGGGCGCACGCTCTCATCCAAATAGCTCACCCCGATCACCGCGAGTCGCTGGAGAAGGCGGCTTTCGATCGGCTCAAAACGATGCCCGCCCCTTAATAACCTTAATAACCTTCTCCTCCTAAAAGAACACCCTCTTAGAATAATTTGTATCAAAACGAAATTCAGATTGCCAATCTAAGAGAATATTTCACCGCCTGTCTTCAGTACGGCAATGTGTAGATATTTAAAAAGGTGGAAACGTAAAAGCCTTATTAATGTTATTTCTTAGACCCAATTCAACAGCGCATCAAAAATGAACGGTTCTGAGCACGTATTGGGTCTAGGAGCTGTGTCAGAATGCCCACCTGGTGATTTGATTACAAATTTTAGAAGTGAATACCACGAATCACTGGTTATTTTGAAGAAACAATCACACCGGTGATTCTATCACTATCTTGGTGAATAATGTTACCTTCGAGTACATTTCGAATCGGGCGTCAAAAATTATCATAATGCAATACTTTCGTCTGATTTCAACTTCCCTAGTTTGAATTTCAAACGCTGGGAAGAGAGAAACTTAATAATCCCCTTCTGAAACTCCCCTAATCGAGCTTTAATTCGCCCTTCGTCAAATCTACCAGTGTTTTGAGTCAATATATTTTCCAATAGTCCCTTGTGATTTGTTAATCCTTGCAAGCAAACCAAGTTGCTCATGTTGTCAGAAAAATATTCGAATACGTTTCAAACGATTCGTAAAACGTAGTTTATAAGTTGTTTCGGCGTCAGCGCCATGCTTAGGGTAGGGTTGAAAACGCTTAGTCGATTCTCGTCAGCATTTCCTCTTCATTGGGTTAGTTGCACGGTCGATCAATTGTTCAATGTACAATCAAAGCCTGCTTTCAGCCCCAATGCTGTGCCATATTTCCCTCAACCCCTTTGACGAAATAATTGTTATATGCGATGTTGAACCCACTCAATACTATTCCTCAACACTAACCTACTATCCTCCAATGTTGTAATATTTGGAATTACCGAAAAAAATGACAGTGTAGACACTTTTTACACGTTGATGAATTTTTTTCGGCACGAATACTTTCACTTTGTGATAGTACTAGTTAGTGCCTTTTCATGTATGTACATCCAAACCTAACCAATCCAATTAAAATTCACCATAATTATCTATAAGTAATTAGGATGTAGATAGCAATGTTGGAAACAACGGTTGAAATTCAGACGTACCCAACAAGATTTGTGATGATTTATGGAAATTTGAATTAGTTACTGCCGCGATTCTGATGGTGAAATAAATTTTTGATATTATACGCTTTGAAATCGTTTGTAGTTCCAATAATTTCTTCCTGATTCATTCTTGAACCTGCAAAGCGACCTACTCACTTACCTGCTGACATTACCAAGATGTACCTTTTCCGAGTCAAATTCAAAGTTTTCCTAATAAAATCCAAGGTGTTCCATATTAAAGGATTTCCAATTCAAGGTTTTCAAAGAACTTGGTTTGTCAGAGTTTTCTATGTTGAAACATATTAAAACTCGCCCTTTTCTTTCTTTCGGCTAAATTTCTACACAGAGTCCAGATTATGATCCAAAAAACTTCACCCACGTGTTCTACAACTAATTTGCGACAAAAGTTTATTTGTTTGAGTTTTTTTTTTTTTTTTTTTTTTTTTTAGATAATGCATTTATTTGAAAAGACAGATATATACAGGTAAAATATACACTATAAATGCTACTTCCCACTTTAAGTCTAGGACTTGTGCTGTGGGAAGGAGTTGCTATCTGTTGAAAATATAAATCAATTGCTTAAAAGAAGAAAAAAAATATATATATGCATAAATAAAACCGATCCTCTAATATAGTGAAACATAACAAAGAAAGAAGAAAAAAAAACTACATTGAAGCCTCTATGTAACAACGACCTCATGAAAAGACAAAGAGTACAATAATGCAACATATAGATATAATGTAAAACTAAAAATACAAGTCATTTAAGAATTGAGGCTATTTAAAAGAAAAAAAAAATTAAAAACATTTCTCTTTAGTGAATACGGTTTGACTCCATGTACTTTTTGAGCTCCTCTTTGAAAACCGATATCTTTGGTATTGAGCGCAGGTGCTCTGGCAAGGCATTAAACAATGTCGCACCTCTATAGTCGTGGGCTAGCTGACCTCGAAAAGTTCTTCTAAAAGGCACTCTGATGAATCTCTGCTTCTGGTATCTCGTTACACCACCTGCTGGTAGTGAGAGATCGCTATTTTCTATTGATCTTCGAGCCCTAATTATCATTATTTTATCCATCAGAGATCTGAAAGGGAGGACCAACATTAGTTTAAATAATTCGGCTGTAGAATATCTCATCCTTTTTTTAAGTAAAACTTTAATAATCATTTTTATTCATCATTATCATTATTATCATTTTTTTTTGTTTATTTAAAGGCTTCGTTTCCATGTGATTTAACTTTTAAGATTTTTTGACATTTTATGTCTTTACATAACTCGAAAAACGTTACACAAAAAGCGTCACACGAAATCGTCACGAAAATTTCTGATGATTTTCGCTTACAACCGATTCGTTGCTACGGAACTTTATCTTCGCCAGTTATCATTGTACAAAAATCGTTCACCAGTTGTTGGATAGCTCTCGATTTACCTAACCATATTACGTTAACCACTGCGGAGTGCGTGGCCGACAAGCTGCGGTATGAGCGTGATTGTTTGAATAATTGTTTACACACAGGTGATCATTCTCAATAATTTATATTGTCAACACGAATGCAAGCATTTCGATGAACCCTACAATTAAGTATAACAACTACGCTACTGGGGTAGGTGATGTAGCATTGTTCGAAGGCCCCTGAATCCCTTCTTTAAAGACATAAAATGTCCCAATGTGTTGAGACTCGTATGCAAGCATTTAATTCTCGACTGTATCAACAACAGGATGGATTTCATTGTTATTGTTTTATTTGCATTGAGTCCGTTCACAACAAACATATCTCATTGGCAATATTTGTAATCATCTGGATCATAGTCTCAGTCAATTTCAGTCAATAATAAAACGTGAGAATACTGATGGGGGGGGGGCTAGTGCCATAATTATAGCAACACAGGCGACTTTGCGAGGATCCAAAAAGTCTTCCGTCACGGAAATCACACTGCATACTGAAGAAAAGTAATGACATTGAAAATGATCTGTGGAATGACGGTGTAAGGTGAGTTTGAGAATGACGGTGGAGTGACGAGGAGTAATGACGTTACTGATAATGTCATTATTGATGAACGTGTACGGGTTTTTTTTTTTTTGTTCCTATGTTTGATTCCTTTAGAAGTTTTCTTTTCAATTCATTTCATTTTTCTTATCTTTTTAGGAATCTCGAATATGTACCACCGTGTGAGAATGTAATTGGGCTTGGCTGTACAATAGAGGAATAAATAAAACCGGTTATCCATGAAAATGGCTAGAAGTATTTAATTGATTCACCCTTTCCCTCAGATCACGTCAGAACACAAGCGACCGGCGGGCCACTACGTCAGAGCCTCTGACGCACGAGCGTATGACGTCAGATGGCTGGCAGGAGGCCAACTAATACGTCAGAGCCTATGACGCACGAGCGTATGACGTCAGACAGCTGGCAGGAGGCTAACTAGTACGTCAGAGCCTATGACGCACGAGCGTATGACATAATACGGCTGGCAGGAGGCTAACTAGTACGTCAGAGCCTATGACGCACGAGCGTATGACATAATACGGCTGGCAGGAGGCCAACAAGTACGTCAGAGCCTATGACGCACGAGCGTATGACGTCAGACGGCTGGCAGAAGCCCAACTAGTACGTCAGAGCCTATGACGTCAGAGGGCTGGCTAGGTGATTGGCCGGTAGCGAAGGGAGGTGGTGATAACGTCAGAGGGGCCAGACGGAGGCGGATATCTGAAACCCCCATTTCTTCCTCTCTGCGTTCGTGATCATCGTGAAATTTCCAATGCCAGTCATAGCCATTGGATTCGTTATTCAAATCAACCATAAAGTGGGTACAGCTTTCGTACGAGTACGCAACCAGGAGGGACATTTTATGTCTTTGCGCCCCCTCACACACCCACACCACGTACCTCGTACTTCATTGTTGTAGAAATCGTACCTGTGTGTTTTAAATAATTGTTTACACACAGGTGATCATTCTCAATAATTTATATTGTCAACACGAATGCAAGCTTTAATAATAAACTATAATTCAACGTTTATTACATTAAGTAAAGAACTGAGTCTAATTACCAATTCTTTTATGATGAACACTACAATTAAGTATAACAACTACGCTACTGGGGTAGGTGATGTAGCATTGTTCAAAGGCCCCTGAATCCCTTCTTTAGAGACATAAAATGTCCCAATGTGTTGCAGACTCGTATGCATGCATTTCTTATGTTTTTTGAGTTCGAATGGACCTTCAAGAAGAGCAATGGTCGACTCAAATACATCGAGTTATTGGTATCGCGTGAGCAAGTTTTCGTGACGATTTTTCAGTTTATTGGTATTACTCTTTCAAGGACTGTAGTTAGCAACATTTGTTTTTTCGGTGGATTTATCGTTAAAGCACCAACTGCTTGGGAGATGACTTTTTTGTAACGTTTTTCGAGTTATGTGCCAGAGTAAAAACATAAAATGTCAAAATGTCTAATGATTTATATTAATCTCATTTATCAATATATCAAAAAATGGAATTATATGGATATCAAATATTTGCTTCGATTTTGGCTCTACGGCCCTTTCGTGAACTTAGAATCCTTTACTGGACCGTATAGTCCTGTACGGACTTCAGGGTCGCTCTCCTGGACATCAACGTCCTTTTTCTGGGTCTATAACCCGGGCCGCTGTAGCGTCCATACACGGCTCGAGCCCATGTGCCAGGTTGCATCTGTCGGACTGTACTTCTTGTTGCGTAATTAAATGGGATCTCCTGTCTCTGCGCATTTGTCTTCAGTATCCGCACTCGTTCTAAGGACAAATTCACCGAGACATGGGTATGGGTAATGAGTTATGTAAACACCCTCCTTCATCCCTAGTGACTTCCTCCCCCACGCCACCCTCCCTCAATACATCCCTCTCCCACTTGCCGCCACAACCTCCACTGATTCTTATGCGTAGTCATGGTAACCCCCCCCCCCTACCCTTATGAGGGTAGATGGAATGAGTAATGAGTATGGGTAATGAGTTATGTAAACACCCTCCTTCATCACTAGTCACTTCCTTTCCCACCCACGCCACCCTCCCTCAATACATCCCTCTCCCCCTCGCCACCACAACCAGCACTGATTCTTATGCGTAGTCATGGTAACCACCCCCTCTACCCCTAATGACCCCCCTCCGCCGCTAATGACTTACTTCCCCCCCCTCACGACGTTTACCCTCCCCCCTTCACCAACCAACAGGTTTAATATAGCCTGTGTGGGTACTTTCGAGTACAGCATTCCAAGTGGAAGTCAATTTGTTGGGTTTTGAGAACTTTCTTTTGGAAAACTCAAATTTGGATAGACACTCGACTTTGAAAAAAACCAAAATTATGCCAAGTGTTGGTTAGTTGGAATTTGGAGTCGGAAGTCGTTTTTTGTAAAGTACCAAAATGTTTTCGAAAACAACTCAAACTTCGAAAACGAACTCAAATTTGGATACCCAATTTTTGAAAATCCAAAATTAAGCCAAGTATGGGTACTTTTTCGGTCCAATACATCATGTAGACGTCGTTTTCAAAAGTTCCAAAATGTTTTTGAAAAACTCAAATTTGGATAGATAGGTACCCAATTTTGGAAAACCCATATTATGTAGGTGACAAACAACCGGGCCTGATGTACAAACAGCCCCTTCTTCAACATGAACCCTTTCTTACGTTGGACATCTGATAGGGGAGTGGGGCCTTCCCTGTATAACGCAGAGTTGTACGAGTCGTAGTTATGGATGTGGTTTCGTGTGATCCATATTTTATATTTCGTGTTTTCGACCTAATTTCCTACATATGGTTCTAACTCCATTGTTTTCAAAGTATTCGCAAATGTGAGGATACCGTTGGAAAGAGCGTTAAATTTCCCACCTACTCATCTCTTACATTTTTTTAAGGGAACTAAAGAGTGAAAAATGAGCCCAAAAAGTAAATTTTGTCCAATCTTGAAAAAACACTTCTTTTAAAGACTCATTAGTCCCCCATAATTCTAGTGATACGTTATAGCCCGTAAGCCCAAAAGAATCATCAAAAGACGCAAAAACGCAAAGTAAAATTTGGGTGGAAGAGTATTTTGTCCCCTTTTTGCCGAGTAGCACATCAGTTAATAGATTTTTCAATGCTGAACACGATGGTGAAGTCAGAATTGCGATGTGAAGTAGTAACTTTAATAACAAGTTATTATTTTTACATTCTACGTGGTGAGAAGGTTAATGAGTAGGTACACAAACACATAATACTTGCACGTAATAATAAGTCGCGATTCTCCCTCGAGATCCTCCTTTGTCTCACTGAAACGATTTAAATGGAGTTCGTCCGTCATGTTTCTGACAACTGTTGAGATTTCAATGATTAACTTGAACACTAATACTTCGTGGTTATATTATTTGAGTCCTCGAATTTGAACTTTTTATCTCAATTCAATCGACACAAATATAAATAGGTAATATAATTCATACATTCATATGATTTTTGTGTCTTGGCAGTAAATTCAAGATTCAATAGCTTCGCCGCAAACTTCTGCCAAGGCGTGCAACGGATTGAAAATACGTGAAAAATAAGCGATATAAAAATCAGTACTCTTACTTTCTGGATAACCCTCGTAGAACATAGAGCAGTTATTTTAGGAATATGATCATGGATATATTCAGAATCATGGCATTTCTTATAAGCAAAAATCGGAAAAATGGTTTTCTCCCGAGTAAAACCCGTTTGCGCTGTCGAGTCATCCATTGTACGTGCGAGACGAATGTATTTAAATTTTATTTACTTATGCAGTTTATTTTATAAGACATTGCTATCAAATTTCTATTCAATTTACAGCTTGTGCCGTTGCGAAAAATCATACAAATGTAGGCACACAATGTGAAGAATACTGCATAGATAGGCTGCATAAATGAGTTCTACAGGCCGGAAGTCGTAGTCGAGGTGGCGAAAGGAGCGGCGTTGCGGGGATTCTCAATTTGAAACAAGACAACGATGTAAGTGAGAAAAGCGGCAATCATCTGGAGAAAACAAGAGCAACGGTTTGATGAGCAAGTTAACGGTAATTAATAATAATTACACAGATCTGCGAGGATTACTCTCACCTTAATCGCCATCATTTTCGAAAGAAGCATCTTACAGTATCATTCAAAGTTTCATTTTAAAGGGAAAGAGTAGTACCAGATGATGTAACGTGTAGAAAAAATTAGAAAAATGTGGTCCAGTCTGTATGTAGCCTCAAAATTAGCCAAATTAGCCATTTTTCATGTACATAAAATTAAATACATAGGTATCTCAAAATGCAGATGTGATAGGACAATTCTGAGCTCGGATTCAGATTCTACGCAGAAAATTACTTCGGAAATGACATCCAGCTGCTCAAAAACAACCAGAACCCAATTACGAGTATTTGCAGATCTGTGTTATTATTATCCAGGGAAAGACATCTCGTTGTTTAATCGTTGAGAGGTGAATATTCACTGAATACTCACTGAGAGTCCAAGACGATAATCCACATTGACGCATTTACAAGCAGTGAAAGACAAGGTTTTTCGGCTCGACAAGTGTATAATGACGAGAGGCTGCAAAAGAAAGGGAACAAATATTTCAATGTCTCAACGATGATCGTTTGGTTCATCGATTACAATAATAATAATATCTCTATTGATGTACAGGGCAAGAGTCCCACCTCACACATCAATTTATAAAACTCTGCAAATTCTTGACACAACGGTTTATCATCTTCATTATACAGATCAGTGATCAGTGTAGATCACACTGATCTGCATGCTATATCCGGAATTGAAGAATGGGCCAACAAATGGTTTAAATAGGCGTAACTAGCTCAGTCTATAAATTATTCAAATAACTGATGAGTGAAATAATTATTTCGCGCAATACTCGGCTGTAAAAGAGACTGTCGAAGCCACTAGTGAATAATGTTAATGAACATTTTTACCTAATCTACAGATCAAATTATTATTGAATATTATTGAATCGGTTCATGCAGAAAGGGACTTAATTCCACTGACAGTTGTTTCGAGAAATACGAAAAAAACTGAATAACTTTCCGAGAAAACGGAATTAGTGAATGAAACTTTCAGTAAATACTCAACTCTCTATCCCCGTAGAAGTTTCCTTTCTGCACAAAACGATGAAACGACCCCCATAAACCCCAAAACAAGCCGTTTCTTATTTCGTCCAGGAATTGGACTTGAGTCCCTTTCTGCATGAACCGATTCTATTTATCAATGGATAAATAAATCTAAATTGTTAATGTGATAAGAAGGATGAGGAGGACGGTGGGAGGGGGGGGGTATAATGTGTATTATCCATTAACATCTGTCGACCATGAGGTGACTTACCCCACAGGTGGGTGATAAAGAGGAAAGCGGGGCGATGGAGAAGGTTGATGACAGGGAGCGGGGGTTCCCTCCACCCGCCGCCACAACTGCATAAATTTAAATTGTGGGTGAATGTGGAAGTGGGTGAGAGAGAGGAAATTGGCAGATGTGGGTGGTTGATGAGGGGAGGCGGGAGATGTCTCTTAATCATTACGCTCCCCGCCACTACTGCTAAATATAAATTGTGGGTGAGAGAGAGGAAAGCGGCAGATGTGGGTGGTTGATGAGGGGGAGGTGGGAGATGTCTCTTAATCATTACGCTCTCTCCACCCACCGCCACAACTGTTTCTGCAGTGCACAGTGATTACTTACTTGCCAAATAATACAAAAAACCGATCCCGTACACTTACATTATCCTGGTATATCTCGTTTTTATCGTGGATGATGTAGCTGACTAGGGCCTTATTGCATTCTTCAGCCTGTAACAAAGACGAACCGAATTGCAGTCTATTTAGTGTTTCAATGAAACCTTCACTCTGGTTATTCAAGCCATTTAGTAAATATTGAATGGTCACGTCACATAGTGTGAATTCCCACCAGGCGAAAAACATCCCCCTACTCCTACCACTGTGGTGAGGGGGTCTGAATTTTATGATTATAATGTACTGTATCAAATCTAAGTTGTTGGCAATGGGATTTGGAGGTTTTATGAACCCTAGGTTCCCTATTTCCCACCCCCACCCCCCACCACCGTTGGTAGGGAAAAATTCACATGGAACGGTAGGTATACTTACTTCACATTTCAAAAGTGTTAAATTTCTTTAGTCGATTCCTATGGTTCATTTTCGAAGATAATAAACCAAAAGAATGTTGCATCTGTGGCCACGTCAATTCCTGCTGAGAGGTAATTCTCAAAAGCGAGACTGACGCTGACACATGAGCGGAACGACTTGGAGGGTGGTGGTATCCTCTCAAAACTTTTAGTTTTTACAAGATGTCCCAAAACACTACTTTTTTTAATATACACTTTTTATCGGTTCAATTTATGGTACCCTCAATTTATAATAAAACACTATTTTGTACAATTTTATTTGTTTTGGCATTCCCTTATCTTCATTAGCTTTGTCATTTAAAAATAAGTCGTCACCTATAGACGAAGAAAACCATCGGAAAGCAAATAATTATCCGTTTGAAATAAGTACTTATATAATCGATTATTCGAACATCAATTATTTAATACCGCTTAATCGGTCATATCGATTATTGGCTTACTATTAATCATTTGATGTTATAATCGATTATTTGGTTCCGATGTTGCATCCCTAGTACTGCGTCTCTGGTTCATGACCACTCCTCTTCAACAAACTACTTAGGTATATCATCAACCACTCTGTAGATTCCCCCGGCAAGCCAACCTTCTGCTTCAGGACCACTCCAATTTGGATTTCTTCCAGCGTCACTCGCAAATTGTATTCAAGTCACTACTCCGTCGTATTCTCTCCAGTGTTATGGGTTTCAGTACACCGTTTTTACTATTATTTTATTTACACTTAACATTGCTTGTGTATTTTTTTTTCTCTCTGCACTTTTTCCCCAGGTTGGTCAACGAATTTTTTTAATTTCATACTTTTGTTGATTGGGTATTGCCCGTTTTGTAAAATAAATAAATAAATAAATAAATATCGTTGATATCTTTGCCAAGCATTTGCTGCAGTGTATGCACCTCCCTTCCCCGACCCTGTATTCTACCCTCTCTCTAGCATCGTCTCCCTTGGGTCAATTAGCATCACCGCGGTGAGGCGGGCCCTTGCGGCACTGGAGCCCCCACCATGTCCCTCCCCTATAGCTCAGTAATCGAGTATCCTATCGAGTAGAAACCGAGAATCCTATCGATCGACCTGTGATCGGGGACTCTGTGAGCGGAGACCCTGTGATCGGGAACCCTGTGATCGGGAACCCTGTGATCGGGAACCCTGTGCACATAGGCAGGGCCAATTGAGGCGTTGACGGTGGCACCGTGACGCTGGCGGCCGCTGGCGAGGGTGGCAGCTTGACGCTGGTGGCGGCTGGCGAGGGTGGCAGCTTGACGCTGGTGGCGGCTGGCGAGGGTGGCAGGCGGCGTGGGCGAGACCGGGAGGCCGGTGTGGGCCGTCCTCAACCCAGACTATCTTGTCGGCCCTCTCCCCCCCACCCTTATCAGACGCGTCCTCTTACTTTTTTAAATTCCCCACATGGGCAAGTCTTTTTTTAATTCCCCATATGAGTACTTTTTTAAATTCTTTTGTTTAAGGTGACGGCGAGCCCGAGGGTGTATCCTTTAAAAAAAACTGCGAACTATTGACACAACGGTTCTTTGTGCAGATCTTGTGTGTTTATAATCTTCTTGTGCAGACCCTTCTGTCTAGATCACTAAATGGAAGGTTGATGATCTGTATTATTTAAAGTACGCAAATTTTGCATCTATCTATCTATCTCCTCGTCAACAACTTTCATGTGAGTCTGTAGATTATAATCGTAAAATCTACAACCCTCAGCGATAGGGGGGAGGGGGGTTTATCCCACGGGTTCCAAAAACCTTTAATTTCGGTATCTGACAACCATGTGCTGTTCAAATCAGCTGGGCCAGTGGAAACATTGACCCGACAGACTGCCGCATGATTCACTCTCATGTTGACAGCTGTTGATATGATCCAACTTTGAGCCCTCACTGTGAACGAACGGCTGGTCATACAAAGCTAAGGATGGTCTTAAAACCTTCTAAAAAATAAACTCTATCTAAATGTAAACTAAAAACTATACCGTTTCATTTGAATTTTTCGAGTTTTAACATTTTCAAAATTCATTTTGAACCCCTTCCCCTCAACCGAATGTTATGAAAAGTTTCGAGGGGTTGGTCCGAACCCGTAAACCAAATTTCGTAAATTTAGCACAACGCTTCAATTCCATTATCTGAATCTACGTAACCATCAAATTTTGACGGGGGGGGGGGTGAAAAACTTAATTAATGTTGTTTCTTAACCCGTGAGTACCCCCTTACATAGCGGGTTAGAGGGTAAGGAGGGTACTTAATGACCTTTTTTCTAATAACTAGGTAGGTACTCAATATACATACAAAATTTGCGTACTTTAAATAAGAATAATCAATCTACAATTTAGTTATCTAGACTGAAGGGTAATCTGCACAAAGAAGATAATAAACCGTTGTGTCAAAAATTTGCAAACGTTTTTTTTCTAATTCTTCTAAGTAATGGTCTTAGATTTCGAGGGGGAAAGCGAGGATGAAGAGTAACTCTTTTTTTTTTTTTTTTTTTTTTTTAGAGAACTGTTCTAATTAATTAATCAAATGTAATTATTTTTTAAAGATCTGATCTGAAATTTCATAGTATTCGAATACTTTTCAAACTTTTTTGCGCGCAATTTAAAAATAAATGAGTTACGCGTATTCAGGCTATAATAGGTTTGTCCCTGCAAGTGGAGGCGATCCAACCGCATCCTAATCGTATCCATTGCGCATGCGCACTAAGGTACATCTACTTGGTGACAATGGTCGCTTCTCAGTGCGCTTGCTCAGTTGGATGTGATTAGATCGCAGCCACGTGCAGGAACAAATCTAATATAATAATATATTATATTATGATGTATATTGTTAAGGTCTGACAACTAAATTTTTGAGGTTTGATTTATTTGAAAATTCCCTGAAGGGGGAGGAAGTACTTCCATGAGGAAGTACTCGCTCCTTCACCATACACAGCGTAACTTTCTTCTCCTTCCGAGAAGTACTTGCTCCTGTGGAGAAGCGAAGCGGTTTTCCTCCTAAGGAAGTACTCGCTCCTTCACCATACACAGCGTAACTGTCTTCTCCTTCAGAGAAGTACTTGCTCCTGTGTAGAAGCGAAGCGGTTTTCCTCCTAAGGAAGTACTCGCTCCTTCACCATACACAGCGTAACTGTCTTCTCCTTCAGAGAAGTACTTGCTCCTGAGTAGAAGCGAAGCGGTTTTCCTCCTAAGGAAGTACTCGCTCCTTCACCATACACAGTGCAGCTGTTATCTCCTTCGGGAAAGTACTTGCTCCTGTGTAGAAGTGTCGCGGTTTTCTTCATGAGGGAGTACTCGATCCTTCCCCCTTCAGGGAATTTTCAAATAAATCAAACCTCAAAAATTTAGTTAAGTTAGACTTTAACATATATGAATACCTATAATATAGTATTATAGTATATAGGTATTATAGGTATATAATACCTATAATACCTATATATATTATATTATGATGTAATATAATATAATATATTATGATGTATTTTCGGGTTATTAGCAACCAATCTATTTTGAATGTGATATTTTCAAACAACTTTATTAATTTTCTTCCCTAGGTGCACGTTTTGCCATTTTTGCAGAAGTGAAACTCAGGAGTTATGCGCCTAACTCTTAAATTTGTTTTTCTTTGGGAAATTCCCCTGATCTTTGATGTTTTGTCCTATCTTTTTTAGGGGTGACATAAGGGGTATAAGGGGTGTAGGGGGGGATTCTAATAAATAAATAGGTAAGTATGAGTCGAAGGTTTTCAGAACTACTTTCTTATCGTAGGCTGTTAATTACGAGTAAAAACGATACGACAGGTAGGTACCTAGGTAAATCTTTCTTTAGCTGATTATATTCGTTACCTACTAAATGTAAGTTACAGTTAACCGTCACTTACGTTGTTCGTCACAGACTCGCAGCTCTGAATCAAGTGAAAAAGGAGAGCGTTATGGTGGAAAAACCATAAAATCGCCGGTATTTTCGAGCTCAAATTTAAATCGGACGCGGTAAACGTGGTGTTGAGCGTCGCGACCGAAACGCTCACGAGAGTACAAGACGTCGTCCAGTCGTACAATTGGTTCGAGTTTTTCGATACTGTCAGTAACTTTGAGTAAATTTTGATGAAAAAGTCGAATCTTTTGTCGTCGTCTCCAGGAAAACTGGAGCTAAAAACTACGTGAGGAAGCCGACAAAATGCGGCGCTGACTGCGTTAAGAAGATACGTGAATTGCATGCACGTTGATAACACACTAAAGTAGAACCAATGCCAGAATAGTTCGTCTAGAATCCAAGACCGGTAGAATTCGTAATTTGAATCTGAAGAATAATTGACGCATTTCAACGTGCAGTTCAATACAGCATTTACGAGAAAGATTAAAATTAATACTTTATTCGAAAGAAATAATTTATAGCTTGGGATTCCTAACTTCGTTTGGACTAATATAAGAGAGTTAACTGTTCTATCGAAGATTATTCTCTTACGGATGAGTTCGAGTAATGTTAGTGTGGGAATCATCGAAGAAAAACTCTGCAAATTCTTGACACAACGGTTCATTATCTTCTTTGTACAGATCACCCTTCTGTCTAGATCACTAGGTCTAAATGTCTAGATCCTAAATGTTAGATTAATTATTATTATCAATTATCACTAATTATTAACAATTTTATCAAGTACCTAGTGAAAATTATTATAATTTATTGTTAGGTATTAATAATTCGTATTTACTATTAATAATAATAATTATTAATTATGATTAATTAATACGATATAATTCTGGGGTTTTTAATACTACGTCGGTAATAATAATTATTACTATTAGAACAATTATTAGAACAATTATTGTTCTATAAAAGAAGTACCTACCAACAAACATTCGAAATTACCTTCATTTCCGTAGCACGAAACGTACCTCAGAACAACAAACTCGACATCACTTAAGCCATATGATGTTCCAAAGAGCTTGTTAGTATGAAAATGGACCTGTATTTCAACAGTTTGATTCACGATCCTGTAGTGAGGCACAATCTTTGAGCCTTCATTGTGAACGAACGGCTGGTCGTACAAAGCTGCGGATGGTCTTAAAAAATTCTACGGAACAAACTCTATCTAAATATGAAATAAAAAACATACCGTTCTATATGAATTTTTCGAGATATGAAATTTTCAAAATTTCAAAATTCGTTTTGAACCCCTTCCCCTTGACCTAGGGTTATGAAAAGTTTCGAGGACCATTGTGGGGTTGGTCGAAACCCATAAAAAAAATTTCGTAATTTTAACTCAACGCTAACTGGGCAAAGTGGCGCGGACGGCGGACGGCGGACGGCGGACGGCGGACGGCGGACGGCGTACGGCGGACGGACGGATTTTTTTTTATTCGATTTTCTGAATCTACGTATCTTGAAACGTAAACCAACAAATTTTGAGGGGGGGTTAAAAATTTTTTTTCTTTGGGCGATTCCAATGGTTCATTATCGAAGATAATAAACCAAAAAAACTACTTAGAACGTATAAATACGATGTGAAATGTCCGCGGAGTTCAGGATAACCGCCGAGCACGTGTAGTCCGGTGTGTGTTAGTAAAGAAATGACAACAGCGGACGTTGTGGCAGAGAAGGAAACTCTAGAGAAAAAAGGGTAGTCGAGGGAGAGCGGAAGAATCCCGAGGATTTGGCACCATTTCAAGTGAGTTTGAACGCTCGGAGTGAGAACCGATGGGCGCATTGCTGTTTGTGGAGGAAACTGCTGTAATCGGCATCGCATGGTCGGTTGGGCATTTCACTAATGGAGGGTTCGGTTGGTGGTCAATCTGTATAAAATCAGATAGTGGGGTGTGATAAACATCGCGGTGGTTAACGGAAGGGGAAACAACAGCGTAAATATCGGTGTTGTCGAAAGTAGACGAGCGTAGAACATAATATGTCGGCATAGGGTCAGGCGGGGTAATTGTGAACCTATTTCAACTAAGTTGGATCCTCAACGGTTTTGCTCGGTTTAAAAATAAAAAACCTGGAGTATTTACTTATGCTGTTAGTCCTCTTTCAGATTCCATCCTATTTCCCGAAATATTTTGAGTTTTTGCTGTGAAATTTCCTTATTCACAATTTCCCCTAATGTTCACATTTGCCCCCCGGAAATGGGGTAATTGTGAACACACGGGTAATTTCCAAATCAACAATTTTTAATAAAATTTTAATACGTATTAGTACATTGTAATAGCATGTCCAACATATTGTATACTATTCTACCACGGGTAATTTCCAATTATTATCATAGACTCTATTAGTCCCAGCACAATTTGTCCAGCAACAACTTTTTTTTGTCAACAATAACGTCATTTGTCTAACCAAATGGTTTAAAGTAGCCATAACAAAAACTTTTTAATAACTAGGTACCTATAACAAAATTATTATCATACACACCATTAGTCCTAGCACAATTCGTCCAGCAACATTTGTTTGTCAACAAAAATATAATTTGTCTAACCAAATGTTTTAAAATTTGCATAACTACCTATAACTAAATAACTATTAAAAAAAAAATTTGTCAATTTTCTCACGATACAAATGTAATTAATTAATAGTAATATTATGAAACTGTTTTTAGGCCCTGAAGATGAAGAAATATATTCTTCGAAACGTTGGCACATAAATCAATTTTCATTTGACCGACCCTCGACATCCCTCAACATCACACATTTGACCTTCTTCAGCTCTCATTTGAAGATTCATTCGAATGTATAACAGTTTAATATAGGTCAGAACTGGATGGCAGTGCTGTTCACTCGGTTTTTTGTCTGTAATATTGTATAAGCTATTCTTATTTGTTCAATTAAATTTGGATGATGAGCTAGAGTTTCATTTATTTATTTAATTATTTAATTGTGCGGCATAGCCAATTACATGAGTAGATACAATAAGAGCGGTTACAACAATAATAATACTGCAAGAATGGAAGAACACAAGAAAAAAGAGAAAAGCTAATAAGCCGCTTTCCAAATCTAACCGCCTGACCTCTGACCATTGGAAGGTTATTTTGATATAAAATTGCTTCTTGCAGTATAGTGACAAAGAAATACTGGAACTGTTTATTACTGGTCCTGTAGGTACGAGTAGAAACCACGGAGTTAGGAGAAACCAGAAAACTTTTCATTCACGCAAAGCCTGCTAGTTTAGCCCTCAGAGCAGTTCCCAAGGCAATAGGAAGAGCCGTGCGTGCGTGATGGAGACACGCAGCAAATTATATTTATATTATATGGAATTTTGGGTCGATTTTACCGCTTGAAGGACGTAAACAAAACATCGACTTATCGTTCTTTATTCTGATTTGATCTGAACGTGTTTGTTGTCAGTGATCAAATTACTGTTATTGTAGATCCCCCAGTGAAATGAACCCTCCAATTTTTTCCTTATCGTTCAACTTGTAATTTCGACCGCAATAGCCTCCAACTGGTGATGATAATGATGATAAAAAACCATTTACATGAACCGTTCGTTGCACAGAGTGTGAAGATGAAGCACTTCCCCCTGACGTACGTTCATTCTAATTAGGATACCACCGATGGCTATCGGTACCTATTTTCCTAAAATTAGGCAATCCCAAACAATGCCTACTTTCAGTAAAGAAAAGACCAAGACCAAATACAATTACACTGTACAAAATAAAAAATTCAAATTAAATAAGTCTGCAAAAGAGCAAATTTTACGTTACGCTCATTTTTCTAGGACCCTACCTGCCAAACTACTGTTCCTACAAAAAGATCACTTAAGAATAATTTGAAGAGAATTTATTATGCTTCAATTTAAGATCAGAGTGGTGATTCTAGACCGAATGGTTCTCTCAAAAACTAACAAACTAACTGTCGGTCTCTTTGGCTACAGCTCCAAAACTATTCGCCCGACCCAAAACTTCTTTTTCTCTTCTAAAAGCTAGTTAATTTTACATTCAGACCCCATGATATTGTATGAACATTTCATATAATGTCCATGCTGTTAAAAACCCGTACTGTTGTGAAATAAAGAAATTTTGGGTCGAACGAATAGTTTTTTTTCCAAATGAACGAATAGTAGAACGAATGGTCGAACGAATAGTAGAACGAATGGTCGAACGAATAGTTTTTATTTCCAAATGAGTCCGACAAAACCCCAGAATTTAACGCTTCTTAAGAAATTAAAACATAAGACTAAGTATGATATAAAACCTTTTTATGACGCCGTTCTAGAATACCGGTTTCCCGCTTTTGAGAAAACCATTCGGACTATTCTGATCTATTATTATGTATTAAATTGTCATCAAATTATTTTCTCATGGCATTTGTGGGACCAGTAGTTTGGCCGGCACGAGACAAAAAACATGACCGTAACATGAAATTTGCACTTTCGGGAAAAATGAACACAATTGTTGTTTTGCAGAGCTCTATCTTGGGGTTTACCTGGTCTACAGAGTTTCACTACTACTGAAATCGTGAACACTATCACTGAATACTTACATTTTAGTGTACTGGCATGAGCATTTTACGGGACTTGGTCAACTTTTCATATAAGAGGTCTGATAGTAAATTCAACCAGCTTTAAGATGAAAAAAAGAAATTTTGAATCAGATAGATATTTTCGGAGTTATAGCGAACAGTTGGCCAAAAACACGTGGATTTCACAACAGTACGGTTTTTTTAGCATGGGGCTTGAGTAAAATTTCAAATATGGAGTCTGAATGTAAAATTAACTAGCTTTTAGAAGAGAAAAAGAAATTTTGGATCAGACGAATAGTTTTTGAGCTGTAGCCAAAAGAACCTTAGTTCTAGAACCTTCCATTCTGGTCTTGAATTGAAGCGTAATAAATTATCTTGACCTTTTTGTAGTAACAGTACTAGCTTGGCCGGTACGAAATTAGAAAAATGACGTAACATTAAATTTGCACTTTTGGGGAAAAATTGGCTGTTTTGCAGAGCTCTATCTTGGGTTTTACCAGGTATACGGAGTTTTACTACCACTGACATTGTAGGGAATTTCAATACTTCAAAAATGGAACGAATGACTTTTTTCGTCAGGAGGCTGCGCTACTAATTTTTTGGCCAATAACTAACACTAGTGCAATCATTTCGCAGTAAATCTCCAATTTTTCCAGGATATCTTTGCTACCCTCCGTTCTTTCTTTTCCTCCCCTTTCCCTTAAGCCCTTTGACCCCCCCGCCCCCCCCTCCAATCCGCCCATGGACCACACTCGACATGAACTTTCGTGATGCCGATTATTGTACGGATATCTGAATTGTGATTGAATTAAAATATCCATACGCAAGAATAACATTGTAATACATGAAAATTCTACTTACACGATCGTACATTGACTGGAAGGAGTGAATAATATGAAAGAGGAGCGCAGAATGGTGAATTGACCAAAAAAAATAACTCCACTTGTCGAGAATACACAAGGACATCTTCGGTGACACTATAGCAAAAGCTGTGTTCAAAGTTGCCATGAATATAATAGCCACGGCCCCCGATACAATGAACTCGTACAATTTGAAAACAATCCTCGAAACTTGAATGAGGTCATAATAAATTCTTATGAACAAAGTACTTATGTCACAGTGAGCGTTGTGGTCGCACCAGGGACAGTAGAAATCATTTGAAAAAGCCACAGACTTCAAACGGGAAAGGGATTCGGCAACAGACTGTAATGAATACGTGAAAGGCCCGAGAATCAATAGTAACTGTGAGTAATACCAGTGCCAAAATAGCTCGTCGGCAAACCAAGAACGGTAAAACTCATAGCCTGAAACGTCTTTGCGAGTCATGATGACTCTTAATGAGCAGCAGCTGAAAATATTCGCAATGCATAAAAGTATGACAATTTTTTGAGATAGAAACATTTTGTAGTTTACAATGCCCAGGCTAATTTGTATTGTCGTTAAAGTAACGAGGGTTTTCTCGAGTATCCGTCGTTTCCTTATGATACCATATAAAGTCCATGGAATAATTAACGAGGCAACGAATAGGTTTGTCATGGTCATATACACGTTCAAACTGCCGAATGTGGACGAGCTAATTGCATCGGGTCTATTGAGGCCGACGAAGAACAAGATAGAAGTCAAAATGGAATAAAAGGTAACGGGAACCGATATTTTCGAAAACGAGGGGTAATCGACGGAAAGTGGCAGCCCTCCTAAATATTGGAAAAATTTCAGATGCGTGTAGAAGCTGGGCGGTTGAAAGGCTGGACGCATACTTATGGACGTAAAAATACTTTGTCCAAGTAAAGTTTGTGGTTTATGAAGGGAATACTGATTCGTACTACTCCCCCGTGCCCTTTTCCAACACGATAATTGTCAAATCGGTTGATCGGTCAAGGGCTTGCTGACATTGAATGGATAATAAACGTGTCGTTGGTGTCCGTTCGAAAGCTTGCGGACATCTTTCAAGAGTCCTTGAGTGTTTTAGCTCAATAGTCATTAGTACATAAAAAACCAATATTATTCACATCGATCAGTTGTTGATAAGGGAAGGAATAACTTCAAAAATAATATAATATTCTACAACCTCCACAATATTTGAAAAGATTTGAATTCCAACTTCCATCCAGAGTGGCTCTCATGAGGATCAAAAATAGTTCTCATTATTTGGCTCAAGGCTTCCTATTGCCGCTCTGGCATTCGAACAGAAGACCTCAGCTGCAACCCCAATCCCCTCTGCGATATTGAGGACTGAAAAAAAAACCCCTGTAAGTATGTGGACCCTGGTAATCTCCTCACATGTCGATAGTGTATTTATTGGAAAACGTGGAGGTTCAATGTAACCTGACCAACTCATGAACCAACACGTGGGTTTCTGTAGGTGAATCATGAAAGTTCGGAATGTTTGCGAAATCTGAATGAATGGTCCACTGATAGTGCAGGCCGCAAGGAGATATTAGTCAGTGGACAAAGAAGAGGAAAGAAATCCACGTTTGGTTTAGAAGAGAGGACTAAAAAACAGTACAAAAATCACCAGCCCTACAACCATATGACTCAAGAAGAAAAAATGTATTGCTGACGTCAGTACAGACGCTAGTGGGATTGCAATTGGAGGAATTTATCGTCAACAACATGAGACGACGGGGAAATTACACGTTGTCGAATTTATATCAAAAACCTGTAACTAGAGCTGTTTGCCATCACTTCGTCAAAATGTGTATACATCCATGTATTTGCCATTAAAGACGATAACTAACGATACAATGGAGATAATGAGTTCACATTTGCACAAAAACACAAACGGTGGGTACAGCTTTCGTACAAGTACGCAACCACGAGGGACATTTTACGTCTTTGTGCTCCCTCCCATCAGAAACTTATATGAAGCTTGCATTCGTGTTGACAATATAAATTATTGAGAATGATCACCTGTGTGTAAACAATTATTTAAACAATCACGCTCATACCGCAGCTTGTCGGCCACGCACTCCGCAGTGGTTAACGAAATATGGTTAGGTAAATCGAGAGCTATCCAACGAGTGGTGAACGATTTTTGTGCGATGATAACTGGCGAAGATAAAGTTCCGTAGCAACGAATCGGTTGTAAGCGAAAATCATCAGAAACCCGCGTTACATTTCTCCGTTGCATGTCCCGCGTTTCATTCCCGCGTTACATTTTCGAGTTTATGTAGCAAAGTAAAGACATAAAATGTCAAAACTTGCTAGTGACCAAAGGTTTGACTGATGTACTAATTATTATGACCTACCCACACAACTAACTAAACATGCCTGCATTCTGTGAGGGAAAAAAGTGTGAAGGGAAGTTGTCTTGTTGTTATTGGATAGAGGTATACATTTTTATGAACTCAACTAAAACGACAAAAAAGAACTAAAGGAGCTAAACCACTCCAGATTGTAACCGAATCAATTATTCCAGAACTATTGACTTGCACTCTCAGCAGAATAGGCATGTAAAGCATATTGGCAAAAGCCTAGTGCACTGCGACCTTGATGCACAGCACGACCAGCAGTTATGTTGTATTAAAAATATAAGTGGGTATACACCTCGTAAATAAATTCTACTTACATGTTCTACAACCGTCTCACAGCTTTGTATAATGTGGAACAGAAATGCTGAATGGTGTAATAACCAAACTACATCCTTAAACTTCTCTTCAAAAGGAAGAGCCATCTTGTGGGCCATTAAAGCATAACATGTGGTTACGGTCGCAATGAAAACTGCCAGTAAAGTGAGCAAAATTGTGACTTCATACAATTCGAACACGTTCGAAGAAATTTCCAAGAGATCAAAATAAATTTTGATGTACATCTTTTTGCCGTTATTTGCTTTGAATCTTTCCGTATTATAGCCGACGTATGCCCTGTCAAAGGCCGTTTTCTTCAAATGAGAGAGAGCAGCGCCAACTGCGTTTAACAAATACGTGGCTGGACCGCAGACTGCCAATAAATAAATGTAAAGCCCATGCACGGTGAGAGTTCTAATATCAGAACCGGACAACTCATGAAAACCAGTTTTGAATATTGTGATGACTACAATGATGTAGATTGCTATGAAAGTGGTGAAAATTATTTTATGTGACAAGAACATCGGATAGTTGGCTATCCCCAAAGTCAATTGCGTCGTAGTGAGGGATCTGGTAATTTTTGTGAAGGTTTTTCGATTACTTATAATACGAAATAGTGTCAATAAGGGTACAAAAGAAAGAATATGTCTGGCCAGCAAATATAAAGTATGAGTGATAGGTGTTATGAGTTCAGTTGTTTTCACGTTAATGGAGGAGAATGTCTCATAACTCAAAAACAGGACGCACGTTACAGCTAATATAATGGACAAAGCTGTAGCAGGTTTTGAGGACTTCGAAAACGACGGGTAGTCGATCGACAGAGGGAGCCCTCCAAAAATTTGGAAACATTTCAAATGACGTTGAAGGCTGGGAGGTGCGAATGCAGATCGCATATTGCTCGTTGATAACGACTCCTGAGCCGAACGTACAATAAGACTGTTTATTGGACTGTGTCAGAACATTGTTAATAGCAGTTCCAAGAGATTGATGAGATAATCACTTTGGAGTGGGGGATATTGGATTACTCTGGCAGTGCCGCGGAAATCACACCTACAAATGGATGTTGGTCATTACAAAGGTAAATATATCAATCAATATACACTTGAAGGGTACAGAGGAAGAAGGGTACGATTCCAAAATTGGAAAATGTTCAGGAGAGCACAAACTAACTTAACCATCTCATGATACGTTGCCAAGGTATGAAAAAAAAAATTATCAACTACCTATTCCAAACCATCATGGAATGAAATCGTTTTTCACCAGTACCGACCTACCACGTGAAACTACTCCAGAAAGCCTCTAGACGGCATTGAAACCTCGAAATAGACAGTGGAATTATACCCTTCTTCCCCTGTACCCTTCACTTATTCTGGTATAAACCATTGGCTTACGAAACTTCTAGTGTACCCAGGTATACTCCCTCTGTGTCTGGGTACCTTGATCCATCAGCAGCATCTTAGTTGCACGCCGGTAGGCAGTCGTCTGAGAAAGAGTGAGGTCCAAGAGGACAGGACGACCATTATCTACCTCCCACAATTTGGGCAAGTCTTCCATTGAGAGATAGTGGTTTAAATAATGGGGTACAAAGAGAGGGATAATTGGGATAGAGAAACAAGTCCGTAGACATCGCCGAGAGGCGAAACGTAAGTGGAAATACCGATTCTGAACGTTTGTGTTTTCAGGTCGTAAATACAAGGCTTCCCATCCCAACCTGAACCTAAGCTTCTCTTTGGTTCATCAAGTTGACACATGAATGTGTTGACAGGTGAGCTTGGTAAGTGAATGATGTATGTTTGCAAATTGAACTGCACCGCTCTTCATCTTCTGTACAATAAGTGCACTGGTACTACAAATACATTATTTGAATATAAAATTCAGTCAACTTACCAGGTCGATTACAGATTGACAGCTGTGAATTATTACAACTATTATCAGCACTTGGTAAACAGCCCACAGGAACAGTCCCCAGTCTTTATTATCGAATTTCTCCGTTTGACCATGAACAAGTAAGTACCCGGCGTTGGCAGTTAAAGAAATGAAATTTCCCAATAGAATGCTGCTAATATTTACTGAGTCGAAATGAAAGAAATTTGAAGTGATACCGACAAGTGAGTCGTAAGCTCGGATGTGTTCTTTGATCTTGTATACTGGGAGAACCCGTCGTTCTTCGACAGAAAAAGTTGAATTGATGGTTGCAAAGCATTCACCAATCGAGAAAGTCAAATACGAAAATAAGGAGTGCGTCGATAAATAATGCACATAAAGTATGTACCAACTGAGCAAATTTGCAATAAACTGGTTATCGCAATCGAATATTTGAAAGTGTACAAATATTAGAGACCCTGTAAACATTACTTGGATCGCAAATACAAATTTCAAGGTCGTGGGGAATTTGCAATTGATCAAGTGAAGATTGTTTCGGATGGAAATTAACTTACTAATGGATCTTCCGAAAACGGAATGATTACACATTTTTGTGTAAGTGGAAATAATTGGTGTGGCGAAGAAAATGATTCTGACCAGATACTGCATGGCTACCGTGATAGAAAACTTTCTTTCGGAGAAGTAGTAATCTGGGTTCACTAAGTTGAGTATAAGATTGAGTGTTATTATAATGATGCCGTACACGAGGTAAGGGTTTGATATCTTTGAATAATTCAGACCGATCAGTGACAGAGGTAGGGTACCGAAAAGACGGAAAATCTTAAGATGTACAAGCATAGTCGAATGTGATGCCTTTTTTTCCATATTCACTGTAACAACGAACAATATTAACGGATGTCAGTATAAGAATAATCGAGTAGAACTGGCTCAGTGTTATTTTGTCGTTTCTATGTCACTTATCATTCAATCGAAAGAGGTTTTGGTATCAACCTGTCTATTAATCGAAGAAGAGAAAGGTTTCTAAACGAAATCGACTATTATCGAATACCCCAATAATTATTATTCCTTCCGACACATTCATTCGACAAAAATAACGAAATATAAATATGTAGGTAATGTTTGATGTTTAATTACCCTAACGGAGGAAAGGAGATAATCTAAAAGAAAATAATAAATTCGGAAACATAATAATTCGGAATTATAAGGAAATAAAATGGGGTTCTTTTCAAAAATATTGAACGTTGGAAACAAATAGAAATTATTCGAAATACAACAAGTCAAATAAAATTGGTTTTCCTCCCATTTTGACATAAATTTGCTTATTTCTCAAAAACGAGAGGTTTTAGAGGCTCAGGAATAGTGGCATTCCCCTCAAAATTTGTTGGTTTACTTATGTTTCAAGATACTTTGCTCAGTTAGCGTTGTGCTAAAATGACGAAGTTCGGGGTTCAGGTTGCCAACCGTACTTTTTTTTAGAAGTATTGTACTTCTTTTTGACGATTTGTACTTTGTACTTTCTTAAGTTATGCTCAAAAAACTTTTTTTTCGTCATTTATCGTCTTAAAACTGTAATTAAGTAGTAATTTTATTTCCCTACCTAGCAACTAGTGACCCCGACCGAGAGGAGGTCGTTACTACACTAGGATTTCAGTGTTCAGTGTCCGCCACTGAAGAGACGAGTAAATTGTTATAGAAATTGTTGATGAACAGTAGGTATTCTGTATGCAGCGTTTTTGTCCGATTAGCCGAGCAATAGTCATCTCAAGCAATGAGTTTCACACTCATGTTAGCAACTAATTCAGATTAATCTTCAAGGAACATGATGATAAAAATTCAATCGTCAGTAGCTGAACGTCGCATCTTGGTTTATTCTCATCAATAATGAACCAATTGAATCTAATCGTACATAGAAGACAATATTCTACAGGGTGCCCCAGGAACAGTAGGTAGGTACCTAATAAAGTGCTGCTCATTCTTCTCATTTCCGCACGCTGAGGTGGTGGTGATAAACCGAGGAATTCAAAATTTCCTTTTGGACCGTTCTTTCAGAAAATACTTGTTTTTCAATAATTTTCTGAAAAGTACTTCTTTTCTCCGAATAAAAGTTGGCGACCCTAGACCAACCCCACAATGATCCTCGAAACTTTTCATAGCCCTACGTCAAGGGGAAGGCGTTCAAAACGAATTCGGAACTTTTAGATCAGGTTTGAACAAAGTTTTCTTTTCAACCTGATGAGCTAGAAACTTGAAATTTTAAATATACTTGGGTCAAGGGTGGATGACAATGCAATATTCACTCAGGGCCGGTTTCACCAACGTTTTTAATCAACGTTTAATAATTAAATCGATGATCTTAGGTGGTAAACAACGATGTCGAGTTTCACCAACGTCGTTTTAAATAAACCAACGAGATAAGAAGATAAATCAACGATTAAAATTAACCAGCCGATGTCGAGGGTGGTTGGAGGATGGAGAAGTGGTAAGCCGGGAAGGAGGGAGGATCGGTAAGCCGGGAAGGAGGAAGGAGCGGCAAGGCGGGAGGGGTGGTAAGCCGGGAAGGTGGGAGAAGCGGTATGGCGGGAGGAGGAAGTAGAGGGGATGGAGGGTGGAAGTACAACGCCATACAGGAGGACATTGAGATATCAAGAGAATAACGTGATCTCAAGCGAATAACGTGATCTCAAGCGAATAACGTGATCTCTAGAGGATAACGAGATCTACAGCAGTTGAAGGAGGATTTCGATGTTTTTATTGGAGGTATAGTGATCGGATAAGGATACTGTGATGATGGGAGGAGGTGTCTTTTGTGCTCTCTCGAAGATGTCAAAAAAATTCCACAGTATGCAGCATGGCTATAAGAGCGAATTTTATATATTGTATACATATAATTTTCGGTGTCTTTTGGCAGTGGATTCAGGATGGTCTGAAACGGATTTTGGTATGAAAATCTTGCTTAACTTAAGTTAAAAGTGGGCCCAATATAATATCTAATTAGATATTATATTGGGCCCACTTTTATAGGTAATGTCAGAAGTTTGTAACATTGGTACAAAATGCTATGTATTGACATATAATAATAAATGATTTACCCACCTGATCGGCGATGGCCTGGCATCTTTGAATGAGAATGGCGACCAACACAAGGAAATGAAGGGTCCAAAATACGGCCAAAAGCCGATGGGAATTGGATAGTGGCTGCATAATAAAACCGATGTTCCCTATACAGCAAATTAGAGTACTCAAGAGAATTCCTGCAATGAATATGTCAAGAGCACTATTTATAGCTAAACATACATCGACGAGTTTGTCGTATGTCCGGATATAATAAGATATTTCCCGAAATGACAGTTTTGTTCTATTCCTGTGCATAAGTTTGGAAGTGAGCCTTGAGAAACATCTGCTGACCGATTCTACAAGATAAAGAAATTGGGCTAAGGAAGTGTACAAGTAGAAAATCTGAACGTCCCAGCGAATTTCAAGTAATACGTACAATGGACTCTGGTTTAATTCGGATAGATAAACCCCTATAATATGGCAGATATGTCTGACAACAGTTAATATAAATTGAACGATAATCAGGATTATGACAGACTTGGAAACTCTAAAATCGCCTATATGAAGCTGCTGAAACACCAATACCAAATAAAAAATCGCCTTGGCAAAATCGGTTCTGTTCGACACCATACGATGAAGTGCCAATACTGGTGTGACCACGACGATGAGACACATCACGAAGGTTATTTTGGTAGCGGTTATTTGGAGGTCAAATTCGTTTTCGAAAGGTTTTATTGTGAAGAGCAGATTCAGAGAGCAGATTATAACAGGCAGAACGATGTGGAATTTCGAAACTCTGAAGAGATCATGTGACTTCAACTCAAAAGGGAGAGATCCCAGGAATTTGAATACTTTCAAATGTTTCAATAAAACAGGCGTGAGTGGCATTTCACTGCTCATGAATTTAGCTCACTGTGGGCTTTTTCTTAATACCGAACGGTTACACATCTTTCTTTGTTCATTTAGATCGTGTGATAAGCAGTTCCACTTGACGAGAGCGAAGTTTCTCATACGATAAAAGTAACGAATCGATTTTTAAATAGTCTTTCAACCATATTGTTGACCCCATGGAGACGCTGGGCAGGTCGGGATTCCTGGGCATGATGTGTCAAAAACGGGATGTCAAAAATGTCACTAGGGTGCCTACAAGGACGATTTATTTCATTAAATGGTTACGGTTTATTAAAAAATTCCCCAATCAACTGATGGATTAGTTGGACACATTGATCAAGTGGACTGGGTTGCGGAATAAAAGCATCCCCTAATCAACCGATTTGGCTATGACTGTGATTTCTTGATATAAATATCCTACCTATAACAAAGGCATGAGTGATAATAATATTATGTACATATGATGTGGTACCTAGTCAAGCCATAAATTCTGTCACAGTTTTCAAGGAAATTCCAAGAACCAAACATTCTTTTGACATTTTTCTTTATTTATTCTCCGCAAATGGAAGTACCTGTGAGTAAGGAAAAAATCTAATTCACTCAAAGTGTCCACCATTCGACTTCACACAATCCTTCAGACGTTTTGGCCACGCTCCATATCCAGAGGTATCTCCTCGACGCTATCAGTAGTGCTCGTTTGAGGGAGTCGATGTTAGGGTCAGCTCTTCTGCAGGCCGTAATTTTTAATCCAAAGGATAAAGGTCTGGGCTAGTCGACGGCCACTCTTCAGCTCTGATGAACTCAGGCACCTCAATCAGGCTTGGGTCGTTCTGGCCTTGTGGCTGGGTGCTGAGTCTCGTTGGAATAACCAGTGCTCTCCATTGAACAAGGTATCATTCAAGGGAAGGACAACGTCTCGTAAGACACTGTCTTGATACACACTTGCAATGGTTTTCACGCCTTTTTAACAAAAATGGAGTTTCGTGACACCTTTCCAGGAAATCCCCCACCAAACCATCACACTCGCCGGATGATGTTCTCTCTGAACGCTTGCGACCACTTCTGAAACTTCTCGAGATCTTCTAGCTTAGACCTTGTCATTTTGACGGTTGGCTTTCTCTTCGATGGTAAAAATTTTCTCATCTGTGAAGAGCATCATCGGCGTACCGGCGAAGGAGCACTTTGCTTCTTTCCTTTCTCATCTTTTTCAAACGGGGAGTTTTGGTGAGCCCAGTGTACCTACCCTGTGGTGTTCTGAGGTACCTATATTGAATCGGTTAAACATTAGGAAATCCAATAGCTCCATAATGCAGCAGGTCAGACAGACCAGCCAGGAATCGAGGCATTTCTCTTTTGAATTGCATACTCCACCTTGTTCCTTTCAAGGAAGGTCGTTGTCACCTTCTAGTCGAGTAGGCATGGCTAATGCAGTTATTTCTTGGTAATAGGTTACCTATCGAGTAACAGCGACCGTCTGGTAATATGTTTTTGGTAATAGGTTCCCGAATCGCTGTTACTGGAAACAAACTCAATACCTACTCAAAAAACTTGTCGACAGTTATTATCGCACACCTTTCATGCATTCGTTTTCCGTAACCTAGTATTACCTGGAATAGTCCCAGCCAACCAAATTATCTCAGAAAGGCAGGCGACGAAGAGGCCCTCAAAGCCCTTTCCCCCAAGTTCTCAAAACAGTTATACCAGTAATAGGGTTTATCTAGTATTAGGTTACTGTACAGTATTAGGTTATTTGAAGCGGTTACGTTACATATTCCCCATTCCTATAGTCGAGGGTCGTGCCAATCCACAATTAGGTGCAACCTTCCTCCCAACTTGGGGGTTATTTACCACAGCTAGCATTGCTTACAACTCAAATACAGTAGAACGATTCTGACACAAATGAAAATTTAAATAGTATGATGAATATGAACAAATATTTTTACGATCCACCTACCTGGTTCATCACTGACTGGCAGCTTTGTATCGTATGGAAAATGATCAGAATGAATAGTATCGACCATAAGAGGCGTTCAACTTGCATAATCGGATCTGTTTTCTCAACTGTCACCATCACGTTAACGAAGTCTAACATAGAAACGAAATTGGACGACAAAATGAACGCCAGGCTAACGTTGTGGATTTCGTTGAAAGAAGAGCACACATCGATCAGAGTATCGTACATCTGTACGAATTTTTTGACCCCATTTCGATTCAGTGTTTGGACACGCGATAGTGGCTTTGCTAGCGCGGTGAAACATTCCCCGGCTGTTTTGATCAGAAATGTGAACAGAAAACAAGCAGAGTACATTTGAATATTGAATAGAGACCGGTGCATGTTTTCAAGCAACATTCCCATTCCCAGGACTTTAGTATTCAATACGGGAATCGCTATCATTATTATGGTGGTTACAAATGCCGTGATTTTTATAGAAGCGAACATGGTACTTTCGTTGTTTGTCGCTCGCAACCTCAACCTCTGAAGTTCGTTCAGGGTGTTTTCGAACTGCACTCTGTACCAAATCGTCGCGAGCGTCATTGAAAGAGGCAATAAAGCATACATCGTTTTAGCTGATAAGGAAACATATTTTGACACATCGTTTTGAAACGTGAGCTGGATGGCCGGGCCAAATAAATTAAAAGCCAAACTTTCGATCGAAAAGGCAATTGAAAGAGACAGGAAAGGTATAGAAATTTTGGAGACTTTTAGATGGTTCAGTGTTAGAGGCAAACAACCGAAAATTTGGAATAATTTCAAATGTTTCTCGATGGTGGACATGGAGAAATTGAATTTGGAGAGCATTGTCGATACGTAAACGTCTTGCTGACAGTAAAGGAATGATCGATTATTTCTATTCTTATCATGAAATCGAAGATTTCTTCACTATGATTGTCAAGCGGAAACGCTGTCAAGCAGCCCAAAACTGACCCTGTCGGAGATACAGGATCGGTACAGAACGTAAATGCGGAACCAGAAAAACGATTTAACCGTATTGATACAATCATAATAATTATTAATTATTCTGTCCGTCTGTTCTTGTGTCAGAATTAAGAAATTGTATGTCACTTTATGCCATTAGTTGACAATTGGCGCCATAATGTACGTTTTTCTCTGTCTCTCTATGTTTGTAAGCACATTAGGACTACAGGAGTCATAACGTAAGGTGGGTGCGGCGAAATACTAGAAATCCATCTTCAGAAATAAAAGACATCTTCAGAAAAAAGTTTCAAAAAACGACATACTCTATTTTTACCAAAATAAATCCTACTAAGTTGTTGAGATATATTTTTTGGGAGATAGTAGGGGATGTAGAGTTTTGTTTTATTCTCAAAATGCACTAAAGAGTAGACCCGGACGTGTAAAAGATACAGTCCCTTTAGAATATAAAAGTGGGATATAAAATTAAAAAAAAACTCTGCAAATTCTTGACACAACGGTTTATCATCTTCTTTGAACAGATCACCTTCTCATTAATCATTAACAACACAGGCCCACAAAAAAATTGGTCTGTTTGACCAATTGAAAAGTTGGATGGACGGGACCCACCTATTCTTATGTATGTTTCGACGCTGAATCCGAATCTGCTCTCTAAATACGTGGTCCCAGTAGATTTTGGCGAAATAAACCAGAAAAAAAAATTCATAGGTTTTTGAGGTTGGGAAAAAAATAAACGGTGATAGGATAAATTTGACTTCAGATTTGGATTTTACGGAAAAACTACGTCGATATTGGTATTTCAAAAAAACCTTTTTTTTTCAGACATCGGAAATGTCGTAATTTTGAACGCGTGGCTGGTGGTTATTAACCTCCGGATGGTCTTAAAAAATGCTAAGAGTTAAACTCTATTCAAATGTGACCTGAAAACTATACCGGTTCCATTTGAATTTTTCGAGATATGAATTTTTCAAAACTTCAAAATTCCTTTTGAACCCCTTCCCATTGACCTTGGGTTATGAAAAGTTTCAAGGATCATGTGGGGTTGGAACCCATAAACCAAATTTCGTAATTTTAGCACAGTCCTAACTGGACAAAGTGCCGGGGAAGGCGTACGGACGGATTTTTTTTTTTAAATTCGATTTTCTGAATCTACGTAACTTGAAACGTAAACCCTCAAATTTGAGGGGCGGTTACAGAATTTCTTCTTTGGTCGATCCAAGCGGTTCATTATCGAAGATAATAAACCATACAAAAGTGATTTTGGGAATAAATATGCAGTTCTGACAGGTATACCTATAGGAAGCTTAAGGTTAGGATGAGGGTACATAGGGATGATCTTAGGCTTAGAAGTGGAGGAGGGAAGGCATTTGATAATCATTTATTTGAAGAAGACCATAGAATCAATTACGAAATAGGCTGGAATAATCCATCAGTGGAGGTAGCCCAATATTAGTAGAAAGGGCTCGAAACTGGATGCATTGCAGTCTTTGGAAATTTAGAGGATAGTCCGAATTGAAATGGAATCACACAAGACCGTAATATCAAACCATCAGTTTGGGCGTCTCTGTAAATTATATAAGTAAAATCAAGCATTTCCTTTGACTTGAATATTCCTGTAACTGATCCTCTTCTCCTGAGTACTTGTCACCCTCCCAACAAGTTACCATTCACTTTTTTCTTGGCCGATCAGAAAGTACCTTGCACTTTTGAACTGTATAGAAATAGCTCCACTCACTCCTTCCTTATTCTGATCGTACTGATGATGGTGTAATATCCGAAACCGTCCATCTTTTGTAATTAATTAATGAAGTTTAACACAGAAATTTAACAGAGAAGTGAAGTTGGAAAACTAAGGAAAACTTAGAAAACTTATTCAATTTATACTCACCTGATCGATTACAGATTGACAGCTGTGCATAATTAGAACTATAATCAGCACTTGGTAAACAGCCCACAGGAACAGTCCCCAGTCTTCCATTTCGTAATTCTCAAATTGACAGTGAACTAATAAGTACTTCAAGTTGGCAGTTAATGCAATGAAATTTCCGAGTAAAACACTACTCATGTTTTCAGTGTCAAAATTAAATAAATCGGAACTGATACTGACTAGGGAGTCGTAAGCCCGGATACGTTCCTTGATCTTGTATAGTGAGGCAACCCTTCGTTCTTCGACAGAAAACGTTGATTGTATCGCTGAGAAGCATTCGCCAATCGAGACGAGTAAATAAGACAATTGTGAGTACGAAGCGTAAAAATGTACGAAAAGTACGTACCAACTGAGCCAATTCATAAGTAACATGAAATTGACAACAGGCATCAGACAGAGTAAGAGAATTAGGAACGCTAGGAACACGAATTGAATTGCAATCACAAATATTACGGATGCAGGTAATTTAAAGTAGTTCAAGTGGAGATGGTTTCGAACTTGAAGTAAAGTGGTGACACACCTACTGAAAACTGGTTTTCTTCGTGTTTTTAAATACGTAGAAATAATTGGTGTGGAGAAGAAAATGATTCTGGTCAAATACTGCAAGGCTACCGTGACAGAAAACTCAATTCTTGTGGCATTCGATGTTACAAAGTTGAGTAAAGAATTGAGTGCGAGAATAATGAAGTTGTACACGAGGTAAGGGTTTGAGATGTCTGAATAATTCAGACCGTTCAGTGACAGAGGTAGGGTACCGAAAAAACGGAAAATTTTCAAATGTTTGAGGAAATTCGAATGTGCTGCCTTTTTTACCATGTTCACTTCAACTATGAACAACCAACTTTAAGAATACAAATTGACTTATTGGTTATTTCGTTATTCCTATGTCACTTATCGTTCGATGTGAAGACTAAGCTACCGTTCATAAGATCTGAAGAGTGAAAGAGTGGTTTAATGGAGGTACCTTATCGTTCGATATCGACGTGCCCCCAACGTCTCAATGGCTTGAAGTACACTGACAGTTGTCAAGTAGTAACTATATCAGTTTGAAAGCCTCACGTTGCTTGTTTGGGAGTTTGCTCTTTCAATTTTCATCGATTGAACTGCTCTTGCCAAAGGACATTTTTACTTGTCACTAATCTATATTTATTATTTATTAATCTATATTTATGTCATCCTGCATGGTATAACCCTAAAGAAAGATCAAGAGTGGGTGACCGGAAAAAGGTTGATAGGGGATAGCATTAATATAATTTCCGACCAAAAGACCCTAGAGTTTAAACAGAAGGCTCTAAACGTGCAAAATCATCTCCAGTACTTGGCAGTGACCCGTGAAGGTAGTAAGATTTATGGATTTTCAGTTCTATGGTAGCTATGACTCATCCTGAGCACAAACAATAGTACTAACAAAAATTTTAAGAAGAATTAGAATTATTGCTTCAGTTTATACCGTTATCACACATAAAATGGCGGTATAAACTGAAGCAATAATTCTAATTCCTCTTGAAATTTTTGTTAGTACTATTGTTTGTGCTCAGGATGAGTCATAGCTTCCAGTTAACTAATCAATATATTTGATTAGGTACTTTATCTAAAACTTTAATATAATATATTATATTAGAATAATATTTTAATATATTTGGTATATTACCTATGTCAAATTATATCAAAATTTGCCTAAAGTATCTAAAGTAAAGTAAAGTAAGCAACCGTTTCAGGTTGGATTTCCGTCCGACTGCCGTTTTTTAGGCGTCGCGGACGTCATCGGCTGTCCACCTAGGTGGATCAGAATTATCTAATATGATATTATATAATATTATTATATTAGGCACTTTAGTCAAATTTTGATTTATGATAACCGAGGTCTAAGAAGGCTCTTAACATGCCTGATGTGTTGACTTAGAGCATTTAATTTTATACACACCTGATCGGCGATGGCCTGGCATCTTTGAATGAGAATCGCAACCAAAACCAGCAAATGTAGGGCCCAAACAGCGACCGCAAGCCAATAAAACTTGGGGATTGGGCTCATTAAACTACACAAGTTCCCTACACAGGACATGAGATTACTCACGA
This sequence comes from Stenodema calcarata, assembly GCA_963920205.1. NCBI lineage: Eukaryota > Metazoa > Arthropoda > Insecta > Hemiptera > Miridae > Stenodema > Stenodema calcarata. The sequence goes on along the minus strand of OY986053.1, from coordinate 29,861,955 downwards.
GAATTCCGGAAATGAATGTGTCATGGGCTTTATTGATAGCTAAAGTTATGTCCGCGAGTTTATCGTATGTCCGGATATAATAAGATATCTCGTGAAATGACAGTGTTCTTCTTTTTCTGCCGGACTGATTGAGTAAAAGTTTGGAAGAGAGCCTTGAGAAACATCTGCTGACCGATTCTACAAGATAAAGAAATTGGGCTGAGGAAGTGTAAAAGTAGAAAATCTGAACGTCCCAGCGAATTTCAAGTAATACGTACAATGGACTCCTGTCTAATTCGGATAGATATACCCCTATAATATGACACATATATTTAACAATTGTTAACATAAATTGAACGGTTATCATGAATATGACAGACTTGGAAACTACAAAGTCGCCTATATGAAGCTGCCGGAAAACTGATACCAAATCGTAAATCGCCTTTGCGAATTCGGTTCTCTGCAACACCATTTGATGAAGTGCCAATACTGGTACAAACAAGATGATGAGACACATCACGTAGGTTAATTTAGAAGCTGTTTCTTCGAGATCAAATTCTTTTTCGAAAGGTGATATTGTGAAGAGCAGATTTAGTGTACAGACAATAACAGGCAGAACGATGTGGAATTTAGAAACTCTGAAGAGATCATGTGACTCCAACTCAAAAGGGAGAGATCCCAGGAATTTGAATACTTTCAAATGTTTCAATAAAACTTCCGGTAGTAGCATTTCACTGGTCATGATTTTAGCCCATTGTGGGCTTTTTCCTTAAGGCCGAATTCGGTTACGTATCTTTCGTTGTTCATTTAGATCGAGTGATAAACCTGTCTTTCTTTTCACGAGCTGTTCATACTTCTGTTTCTTAAAAGAGTGAAGTCTCTCATACGATAAAAGTGGAGAATCGATATTAGAGGTAATGTTTCATTTATATTCTTGACCCCGTGTATATTTACTGGAGTCGAAGGCAGTTGGGTGTGATCTAATCAAATCATGTGATCTAATGCGATCCAAAACACTATTCCACAATAGCGGTATCACCCAACCTGTTACTGAAAATGCACAGTATCGCCCATCGCTGAAGGAAGATGGTGAAATAAGCTATATGGCGCAGGTAGTTCACCACCTCCACCATTACAAGGACGAAGCGTCTACACTATGGTGGGAAGGGGGTAGGTAGTAAATTCCTATAACGCTAACCCTTGCTTGTAACTTTCTTTCATCCCGAAAGATAAAACTTATATTAGCATGTGACGCAATGGTTACTGAAGTAAGTACGCGTAGGGATGTGCGGTACTATACGATACCCGATACAAGTACCGAATACTGGTTTTGAAAGAAGTATGCATACTTTCCAAGTATCGGAAGCAAGTATTCGATACTTTCAAGTGCTTGATCGTATGAGTACTCCTAATTAATTAACTCAAGGTCATTTCCTTTATTATGAAAGAGGATGCACCTCCCCTGACATCTAAAATGATCTTTAAGGTGATCTTATAATGATCTTATGTCTGGAGGACATTAAATGTGATCTAGCTAAGTCACTTTTTCATTTTTAGGGTGAGGGAGTCAGGAAGTGTGTGTATGCGACGGGGAAGGCAGGGAATTGAGTGCGGGAAGCGTCACAATGATCCCCGAAACTTTTCATAACCCTAGGTCATAAGAAGGGGTTCAAAAAGAATATGGAAATTTTGAGAACGTAATATTTCAAAAAAATTTGAATTGAATGGTGTAGGATTTAGTTCACATTTTTGGTTCATTATTAGCTACCCAGTCGTACAAAGATGGTCCAAATGGTCTTTAAAAATTCTAAAAATTAAACTCTCTTTACATTTGAACTTGAAACTTTATTTAGAATTTTTCGAGATATTTCTTTTTTTTTTCAAAACGTTTCTGAATCTACGTATATAATATATACTCTCATATTATGAGAGTATAAATGAAGGTTTTAGTTCAAATTTAAATAGAGTTTTTTAAGTCCATCTGGAGTTTTGTACGACCAGGCAGCTGCCGTCCGTTCACAGTGAGGGCTCAAAGTTTGAGCAGATCAAAAGTCGTTAACAAGAGGGCGAATCGTGAAGCAACCTGTCGGTTCAATGTTCATACTGGCTCAGCTGATTCGAACAGCACATGATTTTCAGATAACGAGTTATAATCTTTATAATTATTACTTAATAACTAGTAGTAATAATTACTACTAGTATCATAATAATAATTATGATAATAATAATTATTATTATTATTATCAAGTAGTGTAAATTATTATTCATACTACTTTTATTATTCATACTACTTGATAATAATAATAATAATTATTATTATCATAATTATTATTAATAATGAATTATACTTCATAATAATAACCTAATGATCATTTAGTGATCTAGGTAGAAGTGATTTACACAATGATGGAAATGAATGGTTGTGTCAAGAATTTGAATAGTATTAATTAATAAAACGATAAGGTTCGTGGAAAATGAAAATAGTAATTTCTGTTCTAGAATAACATTTGGTATTGAATAACATCGATATTTTTCTTTGGATGTTTTCCATAAAAACCATCGATGATTGCAACATCGATGTTTTTGATATCGATACTCATCCATAACAAAAAGCTTGATGTTTTCAGTTTTGACTTATAATATTAAATTTTATACACACCTGATCGGCGATGGCCTGACATCTTTGAATGAGAATTGCAACCAACACCAGCAAATGTAGGGCCCAAACAGCGACCGCAAGCCAATAGAAATTGGGGATTGGGTACATTAAAATAGCTGTGTTCCCTATACAAGACATCAAATTACTCAAGAGAATTCCTGCTATTAATGTGTCATGAGCTTTATTGATAGCCGAAGTTATGTCCATGAGTTTGTCGTAGGTCCGGATATGAAAAGATATCTCGTGAAATGACAGTGTTCTTCTTTTTCTGTCTGACTGAATGTGTGCAAGTTTGGAAGTGAGCCTTGAGAAACATCTGCCGACCGATTCTACAAGATAAAGAAATTGGGCTAAGGAAGTGTACAAGTAGAAAACCTGAATGTCCCAACGAATCTCGAAAAATATGTTCAATGAACATTCGGATAGATATACTCCTACAGCATGAAAAATATGTTTGACAACAGTTAACGTCAATTGAACGATAATCAGGATTATGACAGACTTGGAAACTACAAAGTCGTTTATATGAAGCTGCCGAAAAACTGATACCAAATCGTAAATTGCCTTTACGAATTCGGTTCTGTTCAACACCATATAATGAAGTGCCAATACTGGTACAAACAAGACGACGAGACACATCAGGTAGGTTAATTTCGAAGAGGTTCCTTCGGGGTGAAAACCTGGTGCAATAGGCATCAGTGTGAAGAGTAGATTCAGGGAGCAGACTATAACAGGCAGAACGATGTGGAATTTCGAAACTCTGAAGAGATCATGAGGCTCCAACTCAAAAGGGAGAGATCCCAGGAATTTGAATACTTTCAAATGTTTCAATAAAGCAGGGGGGAGTAGCATTTCACCGTACATGATTTTAGCTCGCTGTGGGCTTTTTTCTTAAGGCCGAATTCGGTTACGTATCTTTCGTTGTTCATTTAGATCGACTGATAAACCTGTCTTACCTTTCACGAGCTGTTGATACTTGTGTTTCTCAAAAGAATGAGAGGTGTTTCTCTTAAGATAAATGTGGGGAATCAATTTTGGTTCATTAACTTGGAATAGACCACGGAAAAACGTTCTTGACACACCTGTATATTATCTTCTTTGTGGAGATCACCTTCTCTCTAGATCGTGTAGAGAAATGATGATAAGAATATCTGGGGGTTTTACTTGCACCTACCTACGTCGGCAATAATTTATTTATTAGTTACTAAAAATGATTACCTAATTAGGTATAACACACAAATTAATATTATTATAATAATATAATTTATTATTAATTATTGATTATTGTTATCAATTATTAACTCGATATTTCAACACCATCATAGTGCTATCATAATCAGGCTTCCGCTTGTTCAGCTTGAACTGAAAACGGACATTTTTCGCAAGAGTTGCGTTTTTAAGGTTTTAAAATTCGTTTTGAGCCCCTTCCCCTTGACCTAGGGTTATGATACGTTATGATACTCAAGGATCATCGTTAAAAGCAGAGGTGAGAAAAGGAAACGTTTATACGTGAGTTGGAGTAAAGATTTAATCCAGACAGGAGACTTGCAAACGAGTAGTCATTTGAAATGAATGGGTTTCTGAGTTCCCCTGTTCTCGAGGGCTTAGGCAATATTCCTACCGAGAGGGATATGCGGTCTGCATTTACAGTCCTGGCTAACTCCAGAGTGGTCGAACAAAAAACTCGGGAACAGGAGAATCAATAAACCATCACACATTACACAAATGAACTAATGAAAAGGGAGATGAAGGTTCTTAAAATGCTTGATGTTTTGACTTACAGTATTTAATTTTATACACACCTGATCGGCGATGGCCTGGCATCTTTGAATGAGAATGACGACCAAGAAAAGGAAATGGAGGGTCCACACAACGACCACTAGCCAGTAGAACTTGGGGATTGGGTACATTAAACAACCTATGTTCCCTACACAAGACATGAGATTACTCAAGAGAATTCCTGCAATGAATATGTCATGGGCTTTATTGATAGCCAAAGTTATGTCCGCGAGTTTATCGTATGTCCGGATATAATAAGATATCTCGTGAAATAACAGTGTTCTTCTTTTCGTATCTGACTGATTGAGTAAAAGTTTGGAAGTGAGCCTTGAGAAACATCTGCTGACCGATTCTACAAGATAAAGAAATTGGGCTAAGGAAGTGTACAAGTAGAAAATCTGAACGTCCCAGCGAATTTCAAGTAATACGTACAATGGACTCTGGTTTAATTCGGATAGATATACCCCAATAATATGGCAGATGTATTTGACAACAGTTAACGTCAATTGAACGATAATCAGGATTATGACAGACTTGGAAACTACAAAGTCGCCTACGTGAAGCTGTCGGAAAACCGATACCAAATCATAAATAGCCTTTGTAAAATCGGTTCTGTTCGACACCATTCGATGAAGTGCCAATACTGGTACAAACGAGACGATGAGGCACAGCACGTAGGTTAATTTAGAAACCGTTTGTCGGCGGTCAAATTCTTCTTTGAAAGGGTTTAATGTGAAGAGTAGATTCAGGGAGCAGACTATAACAGGCAGAACGATGTGGAATTTAGAAACTCTGAAGAGATCATGTGACTCCAACTCAAAAGGGAGAGATCCTAGGAATTTGAATACTTTCAAATGTTTCAATAAAACAGGGGGGAGTAGCATCTCACTGCACATGATTTTAGCTCACTGTGAGCTTTTTCCTTAAGGCCGAAATCGGTCACGTATCTTTCGTTGTTCATTTAGATCGTGTGATAAACCTGTCTTACCTTTCACGTGCTGTAAATACTTCTGTTTCTCAATAGAATGAGAGGTGTTTTACATAATATAAAATTGGGGAATCGATTTTTGAATTATTCCACTTGTATAGTTGACCCCATGGATATTTGAGTCGAAGGCAGTAAAGGGCGACACTCCTTACCCCACACACAACTGTTGTGTGTGGGGTAAGGAGTGTCGCCATTTAAGAGGATCTAATCAAGTTGTCATATTGTCATATTGCCAATTTCCGCAATAAATAATGCAGGAGTAGTTTTACGCAAAGTTTGGGTTGGAAGGGGCGGAATCAAAAATGTCTGGAATACCAGAAGGGTATTTGATACGTAGGTAACAAATTTGGTCTCCATATGTGCCGAGTAACACCGAGTAATGACATATGGGGTGAAAGTTTTTAATTTTTTATATTTTTTCTCTGCTCAAAATTCTGAGAACATGAGTGAAAACCGCACGTTTGAACGACCCTCCGTTCACGAGTTATGAATTTGATAGTTTAATCGTGTTGAAGGACTGAAGGGTGTGTGAAGGGGTATGTGATTACCACATTGTAGAAAATCAATGTTTTAAGCGTCTAAAAGACGATATTTTCGTGTTTATCGGGGAAACTATTGTTTTTACAAAGCTGAAAATATTTTTATTCGATAGGCGATAAAAAAAACGTTGAAAACATGTGCCACTTGTTCTAAATAGACCATGTTAAAGGAATGTAATATTTTTTCTTTAATTTGAAATTGCAAATTACAAACCCCATAAGGCGGTAAATATTTAAGATATAGAAATGCAGTTTGTTGCATAATATGCATAATATATACCGGAGGCGCATGCGCGGTAGAACGTGAGCATGAAGTAGACACCACTGGTGACTCCCTTCCGAGTGATAGGTATCACTTGGAAGGGATTCCTCCGTAGGTATGCGATGTCTCTTCCTCCTTCGAAGTTATGTGTCGTCTATTCCTCCTATGACCCAACGTCGTTTGACCACAGTTTCTCCAAGGGCGCATACCACTTTCTGCTGCACAAATGACCATAAAGTTTTTACCACCATACTCGACCATACCACTTAATCCGGTGGAAAAGGCTTTCACGAAAATCAAGTTAGCAGCAAGATATTAGGCCGCCGATAAGAGCACATTCTTACTGAAGTAATTGCAACAAGTACAGCTACAGTAGCCCCCCCAAGACTGCGCGAACTACGTCACAGACATGTTTCTGCTATTGCCCACTGCGGCGAATGGAGAACCGCTGCATTAACAACGGTAGGTACCTAGCTTCATTATTCATTGACCCTTTCTTATTCGTTATTCGTTCACGGCTTTGTTGTTCACTTTTCTGCAATTCCTAATTCATGATTAAACTGTTTCGCCATTCATATACATACATGCAATTCCTTATTTTCCCGCAATATGTTTAATTATTTTGGAAAAAGGTTTACGTATTTTGGGAAAAAGTTTAATTGTATTGGGAAAAGATTTAATTCAATTGGTAAAAGGTTTAATTCTTTAGGGAAAAGGTTTAATTCAATTGGTGAAAGGTTTAATTCAATTGGAAAAAGCTATAGAAACCTGATCCTCCTACCCTTAACCACCACCACCACCAATGTTTTTCTTTTCCCTGTCTTCTTCCCACAACCCCTCTTTGGCCCTCAGTGCCCCTCAGTTTCAACTAATATGTTTCCTCTGTTGCACCTGCAGGGAGCTTTTCGCTTCTTTCAATGCTGTAGGCGGGAGCTTTTTGCCAGATGAACAAGCCTGAATTGGACCATCACTTCACTGTAGTTGTACCACCACTAAGTACTCGTGACCAGCAGTAATACTTAAGTCTTACATTCCCATTTTTGACCTAAAATTGTTGACACATAATATTTGATTATTTACCCACCTGATCGGCGATGACCTGGCATCTTTGAATGAGAATGACGACCAAGAAAAGGAATTGAAAGGCCCACACTGTGAGTACTATCCCATAGAACTTATGGAATGGGTGCATGAAAAAACACAAGTTCCCTACGCAAGAAATTAGATTACTCAAGAGAATTCCTGCAATGAATATGTCATGAGCTTTATTGATAGCCAAAGTTATGTCCACGAGTTTATAGTACGTCCGGATATAATGAGATATCTCGTGAAATGAAAGAAAAAGGTCTGACTGATTGAGTAAAAGTTTGGAAGTGACCGTCGAAAAACATCTGCCGATCGATTCTACGAGATAAAGAAATTGGGCTAAGGAAGTGTACAAGTAGAAAACCTGAACATCCCAGCGAAATTCAAGTAATACGTACAATGAACTCGCGTCTGATTCGGATAGATATACCTCCATAGTAATGCAGATAGATTTGACAATAATTAACGTTAATTGGACGATAATCAGCAATATGACAGACTTGGGAACTACAAAGTCGCCTATATGAAGTTTTTGGAAAACCGATACCAAATCGTAAATCGCCTTTGCAAAATCGGTTCTGTTCGACACCATTTGATAAAGTGCCAATACTGGTATCAACACGACGACGAAACAAATCACGAAGCTTATTTTTGATGAGGTCCCTTGGAGGTTAAATTCTGTTTCGAAAGGCTTGAGTATGGAGAGTAAATTTAGAGTGCAGACAATAACAGGCAGAGCGATGTGGGATTTCGAAAATCTGAAGAGATCATGTGACTCCAACTCAAAAGGGAGAGATCCCAGGAATTTGAATACTTTCAAATGTTTCAATAAAACTTCCGGGAGTAGCATTTCACTGCACATGGTTTTAGCTCACTGTGGGCTTTTCCGTTAAGAGGTTAGACGGTTACGTATCTTTCGTTGTTCATTTAGATCGAGTGATAAACCTGTATTTCATTTCGCGTGCTGCTCATCCTTCTGTTTCGCAAAAGAGTGAGTGAAGTTTCTCATAAGATAAACGAGAATCGATTTTTGAATTACAAATGTTTACTTGACCCCGTGATATGATATATACAATAATTGTGCCAACATCGATTTGCCCTCTTAAATAACTTTCTGCTCTACAACCCCCCCCCCCCCCCCCCCCTCACAGCAATCTCTAACCCCTCCATTGATTAGAAGTACACTCAGCATATGGATAATGCGACGTGTTTTTATTGTAAGAACTAGTGAATTTCTCACTTTCATCACTCAAACCACTTCAATGCTCTTTCAGCAATTCTTTAACCTTACACTGGAATTATACGTCTCTCAGGCGCATACAGATCATAAAACAGCAGTAGAATGTTCCTTTGTGTTGAATGTTTGTGTTGAATGTTCGTGTTGAATGTTCGTGTTTAATGTTCGTGTTGAGTGTCCGTGTTGAGTGTTAAATGTTCGTGTTGAATGTTCGTTTTGAATGTTCGTGTTGAATGTTCGTGTTGAATGTTTGTGTTGAATGTTCGTGTTAACTCCCCTCGCGATTATAGTTCTCTTGTAAATGGAAATCTGGATCTCATAAAGAAGAGAAATTCACGTTTTTCATTGTTCCTTAAATTTAAATGTATGTAAAAAACCGTTAAAAATAGGCCTAACCATTAAATTTATTAAAGAAATACATTTTATTTCTACCCTTATCTCGTCAACAAAATACCATGAATGGCCGCTAGTTCACTACAGCAAAATGCTATCTCGATTCAAGTTACCAGGTTTATTGAATTTCATCATTACCAGGTTAAGGAGCCCCTTCGACAAAAAACCAATAACGGTCCAAAAAAATCACGTTTCTGCCCTTCATTAGCCAATCATTCTTGAAGGGCCTCTAGACTCATTGGAATCTCGAGTGAATAACGAAGAAGTGACATGTTTCAATTTATATAAAATTAATGAAGACTCTTGAACCATCATGCTCTTCACTCTTCAAATTCATTGTTGGTCGAACAAAATCAAACTATTCTTATGAAGAGTTGCAGAGTTTTCACTCTGCACTTCACTCTGACTCTTCAATTAGCTCAGCATTATGGTGGAACAAAAACTCTAAGGAAGACTGCTGAGTTAAAGGTGTAGAGTTGTAGAGTATGTTTATGAGTTTGGAGTGTAGGTAGAGTATGTTGGTGGAATAGACAACAGCACACCCCGATTTGTTCACAAGGTTTTGTAACAAAAAGTTTGAGTAAATACATTATGCCTCATTGGAAAGTGTGGAGAGTGAATTTTGATGGAAATGTCTCATCAGGTCATGCGGAATACTTGGAATTGTAAATCTTCAAACTCAAATGCCCCTTAGTGGGTGTCACTTGAAGGAGAAGAAATGGAAAATGCAAGTGAAAACAGCGTTCACACACAAGGGGCGGGACTATCAAGGAGCTCTAAGTGACTCGGCAGTGAACACGCCCAATGAGAAAGAAAGTTTTGGGCCATTAGTTACCGAAGGAAAACAATTTATTTCAAGGGCCCGCGACGACAGCAGTTCGTTTCGCGAATTAAAAAATACCCGAAACCTCAGAGACAAAAATGACTAAGGAGAAATCCTTAATGAGAAATGGTCGGGCGATCCGTGGGGAGAAGCGAGTGCCTTCTTCACAGTAGAACTGATGAACGGTGTAAATTAAGCTCAACTTCGTACTTTTTTCCACCGGCTCCGTGGGCGTGACCTTTCGAAGTGATGACCTCAGATTTTTACTTTCTTGTAGTATTAATGGCGTTTATAGGTTTCTGGAACCAATCGCTAACTGCTGTCTCTGGGATGGATGTGAGGTACAACATGCGATATTTCAGTCAATAAGATTTCATATGCATCCTCCTGTTAGTGATTTGGGGTTACAATTGAAAGGTAGTTTTAAATAACGCATACAGCATAGGAAAAGTAATGGGCAGGTGCCATCACATTTTAGAACTTCCGACGTTTGATGCTATTGACATGATACTCTTTTTCTTTGCCACTAACATTGCCATGAGTAGGTTTATTTAATATACTGTTGTTGCATATAGTGTTGTCCATTAACGCCTATCTCGATCCGAATCAAAAATCAACTCTTTTCGACATTTTCGAGGTGAATCGAGGTATTCTGGAAGGCCCATTTCATCCTAAATGAATATCTCAATTCGATTCAAAATTACTTTTTCTCGACATTTTTGAGGTGAATCCAGGTATTCTCAAAGAACCATTTCATCCTAAATGACTCTCTCAATGCGATTCAAAATCAAATTTTTTCGACATTTTTGAGGTGAATCGAGGTATTCTCGAAGGTCCATTTCCTCCTAAATGACTATCTCGATTCGATTCAAAATCAACAATTTTTTATTTTGAATTTGACTTTTTCTGTTCAGTCAATGAGCTGTTGTGGAAGAATTTGCAGCTCAGAAAATAACGTACAAGCAGATTGATACGTTTGGCCAAAATGAATTTTATCCTGAACCCGACCGAACCTCAAGATCAACACGCTTGGACAGGTGAATATCAACGGCCAGGAACCAAATCCACAGTCATGCAGCATGGCTATAAGAGCGAATTTTTGAAGAAATAACTGGTTTTATGTAAAATATCTCCACAGAAGGACATGATGGCCATGATGAACATCTTAAGTATTGATACTGTAATAAGCAAACTTCTTCATATATTTTCACTAGGTACTTGAAAAAAAAAAAATTTCTTCATGTTCAAAGCTCTCCAGTTTGAGAACGGAATAAGATATCGCAATTCTAATTTCACCATCGTGTTCTGCGTAAAAACAACTTTTAAAATGAGGTGTCACTTGTCAGACTGTTTCACTTTGGGAATTTATGGGTAACTCCCCCCCCCCCCCTTAAACTCCCCAAACCCCCTTCAGCTTATAGATTTTTCCGCGCTAAAGGTTTCGGAAATACGAGTTTTAAAAATTTTAGACCGAGATCAATAGCTTGATTTTCTTCGAAAATTAGCTAAAATCACTGGAAAATAAGAAACCAGAGTGGAAGAATTCGCAGCATCTTTTAAGATTGGTAGCTAAAGTAGGTACTTTACCTATGTGATAGTATTTAAGACTCTGACCTGTTTTGCTTACAATTTTTGATTATTATAGCTTATTATGATCGTGAAGTTGACACACTAATCCAATGACAGGCTGTGAAAATAATGTGACCATGTTCGCATTTTCTCTCGCAGGTTGTATTTAGTAGGACGATTAAAATTCACCAAAAAAAAGGGGGAAAAATAAAATAACACGGAAATCATCAACGGTCTGTAAATCACGCCAGCGGCTCACGGGAAAGTTGTGCCTTCACCAATTATTGTTGTTGTGAGAACTCGAGACATAGCAGCAGGAGGTCAGGCCCCCTCGAGGGGTCAAACAAGTGCTTCAAGTTACCGTGTCGGTAGTTTCAATCCTTCGGAACCCAATAAAACACCACGCAGTTCCTACAATTTTCTCTGCTTTAGGTGTGACACCGAAGAAAAAATAATTGTTTATTACTGGTTATCATTTTGACGGTCTTCATCGTGGTAAGTGGTCTCGTACGTGCATTTTATTTTTGGGTCGATCGTGACGGGGAGACCTACTTGCCTCAGTGCATAAATTGAGCATTTCATGATGAAGGTAACATAATTACACACGACCTAATGTACAAATAATTTGTATAACCAAATATTTGTATCACAACTAATTATTATCACCGATCAGATGTGACTTTGTGATAGCGAAGACAAGTAGAAGAGATGGCTATTTGTGAGACTGAGCGATCGTTGAGCAAGAAGAAAGAAAAAAACTCTGCAAATTCTTGACACAACGGTTCATTATCTTCCTTGTGCAGATCACCCTTCTGTCTATACCAGACTGTGTTGCAAATCGGCACCATACCATATTCTCACCGTACTCATACCATACCATACGAATTTCTTTCCTATCATGTATGATATACCATACTGTACTATACCAAATCAAACATACAATATTATACCATACCATACTCATACCATGTCATACAAACCGAGTGAATAGTGAAATATCATCCATTTCTGACCTATATATAAAATTTCATGTATCTAGCTCATCATCAAAATTTAATTTGTTTAAACAAATAGGTATTATTTAAACAATTTTACAGATGAGAAACCGAGTGAATATTGCAATGTGGTCTATCCCCGACTCACGGTTAAAATTTCTAGACTGTAGTTGACCGGGAAGATGAAAAAAGGTAGTTTTATTCTGGGCGTCTGGGGGTTGGGTCACATAACGGCCGTTTTCGACGCGAATGTTTAGTGTTTTTCCTAAACCTTTGCGCGGTCACTGTGAACGAACGGCTGGTCGCACAAAAATCCAATTGGTCTTAAAAGATTCGTAATTTTTCAGGTCATTCAAAAGTGAACTAAAAATTACACGGTTCAGTTAAATATTTTGAGATATGACATCGTCGAAATTTTAAATTTCGTTTTGAACCCCTTCCCCTTGACCTAGGGTTATGAAAAGTTTCGAGGATCATTGTGGGGCTGGTCCAAACCCAGAAACCAAATTTCGTAATTTTAGCTCAACGCTAACTGGGCAAAGTGGCGCGGACGGCGGACGGCGGACGGGGGACGGCGTACGGCGGACGGGGGACGGCGTACGGCGGACGGGGGACGGCGTACGGCGGACGGGGGACGGCGTACGGCGGACGGACGGATTTTTTTTTATTCGATTTTCTGAATCTACGTATCTTGAAACGTAAACCAACAAATTTTGAGGGGGGGGTTAAAAAATTTTTTTCTTTGGGCGATTCCAATGGTTCATTATCGAAGATAATAAACCAAAATGTTGAAACGTAAATATAAATTATTTATAAAAGACACTGTAATTCCATACAACCATACAACTACAAGAGGCACTGTAATTACATCAATTGATCCTACAATCATATTCCTAATAATGTCCATATTCATCATTTCGCACCTCAAGAATAGGAGTGTCACAAGTCAAAATGTAAAAGGGTAAATTGTTTACCCTTTTTCGCACGTTTCAACTCGCAAATTTGCAAAATATTATTCCATCATGCAGGCAAGTATTATATATTTATCTATGTGTCACTCCGGACGCTAACTCTCGATAGAATTGAGATAAAAAGCTCAAATTCGCACAAAAAATCCGTGTTGGCAATCGAAAGGCTGATTTCGTAGATGGGCTGAATCGGGCCACCCAATGGGGGGGGGGGGAGCTTCGGGGAGGTTTAGGGGGAAAAATTGGCCCATAAATTCCCAAAATGAAACAGTCTGACAAGTGACCCCTCATTTTAAATGTTTCTTTTATGCTGAACACGATAGTGAATATATTATATTCTTGTAGTGCTTGTCAAAATCGAGTTATGCCTATGGGTATAACTCGAAAATCGAATTTTTCGACTTGTCACACTACCATTCTTGAGGTGCGATTTGTTTCTATATCATTATCCGAATGACCAAATCTGGATTGACTCTTATTTAAAGATGCTGCAAACCACAAAAGATCTTGGCACCTTCACGCTCTTCCCAATGAAAAAAAAAAAAAATTATTAAATTTAATTTTCGGTGTAGGGCGCAACTATCACTCCGCATCATCCGTCTCGAGCAACCGGATATCATACTTTCCTAGTCAGTAGGTAAATAAACAGTATTAAAGTACGAGCGATCTTCTGAAATATTTTAATTCATTCGAATTGGCAATTAACGGAAGGATATAATATTGAATGGGTATATTTAAATGTAGTGTTTGGTCGAAAATTTAAGGAGTGATAGAATGTAATAATATGAGTATCCAGCGAAAGTTTAGACGCCATCTCCGCACGTACGACGAACAAGGTGGAATCTAATTGGAATAGGTGTGCCAACACACCCGCTCAGTTTGGAGGTTTAAAAGATGAATACGCCGATGAATCGGAATTGTACTTCAAATATAATGAAATAGACAGTTAAGATAACCATTCAAATGAGATTGGTTGACCTCAAACCAAGAAAGAAAGTCTAACCCCATTTTTGACCTTTTCGAGGTTAGGACATATTCCAATAGATTTTGACGAGATCTACCGATTGGACTAGGTTAGAAAGCCCTATGTCCATCAGAAGTGCTTGAAAATCAACGTTCTAACGGCAGTTCTTACTTCAAGGGTATAAAAAATACTCTGCATAACCTCGTTTTTCTCAAACTATCAAAGTGGAGAAAGGACTTTATTCCTTATGACGGCAGTATTATAGAGCGTCTATAATAGAGCGTTTAGGGAATCACTGACTATAACTAAATGTCTACCTAACTCCTACTTGTACATTGGCCACTCCTACTCGGCCACTGGATTCAAGGGGGGGGGATCATGTCCCTCCAAGAGCGAAAAATTAGCAATAGTATAGCAGTTGTCCGGGCGAAGATCAGCCTTATTGCCCAATAGCAGCTACATTTTTGACTAAATATCTCGATTTCAAGAGAGTGAAACCAACCAAATTTCGAAGGATTTCTGAATAGGTCCATAATAAGGATGAGTTCGAACATGGACGTCTTTGGCGTGCGAAATGTGTTTCACCAAAAAAAAATGCAAAATCGCTCAAAAACATTGATAGGGCTATGTACAACCAATACGTAGCTATGGGGAGGGGGGCTACTGGATCTTGTAGATCATTCTACTGTGGTCTACGTGATCTTCCTTCGTCAGTAGACATGATTTAGACCAATATAGACGTCTATTTTTGGTCTAAACTTCATCTTCTGTAGATTCAATTTTTTGTCTACAGCTTGTCTATATGGGTTGACGTAGACGTCGTAGATTAAATGTAGATGTCTTTAGGTGGTATATCTCCGTCTATACGTAGACATCTACTCTCCTTAGACTTTCTAGATGACTGGTAGATGATCTACCGACATCTACTGTACGTCTACTTGATCACGTCTCCCCGTAGACTACATGTAGACGTCTGTAGATAATCTACGCACATCTACGCTACGTTTAAAAGACATGTCTTCATTCAAACGTAGCGTAGATGCGCGTAGATTATCAGATTCTACGAGTAGTAGATGCATCTACTCTCCATAGACGGTGTAGATGACTGGTAGATGATCTACCGACATCTAATGTTGGTCTAGTTCTCGTCTCCCCGTAGACTAAATTTAGGCGTTAAAGAAGGGTCTTGAGCAGCATTTGTACAGTAAAAAGAATCCATTGGTATTTTTCTCACTCCGCATAATAATCTTCACCGAAATCACTTCAAATACTTGTAGAAATTGGGGATGCAATCGGTTATTGACACCGATTAATCGATGATTAGCTACCAATTATTTAGTATTAATCGATTACTATTACTGATTAATCGGTTTTCGAGTACATCAGGATTTTGAAAGAGCATAATGCAATGACGAAGGAGGTATCCTTCATCCACGAAGATATATACCAGGGATTAGTTTTTACAAGGAGTCCCAAAAACTAATCCCTGGTATATAATATTATTAATAATAATATATAATAATTTATTATATAAGTGGTTCAATTTGTTGAGTTTGTTCTTTGATACAGCCGTTTAAAGCAAAACACAAATCCACGATTGTAAAGCAAATCAGTGGCAAGACACTTATGCCTACATGCAGATACATCGGTACATGGATATGTCTCATTTTCTCTCTGTAAAATAAGTTCTTTTTGGGTCTTATTGAAAAAAATTTTATGACCCCAGGGGTAAAATATATCTACCTACGTCAAAACTATTTTATGCAATTTTATTCGTTTTGGCATTTCCTTATCTTCATAAAATTCAACAATTGGCCGTCACCTACAGACGAAGAAAACCATTGAATTTTTAGATAGTGAGAAAGAAAATAACTATTCGTTTGAAATAAATACTTAAAATCGATTATTTGCTTTCGGTTAATCAAGCATTGATTATTCCATATCGATTAAATGGTCACATCGATTATTAGTTTACGATTAATTATTTGATGTTATGAGTATAATCGATTATTAGGTTCCGAAGTTGCATCCCTAGTAGGAATTAATGATAGCAATAGAGACCTAGGACCACACAGGAAATAGACGTCTACTAAACATCTATTGGTAGGGGTGGACAAGTCCAGTTGACGTCTATGGTAGATGATCTGCTAGACGTCTAAATGGTTACTTTTGGTCGGTCTAATAGACGTCTATTCATCTAAATATGTAGTCATATCGACAGGCGCAGATGAACTTGCGACGTCTAGACGGTGTCTATTCATGTTTAACGGCGTTTAAGGGCGCATTGATAGACGTCGAGAGGTAGACGTCGATGGACGCCTCGAACACATCGATAGACGCTATTAGACATGGATAGACGCCGCCGAGACGTCGTTTGGACGTCGTTAGGCATGGATAGACGCCGCCTATTGCCGTCTTGACGGCATCTATCCATGTCTAATGGCAACTATCAACTCTAGATGGTGTCTATCCATGTCGTACGGCGTCTGAAGGGTAGGTATCTATCGACTCTAGATGGTGTCTATCCGTGTCTAACGGCGTATATTTAGATGAATATACGTCTATTAGACCGACCGAAAGTAACCATCTAGACGAGCATCTATTAACCCCCCCCCCCCCCAAGCACCAACTTGAATCCGCTACTGTAAACGACCAGGTGATCTAACAGAAAAAAACTACACTTAATTGAATAATAGTATAGAATATTGAATTTGACTAGAATTGAATAGAATAGAACTAATTTGACATACACCCCCCTCCCCCCTCCCCTGGGCCTCGGAAGATTGAGACATAGTTTTGAAAAATCACGAATTTAAAAAAGATTTCTTTGAAACATTAGGTTTATGAAAAGTGTTGAAGTCCGTTTGAAACTCTCTATTTAGTACACTGTTTGTCAAAAATTTCCCAGGAGGGTTCCCCGGACTCCCTTGCTTTTTGACTCCTCCTTTCTGACCCAAAATATCTGGCTATGCTACTGATGTCAATCCTCATCAAGCGCGGGATTCAATATGTTACAATTCAACATTAAGCATCTTGGTAAGTGACTGAAGAGAGTTAAATTGAAAAAGTAAAAAAAGAGCTACATTCAGTTGATTGAAAGGTTTTATTTGACAAGAAAAGGCCGTAGATGGAGAGAAATTAATATTTTTCAGTCATAAATATGAATGGAGTAAAAAAATGTCATTTTCATAAGAGAGAAATTACTTTTTAATTTTCACTTTGAGGGATCGCGAATTTCCATGTTGAATAGGAATGAAGTTCGCCTCAGGGTTCACTCAGCTGATTGAGGAGCATCGACGAGTGAATAGGGAAAACTTGACTTCTTTTTGTCCCTTTGACAAACTGGACGGTCTTTTAGTTTCACCGCGTCAACACGAGTTTTATTCCACAAACATATTTTTATTTTGTGACACAAGACGTCTCAACTGTAAGTGCGCTATTACAGGTAAAAATTGATTGTATTTAGTTAAGGATTTATGAGTACAACCAATCGAGGGCTTGACACTTTGGTTTAGTGGTTCTCATGATGAACAGTAGATCATTCAGAATACGGTGGGTTTGCAGCACGTTCATTTCACAGGATCTTGTTTGACGTTGGTTGATGGCGGGCTTGGATATTTCTTGTCGAGGTTTTTCAAAGTGCCTGACAGCATCGCTTGCATTTCTTTGATCTTCAAACTAGCTTGTTGCACTCTGTCAATTAAGTCTTCGTACGTAACGTTTCTCGTTAGTGCATTAATTCCATCCTTAATCTGAGAACAGAACACAACATTTTGTCATGTCATTTGGGAGGTAGACAACTAGGAAAATGGAGATGGTAGACAACTAGGAAAATGAGATGGAAATGGAGATGGTGCCATAATAGCTACAGGCACTTCTACGATAAAACAAAGAAAATACTAGCGCTAGAGCAAATTGTTATTCAAATTCAGCTTCAATGTATCACTCTGGTCGGTGTCTAATAAATCACTTTTCATAGATATGTAACTGTCAACGTTTCAAGTACGTGTCAATTTTTACTGTTTATGTAGTTATTTAAGAAATTTGTTTTTAAACATTATCAGTTAGGTATGCTTTTTCAGTTCAAGTTTGAACAAAGTTCCCCCCCCCCCTGCCACCAACGTAATATTACCTAATAATCGTCCTTTTTTTCGTCAACATGCTTTTTGTTCTTCGTCAACATAATTCAAAAAATTCGAGATTTAAAAATTCTGGACCGAGACCAATAGCTACATTTTCATCGAAAATCCGCTAATAATTTCTTCGTCAGCGTAATATGCTATTTGAATCAGCTGGGCCACTATGAACACTGACCCGACAGGCTGCTGCGTGATTGGTGTGTTATTGGTGTTGAGATATGGAGTTAATGAATAATAATAATTTATCATAATATAACCAAAAAAAATGCTGAGGCTGCTGAGGACTTGAGAGGGTCGTTTACACCTTTAGTAGTATCCTGTGAGGGGTCACTACACAAGGAGTACGATTCCTTCCTTAAAAGACTTGCAACTGCTCTGGCAGACAAATGGTCCAAACCCCTTTCTCAAGTCACTCATTGGGTGCGGGTGAAGACCCAGATGACAGTCATCCGGGCTGTCTCGTTGCGTATTCGAGGGTCACGACGGAAGGTCCGCTGCCTAGGGCTGGAAGACGGAGCCCTGATGCCCCTCAACTGAGAAACTACGGGTCACGAAACCACTTAACATCCACACCTTCGCTCGACTCGCTGGAACCGCAAAAATAACCTCTTTATTTACTTTGAATAATAAATATCGTATTAATTGATCATAAAAAAAAAAATGTATCTAATTTATTTGAATGATATTCTGGCAAAATTAAGAGTTAGGAATTTATTACCGATTTATTGACCGATTTTTCAGACAACTGTTAGGTAGTGTAATTTTGTTGATCTGCATTTTCAATTGTCGACTTCAGATTCTAATTTACGACACAAAAAAAACCCTGGAAAATGGGCTTCTCATTCGACCCCTTGAACTTTCGACCATCTTTTCGGGGTCCGTATAAAGTTGACCAACAAATTTGAAATTCCACCCAAATTCATGGGCTATTCATTGGTTGCAGAAGACTCGAGGATTATAGTACTATGTACCTAAAAAGGTCGATCCGTTTCGAGCAGTACCGACCAACAAAATTTGTGTATTTAATGTATTGTCTGAGAAAATATAATATATTTTAATATTAATATAAATATTATATTTAATTATATTTAATTTAATTATTATATTTTAATATTATATTTAAAATATAATATATTTAATATATATTATAATATAATATTATTATAGGTAATGTATGATTGCTGTTCGTTACCTGAGTGTCCATTCCTTCGGTGCTGTTGCCCATAGCGATGCCCCTCATTTCCTTAACTCTCGTCTGAATTTTATTTATCGAACTAATGAGCTCACTCATCCCCTTTCCAGCGGATTCTGGCTCTTCCGCCGGGAATCCCATCGCCGCCTGGAAATCACATTAAATATTGGTTGATTTTTGATGAAAAGAAAACGGTTGCATTTCCGAAGAATTATATTATTGATTCAAAAATATGCTGACAAGCTGCTAGTCTATGGTTTCACGAACCAAAACGCCAGCTGTACGGGAATATCAGCGGCGGTTCCCACCCATCAAAAACGTGTTTTCAAAGGTATGTAACCGGCTGACTGTGCTGGTCATGTTCTGTGTTCTCTGTATGAATGAATGAATGAATGAAAATAGTGTTTATTCAGTACATATTTCAAATTTTTACAACATTATATTAACACACTTATAAGGCATGGTTTAACCGTCTGCCTAGAGTTGGTCTTTCCAAAGAAATTAAATAAATAAATGAACAGTTTATTCTACTTTTTCAATAAATAAATACATTTACATTTTACATTCAATAATTAAAATTATCAGTTAAGTATTTGCGGTACCTGTATGCTTGCCTCACAAACCAATACAACTTAGTCCAGTTCTTTCCATTCAGGTAGCCCAACATTTCCTCTTCACCTAGCGTCTTACCCCCCAAATAACATGCTCAATAGGGACTCAATATAGGGCAACGGCACAAAAAATGAAAAATGCTCTCTTGTTCCCCTAAATTGCATAATGCACATCTCTGAGCCTCGACCTCTCTCCACGGCAGTGCGTTCAAGTACACCATACCTGACCTACATCTCATTATAATACTTAGTACATCTGTAGGGAGGTCATCGTTTACGTAAACTGTCGTGTGGTCCACTAATTTATAGACAGGATGGTACCTACCCGCCCACCTTCTTTCCTCATTTCCCTGCCTGAATGCGTCCATCCATCTCTCCCTTATCCCTTTCAGTTGGCTAGACAGAGTATTGACGTCAGCGCCCTCCGTCAGTTCACAATGCAGGGATGCAGCCAACCTGTACCACTCCTTGGCCCAAAATAACTTTTTTTGGAGGACGATTCTTGCTGTTATCTGTGGGAATCGTTCCGAACCATAATTGAGGACCTTCATGACATAGTCCACGTGCAGGGAAAAGAGGAAATCAAAGAGAGGATCGAACTTAGTCTCCATAAATAGCACGTAGTTGGGAGTGTTTATGGGGAGTTTGAGAACCCTCTTTATGAAGAATCTCTGCACCTTATTAACCTCATCATAAGGTCTAGCGGCCCACGTCTGACACGCATAACCAACGACAGTTCTGACAGCCGCATTGAAAATTTTGATTTTGGATGATAAGGGGACTGCATTATTAGATAGAACCGAATTCCAAATGGAATTCATGGCTCCCTTAGCTTCACAGTACTTGTTATTTAAGTGTTGGCTGAAGGACATGGTGTCCGTCAGCCAAACTCCCAAATATTTATAACCCTTCGAGACATCCACAACCTCGTCCTTGAACGTCCAGGTCTCATCCCGAGCCCGTCTGCCACCATTGTGTTCTCTGTATGTCAGTAATAAAGAGGATGTAATTTCGGTCAACGGATTTCAAATGAATGTGTCGAATCCTCCCTTCAAGATTTGTGACTTCCATCTACTTGAAAGGCTTATCCCAATCTCAGCTAATGAGGTCGGTTAACGTTTGTTATTGATATCTTCCAGTTTTATGAACTGTAATTTTGTTTTGCATCCAACTATTAATTAGGCGTTAAACTTTGATTTTCTTCTTTTTTTAAAACTTTTTTTTTTTTTTTTAGTAAAACACACTACATTGACTTAATTGCCAACGATAGTAATGTTTAGCTTGGCCTACCTCGTCTAACAAAATTACCATACAAATCAACAGAAATTAAGACAATTTTCGAAAAGTCAATTGGACAAGATATCAGTGTCTACTTATTCGAGAAGTCTTGTGTTTTCATTTGACTCAGCGAGACAAAGATTGCGAACAAGATTGCTGCCTAACTCATTTTACGGTAAAAATGTCGATTTTCGCGAACAATTTTACTTGTCTGTTTGTACTGAAAGATCCACGGTTTTTGGCATGGGAACGAGGATTTTACACACAGGGTCCACTGTAAATAATTTGTTGATCATACCGTCGGAAAGCTGAGCTGTTGGGCCAGATTTTGGAGTTCCAGTATGAAATTGACCGGCAGATTCAGTTAGGTTTTCTAACGTTTGAAAAAACTGTACATTCCCGACATTTTCGGGACTTTACTATTCGGGCTCATTTTTCAACATCTGAATCTTCTTTAAAACGTTCCATTTAGCACTAGGGAGATGTAACGCTCTTTCCAACGGGACAATCACATTTGAATTTTGACTGAAAGATGAGGGACTTATGGGCATTTTAGTGACTTAGGTCGAAAACACGAAACAATTCTTGAAAGTGAAAAAAGCCGGATTTCAACCGGTGTATACAAAAAAATTGTATAGGTAACACTTTTCATCAGAAATTAGTTGTAGAATCGATCCCTGGCCGGTGGTACGACCTTAAGGGTTATACCCTGTATAAGAGATTTGTAACTAAGATATTATTAATATCTTATTATATTATAACGTGTAAACATACTCGTTTGATGTTGACTTACCACGGCACATATCAGTAGAATTGCTGACTTCATAGTGGCCAGGAACAATATGCCGCTTGTAGGTCCATCGGGAGTATTTTATCTGTCCTGAACGCTATCAAGGAACACCATGACCTCATTATCAAACTACGATTGGGTCAATAGCGATTATTTTACGGCGAAACGGAATGGAATGTCCTACCCAAATCACTTTTCTCCCGAAATCTACGTATTACGACTAATCGTTTCTTGAAAAACCAACAAATCGAACATTCCTTGTAGCGCCGATGAAAGGGTAAATAATTGGGTTAGGAACGAATTTGGGTAAACGAACACATTTATCAACGTTGATTCAGACCAAGTATTGTTGCTGCTGGGATGTAGGTCAGGCTTGAAACACTTGGAAATTTTCCCGTTCTGTGGTTCCCCGTCGCGTGACCGTCAAAAAAGATGAGCTGATGTTCATTCATTAGAGTCGGAAGATGTTCGCAGTTAAAATATCATGAATTATCTCGTACACGAGACTATGTCTTCACGAACAAGGCCACAAACCGAATATTCAAGTGTGGAAATGTTCACATGGTGCTACCGACCGACTTTCTACTACTCAATAGTGTTGACGATTATGTTGATATTTTGTGTCTGTTGTGAAGAACCTAATACAATTGCCGATCGTCGTTCAATTTAAACTCAACCATTATCTACATTCGATTTATTTACCATTATCTACTGTATCATTATATGAACCATCGAAGAAAAGTAGGTATGTACATAGGAAGAGGAGATGTACCTGTACATTATATTAATTCATTTCTAATAGAGTATAACAAAAAAAGACATTCCACGTATTTATCTTTTCCGCCGTTTGAGCGATGGACATCTCAGAGCGCCATTTAGGTGTCGAGCCATCTGCAATGGAGGACATCTGTACAGTTTTCATCTTCGCCTTACCAAATCGTTTGAAGATTCGACTTCTTCAAAAATCGGGACAAGATCGGGACGGCAAAAAAATTAATCGAGACACTTCATGACGGGACGCCCGGGACATCTCGAAATTGGGACATGTCCTGATAAATCGGGACGGACGGCAGCCCTAGATTAGTTGCACTTTATGGTGAAGTCAATTCTAATCGTCGCTTCGTTATCACAAATCACACGCCCTCGTTGGGATTATCTGTAAGAATTCGTTCATGATATTCATTCATGATATCCCACTACCATCAGTCGAAGAAGCCTTTTCGGGAATGTATGCGGATGACCTAGTTTATGCCGTATGTCATGCAGACCCACTAGACGCAACAAGAAAACTCCAAGAGCTCATAATGGAAAATCAAAATGAACTCATTCAAGTCCAGTGTAGTGACACATACGTATAACCTTACATATGAAGAACCACATTTATACTATGATGGACAACTCATACCAAATGCGAACAGCCACAAATATCTAGGAGTATACTTAGATACGCGGTTGACGTTCAATATAACATTATTACCGAACTCATTAAGAAGGTTCGCAACCGAGTGTCTTGCCTAAGGTCGCTGTTGGATAGTACGAATGTTACAGTGCAGAACAAAATAATCATATATAAGACGCTTATTGTACCAATTTGGATATATTCAATGAACATTTGGGGCACTTGTTCGCGTTCACAATTCAGAAGGCTGGAAAAGCAACAAAATGGTATTCTACAAAAGCGGATTATCCATACTCCTGATTTTGTGAGAAATGAGACAGTACCTATACCATGACTTTGGGCTAGAAACTCCGTCCGAAATTCTTTCGCAACACCTAACGATGTTTGTCCAACGAAACTAAGCTCACGGAAACCCACATGTTACTGAAGGCTTTAGACGACCGGATGTACAGCGACTGGTACGGCTGCGTCACGTCATGGACTTGATCATCCCAGCATAGCATGAGCGTGATCATATACATCTGCAAATCTAGGTACCTACTCGTCATAGTGAAGTGCTAATTTGAAGAACAATACCAGTGACTTGAGAGTTCCTCCATGAAGAAACTCCTAGTTCAATCAATTTATTCTACAATGTATACCTCAAGGACGGGTTGTGGGGATCAAGGGGAAGTATGGTTAACTGTAATTTTTATGGGTCGCTTCTCCTAGTCCAGCAGAGTGGGTGCGTTGTCCCTCAGGACTCAGGGTAGAAGGCATTTTTTCCCCCTGGTGAAAAACGCCTTGAAAGTGGCCATATTCATCTACCTTTTTCTCAGAATCTATTGAAGATATCTTCATGAAATTTTTAGGAGTAATTATAAGTATATCGATGTAACTTTTAGTCATAGAACTTCTGGAAATACCGCATAGAAAAAAAATGACAATATATCACAAAAAATGCCTATAAACACTAGTGAAATGTTGACTTCAAAAATTTTTTTTTTTCAAATCCGCCCCGAATTTCAAAAAGTTCTATGACTTAAATGTGTAACCATGGTTAATACACGCCTGGTAAAAATTTCATTCAATTCCATCCATTAGGAACCGAGAAAAAGGTATTTTAGTGAAGAAAAATGTAATTTTCCAGGAGAGGCAAATTTTGAAAATCAAACTTTCCCGCCCGTTCATGTCGTTATTTCTGTTCCATGGTTTGTCTAAAAAATGTTGTTTTTGAGTATCCATGTATCCTTTGAGTATAAGAAACCTTCTGAGTGGCTTTACTATCAAAACCTTTCTTCAAGAAACCTTCCCTCGTGGTTTTTTGTTGTTGTCGTGGTGATATTCAGTGATCTCTCCTTTGTTTTCGTTCAATTTTCTGATTTCTACTCTTGAAATGCCTAAGTCAAAACGTATTTTCAAAAAAATGGTTAGGAGACCACCAGGGAGGTACTCTTCCATAGTGTCCGATCGTCCGGGAACCTCTCAGGAGGAACCAGACAACGCTGAAGTCGAACATGTCCCTGAAGTGAGCCTAGGAGAAGTGGAAATGGTGAGTAGTCCTGCCTCGTCTGCCTCAGCTTCCACAACATCATCTTCTGAGAGAAAATTATTATCATCTATTGATGATTATGATAAATATGACTCTAAAACAAAATTTGACATAATTGACATTGAATCCTTCGGAGATGCCCTTGCTAAACTAGTGAGCTGCAGCTGAAGCGGAGGGAGACGACCCTGCCTACGGCGCTGGCTTACACTGAGGTACCTGACTTCGAACTTATTTTTAATACGCTTCCCGATGTCCTTTTTAAATAATTCTTGGTGCAATAGATTTCATACGTTGTGTAAATTAATAAAATAATATTTTTCAAAAATCGATTTTTTTTTCAAAAAAATTGCCTACGTTCACCATGAGGCGCTGGCCCAGCAATGTGCGCAACTTCCGGGTTTGGATGGTCAGTGGCTCTTGTCTGCAGGACTCCATAGCACTTTCTGATCCGCTCCTGCACCGTCCCTACTCCCAAGTCGTTATGGAGCACATCATTCCCTACCAACCGAGGGGCGCCACAAATCAGCCTTGAAATAGAAATATTTTGTTTTGCTGGATATGAATTTTGTTCACTGAGGTGGCACATGCCGAGCCCCAGAGTTCGCATCCGTACGCTCAAACCGGTTCGATAAGTGACGTGTATAGCAGCTTCTTGTTTGCCAGATGCAGCTTTGATTTGGGGTTCAACATTGGTCAAAGCTGGTAGACACGCTGCTTCATCTCGTTCACTACGCCGTTGATGTGTGGCCTGCAGTTAAGTCAGCGGTCCAAAAACAGTCCCAGATACCGCACTTCTGGCTTATGGGGTATAATGTTGCCTGACCAACGGACATTGGTGTAGGAGCCTCGCCTTAGAGTGAAGGTCGCCAATGTTGATTTTGTGGGGTTGATACCCACCCTCCATTTCTGGCACCACTGGTCGACACTATCAAGGTGTTCTTGTAGGCACTGTTCCGCTTCTGCAATTGTTCTACCTGCGGCAATCGTGTCGTGCAAACTGTGTAGTCATCTTCGCTGAGGAGAGGGGGAAGTCATGGCAGTAAAGACTATAAAGCCATTAAAGAACTCCTACGTGAGGAACAACAAAGTGAAATTCAATATTGCCAATGAGATATGTTTGTTGTAAACGGACTCAATGCAAATAAAAAGGAAAAAAAAAGAAAAAAAAAAAAAAAGAATTCGTAGGAGTTACAACCTTATTCCCTCTCATTGGTCACACGTGTATCGAGTTGAATGAGCGAGCGAAGCGAATGACAATTTCTTCGTATCCCAACACCGACCAGAAGTGTGCCACCTCTGAGGTTTCCGACCTCGCGCTTCACCATCACTTCCAGACTCGGAGGACCACGAAATCGCCTTGAGAACGTGAGCCGCGTCCTAATAACCCTAAGAAATTCCAATCAATTGAGATCCGGAATGAATGAGCCATTACGAAATTAATAATTCGGATTCCAATATTGGTATTTGTGCTCCTGACAATGTTTCAAATTAATCATTTTCTGTAATTGAAAGAAGCTCAACTAATTTAGATGATTGACAGTTAACATCCCTCTGAGCCCTCATGATGAGTGATCAGTCTCTTCGTGGACAGTTATCGGTTTATAATAGCTCAAGTTTCCCTCCGAGATTAGCTGTACCACATTTCCCTTTTCACTATTAATTTAATAACTAACTTCTAATTATTACTAATATAATATTTGCACCTGACATCCCATTTATCAATTCAAATGTTTTTTCTTTCAATTATTTTGTTAGCCATGAGGAATGGAAATGGATACGTATCGACATTCGTAAGAATACATAACTTCGCTGTGGGTAACATCGTATAAATAGTACGTAGGTTCTTGACTTCCTGATGTATCCACTGATTGTTCCACAGGGTAGAAACAGACCATAAAGAAAATATTAATTCGAAGTTGTGTATTATTACGGACATGATAATAATATTATACCAATGTACAAGGTGTCTCAACTTGAATCCGAAGAACTTGGCCATAACGTCCTTAATCGGTCAAATAAATTAAAATATTATTATACCGTTGGGAAGAGCGTTAAATTTCCCAAGTCTCCAATGCACAATCAAAATTTTCTAAGCGGGTTTGATGCGTACAAAACGAGACCAAAATGCAGTTTCCGAGATTTTTCGAAAATTTTGACTTTTTCTATTGGCTGTCTTTCTTTTTTTTTTTGGAGGGTCGTGCATGAGAAAACCCTGTTTGAAATCTCACCTTTTCAACTGTGTACTTAAGGGAGCAAATGTTTTAATGCAAAAATGGGAGATTTTTCAGGGTACATTTTAAGAAGAGCATCAAAATTATTCATTTTACTCACCTATTATTAAAATCGTCGTGGGATTGGTCCGAATTTGTAAATCAAATTTCGTAATTTTTGCACAACGGTAACTGGGCACAGTGCCGCGGACACTGTGGCTCCAAAAGTTGCAAAAGTGGCATTTTTAAAGTTTCAAAATTCATTTCTTTCCCATTGACCTAGGATTTTGTAAGGTTTCAAGGATCATCGTCCGAACCCGACAACCAAATTTCGTAATTTTTGATCAAAACGATTTTTAGTGCATATTAGAACTTTTTATCCCAATTTTATCGCGAGTTATCTCCTGGAATGACACATAGATCATACATTTCCTATTCTATGTATGATTTCTGGTGTCTTTTGACGGATTTTTGTACAATGAGATGTTATTTGATAATTATAGACACTAGCAACATAATATGTTGCCTGATATCCCTGATATCACCAATATAATATATTGGCAATATCAGGGAAAAGAGAAACAAACGCTTGCATCCACGTTTTCTGAGATCATCCAGCATCCGTGAAAGTGATGAGCCAGATTTGTCTTTTACTGAGGTTTCGTGAGTTGAAAGCCACAAGTCATCAACAAGTCGTTTGCCTCAAGGGCGTATTTATTACGATCCTTCGGCGGTATGAGTGCCAGACTCGTTCTGTCTGGACGATTCCCTAAATATGAGATAGACTGATGGGAATTTCTTCCAATAGAACAAACGGCGTTCCTAGCAGAGAGCCAGCGATAGGTATTTGATGGTGGATATCAAGTTAATTTTGTTTATAAAGTCAATCCGAATAAAATTTACAAACAGGGTTCAAATAAACAATCAACCTGATCTCAAGATTTAGGCACAGCCAACGAGTACGTTAAAAGGGGCATAGAAATATGGAAACGTACAGAATTCGAACGAATGGGAAGAAATACTAAGTTATGTATTACATAGAAATCGTAGGCCCCCGATACGAGCGAGGGTCAATTCATATGATCATGGAAAAGTCAGTGACTATGGATTATAACGATAAAGAAGTGGTAAGGTAGTACCGCTTTAACGATGGCCGATTCTGCCGTTAAGGTAACGTTTGCTGACTAGGTACGTTTTCAGTATTTCCTTGGGGTTTTTTGCCGCATTTCTTCTTGAATCTTGTGTGAAAAGAGTGTGAAAACGTACTCCTCCTGTTACGTTAACGTAACGTACTCCTCCTGTTACGTTAACGTAACGCTGGGCGCCATTGGGTGCTGTGAGAATAAAAGTACAGCCGTACTTTAGGTTCTAAAGTGGAGAAAATCCAAATTTTCTATGGAATGTTGTAGGATACTTCAAGAAGGTGAGGTCCGATGGGTTCCTACAGAATTCTTCAGGTCGAGAGGGCTCGCATGCCCGTATTCCTACAAGATACTTCAGGAAGGGAGTGGGTACACGGCAATGAATAAAATAAAATGATTTCTTGTGTAAAACCTCAATTTTTTCTCATTCACTTCCAGGATAAGACGCTTATCGGAAGCCCTTATTGTCAGCCTTGTTCCTAAGAGACCCTTGTGCCTAATTTGAACGATTTCGTTTACTAACATGTTCCTAACGAGAGCATTTAATCTCTCATAGTTTATCGACTGATTGTGAAATATAAGCCTTCATTATGAATCACAAACTCAAATTTTGATATACAAATACCTATAGGTATTTGTATATCAAAATTTGAGTTTGTGATTCATAATGAAGGCTGATATACCTACATGCTAGTTGCCGACTTACAACGTTTGTTTGGCTTTGATTCAAGTTCGACACTGTTATCCAGTTATCCTGTTATCTTGTTATCCAATGACAATTATATGAAAAATAAATATAACTTCTGTTTAAGAAATCTTATTTTTCAGGGTTATTATGGTACCCCCGCAAATCCCGGAGTAGGTATCTTTTAGGAACCTGAAGTTGGAACTCGTCCTCCTGAAGTATCCTTCAGGAACCCAGTGTCAGGATCTTCCAGGATACCGTCTTTAATTCGTTGATTACGAGTCACCGTAGAATTTATCTACCGATTTTACATCACTTTGGTGACCAAAGTGCGCCAAATTCTAAGGGAAATTTTCAAAAGAACGAATTTCCTGGAAAGCGGGAAGTTAAGGGTTAATAAGATCCGCGAACAGTGGTTTCATCGAAGTGTCAAGGCGTGTTTCTCCGAGAA
Source organism: Stenodema calcarata (assembly GCA_963920205.1). Taxonomy (NCBI): domain Eukaryota; kingdom Metazoa; phylum Arthropoda; class Insecta; order Hemiptera; family Miridae; genus Stenodema; species Stenodema calcarata. The sequence continues at coordinate 29,832,286 of OY986053.1, read as the reverse complement.
TGCAGCGATAAGCTCCATAAATAGTTCGAATGAAGCTGTATTTTGTCACGGTTATGATATGACGATTACACCGTCGAAGTTCTTGGTACATTTGTTCCGCCCTAGAAACAGCAAGGTAACCCGTTTTTAGCGGACCTACTCAGCTTTTTCGTTATCTGCTACGCTGCAGGCGTAATGCACAGTTTTTTAAATGTGAATGAAGTACGAAGGTTGCTGCCCGTGTAATCAACTTGCGTCTTACGAATATCACCGCCTTTGGTATTTTCCAGTTCTCATTCAAGGTCATCTTAAATGCTTCAGGTACTCAATCGTCAAGTATTGAGATAGAGGTTTAAGAGCTGTTATTTACCCCACTGGTTATTAGGAATGTGTATCGAATACTCAATTTTTTAAAACATTTTTCTGTAAAAACTTCAAAAGTTAAAATTTGCACGAAAAATCTGTCTTGGCAATCGTTCGTAAGATGGGCAGAATCGGGCCACTCTAAGGGGGGTTTTGGGGAGTTTTAGGGGGGGGGGGGGAATTCCTCATAAATTCCTAAAATGAAATATTCTGACAAGTGACACCTTATTTTAAAGTTTTGCCATTTTATGTCTTTACTCTGGCACATAACTCGAAAAACGTTTCACAAAAAGCGTCACACGAAATCGTCACGAAAATTTCTGATGATTTTCGCTTACAACCGATTCATTGCTACGGAACTTTATCTTCGCCAGTTATCATCGTATCAAAATCGTTCACCACACGTTGGATAGCTCTCGATTTACCTAACCATATTACGTTAACCACTGCGGAGTGCGTGGCCAACAAGCAGCGGTATGAGCGTGATTGTTTAAATAATTGTTTACACACAGGTGATCATTCTCAATAATTTATATTGTCAACACGAAAAGCAAGCTTCATATAAGTTTCTGCAAAGAAATAAATTGTCCCAATGTGTTGCAGACTCGTATGCAAGCATTTAGTTTTAATTACCACCTTTACGGAGCCGATATCAGAAACAGTCCACTTTCGTTTTCACGAAGTATTTGAGTCGACAATTGCTCTTCTTGAAGGTCCATTCGAACTCAAATAAACACCTCGAGTCGATATGAAGTCAACTTTTTTTCGTCTTCACGATGTATTTGAGTCGACAATTGCTCTTCTTGAAGGTCCATTCGAACTCAAATAAACACCTCGAGTCGATATGAAGTCAACTTTTTTTCGTCTTCACGATGTATTTGAGTCGACAATTGCTCTTCTTGAAGGTCCATTCGAACTCAAATAAACACCTCGAGTCGATATGAAGTCAACTTTTTTTCGTCTTCACGATGTATTTGAGTCGACAATTGCTCTTCTTGAAGGTCCATTCGAACTCAAATAAACACCTCGAGTCGATGTGAAGTCAACTTTTTTTCGTCTTCACGATGTATTGGAGTCGACAATTGCTCTTCTTGAAGGTCCATTCGAACTCAAATAAACACCTCGAGTCGATGTGAAGTCAACTTTTTTTCGTCTTCACGATGTATTTGAGTCGACAATTGCTCTTCTTGAAGGTCCATTCGAACTCAAATAAACACCTCGAGTCGATGTGAAGTCAACTTTTTTTCGTCTTCACGATGTATTTGAGTCGACAATTGCTCTTCTTGAAGGTCCATTCGAACTCAAATAAACACCTCGAGTCGATGTGAAGTCAACTTTTTTTCGTCTTCACGATGTATTTGAGTCGACAATTGCTCTTCTTGAAGGTCCATTCGAACTCAAATAAACACCTCGAGTCGATATGAAGTCAACTTTTTTTCGTCTTCACGATGTATTTGAGTCGACAATTGCTCTTCTTGAAGGTCCATTCGAACTCAAATAAACACCTCGAGTCGATATGAAGTCAACTTTTTTTCGTCTTCACGATGTATTTGAGTCGACAATTGCTCTTCTTGAAGGTCCATTCGAACTCAAATAAACACCTCGAGTCGATATGAAGTCAACTTTTTTTCGTCTTCACGATGTATTTGAGTCGACAATTGCTCTTCTTGAAGGTCCATTCGAACTCAAATAAACACCTCGAGTCGATATGAAGTCAACTTTTTTTCGTCTTCACGATGTATTTGAGTCGACAATTGCTCTTCTTGAAGGTCCATTCGAACTCAAATAAACACCTCGAGTCGATATGAAGTCAACTTTTTTTTCGTCTTCACGATGTATTTGAGTCGACAATTGCTCTTCTTGAAGGTCCATTCGAACTCAAATAAACACCTCGAGTCGATGTAAAGTCAACTTTTTTTCGTCTTCACGATGTATTTGAGTCGACAATTGCTCTTCTTGAAGGTCCATTCGAACTCAAATAAACACCTCGAGTCGATGTGAAGTCAACTTTTTTTCGTCTTCACGATGTATCTGAGTCGACAATTGCTCTTCTTGAAGGTCCATTCGAACTCAAATAAACACCTCGAGTCGATGTGAAGTCAACTTTTTTTCGTCTTCACGATGTATTGGAGTCGACAATTGCTCTTCTTGAAGGTCCATTCGAACTCAAATAAACACCTCGAGTCGATGTGAAGTCAACTTTTTTTCGTCTTCACGATGTATTTGAGTCGACAATTGCTCTTCTTGAAGGTCCATTCGAACTCAAATAAACACCTCGAGTCGATATGAAGTCAACTTTTTTTCGTTTTCACGATGTATTTGAGTCGACAATTGCTCTTCTTGAAGCTCCATTCGAACTCAAATAAACCCCTCGAGTCGATGTGAAGTCAACTTTTTTCCGTCTTCACGATGTATTTGAGTCGACAATTGCTCTTCTTGAAGGTCCATTCGAACTCAAATAAACCCTTCGAGTCGATATGAAGTCAACTTTTTTTCGTCTTCACGATGTATTGGAGTCGACAATTGCTCTTCTTGAAGGTCCATTCGAACTCAAATAAACCCCTCGAGCCGATATGAAGTCAACTTTTTTTCTAATGCAGAACACGATGGCGAAATCAGAAGTGCGATATATTATTTGTTCCCAACCTGGAGCACTTTGAAGATGAAGAAACTTGGTTGTTACTTGATTATATCAGATTATGATCTTCATGTTAACTCTGCTCTAATCTGATAACGGAATGAGATATCGCAATTTTGACTTCACCGTCGTGTTTAGAGTTGAAATATCCATAAGCTGAGGGGGTTTGGGGGAGTTAGAGGGGGGGATGGTATTTCACCCAAAAAATGAAAGTCTGACAAGTGGCACCTCATTTTATAGGGGTTTTTTTAACGCTGATCACGATGTTGAAATCAGAATCGCTATATGTATCTTATTCCGCTCTCAAACTGGAGCTCTTTGAAGATGAAGAAACGTGGTTGATACTTGAGATGTTCTTTAATGGAGAAATTTTACATAAAACCAATTATTTCTTCGAAAATTCGCTCTTCTAGTTTGTCTCGTTTACTTTTGAAAATCGGTTTAGAAGCAACCGACAGACATGATGTAGGTACTCGTAAAGGCGTCATAATGTATTTTATTAAACGATCTTCTCGAAAATTATTTATTCGTGAGCTAATGAGAGAGCAAAGTAGCCCAGAAGCTTATAGGAACCGCAGTGGGGATTCGGCTATATAGCGGGGTGACCGCAGGGCGTAGCAGATTCGTACGTCCCGCAGTGTGAAATGGGTGTTCTCGCTTGGGTGCTTTTGTGCGCGGTTGTATCAATTCTCGGTGACGGCGTCCTCGCTCAGTCCGTCAATGCAGAGCCGGTTACCGACGTTACAAGACATGACGAGGGGACTCGGGAGCTTCGGAATTTACTGGATGAAGGTATCACACCGTAGTATAACTGAATCTTCTTAAATTGAAAACGCATCGCCAAAACGAAAGTTTATAGCAAACAAAATAATCAAGTAAACGGTACCGATTTGGACTTAAATCAATCTCCATCAGTCCAACTGCAAAGATCCCAATAAAACTGCACATTGAAACCAACTCAAACCATCTCAAATTATGAAAACCTATAAAATTATCCACAACTACATTTAGCGTCGTTGTATTATAATGTTATATTATAACATATCGCACCTCAAGAATAGGAGTGTGACAAGTCGAAAAATTGGATTTTCGAGTTATACCTACCCATAGGCAGACAGATCTTGACGAGCCCTACAAGAATGTTATATTCACCATCGTGTTCAGCTTAAAAAATCTTTAAAATGAGGTGTCACTTGTCAGAATGTTTCATTTTGGGAATTTATGGGCCAATTATCACCCTAAAACTCCCCAAAACCCCCCCCCCCCCTTAGAGTGGCCCGATTCTTCCCATCTACGAACTTAGAATTTCGATTGCCAAGCTGGATTTTTTGTGCAAATTTGAACTTTTTATCTCAATTCTATCGAGAGTTAGCGTCCGAAGTGACACATAGATAAATACATAATACTTACCTGCATTGCTGTTGTTGATGCTGGAATAATGTTTTGCAAATTCGGGAGTTGAAACGTGCAAAAAAGAGTAAAAAATCAGGGAAAATCATTGGAAATGGATATAAAAAATCCAAGACAGTAATGTTATCACCCAAAACTTTTTCTCAATGTATCCAACTAAATTATCCAGAATTTTTCCAAGTATATGAATATATGAATATACATTGTACACAAGGTGTCTCAACTTAAATCCGAAGGACATCATGGATCAATTCTACAACTAATTTGCCGCAAAAAGTGCCCCGTAGAATTTTTTTAATCCTCTCTAAATGCCACTTTTTCAGTGATTTCAAGATTTAAGATTTTAAGATTAAAATTTTTATGATATTCAAGACTTTTTAAGATTTAAGGTTTTAAGATTTTTTAAAGATTTTCGAGGTTTTTAAGATTTATACGATTTTTTTCATTGTTTTGACCTCAAGTCATTAAAATGGCCATAACGTCCTTAATCGGTCAAATAAATTCCAATGTTATTATACCGATGGAAGGAATTTTAAATTTCCCATCTTCCTGATGCACTATCAAAATTCGAGGGAGTTGAATGCACGCATTGTGATTTAGACGACCCACCGAAAGAAAAATGAGTAAAAGGGGGACAACTGATTTTTGACAACTGAACCGGAAAACACCGGCTTATTATCTTCTTTGTGCAGAAACTAAATTATAGAGACGATGAATTAATTACAAATAAAATGTACCGACATAATTCTGGGGTTTTTAATTCCACCGACCTCGTCAGCAATAATTTTGACATTTTATGTCTTTACTCTGGCACATAACTCGAAAAACGTTACACAAAAGCGTTACACGAAATCGTCACGAAAATTTCTGATGATTTTCGCTTACAACCGATTCCTTGCTACGGAACTTTATCTTCGCCAGTTATCATCGTACAAAAATCGTTCACCACTCGTTGGATAGCTCTCGATTTACCTAACCATATTACGTTAACCACTGCGGAGTGCGTGGCCGACAAGCTGCGGTATGAGCGTGATTGTTTAAATAATTGTTTACACACTGGTGATCATTCTCAATAATTTATATTGTCAACACGAATGCAAGCTTCATAATTTATGATGAACCCTACAATTAAGTATAACAACTACGCAACTGGGGTTGGTGATGTAGCATTGTTCGAAGGTTCTTGAATCACTTCTTTAAAGACATAAAATGTCTCACTGTGTTGCAGACTCGTATGCAAGCATTTAATTCTTGACTGTATCAACAACAGGATGGAGTTGACATTCTTTTGACATTTTCATGTCTTTGCTTTGGCACATAAACTGAAACGGTAAAAATTTGTTTCCTTGATTCACCCTTTCCCTCAGACCACGTCAGAACACAAGCGACAGGCGGGCCACTACGTCAGACGCACCTATGACGCACGAGCGTATGACGTCAGACGGCTGGCAGGAGGCCAACTAATACGTCAAAGCCTATGCCGTAAGAGCCTATGACGTCAGACGGCTGGCCGGAGGCCAACTAGTACGTCACAGCCTATGACGCACGAGCGTATGACGTCAGACGGCTGGCAAGAGGCCAACTAGTACGTCAGAGCCTATGACGCACGAGCGTATGAAGTCAGACGGCTGGCAGGAGGCCAACTAGTACGTCACAGCCTATGCCGTAGTAGCCTATGACGTCAGAGGGCTGGCTAGCTAGGTGATCGGGTTTTAATAAGCCTCTGGAATTCCGCGCCTTCATTTTGCATTCATTTACATCTTCACGTTGAAAAATCCTTCATCTTGTCGCTAATTTTATTTTCTTAGGAACCCAATTTCCATAAAAGAAGTACCTACCAACCAGCACTCGATATTTCGGCGGACGGACGGATTTTGTTTTATTCGATTTTCTGAATCTAAGTATCTTGAAACGTAAACCCACCAATTTGGAGGGGGGGTTTAAATTTTTTTTTCTTTGGTCGATTCCAATGGTTCACTATCGAAGATAAAAAACCAAAAACGTCCAAAATTTCGGAAAATCTCAAAACGTCCCAAGGCGGTCCTTGAATTGGTTTTCATCTCCACACACAAAATTGTCAAAATGTCTGAATGTGTGTTCATTTTTACAGGAAGAGGGAAGAAAAAGAGTAAGAAGGACATTATGCAAATTGTCATGGCTATGAAGATCGTGATTATCAGTTTCCTGATCCCAAAGGTGAGTACCAACATATCAATATGCACCTACACAGGAAAACGTACCTTAGCTTTCGGATTTTGAAATCGGGTTTACTGTCATTCCTGAGAGACGAAAAAATTCTGAGTACGATGCCGTTTTCAGATTTTCCATATCTTAATCCGTTGAAAAGTTATTATTTTGTGAACCTCTGAATTTCAAAAAAGCTGATTTAGAGAAAAATAGAAGTTTTAGAAACTGTTTTGATGTAGTTTCCTCAACTTTTCAACCTGGTTCTGATTTTGGTTTATTATCTTCGATAATGAACCATTGGAATCGCCCAAAGAAAAAAAAATTTTAACCCCCCCTCAAAATTTGTTGGTTTACGTTTCAAGACACGTAGATTCAGAAAATCGAATAAAAAAAAATCCGTCCGTCCGCCGTACGCCGTCCGCCGTCCCCCGTCCGCCGTCCCCCGTCCGCCGTCCGCCGTCCGTGGCACTTTGCCCAGTTAGCGTTGAGCTAAAATTACGAAATTTGGTTTCTGGGTTTGGACCAGCCCCACAATGATCCTCGAAACTTTTCATAACCCTAGGTCAAGGGGAAGGGGTTCAAAACGAAATTTAAAATTTCGACAATGTCATATCTCCAAATATTTAACTGAACCGTGTAATTTTTAGTTCACTTTTGAATGACCTGAAAAATTACGAATCTTTTAAGACCAATTGGATTTTTTTGCGACCAGCTGTTCGTTCACGGTGACGGCGCAAAGGTTTAGGAAAAACACTAAACTTTCGCGTCGAAAACGGCCGTTATGTGACCCAACCCCCAGACGCCCAGAATAAAACTACCTTTTTTCATCTTCCCGGTAAACTACAGTCTAGAAATTTTAACCGTGAGTCGGGGATAGACCACATTGCAATATTCACTCGGTTTCTCATTTGTAAAATTGTTTAAATAATACCTTTTTGTAATAATACAAATTAAATTTTGATGATGAGCTATTGACTTGAAATTTTAAAAATAGGTCAGAACTGGATCACAATGCAATATTCACTCGGTTTCTTGTCTGTAAAATTGTTCAAATAATACCTATTTGTTTAAACAAATAAAATTTTGATGATGAGCTAGATACTTGAAATTTTAAATATAGGTCAGAAATGGATGACATTTCAATATTCACTCGGTTTGTATGACATGGTATGAGTATGGTATGGTATATTATTGTATGTATGATTTGGTATAATACAGTATGGTATGATAGGAAAGAAATTCGTATGGTATGGTATGTGTACGGTGAGAATATAGTATGGTGCCGATTTGCAATACAGTCTGGTATAGACGGAAGGGTGATCTGCACAAGGAAGATGATAAACCGTTGTGTCAAGAATTTGCAGAGTTTTTTTCTTTTTTATTAGCACTAGTTCTATTGTTAGGAATGTATTAGAGTATGTTTCCACCTAAAAGATGGATGTTTTTTTGAGACTGGGACAATTGCATAAAAATGTGTTGAATGTTACCACAGTCGTTTTCGCGAAGTAGGTACTTCCTATCCAGTAATCGATTTGTAAAACGGTTCACAGATTCAGAAACTAAGTTATATTTCGTATACGAATCGATAATAACCCGAAATGTCGCTTTTTCGACCCCGACTTCTATTTTTCGTTCTGCTGAAAAATTTGCTTCCGGAAGGTACCTAAGGTACGTTTTCCTATGGACGGTCACATATATAATTAGAAAATAAGAATAAGTGATTAAACGACTTCCTTTATGTTTCAGTGGTTGAAATACGTGTTTGGTCAATTGCTGACAGTAATATCTAGGTGAATCGTGTATAACTATTACAGTTATTTGAAGCTCAAGTTTTTTGGTATCCTTCCAGGTTATTGCTGTTGCACTCTACGCCTCGTGGAAAGGTATCACCATCAGCTTGCTCGCTCTGGCCATAGCGACGATGGCTGCTCTAAAACATGCTCAGTGTAAGTTCAAACAGCAAGCCTGCAGTTAATAGTGTGATCAAATTTCGTACTCTTCTGGCTTATAGTTATCGTACTTTTGAATGCAAAACAAAACAAACAAAAACCGAACGTTCAATTCATTACGTACTTCCGAGAGTACCTATTCTTAATTCACTTACTTACTTCAGGAAATTGATTACTCACGAATTTGTGGTATATAACGCAAAACATTTGCACAGACAATTTACATCTAGGACAGTTTAAAATAATCGAAATGGGTGACAACTAAAATACAATGGCTTCTTTGATAAATGTACATCACAACTCAAGTTGTTGGTAGGTAAATTGATTATTTTGGCTAACGGATAAAAACCGTGGTCCTGTAAAAGCGAAAATAATACGTCGTATTATCAGGAATATCCGAAAATGGAAAGAATTTGGCTCGGTTGTTATTCCTTAGCTTAGAGAACAAAGACATACGTAGATCCTAGAGCCATTTCATAGGTGGAGGGTATTATGCTGTTGAATTGGGCGAAATAATGAAGAATTATTATTTTTTATCAGATCTATTAAAAAACAACCAAATAATTACAATAAAACCAAATTAGAATTCAACACTAGTTGATGATTTCAATTTTAAATAAAGCTCATTAAGATTCGAGTGGATTTAGATCGTTTATTAGATCGATTAATTCATTAGATCGATCGACCGTTCACTCTCGTTGTAGTCTGTGGATTCTATGGGCTTATTTAGCAAGATTTAAAAATTCCTAACTACCCTCGTCCTTCACAAACGTCCTATTCCACTCATTATGGTATCAATAAAATTGTGTTAGCGCGAGCGGGGACCCGGGACGCTGCGAGCGGGGACCCTGTGCCACAGTGCAGGGGACCCTGTGCCACAGTGCAGGGGCCATTGTGGCAAGTTGAGGAGACAGAGTGCTAACTAGGTACCAGGTTGGCAGCTACCTGTGTTTGATGCGTGTCTCCGACGCCTAGCCTGGGTGACGTCCACAGTAGCTAAACGCGTGGACGTCGAGCAGGCGTCGTGGGAGGGCGTCGTGGGAGGGCGTCGTGGGAGTGGGTGTCGTGGAAGAGGGCGTCGTGGGAGAGGGTGTCTTGGGAGGAAGGGGGGGAAATGGAGGGAGGAAGGGAAGGGAGTGTGGGTTCCCTATATGGGTGGTTTTTTTGTTATTTTTAAAGCGACGCCGAGAGCAAAGGTGTATCCGTCGAAAAAAAAACTCTGCTAATTCTTGACACAACGGTTTATTATCTTTCATGTGCAGATCACCCTTCTGTCTATACCAGACTGTGTAGCACCATACCATATTCTCACCGTACTCATACCATGCCATACGAATTTCTTTCATATCATACCATACTGTACAACCTATACCAAATCATACTATACAATAATATGCCATACCACACTCATACAATGGCATACAAACCGAGTGAATATTGCATTGTCATCCAGTTCTGAACTATATTTAAAATTTCAAGTCTCCAGCTCATCATCAAAATTTAATTTGTTTAAACAAGTAGGTATTATTTAAACAATTTTACAGACAAGAAACCGAGTGAATATTGCAATGTGGTCAATCCCCGGCCCACGGTTAAAATTTCCAGTCTCTAGTTCACTGAGAAGATGAAAAAAAGGTAGTTTTATGTTACGCGGCTGGGGGGTTGACCCACTTAACGGCCGTTTTAGACGCGAACTTTAGTGTTTCTCCTAAATCTTTGCGCGCTCACTGTGAACGAACGGCTGGTCGTACAAAAATCCAATTGGTCTTTAAAAAAAAGGTCATTCAAAAGGGAACTAAAAACTGAAAAACCCCGTTCTGTTAAATTGTTCGAGATATGATTACACTGTTGGACGAAATGGTCGTCTTAAGGCAATGTGCATTCGTATTTTGTTCAGAGGAACCTTTGACCAAAACCGCATGTCTGTCTGTAGTGCTAAGCCATGCAACGTGAAATCCTTGCATCCGTGTTCGTCTGGGCCTTTTCATCAAAATTTGATGGAATTGAGAGAAGTTGAGGGAGAACAACTTGAGTTGTGATGTACATTTATCAAAGAAGGTATTGTATTTTAGTTGTCACCCATTTCGATTATTTTAAGCTTTCGTAGATGTAAATTGCCTGTGCAAATGGTTATTCAAATTGCACGTTTTGCGTTATACACCACCAAATTCTGAGTTCACTTAGTTCTGAAGGTCATGCACTCAATAAAAACAACAATAAGGACTTCATGTGGGCTTCCAAATCAATAATCACTTTCCAGTCGAAAGAATTCGAGCAGAAACAATTTCTCCGCTGGTTAATTCGACTGCAACGTGGATCACTTTTCCTGTTGGGCCTGTCAATATTTCACGTCCTTCGCCGTCTGAGTCACGGGTGAAATGAACCACCTGCCTTGTGATTGTGACCAAAGCTCCATTACCCCAGATATCTTTAACGCTCTAGTAGAATCGTCAACTTGAGAAAATCAATGAAAGTTATTTTCTGTCATCTTAATGTTCACAGTTCTCACAGTAAAATTCAGAAAAATGTACTGGCTTATGGGTAGGCGGTCAAAAATGTCTATTCATAACAAGCTCATTCTGTACAAACAAGTCCTGAGACCCGTATGGACGTATGGTGCACAATTGTGGGGATGCACTGCACTCGCAACATTATTCAGCGCTTCCAGAATAATGTTCTGCGTTCATGCCATAAATACCCCCCACCCCAACACACCAAAATCCCCCTCGGGTACGTTTTGCTCGGGACGACCGTAACGATGATCGTTCAGCGATGATCGTAGATCGAATTTTTCAAAGCGACGATTTTCGAGGAACGAAACGAGAAACCTCTCAGTCGCTTCGTGGCCGTTTAAGAGGAAGCTTTTGTACAATGAGTTTGAGAGAAATGTGTGAATAAAGTAGACGGATCCTTAGGTGACTTCTCTTCGAAAAAACTCTGCAAATTCTTGACACAACGGTTTATTATCTTCCTTGTGCACATCACCCTTCTGTCTATACCAGACTGTATTGCAAATCGGCACCATACCATATTCTCACCGTACTCATACCATACCATACGAATTTCTTTCCTATCATACCATACTGTATTATACCAAATCATACATACAATAATATACCATACCATACTCATACCATGTCATACAAACCGAGTGAATAATGAAATGTCATCCATTTCAGACCTATATTTAAAATTTCAAGTATCTAGCTCATCATCAACATTTAATTTGTTTAAACAAATAGGTATTATTTAAACAATTTTACAGACAAGAAACCGAGTGAATATTGCATTCTTATCCAGTTCTAACCTATTTTTAAAATTTCAAGTCAATAGCTCATCATCAAAATTTAATTTGTATTATTACAAAAAGGTATTATTTAAACAATTTTACAGATGAGAAACCGAGTAAATATTGCAATGTGGTCTATCCCCGACTCACGGTTAAAATTTCTAGACTGTAGTTTACCGGGAAGATGAAAAAAGGTAGTTTTATTCTGGGCGTCTGGTGGTTGGGTCACATAACGGCCGTTTTCGGCGCGAAAGTTTAGTGTTTTTCCTAAACCTTTGCGCGCTCACTGTGAACGAACAGCTGGTCGCACAAAAATCCAATTGGTCTTAAAAGATTCGTAATTTTTCAGGTCATTCAAAAGTGAACTAAACATTACACGGTTCAGTTAAATATTTGGAGATATGACATTGTCGAAATTTTAAATTTCGTTTTGAACCCCTTCCCCTTGACCTAGGGTTATGAAAAGTTTCGAGGATCATTGTGGGGCTGGTCCAAACCCAGAAACCAAATTTCGTAATTTTAGCTCAACGCTAACTGGGCAAAACGGCGTGGACGGCGGACGGCGTACGGGGGACGGCGTACGGCGTACGGCGTACGGTGTACGGCGTACGGCGTACGGCGGACGGACGGATTTTTTTTTATTCGATTTTCTGAATCTACGTGTCTTGAAACGTAAACCAACAAATTTTGAGGGGGGGTTAAAATTTTTTTTTCTTTGGGCGATTCCAATGGTTCATTATCGAAGATAATAAACCAAAATACAGGACGACGAAGTAGGTACTTGAGAATAATTGTCGACTGGACATTCGGCCGATTTTTGTTCTTGGAAATACAAAACTCTGCAAATTCTTGTCACAACGGATTATTATCTTCTTTGTGCAGATCACCCTTCTATGTGAATGAATTACAAATAATTTGAACACCTATACGGGGGTTGTTATTTCCACCTACCTACTACGGCAATAATTTAATAATTAGGTAATTATTAATTGCAAAAAATTACTATTAAATTATCATCTATAATTAGGGAAGCATAATTTCGTCACGTTCTTGGTATCACTACGTTCTAATTGGCATATAAGCTACTAACCCTCAGAACGCCTCTGGATACAAATTTACTGTGAAATTAATCAAAAACTCGGAAATCTTCACTACTGTGCATGATAATGGTGCAGTTACCCTAACTATTAAAAGTAATAATTATTAATAATAAAAAGTCTGTGTGATGTGTTGACCGTCAGTAAGAATAATGATGGGGGATGTCGAGGGTCCTCCAGATACGTACTTGAGACAAACGGCTGAAACGTTGACGATGTTGTACAACGTCGATCGGAATTTCTCCAGTCATCAACCCACTTACCTGGTCCATAACATCATAAGTCGAATCTGGAATTTCCACAAGACGATTGTGTCCATTTCGGTCATTTTCTGGGGTGACTCGTTCTATTACCGCTTTCGTCTTGTTCGATGCGTAGGTTTAGTACTTGGAAAATATCAAATGGGCTTGATTTCTCTGTATGAGCTTTCTCGAGTTGTCACGTGACTGATATCCGATGAACGAAAGTTGGCGCAAATGCGTTGTAATTATCAAGCCGTTTAGATGCCTTTGGTCGTCTGCCTGGGGAAATCATTGACTCAAAAAAATGTCGATGTCACGCTCGATCTTATCATCTGCTATAAAGCCGAAAACTGCACGAAATTTGCAACTGGAAATGCATTAACTAGCCCCAAGTGTGCAAATCGATCCCAAACAATCTAAATTTCAAAATTTCAGTTCAATTTAATATGAATTGTTGGTAGGTACTTGTATCGTTATTTGCAATGAATCTGACCTGTGCGTTAAAATTTGCATAAAATTTAGTCACCAGTGTAATACAACTAAAATGTTAAAACCTAACACTATTTACATCTAAATAGTAAAAGGAAATGGAAAAAATTGATGACTATGTTGGTGACTATTTTTCGCCGGGCAGGTTGTAACACGATAGCCATTTTTTCTTATATTCTCAATTATTTCAATACTCTCTTCAGAGAGCGTGTTTTGATCTAACCACACTCAGGCTTCGGATTATTGAATGATTGAAATGATTAATTTTTCCATCAGGGTAGGTTGTGGGTTGCCAAGTTTTATTCGGAGAAAAGAAGTAAACTTTTTGGAAAATTATTGAAAAAAAAGTATTTTCTTTAAAAAAAAAGTAGACCTACTTACCTGTTTGTACGGTCCAAAAGAAAATTTTGAATTCCTCGGTTCATCATCACCACCTCAACATGCGGAAATGAGCATGAATCAGCAGCACCTTATTTGGTACCTACCTAGAATACCTACTGTTCATCAACAATTTCTACAAGTTCGTTTCCATACTTGGCTATTGGTAAAAAACTCAATACATCGATTTCATAAAAAAAAAATTTTAAGGCTCAGGATCAGCTGAGTGGCTCCTAAAGCTGATTTTCTATGGTATTCACTCTTTGAAGCTGTAGTTTGGTTTGTAGCCCCCTTATGACTTACATGGTTTGCTGAGTGTGCTCGGTTCCCGAAGTTTTTGTTCGACCACTCTTGGGATTTCCAGCTCTTCGAATGCACCTGATATCCCTCTGGGAGGGAATATTGCCTAACCCCCAAGAACAGGGGAGACTCAGCAAACCATCGATTACACACTTTACGCAAAATAGACCCAGGATCAGCTGAGGGGCTCCTAAAGCAAACAGACATAATATATGGATATTATCCATGGTCAGATCGCACTGTGTGAATTACAGGGGCGCATCTCGAATAATTTTGGAAACCTGAGTTTTTTTTTCGTTATTGGCAATTTAAAATCGGATAAAGCAGAAACGGGAGGTTGTTTATGAGTCATTTTACTGTGATAAGAGAGAAAATATAAATAGTGTAGGGTCTCTTTTGAAGGTCCAAGAGGGTTTCCAAAGAAAGCTAAAACTTTAACCGGCGTTTCCCAGAAAACAGTGTTTTTGAGATGTGCCCTGTAATTCTCACTGTGCGAGATGTATTTCCCAATAAGGAAGAAATAAGTAATTTATATTCGTGAGGAGCACTGCATGGTTAATTTCAAATCCTTTATAACATAACTGTGCGGAGAGGTAATAGAGAACTTAGCGTCAGAATTTTCTTGGTTATAACTTGTATAATTTGAGAGATAAAATGGAATAAATAAAGGAAAATTATTTCAACACAACTCACGTGGTCTCAGGTGGACTGATGTTATTTTGTGGTTTTCAGCCGGAGGAAGTGAGAAAGGCGCAACCCAACACATCGTTATCGAGAAGAAAGACGACGACCATCACCGCCACGAACACTGGTGGCGGAAGATCCGGCAGGCTGAGCCAGCTTACGTCGTGGAGCCCTACAAAGGGCCTTACAACGGCTATGAAGACTACGAAAGCTGACGAGAGAATTCGCATAGTTTATAATAATTATCATTTCGACATCTCGTCTTTCGTTGTCAAAATCAAATTGAAACAAATAGGCCAAAAGATTTAATTTGAACCAATTTTTAACAAGAAATTGTCAGCAATACATGAAACTCAATTTTTCAGAAAATATAGCGCAAATTCTTACTGTTCCAAATGTTCAATGCAGATGTTGAAGGGACACAAGAAGATACGTACCTTATATTTAATTTACCTTCAGATGATGAATCGTGTCTCCAGGTACACGTGTATTTCTAAGAGCAAATCAATATTAAAAACTAAATTGTGCCAAAAAAGTAAAAACACGGGTCGTCACAGAGCGCTGACATTTTCGGATAATTCAGGACAAACAGTGGGACAGGGTTCTTGAAAACCCTATTTTCCATCTATACAATTTAACATAATATGTTAAATTAGACAAGTTATATTATACAAGTTATATTATACAAGTTAAAAATGCGAACTTGTTTCATAGGTGAACCTAGTGCCAATTGTATTCGAATTAATAACTTATTAAATATTATGTTAAACCGAAATGATGTTTGAAAAATGTATTTAAATAGGAAGCAACAGACATGTATCCGAAATTAATATTTTTCTATAATCGTGATATAAATAATCCTGGCCAATACCTACGTCGAATCTAATTGCCATTATCATATTTTTAATTTATTAAAATGCGATTGAAGTATTGTGCCATAGATGTAAAATTACTTGATGGTTCGAGTGAAATCAGCGTTTTTTATTGCGTACAATTGTCATAACTACGAATTTATGTACGTATTTGTTGTGTACTCGATATTAGTTCGTGTTTTATATTATGAAATAACTTTATATTATGAAATCGTAATAACTTTGAAGGTGCTCAATTAGAATGATATTCAATTTGAGTGGACAAATCTGCAGCTCTCAGTAGATCAGTAATTTTTTTTATTTATTCAACTGAATCTACTTTGTGAAAAAATATACTAAGTAATTATAACCAAAGATGAAGAATTATAATTACTCGTAACAAAGAGGTGTATTTATTTGGCTTTTATCACTTACCTACTTCAATCCCTAATCCTGATTAAGAAAACAGTGCACAGAACGTTCCATTGCAACTGCTAACTTGCAAAAAATAAATAAATGCAATTGAATAGAATTGGAGTATTGTAGAGCTCGATGTTTTTAATGTGAACATATGGACGGTATTATGCACAAATCGGCCAAGCGCCAGAATGTCATAGATCGAGTTTTTGGTATCAATTGATTCGTCTCGACGAGTACTTTGAGATTTATTGTATTACAACGCGATCTATTGGCTTCTTGACGAACTAGGTTGATAGATAGGGGAGCAAACAACACACTCATCAACCACCCACATCTGCTCGCGTTCCTCCTTCTCACCCACTTCCACCCACAATTTAAACTCTATGTACGGGTCGGTGGAGGTGACCAGACCCCCCGCCACCCACTCATCAACCACCCACATCTGCTCGCGTTCCTCCTTCTCACCTACTTCGACCCACAATTTAAATTTTATGTACGGGTCGGTGGAGGTGACCAGTCCCCCCCCCCCCGCCATCCACTCATCAACCACCCACATCTGCTCGCGTTCCTCCTTCTCACCCACTTCCACCCACAATTTAAATTTTATGTACGGGTCGGTGGGGGTGACCAGACCCCTCCCCCCCGCCACCCGCTCATCTACCACCCACATCTGCACGCGTTCCTCCTTCTCACCCACCTCCACATTAACCCACAATTTAAATTTAAGTAGAAAGAAAGAAAGTTTTTTATTTGCTGTCTAGAGGCAACAAGGCCTATACAACAAAGAGGATCGCTGACCCAGTATCTTCATCATTACGAAATTCTAATAAAATAAATATAAAGGAACACACTTCCATAGTACGAAAAATATAAAAGAACACACTTCATAGTACGTGGGTATGTAACATTTTTTCAGTATGACATATTCAAAATACAATGATTTAGTCGGGCTGTGGTGGACCTACGGGATCTAATCAGGTTGCACACCGGCGTCATTTATTAAATAAATGTACATGCTATTTAATTTCACAATGAGCTATCGAAAATGTCGAACCTTTGTAGAAGAACAAATTTTGTTAGGTTCGAAATTTTCGATAGGTCATTGTGAAATTAAATAGCATGTACAAATTTTCTTTCTCTACTGCACCTAACAATGATTTGTTTACAAAATCAATGCTGGGCCTCTCCATGCCAAAACGTTTCGTTCTCGCCTTCTTCAGCTTTGGGCAACTACAATATATATGTTCAATGGTTTCAGTTTCTGGGTGTTACACATAAAACATAGGAAGTGCTATACGTTAGGTATAATATTATTATTATTATATTATTCGTTCATAGTCCTCGTAATTTAAATTTAAGTAGTTGTGGCGAGGGGTGGACAATCCCCGCCCCCTTTCATCAACCTTCTAATTAATGTAGGGTAAGTCACATCATGATCGACTATATCTTATTCCGCTCTCAAACTGGAGCACTTTGAAGATGAAGAAACGTGGTTGATACTTTAGATATTCTTCATGGACATCATGTTCTTTAATGGAGACATTTTACATAAAACCAATTATTGCTTCGAAAATTCGCTATTATAGCCATACTGCATTACTGACGACTTTTTTTCAATTCAATTGGGAAACTGGTAAAAACAGATAAAACAGGTACTAGAAGCCTGAGAATCCTAATTCCGGTCCTAATTTCGGTCAATGGAGGTCATGAACAAATTCAATGTTTCCTCCACAATGTTGAGTTTTCGGAGTTGAATTCCGAGACTATTAAAAACTATGTGAACATGGCCTCGAATGGCCTAGAATGGCACTGTTTCGAAGCTGCATTCGCAATCCTTCCAAGTTCAGATGGACAACAGTTTACTCCATGCAGGGCACGGCGAATCACGGCAAATCAATTATCGCCAGGCCACTAGACATTAGGTTACCTGGTCAGCTCAACAGAAAAAAAAACACTCGATTTAACGCACTTTCTAGCACAGAAATCATCCCAGAGGTCCCTTCCGGGATGTCCCTTCTGGGTTTAATTCCCCATTGACACACTGAGAGTGAATCCAGTGAAACCTAAGGAGCTGTCAACATGATTTGACAAGTCCCGACCTGCGTTAACGTTGTGTCAGCGAGAAAGGTGGCCTTAATTTTCAACCTAATTGCCAAAACTGGTTTCCTTATTTAGGCTGAATCTCTCGCCAAATCTTAGTCAGTGAAAGGATCTACAGGTCGCTATGTAGGAAGATGAGTGATATAATCCGAAAGGCCAACTCATGTAGTTATGCCAGTCATTATTCGTTCAGTTTTACTCGCTCGTCGGTGGTTAAAAACATGATTAGATGCTGATTAAAAACCTGATTAAAACATCCTCATGAAATGGGTTAAGTTTTCTCGTTACAGAGTCAAACATTCGTGTACCTACGTATACCTACCAGGGAGAATGCACTTCGATTTAGTTGGTGGTTGCTCGTAGAGATGCTACCAATTTCTGCAGTAGACTGTAGTACGTAAATAGTATTTTCGTTGAAGATATATATATGTTGAAGATTGTCACTGAAATGATACAGATCCGAATTTCAGAACCTGAGTAGGTTTTTTAAAGATAAGGGCATTACAAATATTATTAAAAATTTACTTACAATTACTTACTTCTGTTATACAAATTATCAAGTTATTGAAATACTTTTACAATATCTCTATTCCACGTTACAAACGTTTGGAACAAAACAAAGTTGCAAGTGCGAAATGTAGAATAATTCAAATCGATCAGGATCAAAGGGTTTCGTTTATTATTAAAGCCACGCGAACAACTCGCAAGCGAGCACAGAGAAGAGTATGGATATCAGTGTATGACGCGATCTAAAGATTTGAATAAAACTTGAAGGTACAACAACATTAAATTTTAATGTTTTAATTTCAAATTTTATTATTCAACCCGCGGGTATTTTTCGAAATTCTAGTATTTTTTCACAGGTTAGAATAATATTCTTTTTCTACTTCGTCCAGGGTAGGGGATACTAACAATGAGGTGACAACAAGGAAAAAAATTTCATTATTCAGCTATTCCGCTTAAAGCGACAGTCCTATGGAGGCTAAATACCAAATTACAGCTTCATAATAAAATTAGCATCGAAATTAGCTTTAGCAGTCATTCAGCTCGTCCGGGGCCTATTCTGCTTAAGTTTGAGTCCTAAGGAGGCTACATTACAAATTAGCTTCACAGAGTGAATAGCATCGAAATTAGCTTTAGAAGTCACTCAGCTGATCCAAGGCCGAGGCACCGTCAAGTTAAAGTCCTAAGAAGGCTACATACCGAATTACAAGTTCATAGTGTAAATACGAGGGACGTCCGGAAAAAAAGGGGACAAATGCTGTTAAAAATAGAAAAATGCATATATTTTATTGAAATTTTCAGGATATGTTCAAAATTTAGTCCTTTATTTTTCAACATAGTCCCCAGCAAGTTCCACGCAAGTTCCACCAAGTTCTCGTAGCATAGAGCATGGCTTTTCCAGCCACTCTGCTGATCCTGGCCCTTTTCTAGGGATTTATGATACTTTGAAATGTATCGATACATATCGCATCGATATTTCTAAAAAGTCTGGCGGTTACTTCGAAAACTTGAATGTATCGATACTTTATACAAACTCAAAATTAGAAAAGTTACAAATTTTTTACTTTATTTAAAAACATTTATTTGAAAAATATTTGAACAATTCAAATTTAGGAACATTTATTAGGTTGGTCGCACTTTTTGGAAGGAGTCACTTCAACCAATATTTCGAGGGTCTCACGGCAACACCCCACATCGTCACTTTTGGTCAAAATGAGTTATGCATACCATTCGAAGCGTCTTCCCCCGACGGATCGATCTAACCAAGTATAAGTAAGGTACCTAAGTTATGTAACACGAAATCTCACGATTTATTTTACTGAATTACTCAGTAAACATAGTCATTGGCAGATGGTTTTTTGGCTCTGCTGAAAAATCGCCCAAATGACGATGTGGGAAGTTGCCGTGAGATGCTGGATTTGTCGTTTATGGTTGCCAACACAACCCTCGGCTTGACATGTTCTGCATACATGCGGCTCCTACTGTCCGAAACAGGCAATTGATGGTTGGCGCCACTCTGTCTGATGAAATTGACGAAGCGGGGTTATTAAATATTTGAGAACCACAGTTGAATGGACAAGAGTGAGTCCTGGGATTGAACTCAGAACTTTATGGGATCAGGAGACCTGGGAGAGATTGGTTGGTCGAAATACGGTTTTATTTCGTTTGGTACTACTGTACTGCATTGATCAATGCTGTCATGAGGCGACCAGAGTCCTCATCCTGTTGACCACTACTGGCCGACGACGTGGCCGTATTATTGGGACAACGGGCCCATCTCTTCTGATGTTCACCCCTTATTTCCTCCGACAGTTCCTGGACTGTGTAGCTCACGATGAGTGAGAAGAAAAATGGACCTTCTTGAATCGGGGGACAAGACTTGCTTTTAAATCGACGCCAATTGGACTTTTAGGCTGCGCCATTTGAATTTCACCTTGAACTAAATTTATCAGAGGGATCACCAAGCTGGATGTCACATAATTTTCCTCACTTACTGGAAGTAAGAAAAGATCCTTGAAAAAAGCGCCGGTTTCGATAACGTAAAAAAAGAAAAAGTATCCCGACACATTGCACAAAAAAAACTCTGCAAATTCTTGACACAACGGTTCATTATCTTCTTTGTACAGATCACCCTTCTGTCTAGATCACTAGGTCTAAATGTCTAGATCCTAAATGTTAGATTAATTATTATTATCAATTATCACTAATTATTAACAATTTTATCAAGTACCTAGTGAAAATATTATAATTTATTGTTAGGTATTAATAATTCGTATTTACTATTAATAATAATTATTATTAATTATGATTAATTAATACGATATAATTCTGGGGTTTTTAATACTACGTCGGTAATAATTTTTCTATAAAAGAAGTACCTACCAACAAACATTCGAAATTACCTTCATTTCCGTAGCACGAAACGCACCTCAGAACAACAAACTCGACATCACTTAAGCTTGTTAGTATGAAAATGGACCTGTATTTCAACAGTTTGATTCACGATCGTGTTGTGAGGCACAATCTTTGAGCCGTCATTGTAAACGAACGGCTGGTCGTACAAAGCTGCGGATGGTCTTAAAAAACTCTGCGGAACAAACTCTATCTAAATATGAAATAAAAAACATACCGTTCTATATGAATTTTTCGAGATATGAGATTTTCAAAATTCGTTTTGAACCCCTTCCCCTTGACCTAGGGTTATGAAAAGTTTCGAGGACCATTGTGGGGTTGGTCGAAACCCATAAAAAAAGATTTTAACTCAACGCTAACTGGGCAAAGTGCCGCGGACGGCGTACGGCGGAAGGACGGATTTTTTTTTATTCGATTTTCTGAATCTGCGTATCTTGAAACGTAAACCAACAAATTTTGAGGGGGGGGGGGTTAAAATTTTTTTTCTTTGGGCGATTCCAATGGTTCATTATCGAAGATAATAAACCAAAAAGAAGTACGAGGTACGCGGTGTAGGTGTGGGAGGGGGCGCAGAGACATAATAGGTCACGTCGTATGACGCACTAGTTGGCCTCCTGCCAGCCGTATTACGTCATACGCTCGTGCGTCATAGGCTCTGACGTACTTGTTGGCCTCCTGCTAGCCGTCTTACGTCATACGCTCGTGCGTCATAGGCTCTGACGCACTTGTTGGTCTCCTCCCAGCCGTCTTACGTCATACGCTCGTGCGTCATAGGCTTTGACGTACTTGTTGGCCACCTGCCAGCCGTCTTACGTCATACGCTCGTGCGTCATAGGCTCTGACGCACTAGTTATCCTGCCAGCCGTCTTACGTCATACGCTCGTGCGTCATAGGCTCTGACGCAATAGTTCGACTCCTGCCAGCCGTCTTACGTCATACGCTCGTGCGTCATAGGCTCTGACGTACTTGTTGGCCACCTGCCAGCCGTCTTACGTCATACGCTCGTGCGTCATAGGCTCTGACGCACTAGTTATCCTGCCAGCCGTCTTACGTCATACGCTCGTGCGTCATAGGCTCTGACGCAATAGTTCGCCTCCTGCCAGCCGTCTTACGTCATACGCTCGTGCGTCATAGGCTCTGACGTACTTGTTGGCCTCCTGCCAGCCGTCTTACGTCATATGCTCGTGCGTCATAGGCTCTGACGTACTTGTTGGCCTCCTGCCAGCCGTCTTACGTCATACGCTCGTGCGTCATAGGCTCTGACGTACTTGTTGGCCTCCTGCTAGCCGTCTTACGTCATACGCTCGTGCGTCATAGGCTCTGACGCACTTGTTGGTCTCCTCCCAGTCGTCTTACGTCATACGCTCGTGCGTCATAGGCTCTGACGTACTTGTTGGCCACCTGCCAGCCGTCTTACGTCATACGCTCGTGCGTCATAGGCTCTGACGCACTAGTTATCCTGCCAGCCGTCTTACGTCATACGCTCGTGCGTCATAGGCTCTGACGCAATAGTTCGCCTCCTGCCAGCCGTCTTACGTCATACGCTCGTGCGTCATAGGCTCTGACGTACTTGTTGTCTCCTGCCAGCCGTCTTACGTCATATGCTCGTGCGTCATAGGCTCTGACGTACTTGTTGGCCTCCTGCCAGCCGTCTTACGTCATACGCTCGTGCGTCATAGGCTCTGACGTACTTGTTTGCCTCCTGCCAGCCGTCTTACGTCCTACGCTTGTGCGTCATAGGCTCTGACGTACTAGTTGGCCTCCTGCCAGCCGTCTTACGTCATACGCTCGTGCGTCATAGGCTCTGACGTAATGGCCCGCCGGTCGCTTGTGTTCTGACGTGATTTGAGGGAAAGGGTGAATCAAGGGAACAAAGTTTTCCCGTTTCAGTTTATGTGCCAAAGCAAAGACATGAAAAATGTGTAAATAGGTACCTAAGCCCAACTGTAATGTTAATTTTCTGACAATGAGTTTTCGACTATAGTTTTCATACCTTTTTACTCAAGTACTTATTGCAATTTGAGACTGATAATGAGCTGTTTGCAAATAAAAAGTCTGATAACTACTTTATTACATCTTATTAATCTATTTTCAAGTTCCGATTCACAGTTGAATGTATTTTATTTAGATGTCGTAAAATTCGAAAACGATGGAATGACGAAACCTGTCGACTACTGACTCAAGTGATACTGTCGACTTCTAACACATGTAGGTCGACTACTAGTGCAAAACCATGTCGGCTACTGAAGAAAATGTTGGTCACTGGTATCGATTACTACCTAGAGCAGGGATGGCCAACTTCTTTTGCCCAAAGGGCCACTTCCATACTTTCGCTAAAAGCAGGGGCCGCACAAGAACTTGAAGGGAAATTTAGGCTATATAAATTAATGTATAAACAAATGCTATGGATATTGAACATACTTTAATGTTCAATATACAATTTGAACTTAACCTGGACTCTTGTAGAAAATTTTGTATTTTATATTTCTGTTAAAAAATATCTACCGTAATACTTTTAAAAAGTTGTTCGGGGGCCGCATAAAACACAACAGCGGGCCGCAAGCGGCCCGCGGGCCGCCAGTTGGCCACCCCTGACCTAGAGCATAGGGATTTTTTACAAAACTTGTTTTTCCCTTTTCAAACCATGTTGAATAATATTTCCCGCTGCCAGGTCTTTTAGGGAAGGATCTTGGGTACACAATGAACAGGTTTGCAATGAGAAAAAAACCGAGTGAATATTGAAATGTCATCCATTTCTGACCTATATTTAAAATTTCAAGTATCTAGCTCATCATCAAAATTTAATTTGTTTAAACAAATAGGTATTATTTAAACAGTTTTACAGACAAGAAACCGAGTGAATATTGCATTGTGATCCAGTTCTGACCTATTTTTAAAATTTCAAGTCAATAGCTCAGCATCAAAATTTAATTTGTATTATTACAAAAAGGTATTATTTAAACAATTTTACAGATGAGAAACCGAGTGAATATTGCAATGTGGTCTATCCCCGACTGACGGTTAAAATTTCTAGACTGTAGTTACCTGGAAGATGAAACACTAGGTCTAAATGTCTAGATCCTAAATGTTAGATTAATTATTATTATCAATTTTATCAAGTACCTAGTGAAAATTATTATAATTTATTGTTAGGTATTAATAATTTGTATTTACTATTAATAATATTTATTATTATTTATGATTAATTAATACGATATAATTCTGGGGTTCTTAATACTACGTCGGTAATAATTTTTCTATAAAAGAAGTACCTACCAACAAACATTCCAAATTACCTTCATTTCTGTGGCACGAAACGCACCTCAGAACAACAAACTTGACATCACTCAAGCCATATGATGTTCCAAAGAGCTTGTTAGTATGAAAATGGACCTGTATTTCAACAGTTTGATTCACGATCGTGTTGTGAGGCACAATCTTTGAGCCGTCATTGTGAACGAACGGCTGGTCGTACAAAGCTGCGGATGGTCTTAAAAAAATCTACGGAACAAACTCTATCTGAATATGAAATAAAAAACATACCGTTCTATATGAATTTTTCGAGATATGGAATTTTCAAAATTCGTTTTGAACCCCTTCCCCTTGACCTAGGGTTATGAAAGGTTTCGAGGATCATTGTGGGGCTGGTCCAAACCCAGGAACCAAATTTCGTAATCTTAGCTCAACGCTAACTGGGCAAAGTGGCGCGGACGGCGGACGGACGGATTTTGGTTTATTATCTTCGATAATGAACCATTGGAATCGCCCAAAGAAAAAAAT
Organism: Stenodema calcarata; assembly: GCA_963920205.1. Taxonomy (NCBI): domain Eukaryota; kingdom Metazoa; phylum Arthropoda; class Insecta; order Hemiptera; family Miridae; genus Stenodema; species Stenodema calcarata. Next base: position 29,807,214 of record OY986053.1, on the reverse strand, counting down.
TTTTCAACCCCCCCCCCTCAAAATTTGTTGGTTTACGTTTCAAGATACGTAGATTCAGAAAATCGAATAAAAAAAAAATCCGTCCGTCCGCCGTACGCCGTCCGCCGTACGCCGTCCGTGGCACTTTGCCCAGTTAGCGTTGAGCTAAAATTACGAAATTTGGTTTCTGGGTTTGGACCAACCCCACAATGATCCTCGAAACTTTTCATAACCCTAGGTCAAGGGGAAGGGGTTCAAAACGAAATTTAAAATTTCGACGATTTCATATCTCAAAATATTCAACTGAACCGTGTAATTTTCAGTTCACTTTTGAATGACCTGAAACATTACGAATCTTTTAAGACCAATTGGATTTTTGTGCGACCAGCCGTTCGTTCACAGTGAGCGCGCAAAGGTTTAGGAAAAACACTAAACTTTCGCTTCGAAAACGGCCGTCATGTGGGTCAACCGCCAGACGCCCAGAATAAAACTACGTTTTTCATCTTCCCGGTAAACTTCAGTCTAGAAATTTTAACCGTGAGCCGGGGATAGACCACATTGCAATATTCACTCGGTTTCTCATCTGTAAAATTGTTTAAATAATACCTTTTTGTAATAATACAAATTAAATTTTGATGATGAGCTGTTGACTTGAAATTTTAAAAATAGTTCAGAACTGGATCACAATGCAATATTCACTCGGTTTCTTGTCTGTAAAATTGATTAAATAATACCTATTTGTTTAAACAAATTAAATTTTGATGATGAGCTAGATACTTGAAATTTTAAATATAGGTCAGAAATGGATGACATTTCAATATTCACTCGGTTTGTATGACATGGTATGAGTATGGTAAGGTATATTATTGTATGTATGATTTAGTACAGTATGATAAGATAGAAAAGAAATTCGTATGGTATGGTATGAGTACGGTGAGAATATGGTATGATGCCGATTTGCAACACAGTCTGGTATAGACAGAAGGGTGATCTGCACAAGGAAGATAATAAACCGTTGTGTCAAGAATTTGCAGAGTTTTTTTATTCGATTTTCTGAATCTACGTATCTTGAAACGTAAACCAACAAATTTTGAGGGGGGGTTAAAAAATTTTTTTCTTTGGGCGATTCCAATGGTTCATTATCGAAGATAATAAACCAAAAAAACAACAAGACTTGGTATGTAGGAGTAAATTTTGTATGTAGCCTCTTTAGGACTTCAAGTTGACGCTGCCCAGGCCCAGGATCAGCTGAGTGGCTTCTAATACTAATTTCTATGCTATTCACTCTATGCAGCAGTAATTTGGTATGTGTCCTCCTTAGGACTTTAACTTAACGCTGCCCAGCCCCAGGATCAGCTGAGGGGCTCCTAAACCTAATTTCGATGGTATTCACATTATGAGACTGTAATCAGTTAATTAGCCTCCTTAGGACTTACACAATAAGCAAAACAGGGTAGGGATGTATAAAATGTCCTGATACGTCAAAATATTGATACTAGGGCCTGGGCAGCGCCATGAACCCTGTTTTTAGAGTGTTTCATGACTTATCCACGTCAAACCCCTAGTCAAATAACATATTATTCCGTATGATTTATTTGAACATTGAAATCACCTAAAAATGTTACGTTCCATCGTTGATTTCAACGGAACCATTTAGTTAGCAGGTCTAAGCGAAGCCTCATCGCTTCGAGATTAGTTCCATTTCCCAAAACTTTTCCTCGTTTCTCGAAGAGTTTGAAGGCGCCATTGATAACCGGATTACTTCGCTCCACTAAACGCATCCTCAACTTCTCAATCTACTTTTTCTTCTGATCCTCCCCCGCCTCCAGACCCCTCGGATCTGCCCCTCCTCACATTGTTACTGGTAGGGGTAACTATAAAAACCCACCTGTTCTCCAAAGGTCTCCTGCTACTTCCGTCAACATCGGTTCCGCTCTTGTCAATATGTTACTCAAGTGGTTTGCTGTCTTCCTCATCAATTGTTCGATTGCCTCGTCCTATTCTACCAGTCATATTACTCAAGTAAGTGAATTTGAGGAGAGTCCGGAGATAATGACATTTACGTGAGTGTGAGGATGTATTTTTGCTACGACATGTCACCTGAGCACCACAATGCACTCGTCACCTGGGCGATTCTCACGAAAGTGGACAATCAGACTCTTGGAGCTGCCGACAATTTTACCACGAGATTTCCTCAAACCCTCGGTTGTTCTGGTACGGGTTATATCTCTACTCTACAGAATGATATGTCGGAAGAAGTTTCATGAAAAATATGGCACGTTTTCCACATCTTGGATAGTCAAATTTGTCAAGACTGTCACAAGTACCCTAATAGCGAGGGAAAAAACCCCTGAATGGTTAGGACAATTTCTCCGCATTCTTAACATTCTCGGGCGATGTAAATATCATATTAAAAACCATGCTAACGTTCATCATTAATTGTTGTTGAGTGGACTCCCCACGTCCCTGCCAGTTTTCTCGTATTATTGTCCACGAATATTCATCTTTTTACGACATAGATAACACTGCCCAACAAAGGTGTTATTTGGTGCAGAGGAGGTGAGGGTTAGTGTTGGGAAAATGTCTTTGCTTGACACGCTAGTTTTTGTGTAATTTTTCAAATTTTCCGCTTCTTCTTGTTCCCGTGCACGCAGCGTACCCGTACGTCTTGACTGTGATAGTGGATGACATGATAACTAAACTTTGCAAGTCCGAGATTTATTCTCTGGGATCCTCACCATGATTGGTAATGGGGAGAGTTTGAAGCCAGAAGAGGCAGTTAGTATAGAGTCCAGGTTTGTTACAAGATGCAGTCAAACAGACTGAATTAATCTTAAAGACTAATGCATAGGTGTCTTACGGTTGCATAGGTATGTTAGGCAAAACAAAGACAAAATTTGAGATTCAATCTGAAACTTGTAGTTGTGTTGCTCGTAGTTGTGTTTCTGACTACATTGTTTACCCTGTACAGCTCATCTGCCACTGGAGGACGTGCATGTGGTAACATGAAACTATTCTATAAAATCTGACGATTCCAACAAGCGGTGAACGATTACCGTGGGATGCACACAGACTGAGTTACAGTTACTTAGTTACGGATTTGTTGTACGTGAAAATCATGTTAAAAGGGGAATGTCACACAATCGTAACGCCGAATTTCCGCTAAGGCAGCCCAACGCAGGTAACTTCGTCTAAACTCAAAACTCTTCAATTTCTTGCCTTTTGTTCAGTAAGAGAAATGTAATCCACTTAATTTAATCTCAAAACAATTTTAAATCATTTAGGACAACTTGTATCACTTTATGTATTCATAACTTTATTCACGGCGGTTTTTATGCTCTCAAACCTGAAGCACAACCTAGAAACCGTCGCAAACTCATATACCCATTATTTAGGACCCCCACGATGGATTAAAACGATTATCAGCTCACGAGCAGTTTTCCAAAGCTTGGGCTGGTTTTTTGCACAAAATTTCCTGGCTTAGTGGAAATCAGAAATTTGTGTGGGGTCAAATTTTAGGGTTTAGGTTGCGTAGTTTAAGGGGTTTTCACTTTGAACTGATGAAATTCTGGGTGGGTTCTGCTTCGAAATGCTCTGAGTCAAAAATCTATTCAAATTTGTACGAAACACGGTCAATTTTCGAACAGATTGAATTTTGTACGAAAAAATTGGAACAGACGACCCCAGCACGCGACTAATAATCGACCCGAAAAGTACGATAAAATACTTGTACCTACACAGAACTTAAGAAACTTCTTAATTTCTCTTAAGAACTCGTACTTGTACGAGTATGTTTCGTTATTCCATTACCTACAGCTCATCGGGGAATTGAGCACCGGCTCGAATCCTTAATGATGTTACAACGAGTCTGAATCTCTTCTGATAAGTTCTGTTCGTCTAATCGATTACCTCCTTTGGGTGCCTCGATACGGATTAGCACCTTCACTTTCGAAATACGAGTGACTGGCTCGTTAGTGTTGTCATCCTAATTTATTGACGGAGAGACTGAATCAAGTTGGGTGAATGCAAAAAGAAACAAAAACAATTGGCGCTTCAACCAACGGTGAACTTTCACTGTCAACGTTGACCCTGAAATGGAGGAGGCATCAATTTCGGTTTCCCTGATGAGAAAAAAAAACTGTTGAAATTGTCCAAACCGTCGTTGTAGGAGCAACACGGCAAATTTTGTATCTCAAAATTTCCAATTTTACAGGAGAGGCAAAAAATCGATTTTCAGCTGTCGCTATTGATACTTGAACAACGAAGCTTGCTGGTTCAAACAGACCGCCAAATGATTCTAATTTTCCCTGGAACAATCTTAACCTAGGGAAATTTGAGATAAGCCAAAATGCTTTCAGATTAGCTGAGATACACCATGTTGAAATATTCCACAGTGCTAAGAAGTTTCAACACGATCTTCAACCATTTTGATAGTTGGATTAAACGAGATGATTTCTTAAGTAAAATAGGATGAAAAATAATTATGGTTGTTAATCAATCAACTTTATTAAGTACACAAATATAAAATAATGGTAACTTTTTCTAATTCTTTGTTTAATCTCTGAAAATGACTACCTACTGTTGAATTAGAATTACTTGCACACAGCCACTGGTAAAATCTTTCGGTACTATCAAGAAATCTGTCAACAAGTAGTCAAGTAGTACCAAAATCACATTATTTTTAATTATCCATTTCAAGGCTCGAAGAAAATTGACAGAACATAACTTAAGTTCGGAGAAAGAGGTGAGCAGGGGGAGGAGGTTGGAAGTTGGGGGGAGGGGGAGCGGGCAGTTGGTGGTGAAGTGTGGGAAGGGGGTGGGGGTTGTCTGTGACTCTGGCGGCTCGAGGAGGGTGTGGGAGGATGATGATGGGAGGAGGTTGATGGGAGGAGGATGATGGAAGTAGGTTGATGGTGGCAGGGCGGTAGGGGGAGAGTGATGGGAGGAGGGCGTAACGGTGGTCGGTGGACGGTGCAGGGAGGAGGCGGTGCGGCCCCTGACAGACAATAAGTAATATGATACCTACATTACTACCACCTTCCTACTATTCATTGGCTGCCAGGATTGTCCACATTCAAGAGAAATCGACACCTGCATGCAATAAAGTGCTATCTCTCTCTGAGCTGCGAACAATCAGCTATCTAGGACTGCGCTCCCAACAACAATCTCCAGCTGCTCGCTCGACAATCGACTATCTCGGGAAACTCGCTGGACAAGCGTCCAAGTGCCTTTTTGGGCAGAATGGACATAACAGAGAAATTTGATTATTCAATTAATTTCCTTTCTCGCGGTGGGATTGTTTTTCCTGTACGATGACTAGTTTGGCTAAATTTAAGAGAGGAAAAGTACAAGCCAAGGGAGGGAATCTTTAAAAAAAAATATTAAACCGAAGCAAACAGAAATATGTTGACAAATAAATAAAGTAATGCACTTCATTAAAATAGCTAACTTTGTACTACAGACACTCAAACAAAAATTACATCCTACCATGACCCCCAATTTTCTGCTTTGGTTTTGCATGGAAGTCAGAAATATAGTGCTAAGCACAAGATTGGTAGGTACAGTAATTGAAAAAATAAAAAGTGAATTATTGATTGAATCTCATTCAACAATCGGAAACGCCGAACTTTGAATAATAGTGTGAATCCATCTTGGATACAACTGGATCAACACTCTTCCTAAGTGTACGAAAACGATTTCAGTAGTTTGAGTCAATCAGTTGTTATTGAACTTCACAGTTCATCTGAGATTGATCATTGAAACTCCACTATCATAGATTTTAATAATCCAACATCTGATTCGTTGATTTGTCGAGGGCGAGTGCCTGATTCTTGAAACACTAACTTGCAAGGCACGTGATGGCTGCGTGCTGCACAACAACTCTTTCGAAGGCGTACCGCAGTGATAGAAGTTACGTGAAAATATTGGAAATTCGAGATGATGTCTAATATTTGATATCATGACGTTTTCGAAATTTCAAAATTCGTTTTGAACCCCTTCCCATTGACCTGATGTTATGAAAAGTTTCAAGGATCGTTGTGAGATTGGATGGAACCCAAATTTCTTAATTTTAGCACAACGCTAAAATAAACCAAAATTCAATTATACTGCAATAAATCCATGCTATCCATTTTGCTTTATAATAATTTTTTCATGTCGCATCATTCTTTCCCACGGTGAGGTTGAAGACTATTTAGGTTTGTCAAAAATGGCGACGAAAACTGTTACGTAGGAATTGTTTGGCCTGGTTCACAGAATACAATCCAGTATTCCATTTTTGAAAACCTTTCCTCATTATTAGCCCCACAAATGTCGTACACAGTGGCAGTGTTGGTTGAGCGAATAAAAACCGCCCAGACCGTCGCACAGTGGTTCCAAACCTCGATTTTCCGGTCAAAGCGTAAGCTTCATTACGGTCGTCTTTATACTATAGCTGGAGAATCGAATGCAAGTAACCCCCGATTGAATTGGGTCATTGGTTTGGGAGACATATTTGTTTAAACAAAATATCGTCCGATTTTTAGCCATTTTGAAATGTAATTTTTTTCACTTCCCAGGGACTATTCTTATAGGAGATTTTATGCAAATTCCATAAACATACCTAATATTAAAATATTCAGGATGATAATTTTCACTAAAAAAAAAACCCCAAAAAACCCGTTTTTTTTAGTCTATTGACTGTTTCACGGATGTAACTATATACATAGGTAAACATTTTTCTGTTATTTAATCAGAATCAATATCTTCATGTTCACACAATAGCAGTTTTGCCTCTTCCTCTAGTTCTATGGTTGAATGTTTCCATTCACCCCTCATCAATGAAATATGTGACTCTGATGAAACAATAATTACAATTTTGTACAATCTGTTTCTTGTACAATTTTGCATTGTTTTAGTTGGTTGTAGTTTTCTCGTACAATAATTATTAATGTACGAGAAAACTACAATTTTAGTGATTTTTTCCTACAAACCTTGAGGAAAAAAATAGTCTGTTTTTCAATTGACCTGCAAGTCTGGATATGCATACTTCAGTGGTGTACAATTCGAAATATGCAAAATTTCCTCTCTAATTAAGACCTTCAAAAAACCAAGTTTTGTCCGGTTTTTGGAGGTTTGGAACCACTGTGCGTCGTGCGAGGGTGAGCAAATACAAATCGAGGGTCTCAGGGCAACTTCCCACATCGTCATTTTGGCGACTTTTCAGCAGAGCAAAAAAAAAATCTGCCAATAAAGTCCTATTTTTACTGACTAATTCAGTAAAATAAATCGTGAGATTTAGTATTACCTAGCTTATGTACCTAACTTATACTTGGTTAGATCGACCCGCCGGGAGAAGACGCTTCGAATGGTATGCAAAGGTACCGAGGTAACTCATTTCGGCCAAAACTGACGATGTGGGAAGTTGCCGTGAGACGCTCGAAATATTGACGTCTGCCATCATAAATGTCTTGTGCTTTTGCATTTGGGTCACATAAAAGATGGTGATGGGCTTTGAAGACCTAGTTGAATTACAAAACGGAGCTGCATTGGATTGCAATTCTTCGTTCCACAACTGCGATTCACTCAACATTTAGTTCGATATCCGCTATTAGGCATCACAATTAACTCCAATGCTTTCTCCACCTGCAGGTCCTCCTTTCAAAATGCAGCGGCAACGACCGATACACGACAACATGTTTCAAATTGGATTTCCTTCGACTGATGTCACTCCTCGGAGAGAACACGAGGGTTCCCTTGGGGCCAGGAGTTGCTCTCGTGGGGACGGACAAGACTCGAGCGGTCGTTGAAGAGCTCGACAGCGGACTTGTATCACCGCGTTCTCGAGATCCACTCGACCATTTCATCATGACAGTTGTTGAGAAGTACCTCGGCACACTTAACTTGACGGTACAACTTAAGGACTCGTCCATCATTCGAGGAGCCCGCAGTATGGTCACCGACGTCTTCGAGGGTGAGTGAACTTGACTGATGCCAATTTTCAAAACCTGGAAACTGCTGGGTTGAGGTTCATGTGCTTACAAAAAGTGGTGGTAGTGCATCAGCATGTACGAGTATAAGGAATCGCCTGTTGATGCATGATGTACAATCAAATAACTACTAAAAACCGTGAAATGAAATTCAATATGAAGGGCTGAGCTCGTTCAATTATATTCAAATGAAAAATATTTTCTCTGTGAACCAGTGATGGCCTGTTGCAATGGAGTACCAAAATCCGGTTCAGACCATCCTTATTTCACTGCCAGAAGACACCAAAAATCATAACATAAAATCATAATAATCCAAAAAGTCCTAAGTGGATATAAGCCCGTTTGAAGGAAAGCTCCTCAAATATACATATTATTATACATCAAATATACATACTTAGGACTTTTTTTGGGAAACTGAAAAAACAATATATGACACGATCTAAGTGCCTCAAGGTTCTCAAATTTTCCTTATAGTTTCTACATAGCATACATTTTCAAACATCTCGTACCTTACATTTTGGAGGTGATACGACCATTCTCAATTTGGATTTAAGCTCGTTTGATGAAAAACCGTGGCTATGAACCCTTTTGAAAAGAGAACTGGTTTTAACAGTCTGACAAGTTACACCTGGTTTTAAAGATTATTTAACGCTGAACACGATGGTGAAGTCAAAATTGTGATAAGTTATTCCGTTCTTAAACTGCAGCACTTTGAAGATGAAGAAATGGTATTTACTTGAGATGTTCTTCACGGTTCATCTGCTCTAATCTGACAACAGAATGAGATATCGCAATTCTGACGTCACTAACGTGTTCAACGTTAAAAAATCGAGACAAATGTTTTCATAAAACCCACGAAATGGGGGGACATTTTACATAAAACCAGTCATTTCTTCGAAAATTTGCTCGTATAGCCATGCTGCATGTCTGTGGATTTTACATTTTGTTATCATTATGACCATTACGAGTTCTGAAACTTTCAATTCAAAATTTAATAGCAGTAAGTAGGTAGGTACCTACGTGGCTTGAACTGAATACTTTTTCTCGTTATAGCTCTGGCGGTTGCGAGTTATGCCGCAATCAAAAGTGTCTTCAGCTTTGTAGCTGTCTGGTATTATGAATGGTGAGTTGGGATCTCCTAAATTTTAATACAAAGTCACATTCTCCCCCAAAAATTATGAAACGTTAATTAAAGCTGAGTAAATAAATCCAATATTGATGCTCTTGGAATCAATTCAATCAAACAGGATAGCGAGGGTGGATATGGACACCAGAAAACAGTATTTCTTTGGTAAAATAAGTGTCCAGGCATAACCCTTCACATTACTATTGGCTAGAGTTAATGACAAAATGGAGGTGACTCTCCATACATTTTGAATTATAGACAAATTATTCACGACTACAGCTTATCTGAATTGAATAGTAAATGTGCGGCTTAACTCTGAGTTAAACCGATACAGGAACACAACTTGAAAAAAAAAAAACCTAAGGAGAAGCGAACTGAAAAGAGAAGATTTTGATCAATAAAAACGTTTATTAAATAAAAACGGCACTCCCATTAGGATTAACTCTAAAATGCCGAGAGTGGGGAAAGATACGAGATGAGAGATAACTAAATTAATCTAAACTGTCTGCTAGTAAATGAAATGCGAAGTGAATTAATGTCCATCAACCCGGCCAAGTGGATTTCGGGTGAGGCCCTAGATCGACCTCCACATCAGCAATTCAAAGCCGTTTCTTTGGCCGCTATTTCACTGCGTCTCGTTTATGCCCGACATTTTATGAGGTTTTTGAGGGTTGTCACAACTTGAACAGCAGAATATCCTTCCTTCTGGTTATTTTGGTGTTCAGTCAGGCTTCAGTTTTCTTGTCTGGGAGCATTAGGTACTTATAATTAGAATTCATGTGTGGTAGCATGGCAGCTGCAGGGGTTGCACTCCAATGACAGAGTAATTAGATCGGAACAAATTCAAAATGTTCAGCGATGTTTTCATTTACCACTCCATTAACACATCAGGAAGTTTGAAGAGACCACCAGGTGGTATCAGACTGTCGTCTGCGAGAATCCTGTCGTTTCCAGGTTCGCTATTATAATTTTCTACAAGTTTTCTATTTGGATGGTTGTAGCAGGTTCAATGTGAAAGGAGGAACGTTGTCTCCGAGCTTTTGACTTTATTAAACCATTTTCAGGGGTTGGTAGAGATTTTCTCCTCTTTCAGTCCACTCGTCAGGTTTACTGAAAGAGGTAGTGACTGTTGAAACAAATTACCGGGGGATGAATAAATACGATACTTGAAACTTCAACTTGATTTAATAACTAAAACACGAGGGAACGAACGGGATCACAAGAGGAACTTGATAACATACTACCAATCTACAATACAAAAGTACGTGGTATTACTACAAAACGTCTGTAGACCAACAGAGACTGGGACGAGGAGAAAATCTCTACCAACCCCTGAAGATGGCATAATGAAGCCGAAAGCTCGGAGACTACGTTCCTTCTTTCACACGGAATCTCCTACAATCCTCCAAATAAAAAACGGCCAATAAGCCAAGGAGAAACTGTACAAAACTTCAACAAATTTTCTACAAGTTAAAAACGGGATTGCTCTCGCCACAATCCACGTGGTTCTGTGAACAGCGATTGTGCTAACATGAAGTGGTAATAACGAGCATAACTCAGATATTTGTTAACAAATTTTGATGGGATTTTTTGGGTGCAATGAAGCCTCAACTGATCCCCTAATTACAAATTCAATTGTAACAAGAGCAATTGTAGCAAATATAAAATCTTCCCAATGCACTCTTCTAATTTCACTCAAACTTTATCAAGTAGTTTCACTACTTCTACAACAGTGGTTGTGTACTGGATACAATGAAGACCAATTGAGGGATGCTTCTTGGCAGAGTTTGTTCTTTGACACAACCATATACATTAAAATTACACAAAAATTGTCCTCGAATCAAAATGACGCCCATGAAAATCGGAGATATTCTTCAGAAATACCCAGGACACTCATTAAGAAAGCATTAAATTTTGTTCAATCCACAAGTCGCAATATCCGTTGGGTTTTTACTTACAATTACAAATGTCACCAGCATTGTGTAGGTACAAAGCTGGTTCTTCAGCTCTAGCAGTTTCCACAGTAGGCAACCATAGATTTTGTTTAGCAGTTTCCTACCTAAATGGGAACCATAGATTATTTCAAATCCTTTACCTGTTCACATCCACTAATACTAGTTTTCACGGTTCACCCATTTAATGTATTTTACAGCCTTTCAACGCACCATTCAGAGACTGTACATAAAGTACATTTTGATATATTGGCGTTATCTCAAGTTATTCAATGCCGTGTGTGATTGTTGGCAGGTCGCGCTAAGAAACCCATGTGGATACTCGTTGGTACGATAGGAGCAGTCGCTTTCGCTTTCCTAGCAGCTTTGACAGGTCAGGCTCTCATGGCTTCAATTTTGGCGCTCGTTATGTCCAGTGTGATGATGTTCAGAGGAGCTGCGGGTGGTAATTTCGGAATGTCGCCCGCGGCTTCCTCTACCGGGAGGATCACGGCTTACGAAATCGTTCGACCGGCGGATTTCGCTCCTGAGCCAGCTCCAGTGGTTCACGATCATAACCACCACCACAGTGCTCTTACCGCAATTTTACCGGTAGTGGCATGAGAGCCCTTCGCCCTGAAACTGTGAAATCAAACATACATTAATGGATTTGTGTTAATAAGATGATACGAGTAGTAGGTACTTGTTCGTTGACTTGGTCATGAGCGATAATAATACGATATGACTAATGGAAAATCAACGTAAAAACCTGCCGAACTGCTGCTGTTTCCTCATACACTCTAACTCCAATATCATTTATCATTTTGATGTTCCCATACATTTTTTCCAACGTTGTGTACAAATTTATAATTGAAGACTTACAGGGGAAAAACGTGGTAACTCGATTTTTTTTCGAAAATGAGTTAACGATGGTTTTTTCTAGATTTTTTATAAGGCCTCAAATTGCGATCGAAATATTAGTGTACAGGGGAAAACGAAGGTACAAAGAACGAGTTAACGTGGCTTCTCCGCCTCAAGGCCAACTAAGCACCCCCTTCACCACGATTGTTAAAGGGTTTTTTCATTCACAGCTTTTCTGTGGCTCACAGTTTTCTCAGCTTTTCTGTGATTCAAAAATCATCACCAGCTAATATATCACAGAACCACAAACGGCGGAAACTACCAGAGCTTAATCATTATTCCTAATCCGAGTAAGCAAACAAAGAATGAACAACAACGTGAAGAATCATGGTCAACAGCTGCTAGCGAATATTCTCATTTTTCCTGTTAAGCGGAAAATCAAAATCAAAACCAAAATACAACGACGGCCAATACTTGAAGCGTTTCTGTAGTTCATCAGCTCAAGCTTATTTCGCCAATCTGAGAAAAATTCAGTAATTTCAGTAAAGTTTCAGTAATTTCAGTTAATTGCAGTAAAAAAATGTCATTTACTTTCCAAGTTTTCAATATTTTGGTTCACTATTTCAACATTTAAACACCTACTGTGATAATAACTCGTCGTTTTGTGTTTTAAATCACGCTTTATTTCAATTTTTCGGATGTACTCGTAAGATACCTACCTTGGTTCAGACCAGCATAGCACATAGATACCTCGTTTTTCCCCTGGCTTAGGTAAACCTTTGGACGTTCAATGCCGTATTACCACCTTATTCTCAACTTAGAAAAAGCGATTAATGCATCTAATTCTACAGTGAACATTGAATTTATTAATATTTTTATTATATTTACTTCAAATTGGTTCAAGTGAAGAATTCGAGCAATATCCGAGGAAAATATGGCTGTCCTGAACATTTGAAAAAACTGAGTTACCCCGTTTTTCCCCTGTGGTCTTCTATTTATAACATCTTCAAACAAATTAATATTTCATTCCAGTTCAGTACTTTCTTAACTCCACATGAAAATCCACTCCATCGAAGTTTTCCTTGATAACGAACATGTATCAAAAAATGATTGTATATACAAAGCCATACCTACTCTAAAAATGCCAACTGAATGATGAATGTTATAATTTGTTGCTATTCGTAGATAGCTGTTTAGAGATTTTGCCTTAGCTTGGTGGTGCTTCAGATACTGAACTGTGTACCTACTTGTAAATGAATTTTGATGTATTGCATAGATGGTGATACAAATTGCTTTGTGATCCAACTTCGAAAATACTTCTTTGATCTGGGCTATGACTAACTGAGGTGTGTGATTATTTCTCTCTATAATTCCCAAGTCAACTATTGCCAGAATTCCTGTAGTTGGTATTTCTTATAGTCTCTCATAAACCAGTACCAGGGATTTTGCATGGTTTCATTTCGAGAGTAATAGTGGGAAAATCTTTAAAACGACTTACGCCTTGGAGGGACCGCACTCCGCAGCCAGCAGACTTTGACATGGAGGGGGGGGGGGGGGGGTTATCCATGAGGTTCATAACCTAGCCATTTCCATTCCACCAGGAAATTCCAGCATTGACTAGGCCGAATAAGCATTGAACAGCTGTTCTAATTGAGTTGCAGTATTTTTCATCTTGTTCCAAAGACATATGGATTGAATTTGACATACAACCCTGCAGGCAATAGTTGATTTGGGAGGGCCGAAACGAGTGTCCCCTATTAAGTTCCATTGTAGATTTCCCTTCTTCCATGGCAGAATTCAGAGGCACGTCTGGTGCTATGAATGGATGGCTGACAAAGTTGCCTAGCCACAGCCTCATCAGGTTTAGTTCATCTCTTACTTTTCATGGGGTATTTTGGGATTGTTGATGCACAATATTCTGAAAACATTTTCAGAAGCTCTATACAAGGTCTGGTACATCAATACCACAACAATACAGATGGGTGAGTAGAAATAGAAGAATCACCATGTTGAGGAGTCATTGAAGACAGGATTCATTCACTGTGAATTAAGGCCTCTCTGTCACTCACAGAAGAATATTGGCAATTATTTGAGCTCCACTTTTTGCTGTTGCCTCGCAGAAGCCAGTGACCTTCGTCGATTGAGACAAGTCCCTAATTTGATATTTCATTTGCAGTGTCAGCATTGGTGCGCTTAAACGCTTGACAGCCCCACTCCCGCTTTGGAAGCTTTATTTTTGCATGGTTTACCGTTAGTGTCTCTCCAAGGAAAGTGGTTCTTGTTCGCAGGTCGGATGAAGAAAGCTAGGTGGGCCTTCCTCTGGACCCTCCTTGCAATCCTATTCGCCGTTATGGCCGGTCTCTCGGGGAGCGCTCTAGTCGCTTCCATGATCGCCCTCATACTTTCCTCAGTCGTCGTCTTGAGAGCCGCCCTCGGAGGCGGCGCCGGGTTCGGTGCTCCCCCGTCAGGTCTTGGTTACGCTTTGCCGGTCGGACATACGACGGCGTCTGGACGAATCACTGCCTACGAACTCAACCCTGAAGTTTACATGGACGACAATAGTCATTCCGGCTCCGCCATTACACCTATGGCTTACTCAGCGTACGCCCGACAATCGTTTCACACCATGAACGGCTCTAAGCCCCTTCGCCCCACTTAATGCAGCCTCTACATTCACGTTCTCTTGACTTGACTGTGATAATTTATGGACAACATATTTCTATGGATTATGTAACTTAAGGCACAACCTCCTACAAGCACTAATTCACTGCAAAATCAATTTCGAATTATCTCACCTCTACTTCTAATCTTTCTAACAACACCGATAGTCTCCTATTAATCAACTAATCTGAAATTTTCCAAATAACGATACCTTCTCACATTCTCCTTGATAATTTGGCACTTGATTTTGTAGTTTGATGACATTGATTTCACTCATACTTCTCTACGTCCTTAACGTTCCTCCAAAGGCTCTCATGCTGAAAAAGAAGACAAAAAGTGACCGCATGGAGACCTCATGACTCATTGATTAGGTGCATCCTCCAAAAAAAAAAAAAAAAGCTTAGCTATTGAAAATAATATGGTTGTATCTGCAATGAACATGAAGGGTTCTCAATAATGTCTGGTCCAATGGGGTCTTCTGGTAGTTTTAGTCTGGTTTATGGGTAGGTGCTAGCAAAATTGAAAGCTGCTGTTTATGATAGCGGCGAGTAATTTATTAAGTTAGGTGGGTACCTAATTGTGGTTTTATTCATTAAGTAGGTATCTTGTGGGTTAAGTGCATATTT
This sequence comes from Stenodema calcarata, assembly GCA_963920205.1. Taxonomy (NCBI): domain Eukaryota; kingdom Metazoa; phylum Arthropoda; class Insecta; order Hemiptera; family Miridae; genus Stenodema; species Stenodema calcarata. The sequence goes on along the minus strand of OY986053.1, from coordinate 29,792,063 downwards.
ATCATTAGTTAGCGAGTAAGCCTAGAGAGTATTGTTCATTTATTAGGGTTTGACATAGGCGTGTTGTTTACAAAGCCGGGGAAAATCGAGAATTTAATAGATTAATCTCATACTATTCTTCTCTCCAAGTAATGATAATGCTATCTATGGAATTGATCAAACTTACATCTATTTAATTTATTGTAAGAGCGATTGAGATGAGCCTGGAAGTTGATAAAGGATATCATTGAACAAGACTGTTATAGCTAAGGAGACTTTTTATATTATTATTATTAAATAATGTTCCAATGCAAACTGAGAAAATAATACAAATTGTGTATTATTTTCTCAGTTTGCATTAGAACTGAGTAAAAAATCGGTCCTTTTCAGCACCATCTTTGTCACTTGCCAGAAAATTTTGAAAGCTCAACGAAGCATGTAGAAACGCCCTTGCCACAGGTTGGGACAGGCAACTGTATACTAAGGGACGTAATATGAAATTGAAAATACATAATTTGAATTATAAAATGTATTAAAGTCTTCTTGATTATTAAAGTAGGATACTTAAGGCTCATTAGGATCAAAAAAGAACATAAAAGGAATTTAAGTCCATTTTAAGATGAATTTTCCATTAACAAGACTTGAATATTGGTGTAAAGAGATTCTTTCATGTGACTAATACTGCCCCTGACTGAGAAAATTGAATACAGTAATTACTGTTCTGTTCTCCCTGGGTTTTAAGGATGTACACAGATACTGGTAGAATATTGCATCCCGGACTGGAACACTCGACTGAACACATCAAAATGTACTGACCGTCCTGTCCTAACAGGTTCCAGGGGGTACCTAATCTGCAGTGTTGCCACTGCCAACTTAACAATCACAAAACCCAAACAATAACATTTAAGAAACAGGGTCCTCAAAAATGAAGTGATTTAATAAATTTGTTGCATAAGTTCAACACTCAACTCAATTTAACAAGATGAAAAACTTATCAACTTATCACCCACTTAACTTGGGTGGAGGTGGCAATTTGCCCAGAATAACCTCAAACTTGATTTTATATTAACCAGTCGTTTGGTCGCTAAGGGATTTCTGTTGGTTTCATTCGCATTTAAATCTAAATAAAATAATTAACGATTATTTTTGTTTAGAAGCTGTGATTATGCTTCAGGTGGGAGTTCTCATTCTGGTCACTTCAGAGGGGTTTGGTATAAATTAAATGGCTCTTAAAGGTTGGAAGAATCACAAAAATGGGAGAATAAAAATGGCTTTTCACACACAACTACAAGAATTGGGTTTTAAAGTCTTCTGCCATTGAAATTCGTAGGTGACAGGCTGCCATTGCCATCACTAGCGAAGGTTTTGCCCCATTGAGTTTTTTCATGTCAAGCTAAGTGCAAATCAGTCGTACGATACAAATATCAAAACCTTTGTAATTGACTAATGCACCAGTACTGTATAACTATAGTAATCAAGCTGAATTTATATTTAATTAGCCTAATAATGTGCAATTTCACCGTCATTTGTTTAAAATTTTAGGGGAGAACCCCCCAGTAGCCCCCCCCCCCCCCCCGTCAACATGAAGTTTCTGGATCCGCTACTGATTGTCATAAATATGATGATGCCGAATTTCCCTGCATATAACTCTATTCGCTATAACAGTCGCCCCTACTGGACTCTGAAAACATATTTTGGGATAATCAATTGAGATCCCTCAATGGTGAATCTCTCAGGTCCAGTGGAAGTTCAATTTCGTAATTAATTTGTACATAAATACCTACTTCTCAGTTTATATATTAAAAAAAAAAACTTTTTTTAGTCGATATTGGTGTTAAAAAGTGAATTAAGCACTAATCTTCTGAAACTAGACAATAAGTTAGGTACCTAACGGTAGGTACTCAATTTATGTGTGCGAATTAAAACCCCCAACACGCATGATCCAACTTTATTGAAAATGGGTCGGTAATGGGTATGTGGTCAGACTCATGTAAGTTAGATAATAATATATAAGGTATCAATTGACCTGAATTTCGTTCTACTATAAGCCTGAATAAATGAGTATTCAAATATGCATATATTTTCATTCATACACCTACCGTCCCGAATATAGATTTTGGTTCTACACCACAAATGATCGATTATGTGTTGAGGTGCCACTAGCTCAGATGTAATAAATAGGGGTTTCACTTCCCTCACTAAACCCTAAGGGTGGTACTAGAATATTGCGTTTAAAAGATGTTCTGGAACTCACCAAAACTGATATGTACAAGTTACAGACAGATGTAGGGAGGAAACCTGTCAAGGAAAACTTGTGACGCCGAATTAGCTTTCATGGTTCATCATTGTGCGCAAATATCAGTAATAAGCAAAAAAGCCGTATTTTTCAGTATGTTTTTCCATCTGACTCTAGAAATGTACATGAATCACTCTTAATGATTGGTAACTCACATGCAATTTTATCATCATTGTTAGAGCCTTTTTGTCGAAAAGTTGTAAAATTGTATAAAAACCAAGATTTTGACTAATTCTTGCCCAATTCGAAGGGTAAGAATAAATTTACTCGAGGAGAAAACTTCAAAAACGCCGAGCGCAGATTGAATGAAGCCGAGAAAATCGAGGTGACCGTTTGACGTCACAAACAGGACGAAATCCCTGGTCGGTGCGCTGACATCGCCGGGTTCCAAAGAGACGGGTCCAAGTGGGCGTCACTGTGAGGGTTGTCGAGTTTGTTTTTTGGAAATAGAAATGCCTCCGCTTGAGATGGGGCGTATCTGCTGAAACTGGAGCTGGGCGATACCATCACAGTCCTCTCTACATTCGTGTGAGGTGACAGTGAACTAAGCTGAATGGGCTGAACATTTCACCATACCTCTCCACGAGGGTTGTCTAGAACGATTAACACCTTTGATTACGAGCCTTGTACCTAGTGGCTCAGTTTCCCTATTGCCTCTCTAGTTTGTGCTGCTACAACTTTTTTTCCTCGAAAGTATCTACAAGCTAGGAGAATAACGAAAATGATGGTCCACTGTCTGAAAAAGTCCGCTTTCTCAAAAATTTAGACAAGCTGGCCGCATTTGAGAAAGACCGCGGGAGCGAGAAGACCGTATGACGTCACGCGGTGACGCCCACTTGGACCCGTCTCTTTGGAACCCGGCGATGTCAGCGCACCGACCGGGGATTTCGTCCTGTTTGTGACGTCAAACGGTCACCTCGATTTCATTCAATCTGCGCTCGGCGTTTTTGAAGTTTTCTCCTCAAGTACATTTTTTTTAAATAATATCGCTAGCAATACACGTTCTCTATGGCCGTACTATACAACAGAAGGACAATTGACGCAAACTCCCATTGTCGAACAATACCACGTTTTTGTTCTTTAATCAATCAAATTAATTAATCACTGACGGAGGATGTTAAAGAAACACTCTCATAACACCTCTGACAACATATGTCCCTCCCCTTTTACTCGCCAATACTGGTTTAAGGAGCTGTTTTCCACCAGTATTACCCTGAACTAGAACTCCGTACTACTGCCCATTCCCTTTTTTCCTCCATCACTCTGATATCCCTCCCAAGCCAACATTCGTGTGAGGAGACTCTGATCTAACCTCTATGAATGGCTAGTTTACCATCTTGTCACAGAACTCACCCAAAACAAGGGTCTTCACCCGAACTAATACATTATTTACATGTTCCAGACAGATGTATGACATTGTGTTAGGAGTGCAACCTGTGTACAGCACTAAGTACTGTCTACAGCAAACATTAAAAAAGAAATTAAATTTTGGAGCTCAACTCCGGTCTAGAAAAGCTAAATTCGTTAAAAGTATAAATAAATTATACAAGTTGCACTCAGGTTAGCTATGGACCATCGCGTTTGATACTCACAAATTACTCCCGAATTGATGGTAAAATTATAAAAACCACAAAATAATATATATAGCATTTCCCAGTCAAATTTAGTTTTTTCCCGATCATAAATAGTTTTTTCTCATTCGAATTTAGTTTTTCCCATTCAAATTTAATTTTTATCATACAATTGTACACTGTTAAGGACAGCGAACGATGGACATTTTTTGCACAGGGGTTTTCAATTTGTGGGCATGATGATGGAAAATAACTAAAGAATTTTAATACGGTGTTGTCTACTTGGAATTTGAATCCAATTGATTGCACGAGATGGAAAAGGAATGATATAATAACATCATACACAGTTTCATCAAAGTTTTTATTTTACTGATACAAATTTGGATATCATGTCTAATAGCATGTAATGTTATACCAAAATAAATATGTGTTTAGTCTGCTACGTTTGCTCGGTGGCCGCTATCGAAGGGAATAAATAATCTTTTCGGCCCTGAGCAAGAACTCAAGTTCGACAGTTCATCTAAAGTAGGTCTCCCTAATAGTCTAGTAGTCCCATAACAAAATATATTTCACGTATCATTGAAAGATGAAGTTTTACAACAAACACTACGACACGACGATCTACAATTGGCAGGCACCTTATTCCGGTACCCGTTTTAGTAGTTTACTCCATAAAAATGCTAGTTTACTCCAAAGTCCTACAGAACAATATCTTGTGCAGCTGGTCTCGTAGTGAATAAAAAACCGGACGGATCACATACAAAAAATAAATAAATACCTAATAATAATAATAAATAAACAGATCCACAATTTATTGACACAAGTGATCTAAATCTCTTTGAATTTTTGAGAATGTTGATGTGAAACTAAATACCAACTGCTACCATCTTAATGAATATTGCAATTGACATATCGATCCAAACAAAGTACTGGAATCGGATTTCAGGACAATTTTGGTTTTGGGTGTTTCACTAAAAGTATTTTTTCTCAGGTAGGCGTTGGACTTTTGGTTCGTTTCATTACCACACGTAATTTAGCGTCCGGAATCTCAGTCTCGTGTGGATTCTCTAATGATTCCAATTCTCGTTCTGTATTCGTGACGTCCTACCAATTCAAAACAATCGACAAAATACTGTTGATATCGTCTACCTAAACCTCTTATTTCTGCATTATTTGTCACATGACGTCATATTACAATAATACAATTACAATCCCATCCTACTCGTCGTGGGCAACCATCACAGTATTCTTTATGCAATATGAAAAAATATCCCCTATGTGTAATGTTAATAAAGATGATAATTTAATGTCACTAATCTACTCAAAATCTGGTTACTGGTAAACATTGTTGCGTTTTGCCAATTCGTCTACACACATACATGGAGTTGGTAGTAAGTTGTTCTACCAATTCAACAGGTGAGTGATGATATAGTTGGATATATTATTGTACTTAAATACATTTAATTCCTACCGTCTTCAATACTGAGAGAAAATAAGTGTTTTTTCATATGAATGCAGATGTGTAGCGGTTTTAACGTTACACAATTATTTTTCAGAATTTGGTTATTATATAATTTAATAATCAGTACCATAATGTTTTATGCAACATCGTGTGTTTGCTGGGACAAGAAATTTGATTTGGTTAACACACACACAAACATTTTCCGCTGTCAGATGTTAATACTTACCAAACTCGAACTTTATGTACAACCAGTATCGTTTATATACAAGTGTGGACAGAGCAAGTGTCACTAAACAGGAGTAATTTAATGAAAAATCCAATCACATGAACATATTGTCGAACATATTATTTCTAATCGATGAATATCTTGTTCCTCAAGTCGTTTCTAATAACATTCAAAAGTCCTGCCTTAGGGGTGTGGTCTCAACATATTATTTGTACAACTGGATTTCTATACCTTGGACCGCCAATCAACCTGATGAATATAGTTTGTTTTGAGGAGGGGTGGAAAAGTGCAAGAATTCTCTCGTTCTAGTCGAGACCAGTTTCGTCGGTCTCTACAGAAGAGGAAAACCAAATCAGGACAATCTGCAGCCAAAAAACAAAAGTACAAATACGAAGAAATGGTGGCATATAATGGTCCTCATATTTGCTTCTCAATGTTCCTCATATTTGCTCCTCGTTGGAAGACTAGAGGGATGATTCAGAATTAGCCCGAGGAATAGAAGAGCATGAATCCCGAAAACGCGGTTTCGCCAAATCCTGGTACAAGTCCTCAGACTGCAGTTCAGACCACCTCTCCAGTTCTTCCACTGTCCAAGCAGACCACTCCAGAGAAAACATGCCGGTCTGCTAGGCCACTGAACGTCAAACGAAATCGTGAAAAACCCTATGCTTTTGAACCAAGCCAAAAGTCAAATTTTCGCCACTGTGCAGGAGTTTGAGTTGAAACAGATATTGGCGAATCGAAGCCATCAACAAATTATATAGGTACCCGTTTCGTTTGGGTATGATGATCTACGACTCATTTTCACCAGCCACATGTCCTCCAACAGCCACCGCAAGTACCAGCAGCTGCAGCAACTACTAACATTCATCCACCTCAAATGAATCTCCACATGGGGAATCCTCCCTATGCAATGTGGCCCCCCCCCCCCCCCCGCGTGAATTTCCATAGCTTCAACTTGTAAAGGAAGGGAACTTGAACGAAATCCTCAGAATATTTTAGAACAATTATTGTCCTCTTTTTAATAGAACACCTTTCAGCGAATTCTTGAAGAAAAACTAGCTCTTTTGATGGATCTACCCTGCCAGAATTCGTTTCAGGTACCACAGAGCACAATAGTAAATATGAAGGCATCTATAATTTTCGCATTTATTGATGAAAAACAAACAGAAAAAATCTGGGCACAAACCTCAAGCAGACTCAGCCCATACGTTCTTTTCGTGGGGTAGAATCTACCCCTCTTATATCCTCAAGAAACTGTCTCCTTCGTCAGTTTTTCTTCCATCTTATTGAAAAGGAGATTGAAGTTGTTTTGTTTCATTCGAAAACATTCGAAGAACTTACCTATTGATTTCATAATACGACAGGGTATGAAATTCCCCCTCAATGGGTCTTGATTGCCATGTACCCAAACAATGGCTTAGCAAGGGCGGGGGGAATGGGGCAGTTGCCCCAGTAGACCGCTTCGAAGATCAAACCCCAGTACGAAAATTAGTCTGGCAACGACTTTGGGGTTTAGGTCGCATGCTAACAACAAACGTGAAGCATTATTGTCGCTATTAGGAAGTCCATGAATTATAGCGATTAGGTACCACAGGAGCTACATCAAAAGATCAATGACCATAGGTAGGTACTGATTCAACATGAAATCCTTCTGGAACCAGTCGAAAGTGTCTAGGATGAGCCCTCAAAAGTACAGTTCCCCAAGGGTTACAGATCAAATTGAAAATAATACTTTACTCAAAAGGATGTTACCAATGTTAAATTAAGCAAAAATTAATGCAACTACTTACTAACAACACCCGGCGTAACGTAACTTAGGCAATAGGGGGGGGGGGGGGTCGTTCTCAACATTAAAATGTCGAGTGTAAGTACTCACAATTTCGTTCCTTGATAACTCTGTTGAGATTCGGGACCTGCAAAGTCGAACAGCTGGCCACAATTATGTCGAATTTTTCGCTAAGACTTCGCGAGACTGCTGGACGATTGGACAATGCCTACAATAATGCAGCTGCTGCATCGCAGCAACTATCCAAACCTAAATGAAAAACATCAGCTGAAAACACATCGATGGATACTATCAACTCGAAAGAAAACACATATCGAATGGATGGATTCTATCAATTGTCTACCAACGCCTGCGCATTAAGAAAATCGCGGTAATATACCAGGCACCCCTCTATCGCCAACACAGTCAGGAACAAACTCACACACGCGCGCGCCAGAATACACACAGACGGACTCACACGATGTACGTAGGCCCCGTAAACATTTGGCGGTTCCCCAATCAGATCATGGATTATCAACTTCTTCCATGCAATCAGATCCTTCCTCTTCTTGAATGACTTGGCTTCGGGATTCAAAGCATGGAAGAAGGAAATCTTCCATGGGTAGGTAGGTAGCTGTAGGTAATTTTCAATTGAAGGTTATACCTACATTCTTCATTTCTTGAGGGGAAGCGCCACTTCCCCTGACGCTACGCCCCTGGAGGTAGGCCATGTTGCCATTCCACCATCGCTATTGTTGTAAAATTTACAACAATAGCGATGGTGGAATGGCAACAATATTTAATATTGTTATTGGAGTCATGGCTTCATGTGTGCAGTTGAGCTTGAGGCATCTACAGTAGGTATTCTGTGCCATGAAGCACAGCTGTTGAACAAAAGAATATCGACCTTGTTCCTTTTGTTCTTTCTAATAGTTCTAGATTCCAATTGTGCCTTTTTGTTTGAGAATGATGTTTGACGGATTTTCAAGTTTTTGTGTCGTATTGATTGGTTTTGAGTTTTAGTCCAAATTCTCAAAATCTGGCGACCGTGACAGGACTCAACTTTTGATCGTGAAATAGAAAGTAATTTTACCTCTTGCATTAAAATGGAACAAGAAAAGAAACGCTGTGGTTTCTAACGACCTATTGGATGATCCGGACTCCTTGATGGTTGACATCAACGCGAGGTTTGAAGTTTTGACGGGAAGGTTGGAGAAACTTGGAAAAGCTGACGAGCTCATCATTCAGAACCCCCGAAGACCAAAAATGAAAATGACGAGGAATATGAGAAAATTGGTGAGTAGATACGAATTCAAGTATTTTCAAGTGAAAGAGAAAGTCAAGGAAAGAATCGAAAATAATTAAAAAAAGCTAGAAGATGGTGATGAAAATGTGCCCATTGTAATGTGCCAGAATCCAATATCATACCCTGCCAGACCGCAAGTTCTTGCCAAAAAATTTGATGGACACATTAGTGGATGGATTGGCTTCTGGACCCAATTTTCCAAATACCACGATGACCCCAACATGCGGATTGAAGACAAATTTGATTTTCTCCTCCATTCATTAGAATTAGGTTCACCTGCTCAAAAGTTAGAAGGCCTCCCGTTCTCATGCGATAATTATACCAAAGCTATAGATTTGCTGAAATCCCGATTTGGCAAAGATGAATTTCTCATCGAGTATTATGTAAGTACCTACGTCAACTTCTCGAATAAGTACTCACCAAAAATGAGATTAGGCCCGTATCAGCGTTGTTAAAGATAAATACGCAGCAATTTTATCAAATACGTTTTATTAAAGAAATTTTCCTCTAGTTGAATCTGCTATGCCTGAAAATTTCTTGACAGAAAAGCTTGAATTGCCGATCCGGATAGATTTAAAACTTCGCAATATACGCCCATGAAACTTAGCCACAAACAGCCTTCTGCAGCTTCACTCGTTTCCACTGATAGCTCTAGTTTCAAGAACCCATGCATATTCTATGACAAAAATCATAACTTCCAAGATTGTGTCACTGCTCCAGACCTAAGTAATTTGGAACGTGGTGGAGTGGTAAAACAAAAGGGAGGTTGTTACAGACGTCTCGAGCGGTACCACGTGGGAGCGAATTGTAGATCATTTGTCAAATGTGCTGTCTGCAAAGGGAAAAATTTCCTTATTTTGTGTCCAAAAACAGAGGATGGAAAGAAAAATGAAGATGAATCCGTATCCATGATCTCTAGGAGCATCGATTCTGTTGCTTACTTTCAAACTTTCATTGCCAAGATAGGTAATCGTCAATGGCCATGAACACTCGGTACGAATATTGTTAGATTCTGGATCCCAGAGGAGTCCTGGATCCCACTAACGAATGCATAATTCAATCAAGTCAAGAATTTTTGGGGGGCAAAGAACTCCACACAAAACACATGGTGTGTACAAAATTTGTCTTCACTGAATTGGAAGTTATCAATCAAGAAAGAATTTGCTCCAGCGTTCCTAGAATTAGTGACCCATCTGTAATCCATGCCCTGGCGAACAGAGGTACCTATTGCTTTATCCGATTTTTCAGATGTGACCAACGGCTATTCAGGTACTCCTTGGTGCAGATGCCAGGGCTCGCTTTGTTAGTTCAGAGTAGATTGCGGTTGGACCCAACATGATTGCGATCAACACCAGGTTCAGATGGACACTGCTGGGCAACCTCAACCAGGGATCATCCGTAAGTACTACACTTTTAACAGTGAACGATCAATCGTCGCTCACAAGTTTCTGGGATCTTGAATTGCTCGGTATCAAGGACCCTGGGGTGAAATTATCGCAGAAAGAAAAAGATGGCCAAGTGTTTCGATTCTTCAACGAAACAGTGAAAACGGATGAAGATGGAAGGTACGAAGTCAGGCTTCCATGAATCGACGGCAGACCTTTATTGGAAGACAAGAGCGTCGCTTTGAGAAGACTGAAAACAACTACCAAGAAATTGCAGCAAGTAGGGAAGTATGAGGAGAATAATGTTGTCATTCAAGATTGGGAAAAACAAGGTATAATTGAAAGAGTACCTGACTCAGAAATGGACCACTATGGACATTACCTCCCCCACCGTGCAGTACCTACTCAAAGAAAATAGTTCTACTCGAATTAGGCCTGTGTTTGATGCGTCTAATCAAGATGGTCGGGGAAATTCATTGAACCAGTCCCTTGCGACGAGTCCTACTTTAATAGAACTAATCTGAGTGATTATGACAAATTTTCGTATACCTGTAATTGCTGTTTCTGCCGATATAGAAAAAGCATTTTTAGAAAATACTAGTAGAACCTGATGATAGTGTGGGGATGTATGAAATAACACTCTACACAACTTGTTTCTAGGTAATTGCAAAAAAAATACTGTATTTAGAGTGATAGAAATGTAGATGAAATAACTGACAAGTAATTAATAAAATGCACGTGGGGTAGATGGATGGATATATCTCTCATGGAATTGATAACAGCATAAAGCAATAATTCAGAAGAGTACACTCTTTGCCTTGGGGCGCGAAGAGTTCATTCTTCAGTGGCGGCGTGACGTCATTGCGAAAGAGCGGCGTGAACTGAGTTGCCACAATAGGAACGCCCTACGATTCCTATGGCGGGAGGGCAGTAAGTTGGCTGTACGTACCCTTTTAACGCATGACCAGTGCGTCATACTTGGGTTGGCATTGAATCGACTCAATGCCTCCACTGCAAAGGACAAATCTGGCCTCGTGCAATTGGCAGCGTACATCAACGATCCAACCGCAGTATGATAAGGGACATCACCACACTTAAGATCTTCATGAGTTTCAAACCGTGCTCCAATGGAGTAGGTACCTTGCGGTTTAGACGTATTTATTCAAGAACCCACGTGACTTCTTGCTTTGGGTGGTTCTTCATTTATAACTGAGGATGTGGAAGAGGCATCATCTTCCCCACGGTTCCAGCTGCTGACTTCATCCGTTTGTAGAGGGACATTGTAGAGTGGTATTGGTGCAGTTGGAGTGTCCAGTAGCCCATTTTTACTTGGAGCAGTAATTCAGCATGTTCTTGAACATGCTCCTATAGATTTGAAACAAACTGCCATGAAACTAAAACACTCATTCTACGTGGACAATTGTCTACCTATCTGGTGTCGATAATGAGCAAAGTTTAGACGTATTTATTCAAGAATCCACACGACTTCTTGCTTTGGGTGGTTCTTCATTTGTAACTGAGGATGTGGAAGAGGCATCATCTTCCCCACGGTTCTTGCTGCTGACTTCATCCGTTTTCCTTTTTGATGACTTGGATGATGAAGTTTTTTCAACATTCTGTTTGGCAACTGGTTTGATTTGAGTATTAGAGGGGCTCCCAACAGCAGATGAACTCGCAGTAGCTACAGCATCGTTAGACGCTGGGGTTTTTTGATTTCTCGCCTTTAGTCATTTGTCTTCCGTTTTTGGGATCATGTGACTTTCTCCTCCTGCAGCCACTATTCAAATTTCTCACTAAGCCATCCATCATTGTCCACAACGGACCACAAGAATTAAAACAACAAACAACACTGTGAAGAACGAAATCAATCGAGGAAAAAAAAGCGCTTGGATTAATACAGCATGAAGGGGTTCACAGAAACGCTGGATTGCTTATTCAAGAATCCACACGACTTCTTGCTTTGGGTGGTTCTTCATGTATAACTGAGGATGTGGAAGAGACATCATCTTCCCCACGGTTCTTGCTGCTGACTTCGTCCGTTTTTTCAACATTCTGATTTGAGTGTTAAAGGGGCTCCCACCAGCAGATGAACTAGCAGTAGCTACAGCATCGTTTTTTGTATTTCTCGCCTTCAGTAATTTTTTTATTCTCCTGCACATGGATACGAGACTCCTCACTTTTCACGCCGATCTTAGCTTTCTTCTCTTCAACTACTTCAGCTTCATTTTTCTGTGCAGCGATCTCCTTGTTTGGTGAGACATCATCATCTGCCTCGTTCTTCTTGGACTTCTTGGTGGTCTTCTTTGGGTGGTTTCAATTTGAGCGATTGGACATCAAATTATCGTGACCCTTTCTGTTAACGTACTCCGTCATATCTTTACAGTCTTCGTACTTGATAATATCATAAATATTAAATATTATTTACCAATTGTTCAATCAAGGAAGGAACATGTGAAAACCCTTTAGGTTCATAAACCTCTATCAGCTTCTTCCAGACATCCTTACCTGACTTCAAGTCACGAATGTCGGCGTAAATGTACGATTTAACGCCAGACACAATGGCTGCCATAGCCTTCTTGCCCAATCTTTCGTCAGTTGCGTTATCCTGGACGTAAGTCACAATTCGCCAAGTGAATCTCCATAGCAAACTTCCAGTCAATGCAGTTGCTACTACCTTCTAGTTTCTCAAAAGAAGGAGAAACGCCTGTATTTGTGATTGACATAATGGGTAAACGATAGAAAATCAAAGTCATCTCTTACGAGATCAAACCACTTTCGAAAGTAGATAGGTATGACAAACCTAATCACGACGCAACTTACGAAAGCGAACTCGCCTAAACTTCACCAACGCGGAACTAGTTTTCAGTTCGCGATAACTGGCCCTATAATCTGATTTATTATACGGAAATTACGCGAAAATGAAGTTCGAAATGAAACTGTATTCAATATAATCGTATATCAGCACATGGTTAGGAACGGAATTACAATGCAAGAGAGAAAATAAAACAAGAAGAGAAGAGTACCGAGGCCGAGCTTCATAGAAGATGGATCACTTCCCTTAGGAAGTGCTCTGCCCCTACAAAACATCCCTGCATAAAACCCGGCACCTCCACGTGGTCCATCCCGGACATGCTCCGGCATGAGCAACGCCGGAGGGGGCAGAAAAAGGGGGACCTGCTGTGCTAGGCATAGAAAATGCCTCAAGCCTGCCCTGGAAATAATGAGCTTGGAAAACATTGTTATGGGCCACTGGCCTAGGTACAATGTTCAACAGATGAGTACACAGCAGGTTGAGCTAAAGCCTGGACGTGACGGTATCACGCGAGTCGCAAGACTACAAACAGCAAGAGGAGTGATCAGCAGGCCTTTGCAGAGACTGTATCCGCTAGAGGTCCATCCCACACACCATATTGACCCATCAGACGACAACCAGGGCTCTGCTGACGAAGATTGATTTGCAGGCGGGAAGCTGCAAATGGTGGGAGGATGTTGTAAATATTGTTATTGGAGTAATGGCTTCATGTGTGAAGTTAAGCTTGAGTCATCTACAGTCGTCGCCATGAAGCGCAGCTGTCAAATAAAAGAATATCAACCTTGTTCCTTTTGTAATTTCTTTTCAATAGTTCTAGATTCCAATTGTGATTTGTGCATTTTCGTTTGAGAATTATATTTACAGATTTTCAAGGAGGTATTCGTGTCGTATTGATTGGATTTGAGTTTTTGTACAAAATCTCAAAAGCTATATTATATTTATATTTCGATTTTCAAAAGCTGTTGTATCCTCATTTTCTGGAAATCCCTCGAAGTAGTCGAGATTTAGCCCATACTCAAGAAGTACAAAATATAAAAGTCAGTTGAAAAATACTCACTAAAACAAATGGCAAATAGAGCGGAGCCACTAAGCACCCACTTGAGGGGGAATGCCGATATTTTCAAACCTACAGTTCAACCTCATTGTAGGTTATTGAAATTGGTTGTACGTGCATTTTGGGAGATGGTGTCTGGTTTTCACAATATAACCTGATTATCACATGAATGTAGCGTGTTCCTTGAATGTTTCTACTGAATCACAACAGACATTGACTCAACTTGGACATCCTAGAACCGAATCAATAAATAAGATAATATATGAATAGTATCTAGGTCTACTGGTAAATGGCACATTTTGGGCTCGATTTGAGCTCCATAGCAACTCAAAATCCGTGAACTCTTGGACAAAAATCGCTGTAAAACGCACATGTTTATTGGTTTGGGGAGGTGTCTTCTTCCATTAGGGATGGGACGTTTTAGCAGTAAAGCTGGGTTCACTTGGATCCGTAATGCGTCAGAAAATAACTGAAAAATTAGATACCTATTTTACGCAACGTACGAGTGCGCAATAGCTGCTGCGCACGCTAACCCCCCCCCCCCCCCCTGACCCTATTTATCTCTCGTAATCTATCGTTTGTCGTTGAATCTCTGGACTGTTTCTGCACGTCCTGCAGTCCCCACTACTACTCCACTACTTTTTACGGACGTTCACCGGGCGTATAATGCACTAGTACCAATTGTACATGTATGTTATAACACCTATGATAGGTATAATACTACCTTCCATGTTTGACACTAAATTGTGCCTACTTACGAATGAATTGGTAGATATCGACTATCTAGCAGTTCCTAATACCATTTTTTCCCTTCAGGACTTTTGAATGTCTGATCTATTTGGAACCTATCATTTCTACATTTTGGAAAATAAAATTGCATTGTGGTTCAAAGTACCTCAATCATGTGAATCAAAAATATTTTACACCTTACGTTCATTATGAAATTAACGTTGAGACTCAGGAGCCAGCCCCACACCTTAACTTCACTCGGTGAGTACACTCGTACATACAATAATATATATGTTTAATATTCAAAAGGTAAAATTTCCAGGTAGTATAAATGTATATAAAAGTTGTAGGAGGAAGAGACACGAACGAAGGCAGACGTGGAACAACGTTGAATGTGGAAATGAAATTTGAAGTCGAGGGCTTCACATTTCTGAAAGAGCTTCCATGGAAGCCCTCGGTTTGTCTCAGACGTTGACGATCCTGAGCATCGAGGATGACGGCCGTCTCTCTGCCGTTACTTGAGCGATGACGTTGTTGAAGGAAGGGCGACGCTCCCGTGACCCAGTGAATGCTCCTGGCGGCAGAAGGTCCGAGAGGTGGACGACGGATGGTCTTCTGGGTGAGAGATATCCCGCGCTGCTGGGTCTCCTCCCTGGAAAGTCAAATTGAGTTTATGTTAAAATTGGTAGAAGCAAGAAACAGTCGTATTATTGGAGCTACTGATAAAATACACTACGTAAAACGGAATGAATAGTTACATTTTGAGTAATTTGGGCGAACCACTGAGAATTTGTTTCATTTGAGCAAAGAGGACCAAAACATAAAGGTACGTGTATGGACCAGAAGGCAAATCCTTTGTCTGGTCCTTTGGAAACACAACATAGCTCAAATATATCGCTCCTACTCTACTTTATAAACATAAAGTTTGGAGTATTCGTGTGTGTTCATTTTTGAAGATAGAAATCTGAAATTGTTTGGGTGTGTTCCTGATACATTAAAGAAAATTAAGAACCTTAAACCGGTCTGAAAAACCATGCTCTTTATAGGGGCTGAATTACTAAGTAATTAATCATGATTGTAACCAGTGATCCCGGCTTTCTAAGCTCTCAAAAAAAGCTCCACCTTGCTACGCTCTCTGGGCAATTTTCCGATTCTAGACACCCTAGGGAAGGTCTTGTAAAAATTTCAGCTGCAATTGTTGGCGGGTCTGGACGTAGAATCGTCGGACTGCTTCATTTAGGGAATTTATGGGTAATCCCCCCCGCCACCCCTAAAACTCCCTCAACCTTCCTCAGCTTATAGATTTTTCAACGATGAACGCGATGGTGAAGTCAGAATTGCGACATCTCTTCTCGTTATCAGATAAGAGCAGACTAACGATGAAGTACATCTCAAGTATCGACCACGTTTATTCATCTTCAAAGTGCTACAGTTTGAGAACGGAATAAGATATCGCAATTCTAAAGTCACCATCTTGTTCAGCATAAAAAAGCCTTTAAAATGAAGTGTCATTTGTCAGAATGTTTAATTTTGGAAAATGTTTGGGTGAGTTAGGTCAATGTGACCGACTGACTACGTAAAATGCGTATTTATTCGCAAAGACTACATGTGACTTTTACAGATTTTTAAAAGTGAAAGTTAAGTTTTTACAGGGTTTTTTTCCGGAAAACAGCCATTTTGCCCCACTGTGTGGCATCAGCGTAACGGATGGACGGTTTCAGCCAGTTAACATGTTCCACGTCATTGATTTGGCCATGTACCTACTACGATTAGGAATTGGGTAGAAATTTAGTTATTGTCAGTGATTCCCTAATAGAAAGAATTAACTTTGTCTGTAAAATGCAATCCATATGTCCATATAAGTTAGGTTAAGTTATGAACCTTATCTCCCCCCCCCCTCCCCTACAAGATTATAGTCTGAATCAGCCCCTGGTTGGTTTGAGAACCCTCTATTTCTAATTTATAT
Organism: Stenodema calcarata; assembly: GCA_963920205.1. Classification (NCBI taxonomy): domain Eukaryota; kingdom Metazoa; phylum Arthropoda; class Insecta; order Hemiptera; family Miridae; genus Stenodema; species Stenodema calcarata. The sequence continues at coordinate 29,775,509 of OY986053.1, read as the reverse complement.
TTCACGAACCTGATTTATTAATCCCTGGTTGTCTCAACTTTCTCCAAGTGTAAATTCGCCTTCGTGGAATGGTCTATTTAGTAATTTCGTACTTAGATTGTGATATTTTATTATTCACTAAGTCAATTTAGCCTCAGTGGAATTGTTTAGTTCCTTTTGAAGCGATACTTTTGTACAAAAGGAACATTATTTCAATTATTTTCGGCTGAAACACTCTGATGTGGTATTTCCATCCACCTCTGAGCTAGAACCCAATTGTGGTTTAATGTAAAAGTATAAATAGAACGATGAATAGGAAAGAATTTGTGAGGCAAAGCAACTAGTTTTCGTATGGTCACCGAATCGTGACATTTTCACCAAACGAACACTGTTTGATTCAAAATTGAGTGTAAAAAAATACAATTATTACACAGGTTATGGTCCAAAAACCTCCCAAACTGTTCCTATTCACCCCGTTTTTACCTCCAAAAGACATTAAAACGTTCACAGCTGAACGGATCGATCGATCCGGCCTGGTTCCCGTGAAGCGGATTTGGATTCTTTGATCCAACTAAGGGCACCCTCTCACGTTTCATCACTGAACTATGAAACCACTGAGTTCACCGTGAGTAGGTACTTCATAAAGATTGAACGGATCCTAAAAGGATTTTCTGCCGTTTCTTCTGCGTTATAATGAGAACGAGCGAAGAGAAATGATTACCTACAGCATTCAGAAAATCAGTGGACAGAAATACGAAATTTCGCTCAATGGTGTTCCATGTTTTTATAATTTTAGCTGTTAGGCACTAACTAAAATGCGTTACAGTTAAGGTTTGCTCCATGAGGCGCACAGCGTCACGTAACTTTTTGTAAGTATTAGAAAACAGCATTTTATTCAAAATGCTGGGCCTATCGGTATAGCTCCAAACCTCTACAGGTACTTGCAAATTAGCTGAAAATGAGTTTGCTCCTGTACATAATGATTAATTTTTCAAATTAATATGATTGAGGATACACTCCAATATACAGGGTGGTTCTTAATGAACGTCCCACCCTGTTTATTTCGATTTAAAGAGAGATGGCAAAAAAAAAAGAAGTAACGTCCCCTTATTTTTCTACAAAGAACTCAACGATCACATTTTTGTGCTTCGCGCATGCGCACGAAGTCTGGTCATGCATGCCAACTTTGTTTTTTCAAATAGGAACCCCCCTTTTTTATTGCAGATTCGGATTCTACGTCAAATTTTATGAACTTTTTACTTCGAAAACCTTTCTGTTTGGCGCACCCAAGTGCGTCCAGGAGCGTCCAAAGTTGGACTAACCGCGTTTGCTCGTAATTTCGATAAGGCGGAAAACCCCTCGTGTGGCACATGAAATTTCATTATTTTTCGAAATTGTCAGTTATTTTTATTGGACTTGATTAAACCGGGATTACAGCCTGAATCATTGTCGTTTTTAAGAAAAATCACCTTTTCCTGGTCCTTGATAATTTTAGTTTTAGTTAGATGAGTTTCTAGGCAGATGGGTAGGTATCTAAATTATCTTGTGAAGGCCATGTGATTTATTTTCCCTCACCCTTTCGCAACCCGGGCTTGTACCCGGCTAAGGCGGTCTTAAAGATACATTTTGGAAGACAGCGATGGTCAATTTGTACGACTGCTGTGAAAAACTTATCTGGTTCATTTTTTCCCTTCATTAATTTTTTCTTGTCTTTTATCCCACAAAATGTTTGATAGTGGAGAAGGATTTTTTGTTTTATTTTAGAAGAAATATTTTTAAATAGGATTTTTAAATTCGCCGGTCCCAAGCCCGGGTTGCGAAAGGGCGAGGGAAAATAAATCATGTGGCCTTAACAAGATAATTTAGATACCTATCCACCTGCCAAGAAACTCATAGATGAGTTTCTTGGCAGGTGGATAGTTAGATCTAACTAAAACTGAAATTATCAAGGTCCAGGATAAGGTGGTTTTTCTTAAAAACGATCATGTTTCAGGCTGTAATCATAAAATTTGACGTAGAATCCGAATCTGCAATAAAAAGGGGGGTTTCCATTTGGAAAAAAACAAAGGAGGCATGCATTCATTAAGGCACGCACAAAAAGCACAAAAATGTGATCGTTGAATTTTTTGTAAATAAATAAGGGGAAGATTTTTGCTATCTCTCTTTACATCGAAAAAAAGGGTGGAACGATAATCAAGAACCACCCTGTAGGTATAACTTAACAATAATTGGTAGAAATCCTAGAACTATCAATGACGAGGTATATCTAACATAATATATTATACAAGTTGTCAAAGATTGTATAGTACATAATCAAGATCGTGCATGACGATTATAAATAGTTCGTGTAAAACCAGTGAGATGTTTAAAATATGTTAACTGTGTCAAATATTTGCTGAGTGAATACTACTCGGATGCTACTGTTATTATTAGTGAGAAACAGATGGTTGGTTCCACTGAGGAAAGCGGTTAAATGGGCGAGTCAATATTAGTTCTGTGCTGTGAAGGTGATCGGAAAGAGGGGGTTGTCTCGATTGAGCACAAACCTCATAATAGTATGTTCAATTCATTTTATAGTTTATAAATAAATGTATAAATAAAAAAAGTTTGAAACGTATTAATTAAAATGACCTATTCAAGTGTAAACGATGGTTTAAATTTAATATTATTATTGTTGTCAATAGCTGAAAATGACTAAATTTAAACCATCATTTACACTTGAATAGGTAATTTTAATTAATACGTTTCAAAGGGTTTTTTCAAGTTTTCCTCTTTTGACAGGTAATTTTCTATTATATTATAATTTTCTGATACTTTTTGAATTGCTTGTACAACACGCGTAAGTCGTTTTTAATAAGTAGGAACTTAGTGAACTACAGGTGTGTGCTTGTATTTTCAAAAAGAAAACCTCATTGTCACACACAGACCTTCACACAATGTTGAGTTTTCTACTTGCACAACTACGGATTCTGTAATGAAGCATGAATGAGAAAATCCTGAGAACCTCGAAGGTTTAAAATTCAAGCGTATTTACAGACTGCGACATTTCTATGTTCTAGAAAAGCAAACACGAGTGAGACTGAGAAATTTGAGCCATTCTGAACCGCTGGTATGATTTTACAGTCCGGAGTGTGGGAGAGAGTTGTTTGACGAGTAGTCCAGAAAGTAAAATATTAATACGTGTAGGATCCCCAGGGGCAGCTGATGGGTGAGGGGTATGAACTTCTAAAACCCACTGAAGAGACCGGGTAGACGTAAAATCTACTAATTTACGTGGAAGTAAGAGCATACAGATATTTCCATGACAGTACCTAGTAGCAACTGCCAACTTGGGCAAGGACCCTTGTAGCAAGGAAAACTTCTGAATCCATGCTCCCAGACAAGAAAACAGAAGACTGACTAGCAAAGAGAGCGAATCGATTGGTGCTGTAGTTTAGCTGAGGAGGGATATTTCTTACTGACATCCAATATACATAACAGCATCGTTATTGCTCACAGGTGGACAGTTATGCCTGCATTTGGAGTATTGAAATCTTGTGCTGTAGTCTGGCAGGTTTTCCGCCACCAATCGATTCGTAGGTGACCATGACCCTGACTATTGGTTCCCATGCTGTCACAGTGGAAGTCTTGCCAAGCATTGCTCGACATGTATTGGCAACATTCCATGACAATTTCTGGTCTAGCATCATCACATGATATTTAACTTCCACTGATAGGTAAAGCCTCTTGACATGGAGAGTTGGAGCTTCAATCAATCGTTTCCATCTTTATGTGAAAGAAACTACTTGAAATGGTTTTCTCAGGGTTGTAGAGCTCCTCTGATCATCACCACCGCTGGACGACATTTAGGGCACCCTGCAATCCATCTAACACAGTGAAGTCAAACCTGCTCCTAACAATGATCTTTACATCGTCTGTGTAAGCTACCACTTCATAGCCTCCTGGGATCCTACACTTATGGATCCCAGGACAAGAAAATAGAAGACTGACAAGCAAAGAGAGCGAATCGATAGGTTTGTAGTTAAACTGCTGAGTAGATATCTCGCTCCTTGTTGCCTACAGATGGGTAGTCCTCTGAACATAGATGTGAAGGGCAGTGAGGGCCAAGTGGACCTCCATTGCTACAGTGTTATTCATAGCACCAGTTATGCCTGCCTTTGCATTCTTGAACGTAAATCTTGTGCTGTAGTCTGGCAGGTTTTCCACCACCTTAAGATTGATGCGTAGGTGATCATGAGCCTGACTACTACTTTGTATTCCCATGGTGGGAGTCAGAACCCATGTCGTGACAAGCATTGCTCGACATATACTAGCATTATTCCATGACAATAAATTATTTCTGGTCTAGCATCACCCCAAGATATTTAACTTCCATTGATAGAGAAAGCTGTTGATAGATAAATTGTTTGAAAATGCTTTTCTCAGGGTTAGAACAGGGGTTGTAGAGCTCCTCTGTTCATCACCACCGCAGTGAGGGCCAAGTGGACCTCCATTGCTACAGTGTTATTCATAGCACCAGTTATGCCTGCCTTTGCAGTCTTGAACGTAAATCTTGTGCTGTAGTCTGGCAGGTTTTCCACCACCTTAAGATTGATAGATAAACTGTTGATAGATAAATTGTTTGAATAATGCTTTTCTCAGGGTTAGAACAGGGGTTGTAGAGCTCCTCTGTTCATCACCACCGCTGGACGACATTCAGGGCACCCTACAATCCATCTAACAGTGAAGTCAAAACTGCTCCTGACAATGATCTTTACATCGTCTGTGTAAGCTACCACTTCATAGCCTCCTGGGACCCTACACTTATGGATCCATGCTCCCAGATAAGTAATCGAATAAAGATTTAAACTAGGAGCATGTAGTCACACCAAATCAACGAGGAATAGTAGGAAGTTCCTAGTGGATACAGTTGGTTAGATACAGAGACCTGGACGAACATCAGCTTATGGTAACCACAGTTGACTAAAATAGGCCGTATCTCGAAACGCTGTTAACATTCAAATTGAACAAAATGCACTCTTACTATTTTCCCATAAATAATGATTACCCCTCTATTAATCCACAGGCTAGGGACTTCAATAACATGCGTTGCAACGCAACATGAAGAAGGGAAAGAAGAATCTTTACATACAGTCTGAAGGGCATGGGACGTAAGGCCTAAGGATTATTCTAGTGTAACGTTGCAGTTATTACATCCCAGTATATGTCAACACTAATAGAAATACAAACGTCTCTACTGACTTCACATTAGTAAAGTCCTGCCTGCAGTTGAGTTGATTGGCTCAGCGATACGCTTTGAGCCACTTTTCCTTTCAATCCTTTAAGCGTTTCCATGTTTAATGGAATAACTCAAGTTAATATTCACCGTTGCAAAATGACTACAAAAGGTGCTTCAACGTTCTACTTATGCTTTCCAAATAGAAGGAAACTAAGAAGGACTGCTAAATGCTCCGTTGTACACAACTTTGCCGGTAAGTGATTTTACTTGAATATTCATTCATTTCTTGCTCTTACCACGTCTTCATAGATATTTACAATTCCCATTAAGGCTTTTGAGATTTAACGTAGAAAAATTATAATAACTCTCTACCTAACTAGCTTAGACTACCCACCGTAAATTCGAATCATTTCTCTCTCTATGAATCTTGCTTATATACCTGAATATATCTTATCTCCTAGAACTCTCTATTAACATGAAATATTCTCTAACCATGCAGTCGACGTATCCAACCAACAGTAACCAGTTTGAACTCCCTGTTATCGAATCCTAATTAATTTATATCATTAACACGAAGTATAAAATTCAGAGGTGTTGGTGAGTGGCTCAAAATTCCCAGTACGAAGTTGCATCAAACCAAGCTCTATATTTGTAAGAATCTATTAAAAATCAAAATTTGCAGCTACAAGCCCTACGTCAATATACCGGACATGTACCAGGGCAAAAATCTTCTTTAAATCCGTGGGACCCCTTTACCTGTGAAATTGTGGAAAAAAGTTAAACGTTTAAGTAATATTATTGTTTGTAGCATGTTCTTCGAAGGGAGGGCGTGTGTGATTAGGTATGTTCCGTTCTCCTATATCCTGGTGTAGGTCAGCGGCCTACCTGGAAAAATGCAACTACTTGGCCGCCTCTCAACGGAGAGTGTGGGGAGGAGGGTCCCTTTGGAGACTCCGGGGCTGTAGTCGTTAGTCGCTGGGGATTGCAACTCTATGGACGTCTGTTCCTCTCTACGCCGATCTGGGAAAATTGAAAGAACGAACGATTAAACATGTTTATTAACAGAACGATATTAACATACGATGTGGCACTCTCCTGGAGCCACAACACTTGACTTAAAACACAATTGTACATCCTCTACTAGATTACCCACAGCTGATTGATATTTAGAGGCTGGCCAAAACCCAAAAACGGGACAAAAACCTGTGACTACTCACTGACAAAACAGACCCCGGAAAATGTCCCTCGCCTACGCAAAGAAAGTTGAATCTGGTTGGTCGTGTAAGTGAAAGGACGTCTGCTAAAAGGGTAGGACGTTGTTGGATTGAAGAGCAGAGTTCGGTTAATTGACAATTAAGGAAGATCATACGGTAATATGGACATCATTATAAGATAACAATGGACCAACCATTACAATGGACCCAGTCGAACTTCAATTATAATCTGAAAAGTAGAAAAAAGTAAGTTTAAAAAGGCATAACAAATCCACAGTCATGCAGCGTGGCTATAAGAGCGAATTTTCTAAGAAATAACTGGTTTTATGTAAAAGGTCCCCATTTCGTTGGTTTTATAACAAATTTTTTCTCCATTTATTCCCGAGCAACACCACTTGTCAGTCTGTTGAAAAAGGCTCAGATTAAAAATAGGCAACGTCAAAAGTTAACGTACTTACTTTAGTTTTTTTTTACAATTTTAGATTAGATTTTCATTTATTCTGATTCTACGTATTTGGGGTGGTCAATTATATCCCCTGGGTCGATTGTAATGTTTTAATATAAAAAAATCCACAGTCATTCAGCATTGCTATAAGAGCGTATTTTCGAAAAATTACTGGTTTTATAAAATATTTCTGGTCCCCACCTCTGGCATCGGACGCAGTGCCTACATTTGAAATTTGATACTTTACCTTATACATTATTTTGATTTTTTTGTCAATTTTAGTAATAATAACTATTTACCTATTATTTGTGGTTTCTATTATTTAGGTATTTATTTGGATGGTATATTTTGATAGACCATTTCATTTTAATAAAAGAACATTACTAGGAAATGGTACATAGTTCACCAGGGTAGCGAAATGTTTTTATTAGGTAGTTCGTTCCTGAATTGGCTTTTATTGACAAGCGAGACTTTGCCTGCCATGACCAGGAGATTTCAACTTTCGTTTTATCAACTAGTTTGACAAACTTGTTAACTGACGTCGCGACGTCGCCAAATTAGATGAAGGAAACTCGTTTAAACTCATCATGATGCAGACGGTTTGATGACCGTCAGACAAGGTAATAGGGTCGAAAATGAATGAAAACCGTGTAATCGTGCAACTGTTTCACCATAAAATGATGGAAGGTAAGTTCATCAGAGCACGTCGATCTAAGAAGTTTGTAACATGTTTAGATCGCAGAAATGATCCATCAGACTCAAAATTCAAATTATTTCACTGACTGAGTTCTTGAAGTGACAGAAGCCCAAATAGATGCCGATAGTAGGTATTTTCATAGACATGATGTGCATTCAATGATGTTATGTGCTACCTACTCTGCCCATGATAAGATGTGAAATACATTGGTCCCCCTTTTAAAACTACGAAAAACTGTTCGGTTAAAACTAAAATGGCATAATTCACTCCAAAAACTCCCTAATACTTTGTGGACTATCATCTTATTCAATAGTATTGAATCATGAATATCCCAGTTGATACAAACTTCTCGGTCAAGTGCAGCAGAAATTCATCACATCGCCTCCCTTAAGGAAGAAATACACCCATTTTCGAGGCTTTTGTGGTCGTGGAGAAGTCTGTGGTAATCAACGACTATACGAATGGGCCTCTTCGAAATTCGTATTGACCTCACACACTCGTACTGGTCTCACAATACTCGTACGATCAGGTGGAATAAGTGGAACGTTAATCATGTTTTACGAAGTACTCGTAGTACCTGTACAAACATACTTGCAGCCCCAAGAAAAAATACACCAACACCCCAATACATCAGTCCTATTGAGCCATTAGGAGAAGAAAATGTCTAGAATTTAATACTCTACCTGAAGCAAGTGAGTGAATGCCTGTTTACATTTCACCTCGAAACTTGGTTGTTGTAAAGGAAATCCGGTAAATTTTAGTGAACTAACCGGTAAATGTTATCAATTTCCTAAACATTTAACATCAGATGTTTAAACATTTAATAGATTTGGTGACTCAACTTGAATTATAATATCGATACCCTCATTCTAATGCCACGTATCATCAATTTTGGCCAAATTCTGTTTTTAATGGACCCCACAGTATTTCAGTAGTAGGTACCACAAGGGCACACTGTCCTCAAGTTTAATTTCAATAAATTATTTACACAGACTTTTCAGTTTCAGTTTTATTGGAATTTTCATCTTGAGTAATCGTCTTCTTACCACTAAAGACGCAACTGCTTGGTCGCCTCTCAACAGACAGCATGGGCAACATGGATCTGGAGACCCCAGGGCTCGTTTCATTGGTGACCAACGATTGAAGGTCAATGGCGGATTTGGTCTTCCTCGGCGGATTGAGTTTGATGACGGACCCCACGAACACGGAGTTTTGTCTCGGCCTCAGGAGATTCCTGTACGCTGTGGGCATCGGCCCGAGCAGGGGAGTCTCCAGGCTGACGTTGTATTTGGAAAACGAAGTTCGATGCTGGAAAAATTCGAATTCGGAATTTAACATGTACAAGGATTTTTATATATTTATATATATACAAGGAATATAACTCTTCACATTAACAGGAGGGTTGATGAGTTTGTGATGAATTCTTAGTCTAAATACAGAAACACAGGGGCAGGTACAAGGGGGGGGGGGGGTTCTCTAGGCGTACACAAACCAAAGGCCACACAAACTTTTTGGCAGGACATCTCGTTTTGCAAGATAGTTTTTTTTCTTTTAAAACATTCTTTATAACACCAAGTTTACAACTTATTAGCAATTTGGTTTTGATCTTATTTTCTACGTGTAACAGTCGAAACAAGATACAGAACTTGTTAATTGTTGAGTCAGATAACTGATGAACATTCATTAGTTCATTACTTCACATTCACTGTGTTAGTTCGTGAGGCTTCCTTCTTTTCAATCTTCTCAGAAGGTCACTTGCATCCAGCAAATGGACAGCTTCGATGTTGACATGACCCCTTAGTCGCTCATGGTGGGCGATGGCAATTGTTTTGATAAGATGGTGACACCTCCCAAATTTGGGAGGGGTTGCTCAATAGGTCCACACTAAGGCTGAGTTTGAACATGGGCATTATAAAAAATTTAAAAAATGCAGGTGAGGTGATTGACCAAGGTGTGGTCATGTTAGATTAGGTTATGACACCCCTCCCCAGCACACACACACAAATCACTTTCAATGCTAAGAAGTGGAGAATATGACACATTCATGGATGAGAGAATATTAATTTTACGTCTACAATGGAACCAATCCATGTGTTGATTTAGTGGTTCACCATTTTTTAATAAAAATATATTAACCTTCTACCCCAATAATTGGTCACCAAGGTCTGTCTGCAAAACAAATTGGTCCCCTGTCCGTCTATGAGGACATTACAACCTGCAGCCCCTTCATTTCAATAAATATCTGAAGAAGCGGTAAGTTGGAACTTATAGTTCATTATGAACTGCCGCCAACGTGAAACCCACGTAATGCTGATGAATCTGTCCCACCCAACAGATTTTGACTGGTTATGCTATTTGCTATTGGATGGCCCATCACGAACAGTATTGCACTTGGAGTAGTAGTGGGTTATGTTAAATCCTTATAGTGCTCATCAGGTTCTATAGACCTGGATAATTGTATGTATTCAGTCCTTTTCACGTTTTATTAACCCATGGCTGTAATATGAATATTTCAGGTAAACAGCGCGACAATAATTTCTAGCACCGTTCGAAAATATGTGAATTACAACCTTAGCTGGCAGGTTATAAATGAAAACCACGCACCATTGGAACATCGTAAACGCCAAACCTCAATTCACTTGGCACGATGAAGCGCAGTCAGGTAATCATCAAGTCGAGATAGAGTGGTTTAATAACCTCCATAAACGATTACCAGTTTAACTGGAGTTGGCGAAGGACCTATAATTAGCTTGGTCCCCCCTTGACAGGACTCAGTTGAAATAACTTGGAGGATAGGCAGGGTCATTAGGAAGTTCAATAGAACCCTATCGCATGTTATCGCGCTACTAATTGCAATAGGTAAACTTCCAAGGGGTACATCATGGTGGTTCTCAAACGCACTCGGAGTTTGTTTGAGTAAAAGTAGGTACCTTTCGCGTGAGGATACATGAATGATGTGCAAATAGTTCAACGAAGTTTATTCAAGGAACCCCAACAGACGATAGCAGCTGGTAGTTACATTCTGTTTAGTCACAGGAGAAGAAGACATTCCCTGGGACCCTTACCCTTGCGTTATTTGAAAGTCTCATTTTCAACATCTGTGATAACAGAAATACTCGTCATAAGGGTGAAATACAGAAATAAGGGTGATACTCGTCCCAAACTCACAAGACCTACTTCACTTCTACGGATAGTTTTTCTACGTCAATACGACAAATCGAGCATGAAGTCCACCTGGCGTACCGATCCCCCCCCCCCCCCCCCCGAAAGAGCCCGACACTCTGGTGAACGCAAAAAGAACAGTTTGACAGCGGTGCTAAAGAACCTTCATTCAAGGTAAGGGCCCATGATTGGCCATGACTGATGGTTGGGCCTATGATCCAATGCGGAAGTTTGTCCCTAGCTGCAACCTAAGCAAAAAACGAAATTCTGTTTGAGGTGAGAGAAGAGCAGAAGGGACTACTGCATGCAAACCGCAGCTCCAGCTCAAGAACCCCTGAAGATTCAGAACCCAGAGGATGGCATCCCTAAAATAAAGACCTGAAAAACTGAAAAAAGAGCAGTGTGGTAACACATGTTTGTAAAAATCGAGTTTTGTTCATGTTGAAAACCTTGTTGTCAGTCATATTACGAAATTACACCCACAAATTTGTTATTTGGTTGATTTCGCTCGTAAATAAGTTACATTACAACGTAGAATTTCGTGATTCTGAGCAATGCATAGACAAAACTATTTCATTATAGAAGATGGCGTCCTATACATAGAACCTTCAACGTCCATCAAAAACAATGGGAGAAAGAATAATTTCCCTGTGAGTCGGAAACTTTTTCGTAATACTCGAGAGGTGATTAAAGTAACCAACTTTTCCGAAAAGACAGTGAAATAAGTTCTTTGTTCTCAATCCCCGGACTGCCGGCGGGTGCATCATTAAGTTGATGTGGGTTGGCAGACTGGTAAGGTAGGCACTGTCAACATGCCTTAGCAATCCCAAGGAGACCTGTCACTGCGAATGAAGGCAGGAGCATTCCTTGAATTATTATAGCTCTGGTTACGGGAGCCTCGGAAGCGCTCTTTGAAATCAGTGAAGCGTTTTTCTTATTAGAAAATGCAAGAGCGGAGCGGAGGAGATTTCCTCAGGTCAAGGATATAATATTAAAAATTGGTACATTTATCTCAAAATAGAAAATCGTCTCTATTTTTGGTGTTGTGATTCTTATGTCTGTACATTAATCAGAACAATGAAAATGGGGTTCTTCTCCATTGTTAATGCAATTTGAAGACAGTCTATTCTATGGTCACAATTACTCAGCCAGTCTGTTCATTCACCCCACATGGTATAGCAGAAATGGTCTTGGAAATGTTGTGCTACATTTGTCCACCACAATCGACTCAGAGCTGAAAATAAGCCTGATGATGAGTCAGTGAGCACATTTTTAGCACAAGACCTGACTGATGTCATAAACGGCAACTAATGCCAAGGACAACCGACGGCAATGGACAGATATAAGTTGATTCACATCCTCATTGAAGCTGCAACAAAACGTACAGAGAGCATGGATGCTCCAGGTGCATGGTCTCCTCCGTGCCACTATTACCTGATGGTCTTCAATATCATTGAAGATGCTCTTCTTGTTTCTTCGGTGACTATGGAGGGATATGAATACATAGTATCCATCAATAACAAATTCGTAGAGGAACAAGGAGAGAAACTAACCCCCGTTCTGTATTCATTCCAAAGGGTTAGTTTTAGCTAGTACCGAAAGGCGTATTAATTGTAACCCCTTCCGCTATGGCTTCATTTACTACGCTCTAGACTTCCTTTAGACAGCGTTTTCTAAAATTTTCCATTAAAATTCAGTGAGTGTTTTGGCGGAAAAGACAATAGTCTAGTAGATATTAGTGTGGCTTTCCAGTCCATGATAGTTTCCATGATTAAAAAACCGTTGAGAGTTGGCAGTAACAGTGACAGGTTGTCCATTCTTCTAAAACATTTTCTATCGAGAGAGGGAATTTGGTAAACATCCAGTTGAAAACAAGGAACCGTGAGCACGGTTGGAGGAATTTGAAAGAAATTTGAGAAATTTGAAATTAGGCAATTTTATTGGGTACATACACCAAAAAGAGCAAACCTGATTTCCTCCAAAGTTGAAATGCTCATGTTCCTCAACGGAAACAACGAATATTGCTCTCAAACATTAGGAGACATCTCCCAATAACTCGTTCTCGCTTGGTGTTATACTATCGTGATTCATATTACTATCACTCCCGTATTACTGTAGAAAAAATAATCTCAACTGATCGTGTGATAGGACTGAAAATAAAATACCTAATGTTAAAGAGATCCTATTTCTTCTATAGTTTTTTCTAAATATAAATATATAGGTACGTAAACAGTTACATAGGTTGCACTTAAAAAAAAAAAAAAGTGATCTCATAAAAATGTGATAAATGACCTATTCATTCAAATATATACCTATTTTTCCTCATGTTTGATCGGTTTTTATTACTTTCTCCTTCTACCTATTTGATGATTGTTCTCCAAAACTAGATGAGATGAAAAGAGAAAAATTTAACCAAAAATGTCATCATTCTACTTTGGAGTCGTTTTTTTGCAAGTCCCCTCCAGCAAAACCAAGGAGATGCTAGCTAATTTAAAACAAACAATCTTTTAATGTGTCAACGAAGTTTTCGTTTTTCCTATCAGTTGAAAAAGACAGTTATTCGTTTTCTTTGTAACTACATTACTAACAACATATTACAACACCTGCTGTTTCACCCGTTTTCCATTAAGAAGAAAAGAAACTAGTTTTTTTTTAAACTAGTTTTTTCGACAGTTATTTCAATTTAACGAACGTTATTTTACGTTTATCGAAAATAACCGTTATGCCCATCCCTGATTCAAATAGCCAGTAGGACCCGACCTTTCCGCAGTTGCTCGAACTAAAATACTCCAATAATCATCTTACTGGCACTACCTCGTTATTTATAGGTTTGACCGAGCAGGTTAGTCGCGGGGCACTGGGTGGCAGGGATTGGGGTAGCGTAGCGGCTGAGGTCGATTATTCGAATCCCTCGGGGTGTATCAACCCCTCGTCTAAACTCAAGAGTGGCGAGGCAATGAGAAATCTGAAGCGAAAATGTTTGAACGGATTCTGATCCTCCTGAGAGACCAACCAACCAACGTCGAGGTGCCGGAAGGCGTTCGGACGTGGAGCCCCAAAGTGAGTCTCCACTTCCCACGTACTGCGCTTTTTCGTGTGGAATGGAGCTGATATTGCCTCGGTGGGTTGTGACTTGTAATGGACTGATTGTGAAAGTAGAAGCGGCAGGACTTTTACAGAGACTAGCCATTTAACCCAAATGTTCTCCAAACGGGCCGATCCTGAAATTCCGATGTGTTGGTTAGATTAGGTTGAAATTTATGAGGGGACCATCTTAGTACCACTAGCTCGTTTCTAGAATTAAACTTGTACAGTAAATACTGAGATACTGCCGTCAAATGAGCATCCCGAAATTAACAAATTTGACAATATAAAGTCTATAATCCTGTGCATGAGAGCTTAATTTATTTATTTCATTCAATAAATATACAAATGTAAATGAATAGTTTCTTCTATTGGGAATATTCCCTCCTATGGGCGACGCCCGTGGCGAGGGAAGAGTCTGAATCTACTCAATAAAATTAGTTAATAATGGCAAATAGTCTTAGTGAAAAAATCCACAGTCATGCAGCACGGCTATAAGAACGAATTTTGGAAGAAATAATTGGTTTTATGTAAAATGTCTCCATTCTCGAGGCAGAGCGGGTTCATCAGGCTTTTCAATCGCAAGAGGATTAGCGAGGGGAAGAACAACGAAGGGAAAAGCTAGTGAATCCCAGTTGGCATCCTCGTCACGCCCCTTCAACCGTGAATTCTATAGTGAGTAGCTGTCAGGGGTATTTTAGTCACAAAAATCGTTTTTTGACACTACGCGGGGCTCCATGCCGAAATTCAAAATCAGTTTTACCCTCGAGCGCTCGCGGGGCGGCACTCCATGCCCAATTCAAAATCAGTTTTACCCTTGAGAGGTCGCAGGGCGGCACTCTATGCCCAATTCAAATAAGAGTTTTACCCTCGAGCGATCACGGGGCGGCACTCTATGCCCAATTCAAAATCAGTTTTACCCCCGAGCGGTCGCGGGACGGCACTTCACGCCCAATTCAAAATCAATTTTACCTTCGAGCGGTCGCGAGTATAATAATTTAGTAATTTAGTAGGTACCTACAGGTACTAAATTACTATACCCACGACCGCTCGAAGGTATTAGGTCTAATATTACTAATATTATTAATTTAGACTACTTGGTAATGATTGTTAATAATAATTATAAATGATAATTAATGATAATTCATAATAATAATTAATCTATCATTCAGTAATCTGGACAGAAGGGTGATCTGTACAAAGAAGATAATAAACCGTTGTGACAAGAATTTGCAGAGTTTCTCACCCCACAATCCTCAATTTCGCGTGAAAAAACACGCGTTTTCCGACGGGGAAGCGACAATTTCTCCCTTAATTCCCTATGTTAATTCAAATTTGAGTATACCGTTGGAAAGCTGAGCGTTTTGGCACTTACAGTGGGGGGGGGGGGGGGTTCACCCATGAATTCCAAAAATGAAACGGTCTGTCAAGTGACACCTCATTTTAAAGGTTTTTACACGCTGAATAAGGTGGTTAAGTCAGAATTGCTATATCTCATTCCACTATCAAACTGGAGCACTTTGAAGATGAAGAAACGTGCTTGATACTTGAGATGTTCATCATGGACATCATGTCCTTTAATGGAGACATTTTACCTTATACCGATTATTCTTCAAAAATTCGCTCTTATAGCCATGCTGCATGGATTTTTATTTTCCTCCTCAGGTCTTTCTCGAGAAACGCAATAATGAAAATGGCCCTGAAAGTGGAGGAGGCACGTGATAGGTCGTGCACTGAACAAATCACCTCAAGAGCAGTGTAATAAATCGACAAATCCCTCCGCTACGAAAGGTGTGAACCGGATGATGAGTTGTTGGGGGAATGGGTTGCAGCGTCTTGAACTAGTTTCCAAGACCACTGAGAGGGTTTAGGTGGGTAGTGGGTTGGGTCCATGAAATAGTTGTGGAGTTTTATACGTCTCATTATATTACTCCCGCTTGAACCACGAGTGAAGTGAAAAAGCGCCCTTTCAGCTGCCCAAGCATCATCACAAAAGTGATCAGCAGTCCACTAATGAAATTCGGTCGGATCATTTCGCTCAAGGCTACCCGTCCCCCGCTCCACCCTGGTTTGTGATGAGGGTTTAACCGGGTATCGAACAACAATTTTTTTTAAACACCAGGAAACCTCTTCTATAAAGTGCTAGTCATTATACACCAAAAGGTGAGATTTGTCGAATATTCAGAGGACGTTAGGGGAACCAATTTGAAAATCCCTCCTTATTTTTTTCTAGAATACTCTGCGCAAAACAAAAGGGCATTACAAGAAAATCCCCAGTCATGCAGCATGACTATCAGAGAGAAATTTCGAAGGAATAATTGGTTTTATGTAAATGGTCTTCACCCATTAAAGAACATGATGTCCATGAAGAACATCTCAAGTAACAACCACGTTTCTTCATCTCCAACGTGCTCCAGTTTGAGAGCGGAATAAGATATAGCAATTCTGCCTTCCCCATCTTATTCAGCGTGTAAAAACCTTAAAAATGAGGTGTCACTTGACAGACCCTTTCATTTTTTGGAATTTATGGGTGTACCCCCCCCCCCCCCCCCAAACCCCTCACGGCTTTTGGACATTACATCGCTGAACACGACGGAGAAGCCAGAATTGTGATATCGCATCAAGTCATCAGATTAGAGCAGATTAACCATGAAGAACGTATTCTTCATCTTCAAAGTACTCAAGTTTGCGAACAAAATCAGTCCATTTGAGATCCAGTCAGCTGTGGGGTTCATTATTTGAGAGCCCTAGTTTACCGAGGGGGGTCCATTTGAGAGCCATCAGTCCGAGTCATGAGGTTTACATCCTCATCCTTCTTCAATCCTTACCACGATTTAGTTATAAGTCCTGCATTCACTCCCATCTATCAATGTAATGATGTGGCCATGTTGATTTTAGTTTATGCCCATAAAAGCCAGAAGGAGTAACTTACTTGACATTCTAAATTACCTCAACGTGAGATCACACTTTATGTATCCATTCTTTTTACGTTATATTTGCATCAACACCACGACCGTTGGGACTCATTCGAGTTTTTTCTCCCGGAAATATTCTCTAGAGATATACAAGATCCAAGATATGGGACCGATCCCGGTTCGAATATCCCGCACCCGGCAACATAAACATTTATTTACTGGAGTGGTCGTTATACGAGTGTGTACTGAAACGGGCTAAGAGCTCGGAGATGGAACGATACGACAGTTCGAGCCCCAGCTCCCAGGAAAAAAAACCGCGCGCTTGATGGAGGGAGGACAAGTTACCGACCACTTCACATGAAGCGCGCAAAAAATATATTTATCTGAAAATGGAAAGTATTTTCTACGCTCTCTACGTATACGATATGCCATGAAAACGCAGAAATAGCATAATACAAACTGCATTAGCCCCGTTTCCCGTCTAGATCTCTTTTTGGATGATTCTCTGGGGAGTATCTTTTTTATCAAGTCTCTGAAAGGTGTGGGACAATTTAATCGGGTTTTATCGATCGAAAGGTTTCATTAGCTATTGGCATTCAAAATGTTTCCTTCGCTGGGAAAAACATCAGACTTTGTGTGGGGGGAGCCGTTGTACCTTGAATACTGTTGGACCATGGGAAATTGATAACAACATCCAGACGGTACAAGGAAACGCTTCCGATTACCTTCACTTGCAGCTGTAGTATCATTTTTGGCCAAAATGAGTTATGCATTCGACCATTCGAAGCGTCTTATCCCGGCGGATCGACCTAAGTATAGGTAAGTTAGGTACCTAAGTTAGGTAACACTAACTCTCACGATTTATTTTACTGAATTACTCAGTAAACATA
This sequence comes from Stenodema calcarata, assembly GCA_963920205.1. Lineage (NCBI taxonomy): Eukaryota > Metazoa > Arthropoda > Insecta > Hemiptera > Miridae > Stenodema > Stenodema calcarata. Next base: position 29,757,905 of record OY986053.1, on the reverse strand, counting down.
GTCATTGGTACATGGTTTTTTGGCTCTACTGAAAAGTCGCCAAAATGACAATGTGGGAAGTTGCCGTGAGACCCTCGGTATGAAGGTCACAATGTCGGGCTGAAAAAGACACAAACTGTGGGTACAGCTTTCGTACAAGTACGCAACCACGAGGGACATTTCATGTCTTTGCGCCCCCTCCCATCAGAAACTTATATGAAGCTTGCATTCGTGTTGTTATTGAGAATGATCACCTGTGTGTAAACAATTATTTAAACAATCACGCTCATACCGCCGCTTGTCGGCCACACACTCCGCAGTGGTTAACGTAATATGGTTAGGTAAATCGAGAGCTATCCAACGAGTGGTGAACGATTTTTGTACGATGATAACTGGCGAAGTTGAAGTTCCGTAGCAACGAATCGGTTGTAAGCGAAAATCATCAGAAACCCGCGTTACATTTCTCCGTTGCATGTCTCGCGTTGCATTTTCGAGTTTATGTAGCAAAGTAAAGACATAAAATGTCAAAAATTATTTTGCCTTTTTTCTTTAAATTAAAGTAACATATCATTACAAACTTGTTTCCACGTTATAAATCAACAAATTCTGCACCATATTCACCCAAAAACATCATTTTCTCAAAAAATGTCACTTGGTCACTTTTACCAATCACCCCACGAATTATTGGGTCTTGAGAATAATGCAGTGTGAACAAAAATATGTGGTAATGAGTTTCTGAGTATTTCATTTCGAGAACCGATTTGATCCTATTTAAAGCGGTATTAATTATTCAACCTTCCACACAACTGTTTACTCTTCCTGTTGAATGACTGTGACTTCATGACCTCATTTCGAAAAACTATTCGTATGAAGTTAGACTTTTCAGAGATCTGTATAACTCAGGGGTTCCATCCCAATAGTCCTCTTTGAATATTTGAAAACGGATAACCAGACTTATCGTTTGAATGGATCAGATGAAAGCTTAATTTGTTAGATCTTTGTTCCGACCGTTTGAGTTTCAAAGACCCAAAGTTGTTGGGAGCGAAGGCAGAGTGACGCGGCGGTTTGAAATTTGAGCAGACTGAAGACGAGCATTGGACTTCAAAGCGACTTGTAAAGTTGGAAGTTCCTAACTACCTGTCCTCCACACCTAATCATCTATAATCCCTTTGGTCTAAAACGACTGATGCTCATCCCTATTTCGACTTTGCTTTGAACCGAGTTGGACGCCCACTCTTTAGGGTTAGTGGGGCAATGGCGGACACGTTAGGAGGTAAGAGACGACCTTGTAGCAACAATGTCCATAGCAAAAGCTGCTTTTAGACTGCCTCACTCTCTCAGGGTGTCTATTTAACCACTCATTCTACCTACTTGTATGTCCTTCAGTACGGGTATAACTAGATGGGTACTATAGACGATGTTACATATTTCAACACTTCTTCGAACTACGTTCCCCACCTAGGTATTCTTGAAGTGGCCAAGTGGGCTCAGACAGGGGCGTCGCCTTAGGGTTGGTAGGGGAGAACCAAAGAGAAAAGTTGGGAATTTCCCAATTAGTATCCTCAAAAACCTCCTAGTTACATGTTTAGATGGTTTAAAAATTGTATGATAAAAAAGGGTTTGTTTAGCCCAGCAGAAGCTTTTCGTGTCATCTTCTCACCTTAAAATCGCCATAACTTCTGCAAGAGACATCCTACAGTATCATTCAAAGTCTAATTTTAAAGGGACAGAGTAGTACTAGATGATGTAATGTGTAGAAAAAATTAGAAAAATGTTGTCCAGTCTGTATCTAACCTCAAAAATATCCAAATTAGCCATTTTTCGTGTACATAACCTCAAATATCTCAAAATTCAGATGTGATAGGACAATTCTGAGCTCGGATTCAGATTCTACACAGAAAATTACTTCGGAAATTACCTGCAGCTGCTCAACAACAACCAGAACACAATAATTGTTATTTGCAGATCAGTCTTTGTAATCATTTGGGTAATACAGCTTAATCAACACACATGTGGCTCTAATCTACTTAGGGGAGCTGCTGTACCTTGGGACAAAATTCAGTTTGTGATTTTTCTAATTTAATTTTTTGGGTCTTATTTTTCGCCGTTTTTTCAATGCCTCATAGTCTCATAGGGAATTTAATAGGTATGCGAAATAAACAATAAGGTGTTAACTTCCAATTAGATTGGCGAAAGACGAAAATCGTCTCTAAATTTAGTTATATAGTTAGATGATCGGTGAATATCGGTATGCAAGGGAATATGATGATTCAATCGATTAATGCAACATTTGCTACTATTAAAAATCGATTCCTAATTGGTCTTTCCACCATTGATTGTCTAAGACCGAGTAACCTTTTCCCACTCTCATCATCATTGATAGAGAGAATTCATTGTGAAGACAGCGCTTAGAACGCCCCTAAAAGCTTTACCGCTCTAAATCCACAGTTGATCAATCGACTTCGCTACGTGGGGCTTCTTCGTGGCCTTTTGTTCTTTACTTGGCTCAGAGACACTTATAAGACGTGCTCGCGTAGCGAAGCAACGCCATTTCCTCAACTCCATCTGTGCTAACACTTGAAAGTCTAGGGAAATCAACGTTTGGGTGAATTATACTGATCAAGAGCGGGTCTAATTACTGAAGGTCTAATGTAACCTTTCATTCACAATCAAACAGCTCGTTGGTTTGTTGCCCTACCTTGCGAAGGTTGATGTCGAAAAATAAGCTGAAAAAGTGGTTTCTTTTTACTTAGAGTAGAAGCCTCCTAAATGCCGGAAGTATATCAATAGTCCAGTCAATAAAGAAGTATAGAGTGCGTTGAAGAGGAGAATCCGTATTCCTTCGAAAACGAGTTCATTTAGACTAGGTATTGAACATACTAAAAAAAAAGAAGTAGAATGAGCGCAATGGGGGTCCTCCTTCAAGGTCCCATTTTTCAGTTTTTCGCTTATATAACGAAAACTACTTTTTCGATATACCATTCTAATTACAAAATGAAAGCTGTTAAAGTTATCTACAAATTTGATTCTGTACGTTGTAATAATTCCCAACCGTTTCCGTGATAGTCATACTCAAAATCGATCATTTTCAAAAATCGGCTTTTAACCCCTCGTTTTTTGTTAAACATTGCTCTGTTCCTTTAAAACCGTTCATTTAAGAAGAATGTGATGGGAGAAGTGGTTGTAGAGGGTCAAATTAGACCTTTAAGAATCGATTTATAGGTGGAAATGTAAGTTTTTTTTTACAGAATTCTCGAAATTGTTCCAACTTAGAACCTGTTGGAGAAAAATTGGCATTCAGCCATATATTCTCAAAGGTAATTTAACCCTCTACAACTTCTTCTGCCATCACTTTCTCCTCAGATGAACGGTTTTAAACGAACAGAACAATGTTTGACCAAAAACGAGGGGTAAAAACCGATTTTTGAGAATGATCGATTTTCAGTATGACTTGAGTATCACGGAAACGGTTGGGAATTATTTCAAAACTTACCTACAGAATCAAATTTGTAGATAATTTTAACAGCTTTCATTTTGTAATTAGAATGGTACCTATATCAAAAATTACACCGTTTTCGTTAGACATATAAGCGAAAAACTGAAAAATGGAACCTCTAATTCAGATCAAGTCCTTGAAATGTGTGACCAAAATGAAAAGATACGATATTTCTAAGGATTGAAGATTTTGAAACAATTTGCTAACAATATTTTGAAGCACCACAAAAGAGTGTTAGGTACAAGTTTTTAGCTTTTGGCTTTAATCTCTGAATAACTAGCTACCTCTAATTTCGTAGGGATTGGAAATTCTTCATCGGTCCGGCTACCTTCTAGTTTGAAATCAAGTCGAAGATTCGCTCTTTCAAACATGTCATGACTATACCTTTGTTCTACTTGAAGCAATTTCAATTTGACCAATTTTTATGTAATAAAAAATTACTAGCAGTCTTAGAATTTTTATTTCATTTTATTTTTTAATAATTGTCATTTGAGCGAAATTTGATACTTTTAATCATTTGGCCAAGCCAAAATCAAGACTAGAATTCCATTCTGAGGAGTTCGAAATCACACCCACACATACGAAACAACAAAAACAAAATATCCAACAATTACATTAGCGTATTTTCCTCTAATAGTTTGGAGGTGTGGGTAAAGTGGGGCAGTCCCCCTTTTACCAGATGTTGCAAATGACCGTCTGTTAAGTTTCAAGACGAAGGCCAATTTCGAAAACTAAATTGGTACCTACAACACTATTCCCGGAGGGGGCGGCAATTATACGCATTGAATTCAATTACTGCTTTGGTTGGTGGATATCCAAAGCAAATGGATTCTGTTCAGAGTCTATAGTAGTGAAGCTGTGGGAACAAGAGACCTATTATCGCCACACTCAACGATAGGGTGTGGCAATGATGATAGGGGCGGTTGGGGGCATGCCCATTCAGTAGGAGCACTGGGCGGATAAATCGTGTGAGATATGAGAACCTTGTGTGGATCCTCTTAACCGCTAAGGACCAACCACTTGAGCTTCGCAGGTTCTGACATCTATCAAAGGAAACCACCTCGTATCGAATTTACCTGCAGACCAAAATGATAGGGGACGAGCTACCTCCGCAAACCCTCATACAGAGGAAATTTAACCAAAGACTCATATGGCGTAGTATTCCCTACCTGTTGAATCAAAGAATAAGACGCCACTTCGTCAGACAAAATTAATAAAAACCTGATTTATGTTTAAACTTGCCACGGACAATATGGCTGTCTCAAGAGGTTTGTAGCACGAGGAATATTCTGATTTGTTTTGCACAAGCTATTTTAATGTTCGACAGGACAGTGTTGCAACTGATGCGAGGGGGGACTGATGCGTCCTCTATTTAGAGAATCCACCAGCAAGGGTGTAGTTGTTTCCCACAACTCTCTCGAGAAATGAGAACTGAGAAATGATAATGGAAGAACAAGAGACACATAAAACTTGATAGATGTCAGGAGACTGGACCTTTGCACAGCTATTCTTTGATAGGCACCTTAATAAGATACAGCCACAATCTGTAGTCTACTCATCTTCAGTTCACCCCCTACTAGTAGGTGGTAAGGCTGGTAGTTGGTTCATACCATTGCTGTCGCCCTGGGGCTGGCCAGTACATGACCCAAGGCCTCTTGCTTTCCCAGTGAAGGTTTGTCAACTACCAGTGAAGTCTCCCGCCCTGCCTCTGATACATTCTGTCCTAATACGAATCAACGTTGAACAACACTCTTGAACAGCGTTTTGTACAATCTCCAGCCCCAATGAGGAAAACATTGAAATTGTAAGAAATGCGTGTCACAAAATGGAAAATGGTATTTCTGAGTGTGTTAGAGGTCTGATGAACCACCAACTCGGACTAACAGGGGATTTAACTAAAGGAGTTTTCGCTGATTCAAAACGGCTGACCAGGAAATGAGGGCACAACTGCAATCGTCATGTAGCAGATGGAGAATGCAAGGGGATCTCGGGACGCCAACGAGTGCTGAAACTCGCTTGAAGTCCGCTAACTTGTGGGATGGGAGGGACCCTGAAAGATTGAGCTGTCAATATGGGGTCCTGCAGGCAACCCTTATTAGGGAAATGGTAGACATAATTGGCGATACTGACCAGAAAAATAGGGAAAATGGGTGGTCAAACTGGACGTACCGGCTGCCTAAAGGGGACTGGCCCAACTTGGATTCTCCCACCAGAGGGCACTTCATCAGCTGGTTCAATTACGGACAAGGTACACCGATCACAAATAATACATGCCAAACCACCATCAACACATGACAACATACAGCTGCGCCTTTTTCACTTACTGGGTAATAAAGCCCGAAAAATTGGGATAACTGGGGATATAATGTAATATTATATAATATTATTATATGATATTATTATAGTGGAAAAATGATGAAACTTCATGATCTATGAAAGAAAACAAAAGAGAAAATACTGGGGGGGAAATGAGGACACGACGAAATTTTCACAGAACACACGGAATTTCATTCTGTATTGAATACCAAGCCTCAAAAGGTGTTTTGGTGCAAAAACACCGAATCCAAAAAATTGTTTCCATGATGAATACAAGTATTTGGAACGTCTGGACGACGCCTTGTATTACGTATCCCCATTAGGCTAACACGTCAAACGCGTGTTTTATTATTGCTGTTGTTTCCGAAGTACCTACTTTCTAGCAAAACGTTTAACAAAAATTGATAATTGGAAAGAAAAAGGCAGTTCATTTCGAGATTATCCCACGAAATTTCATGTTCGACAGCACGATTTCAATTCAAACTGTGCACAGGGGCAAAGCATACATAACACGTTGTATTTCAAATCCACAGAAGCATCCAAACGAACATTTTAAAAAGAGTGACTTCTATTAGGTACACAATTTCCCCGAGTGGTGACATACAATCAACTAGAGTGAAGCCTTCAACAGTCATTCTCAGCAGACGCCACCAATATTCAAGAGTGAAATTATAGCTCTTTGCAGCTGTGCCAAATCGTATCAGGGGTTTACTCACTGGAAAAAGGTCGATCTGGACGATTTCGGTTCACACAAACAGTGCGCAGGTATTTTCGCAATCACAAACGGGGAGGAATATACAGGATGGGCACGTTCTCGTTGCCTGCAAATTAAATTTCGACTCTGGTAATTGGACTATCACAACTATCATTGACTATCAACTTCATTAAACTTCCTACACTCGACAGGGAGATATCATCGATGTTTTGAGGGGCTTCGCGGTTTCAAATCTTGACTGCAAGTCGTAGTAAAGTCGGACTACGCAAAAGTTTGATCTAACATAAATGTCGAATAGATACAGAGAGGAGAATAATGTCCGTCTGAAACACCTAAGACTCATTTTTTGAATGTGTCATCAAATTGCACCGCGAATGAGAAAATGACCAGCTGGCAAGTACTTCATTAGGTTGGGCAGCAGTCAGTCCCTTGGGAATCAATAATTGGGTGCTAATGTACCTACTTTACAATTAGGACCCATTCACACAGTGATACGACTAAAATTCACGTGCCTCTCGAATACTGATTACACAATCCTGTAAAACGCATGATCACACAGAATCTGATATTCTTATTTATTTTTTTTTTTAATAAAAACTTTATTAAATAAATACAAATATTGTACAGTGTACATTTTAGTTTTGCTCACATGCAATATAAGTAGACAAAGTCTAATTCACTCGGAACGTGGCGAGAGGTATGTGTCCATCGACACGCCTCTCAAAAATCAATACGTTCTGTGTTAACGTTCTTCACAATATTAAAAATAAATAAATAGATAATAAATTAGATGTAGTTTTAACAAATATGGCGGTTAACTGAGTACAGTAAGGTATTAAATGTATCACTGATGGTTGTATCACATGGAATATTGCATAGATCAAGTAAATATTCATTTCACTTCAAAGAATATTAATAATAATAAATAATTATTAGTAATTATTAATGATAATTATAACCAACGCCACTGTCCGTAGAACGAAACAAACTTTTTCGAAGCCACTCAATTTTGGTTATTTTCAACGAGCCGAAACCCAACCAACAGACTCGGAATAGGACGATTTGATTATCACCGAAAAGGTTTGGCTCTCTGGAAATTCAAAACTCGATTTGAGGCTCGGAAGGGACGAAACTTTTGACAAGACAAACAATGATCAATTTGAACCGATTAATCCATTTTGGTATTCCCATTTAACTCTCTTTTGTCGCACTCCATCACGAGAGATTTTTTTATCAACTTTTCCCCATCCATCTGCAAATGGAAGTATTTGAAAGTTGATTATCATTTCCTAACCATCATTTACTTGAGTAAAGTCCAAATCGAATTATGCTCCACTAACTTAGTAAGTACCTACTTAGTGCTTAATCCATCTGGTACTTAAGGTTACAAATTAATAGCAAAATATATTACCATTATTATCATCTTAATCTTTACAATCTGCAGTTAACGATTGAACCGTGAGAGAAGTCCAGCGTTCATAAGGACACTAAACTCACTACGTGGCCTGTGTTGATGGGGCGTTCAAAACTTCATATTTGTTCAAGATACATAAAATAGTGGGTGGAGGTTGGTCGTGGGTGGTATTGCTGTAAAAAGTGAAACCTGCAATCCATTTAGAAATAAGAACAATAATTTACAATCCAGACAGTTAAGTCATTTGCCTTAAGAAGAGCAAAAAGCACATTTTCACATAGTCAAGTAGATTTTCCATCCTCAGCGAGGCACCGAACTAGGTATCCTTTTAATCAAAAAACCTAATTGAATAATTTTTCTCTCACATCAATATGGGCAAAATTTAGTGCTTTTTGGTCCCATTTCGAAATCAGGGGTAGTGATCGATGGTGCGTTGTTGATCGATTCTAGTTTGATACCTCATGAAAGTCAACGCTCCACTACGTTTTCGTTCGTTTGGTAAACCACAGGAACATCACCTTTTTTTAAAGAAAAATGAACCTCGAATAAACAAATAGCCTAGTGACATTTTCAGAGATTCCGAAAATGTTGATTATACGATTTTAGCCTGTTTTTAACGTTTTACAATCCCATTAGGGTGTCGCACTTGAGCCTGTGTTCGGTTCCCTTTCACTTGAACCGGAAAAAACCTGTTTTCTTGTATTGCTATTAGTCTAGTAATATTGGACAAAGTGATTCTAAACCCTTAAGATAGTCTTGAAAACGAGTAATCTGAGTTCGTAGCGTCCTAGGGGTAAGGTTTGTCTTTTGGTGCACCGAAAACGTCGACAATTTCAGACTTTATTCAGCTTTTCGCAGATAACTCCTAAACAACGCATCCTAGCGAGAACCTTACCAAGCAACAAATTAATGAGCATTACATTCTGTAGCGATTGATCCCCCCAGCTTCAGAATTGGACCAATTTATAGGGCAGTCATTGAAGGCTGAAAAACGACCATTTTTCCCATACTTGTACCATTTGGCGACTTTCTGTCGTCTGTCGCATCAAAAGTACCGGCCCTATCAAAGCAATCTTGGAATCATTTGTACAATCTTCAAAGGCAAGATCAAATAACACCTGAATTCTGAAATTTTACCAATACTCATACCATACTCTTAGGTATGTCAAATTTTACGAATACTCATATACTCATAACAATACTCATACTCATATATGATTATGCTCATATATTATATGAGTATATACTCATATACTCATACCAATACTCATATGTCAAATTCCAAAAAAAGTCATTTTGGAATATTCCTGACCATTATTTCTTGTATTTAGTAGTAGATTTGCAATAAAAATTCGAAGTATTTTTTTTTTAAACATCTTATCTCATCGTACCATGGTTCGAATTTTGGCGGAAACTGAATGTTCTGCCCCCTAGAGACCTTCAGTTAATAAAATTACGCCAAAATTCGAACCACAGGACGATGAGATAAGAAGTACACATTTTCTTGTAAAACTCAGAAAAAATTAAATAAACTTCCCAAGATTCTTTAAAAATATCCGTTTTTCTCACTCCCTAGGTGGCAACTCACTCCCTAGATTTTAATCATTTAAATTAATTAATATCTCAGTTATTAGTGCACCCACATAACAGACTTACAACTACCAATCTCCTGAACAAGTTCAGGCCGAAGAAAACTGAGTTTCAAGCCATTTTAGAAACAAAAAATTTGAGACTGACATTGAACCAAAATTGTGAAACTACCCATATCATTTTATGATTGTAAACAGCAGACCGAATAATGCACAATGTCAGAAAGTTACATGCATTGCGGTAATACGCATATTTGCTCAGATTACCCGTTTTCAAGACTATCTAGGTTTTTGAACGACTTCCAGCTTTCTCCATGCCACTTCGAGGCCTTTCCTTATTTTCTACACTATAATATAGAAAGAACAATAATGGTGGTAACTTTTCCATGTTAACCCAAGTCAATATTATTTTTCTGGGGTTTCTAACTCCTCCTCGTGAGACTTTGTACTATGCGGGATTTTCCATTGTCTACTACAGTTTTCGACAACTGATTTGGAATCTAAATTTGAGTTGAAGGCTGTTTGGCTGTTTAGGGAACATAAGGTGGGGTTTATTTTGAAGCGAAATGTACACTCACCTGACTGACGGAGGACATGTCGCCCATTGGGCACGAGGCTCTGTGTTCTTGGTGAAATTTGGGCTGGTAGGGCTCGAGCATACGAATTTTACCCCACCTGTTGAAGAACAAGACGATAGCGCCGACCCAGAGGATGAGAACGAGGACGACTATCAGAGCTTCTTCTGCTCTCACCTCCAAAGTTCCTGCAACACGTAATGACGACGTTTAAAGAGGTCTGATCAGAGGAGAATTTTTTTTAAATAACAAAATTAACGTCTAGAGAAAATTGAAAACTTGGTTAATCTTCTCTTCTGTAGGAGGATTGTTTAATGATAAAAAACGAGGATTTAGTCATCAAAATCCACCAAGAAGAAAAAAAAACAGCTTAATCACAATAGCTTTTATGCTTAAAAGCATAATCGGGTTGTTTTAAAATAAAAATGTCCGTTTTCTCAATATACTGTGTCCTAAGGATTTGAAACAGAATTCTGGAGCCAATTTTCAACTTATAGAAATGGGGTATGAATCAAAATGTTCTTTAGGTTATCCTTTGTAAAACCATCTATCAAACATGAAGTTTTTCTAACAAACAATAGATTTGCCAATAACAACAGTTTCTTAAAAAGTTCAGATAATTATGTCCCAGTGGTACTTACGATAGTACAAAGGTTTGTAACTGTTGACTAGAATTTTTTTTTTTAGATCTGAAAAGTAATTTCTATCAGACCTTAATCTATAGATAATGATTTTTAGCAAGATTTTTAGAATTCTGAAGAGCAGAGGGCACTTGGAAGAAAAAAAGCCCTTGTCCCAGGACTTTGGTAACAATAGTTACGTCCCAATAGTTCCTGTTTATCAAAATAAGTCATAATTCCCGTTAGAAAAATGCATGGGAGAAAAATCGTCTGAAACGCCAACTGGACATTAGGAACTAACGTTAGAAAAAGAGAGAACACCGAAAAGTACATTAGTGTCCTCACAGGAGCACTCTGAAATTGACCTTATCTTATAAACCCCAAAAGTCAAAATACTACGAAATCGGCAAATTTTTCTCAAACAACGAATATTTTCCATGGAATATTCAATGGCTCTTCACGACTGCTTACTATGGACTAGCAAGATAATAATATTATCTATATAATATAATAATATTATATTATAATATTATATAATATCTATATATAATATAATAATATTATATTATAATATTTAAATTGAGAAGAAAATCTGAGGTGGCTCTAGCATTCGAAGCATTTTTGTAGTCGATGTTCATTGCGCATAGGACGAGTGCACTTCGTGCAAAGAGTTTTGGTTTTGCGGTCATTTCCTCTTGGACAAAAGCTGCATCTTCTGTAAGAACTCAGGGCAGGAGGGAGTCAGGAGGATTGGGTTTGTCTTCTCTCTAGTCTCTGTTTCAACTACATCTCTGTATCCACCTAAATTCTCATTGGTGTCTTCGCTTTTCAACTCCAGCAACACTTGTCCGATCTCCTCTAGGGTAGACAATCTTTTCTCTGCCGCCATAACGACAAAAACCAAAGGGAAATATCATTAAAAAGTCACGGGGCACTCACAAAAGTGGCAAAGAAAACGTATACACAGAAACACGGGTGGGGTGTTGAGCACCCCAGATAGACCTTTGGAAACTTTCTGCTTGAGAACTGATGAAATGCTGAACATGAAAATTCACATGATAAGTAGGGCATGAACAGGAGTGTATTTACACTGCCACTAGGGGCGCCAAAAGTTGACTTTTTCCAAATGACAGCGTTTTTAACGAGCGTTGGGGTGTCCGACACCCCACCCGTGTAGTCTAGGGCTAAAAGTGTCGACAGACGCTAATTTACAAAATTAGCACAACTGTATTGCACCATAATATGCAAAATTTATTTAATAAAGTTTTAAAAAACCGCTAAGTCCTACCTTGTTGACGTATTATTTGTCTCTTCGCCTTTTACAGCGTGTTTACCAACTATAGAGCTCTGTTTTGTCATAGCCTCATGAATGGGCCCGTTCAAATTACAAGTTCGGACAACCTGGAACATCTTCAGATTCAGGAATACGGATGGGAGGAGATATCTCGTGGTGGAGGCTATCACTTCAATGTACACAGGAGTGATAGCAACTACAGCATCGCAATTAAAGGTTTTGACTGACAGTTATACCTACTTCCTCAATAAGGGGGACTATGGGGCCCTCTCTTCAGCATGTTAAACCTGACTCGTCAGTGGAGTTCGTTCAAATCCAGAAGTGTATTCAAGTATTGGATTCATCAGTGGTGTGCGAGCCACCATTTTTACTGCGATTGTAATTGCAACTCAGTTTCAACAATGAACTTGAAAGGTTTGTTCATCGTCTGTTGAGAATCAACAGCACAACTAAACTAAATATTCCATCGATACGGCGATCGTGTGATGTACTCACCATACAAGGCACGCAAGTCTCCCTTCTTCAAGGCTCATTGGTTTTGCTCCAACATTTTCACGATGGGGATCGATCGGTATAAAATATTGACAGCCTGGATAGTGAATGATAGCTGTCATTGATTATAGTGGCACTTGAAGATCACAATTTCCGCGTTCAAGCATCTCCCAGTCAATATTGGATGGATTGAATAGATATATCATCGTAATTGTATCTAACTAACCTCTTGGATTTCCCACGCGTTGCCCGGAGTACGCAACATGAACATCACACAAGCATAGACAGGGACAGCCCAAAACCAAAATCCTTATCAGTGTAAATAGGGCTTATCAGTGTAATGGCGGACACAAGCAGGATATCAGTACAAAGAGCTACTTACTCACTCTCTCACTGCTTGTTGTTCAATGTAACCAATGGAGGAATGAATTTCATGCTCTTCCAAGATCCAAATGACCCACACGCTTCCTACACTTATGACCCATTGATTGAAACTAATAGGAACTATGAAAATTTGGCTTCATCACTACCAGAGGAAGTTCAAGTTATAGTCTGATGTGTAATACGAGTACTACTGTCATTGATGTCTAACACAGGTCCCCGACATGTTCGCGAGCAAATTCATCCGTCTTAGATACCTAGTGGGTAGAAGAAGTCTTTCTGAGTGACATCACATGCTCGTTGGAAGTCAAAGCAAAATTGAGTTGCGCCGTCATTTTGGTTTATTATACCTAGTCAATAATAAACCTTTGGAATCACCCAAGAAAAAAATCCCCCCCCCCCCCCAAATTTGAGGTTTTACGTTTCAAGATACGTAGATTCCAAAGTTCAAATTGAAAAAATTCCTTCCGTCGGCCGTCAGAGGGATTTTGTCCAATTAGCGTTGAGCAAAAATTACGAAATTTGGTTCACTGGTTCAGACAAGTCTCACGATGATCCTTGATACTTTTCAAAACCCTCGGTCGACGGGAAAGGGATCAAACTTGAAAAATGCAAATTTTGCGAAAACTTTTGGATTAAATTTGAACAAGTCCATGGCACTTTGCCCAATTAGCGTTGTGTTAAAATTACGAAATTTGGTTTACAAGTTCGGACCACACCCATGATGATCCTTGACAATGTGCAAAACCCTAGGTCACTGGGAAGGGGTCAAAAACAAATTTTGAATTTTTAGTTCAAGTTTGAATGAAGTTTTTTTGTCAACTTCCCGATGGGCTAAACACTTGAAATTTTAAACTTTGGTCGAAGATGGATGACAATGCAATGTTCATTCGGTTTCTTGTCTGTAAAAATTGTTCAAACAATACCTATTTGTCATAACAAATTAAATTTGGATGTTTTTGCAAGCAATAAGCAGTCTGGAAATTTTAAACATGGGTCAAAGATGGATGACAAGGCAATATTCACTCTGTTTATTGGCTGTAAAATTGTTTAAAACAATACCTATTCGTTTAATTAAATTTGGATGATGAGCTAGAGTTTCATCTAGTATTTCGTGAATTAGATTAGGGTAACCTGCGAGTCTTGCCCACGTACTCGAGGACGGCTCAACAACACCCACGGACTCCATTTGGGCAATCAGTTCGTCAACTCGCTTAGGGGCTGAGGAGGCATGCGCCTTGGGGCTTGGCTCACCGGTGGATTAGATTCAACATCAGTTTCATAAAAAAAAACACCAAAGAATTGCTTATTCTTCGAAAATACGAGTACATCAGAGAATTCCACGATTGAAGTGTACATACAAACCTTGAAACCCTGGTTTGCACCCTCCAACGCATTGGCTTCTGGGACATGATGAGTGATATTTTTAATCGTTTGAACTACTCACACTCTCTCTCTCAAAAAAAAAAAAAAAATTTAATAAAATTTAAAAAAAATAAATAAAAATCCTCTACACAACAGATCACATAAATACAGATTAGTTGGACAGAAAGAACTCGTCACAGAGAGAATATACTTTTAGTGGATGCATAGTTTGTCCCGTTCTTTTGATAAAATTACTTGAAGCTTGCATTCTTTGCTTCTTCATACGCTCTTTGCCACACCCTGTTATTTGGTATCGCATATCCGACTTGTATCTCGTGTATAAACTTTGAATTGGGCTCCCCGTTTATTTCAAATAAATTAATTAATTAATTAAGGGGGCAGTTAAAATTACCGGTGGCCCCTAATTGCCGAGCCAATTGTCCATTTCGCCAACCCTAAAACTCGAACACAAGTTGTCTGTAAATCGCACGTCCACAACTCAACCACCCCCCCCCCCCCCCCCACCTACAAGGTGTCCACAACTCGCACTCTCTCTCACTCTCTGACTTGCAAAGCTCCAGAGGGCGCAAAATGCCGCAATTAGATTCGTGATGCGTCTGAAGTTGGACGGCCACGTTACTCACTCCTATAAAAAGCTTGGTATACTTAAGATAAAAGAATTGAAGAAACTGCAGATAGCATCCATTTTATTTAAAGTACTCAAATTTAAGAGGCCTGATTATTTGTACCATGCTTTCATTTTCATGGCAGATGTCCACAATACAAATACAAGAAACCGACAAAATCTCTTGCAGATTCCAAGGCATCGCACCGTGATCTTTGAAAGATCGTTTTTAGTTCAGGGAACGAAATTGTTTAATGAGTTTTTTGATTTGTTTAAATTAGAGGAACGTACCAAAACATTTCGGAACAATTTAAAGAAGAGGTTATTAGAGGAATATTGAATTGATGTTTTTTATTTTATTTGTTTTTGTATAATATATTATAACATGTTGCGAATTCGATTGTAAGTAATTACATTTATCCAGGGAAGGTGGAAGAGAGGGCCAATAGGCCCTAACCTTTCCCCGGTGGCTAAATAAAACCATACAATCTCTCTCTCTCACTCGCTCTCTCTCTCGCTCTCTCCCCCCCCCCCCCACCGGGCGCGCCACAAGTAGTTGCACGTCCGCAACTCGCACTCCCCCCCCCCCCACCAACTGCACCGCAACTTGTCCACAACTTGCACGTTCGCAACTTGCACGTCCACAACTTGCACGTTCGCAACTTGCACGACCACAACTTGCACGTCTTCAACTCGCACGCCACCGTTGAAAGGCTCTGCTGCATGAGTGCTTCGTATAGTTTCAGAGCGGTTTCCACCACCAATCAGGCCTCTCCAAAACCCGTATAGGTAATGCCTCTGTGCTACTATTAAGTAATTATCTTGCCTCAACACACCAATACCTTGTCAATATACCTTCCACATGAATAGAATTGAAAATTCGAAAACAACAGTCCTAGACACTAATTTTCAAGTTTATTATAATAATAATTATTATTAGTGCCCAGTGCACAACTGTAACCATAACTACATGGTGTGCATTGACCATAACGTTTTTCCAAGCACGCGTCTATTTTTGCTGATGAGTGGTTTTTCTTGGACACGGCAGTATTCGTAAGCGTAATAAATTCCTGTTTTCGGAATTCCATAATGACCAGATCCACAGGCGTGGCAACGGGGCAAAGTTTCGATTATGAATTCGTGCACAACTTCAGGGTAGTTTTTTGTTTCTGCGGAAAGAAGGTAATTCCTAATATTCGCCGGTCGATACAAATGATTGCATACGATCAGTGGATCAGTTCAAAGCGCCATGATGTTCTCCCCCTCGCCATCAGGCGTCAAACCCTGAAAACCCGGCGGGTGTATATAAATTCCTCTTTAAGCATCGGCTGCTCTAAACATCGGGTTCTAGTGAATCACTAATAAGTCATAACTTCTTACGCGCACCTCCATCCCGACACGCTGAACTCACAAGAAATTGCTGACGGCGGGGTTTAGCATAATGTCCGTTTGGAGAAAATGCTTTTTGCTCTCCGTCCGGTTATATACAGCGGTATTTGCTTTTCCTAAACGAGTCACGTAAGGTGATCTAATGGAGGTTAGTTGGTTTTGTGGTAGAAACAGTAAACCGTCTAGTTCTGTTTCTACCAACAAACAAACTGTGTGATTGCGTGATTAAAAACGAAATAGCAAATTAGTAAATTATTATTTTACTATTATTTTACTTCACGATGTTGAAGTCAGAATTACGATATTATCTCATTCCGTTGTCAGATTAGAGCCGATGAACCTAGAAGAATATTTCAAGTAAACACCACGTTTCTACATCTTCAAAGTGCTCCAGTTTGCTATAATACTGCTATAATACTGCTATAATATCTTCAAAACTGCGCTTCAATTCTAATGTGACATACGTGTACGTGGAAGGTTCCATTGCCAAATAGATAGGGCTGAGGTCGATTGTCGAGTGGTAGTTCCTCTCGCCTAACATAGAACGTGTATCGCACTCATCAATGGCGAAGTCGATGGGCTTGGCATTCACGGGTTGGTGACTTGACGATATGATACCAACTTGAGCAACAATAGGTGATCGATGTATGGTTTTGAAATAGGAGCGTGACAATGGGAAGGTATTCAACATAAATATTAGAGGAGACATGTATACCTGCTCGATTGGGCGATTCGAGACCTTTCGTACGTAGTTCGCGTAAAATGACTGTTCTTTACTCAATTGTGTATTCAGGAAATGTGGAGGTGGACAAATTCGCTTGACCCAAACAAGACTGAATTTACTTAAGAAGGCCAGGACTAGGCTACGGAGGATTTGGTGATGTTCACCGACAGTTTAAGCTCGGACAATAAGCTCAAAGGGATTACGCCAAACAGCAGAATAACCTCTACGGAATGCGATGTGCTACAAATGAGCCACAAGCGATTCGAAGAAAACCCCAAAATCACATTGGTATGGGTGAAAGCTCACGTTGGAGTAACCGGAAATGAGACGGTGGATCGATACGCCAAGCTGGCTTTGAACGACGATATAAATAAGGAAATCAAAATCCCCCGTACAGACATCAATCCATGGCTACGACAACAGCAAAGAGCACAATGGCAAGAGAATTATAGCCGAGATCCAAGAGGACACTTCTACAAGGAGGGTGTAATGATAAAGCAGTTTACCTAGAAGTTAGGCTTTATTCGGCAAAGTAAAAGAATTCATAAAAGTAAGAAATTATGGTTTCGGAATGTGATTGTGAGTGTGAAACCGGTGTGATTGGAGTTATAATCATAAACTGAATAGAATCACCACAGAGGGATTCCCACGCGTCAGCCAGCGGCCATGGTTTGGCGGTGGAGGAATTTACCCGCGAGACATGGTGGTAGCAGTGACCCGACTCCGAAGCGGCCATGGTCTGTGCAAGAGATACCTCAGAGATAAAGGAATCAGTCAGGATTCGCCGCTTGGCGACGTCTGCAACTCGGTAGAGGACATGGAGCACTTGGTGTTATTGTGTAGTAAATTCAGAGCTCAGAGAGACTCGATGTTAAAGCATTTGACTAAATTAGTGGAAATGCCCACGAGCTTTGCCAGTATCATCTAACCCCAAAGTTTACAAAATAGTGTACCAGTATTTGAAAGACTGTAATATAGTTATCTAGAAAGAAATTGCTGGTAGTTTGAAATATTGAAATGCATTCATTATACCTAAATATTGAAATGTCCATAAAATAAAAGGATTCGTGGCTATGGTTCACGCTATAACGCCAATATCAACGCCAATAAAAGTTCGCCAATACCAATACCACTTCTCTTAATGACCAAGAACTTTTTCACCAAGTCAATGAACCCTTCAACCCTAAGTGGCAATTTGACGCAGTTTCTCGCGTGTTCTGAACGCGTCACCAATGCTATTCTGTAGCTGCTTAGCGATTCGTTGGAACTTTGAAAAAAATGACGGACTTCGGGTATCTTATTACAAATTCATGTACGGAATCGATTGTAATTGAAGGCGCGTCTTTAATCCGGAACAATATACGAACTCGGAGGAAAGCGAAACTTGTTCGAAACCTCCTTTTTTTACTTTTCTATGTCCGAAGCCGTTCGATAAATTGCCAGGAATAGGACGCCTCCGGGAATCCCTCGATTTATGATAGTCATTGACTTTTCTTGCACAAGTTGAAGTATTATCGACTTCCTGGCAATGCATATTTGAATACGACAATGGTCAACAAGGGGTTTTTATTGTAGGCTTTACGTTGGGTCTTTGTACACATCAAGTTCATTGAAACCTGCTCATTTGGATTGATGTGGATTTGAAATTGCTCCCAAAACCACCTGTCCAGTTACTGAAATAGGAGATCTATTCGTATAAATTCGTATATCCGAAGATCACATTTAATTAATTTATTCATTTCCCATTCCGTTTTATTACAGTTTTACATATTTTAGGTAATGGAATTTATAATACTAACACATTTGAAATGAAGATGATAATAATAAACTCTACCAACAGAAAAAGTACCTACTGAACAACATCGTAATGCGTCGTAAATCCCCTATATGAGCATTGCCCTTGTTAGAGGATGAGCAGTGGTCGGGTCGACTCTAAAATACTTCAGGTATACATTTGAAAGTTTTTCGAGAAGGTTATGCATAAAAGTGTCCGATGGACAAAAAAAAACGTAGACGGATAATTCCTATCAATTTCAGGGCTTGTTATGTCTTGTTTTGGAAGTGGGAGTTAAGAACAAATTTAATGATTCCTTAGCTAGAGGTCGCTGCTGAAAGGAATTTACGTGTTCCTTGTGGAAAGGTGTTGGGCGCACATATTCCTGCATATTCGACAAAGTATTTGGCGGCTGTGCTGAGACGTCTTAATTGAAATTGTCTCGCAAAACGAGTGTTCAGTCCATGGTCGGGTGTAGGTACACTGGTTTCTTTTTCAACACCTGTTGTACTGCACTTCGCCTGAACAATCGAAGATGAAGTTAGGCCGAGAGTGGGCCGGAGGGAGTAAGGTGTTGAGACATCGAGTTAACAATTGATAATAATTCTTAGTGATTAATAATAATTATTAAATAATTGCCGAAGTAGGTCGGTGGAAATAAAAACCCCGGAATCATAACGGTACAAATTATTTGTAGTTAATTCAGACTGATCTGCATAAAGAAGATAATAAACCGTTGTGTCAAGAGTTTGTAACTAACTACTGAACAAAAGCGAAGCAGATATCGACTCAACAAAGTTCCAAAGAAGATTGAAGGGTAAGACACCGATACAGGTAGTTAAAATGACTAGGAATAAATTCGTTAAGTAGGCGAGTGATGAATCAGGGGCGGATACAAGGGGTGGGGGTCATTAAGTGTTTATAGTAGGGGTTTATATTTAAAAAAAAACGCAAAAAGCCAAATTGCTAAAAAAAAAAAAAATTGATTGTACAAGTAAGTAGAAATTAGGTTAGGCAGTGAACCTTATGACACTACCCCCTCCCCAATCACATTTGGAACCGCCCCTGTGATGAATAGGAGGATAAACTAGAGACTGAACTGGTTTGGCCGGGTGGCGTTAGAATAAACCAGGTTTGCCTGCTAGACCAGGCCAAACTAGTGTGTTCAAACTATTACTAGAGTGTATCATAAAAAATATTACTCGAGTGTATCATAAAATGTTCAAGGGTAATGAATAATTAACATCTTGATATTCTAAGGAACGAAACTAGACGTATTTATTGTTTACTTATTGTTACATGACAAACTAAGATGACATTTAGAATTGCACAGTAAATTTTTCTTTTTGCAAAGGCATCTATTTGTTTTGCACTACAAACAGTGTTTGATTGAGGGATTGAGCGGTAGGAACAATGCAATTCGACGAGCACATCGAGACTTGCAACCCCCACCCACCGGCTGCAGCACTGGTGCACTAGACAAGAGTTCGGCCTGACCTTGAACCCGCCAAAACTAGTTTATCCGTGCGCTACCCGGCCAAACTAGTTTGACCTAACAATTCAATCAGGCTAAACCAGTTTATCCTAACGCTATTAGGTCCAACTAGTTTAGCCTGGGGGGAAAAAAGGCCAAACTAGTTTATAAATCCTAGGACGGTCAGGAAAAACTAGATAATCCTAGCCCTAACTAGTTTGTCCTAAAATCTGGTTCGTCCGGTAACATATCCACGTTGAAATGTAGCGATTGTAGCATTAGAGGTAACGCTCAGCAGCTATTCGAATAGCTGTGTACTAACTTCCTGGTACCAACTTAATCTTACCCCTACGCTAGTGCCACAGAACTTCGAAGTTCAGCATGGAAGAGTGAACAGGAAATAAATTAGTATCTGCGAGCTCTCGGCTGATTGGAGCTGTTACAGTACTCTACTAACGTAATCTCACCCATCAATCTCACTAACAGGAAATGGACGAAATTTTCCAAGAGAAAAAAATACACCGAAATGCTATTAAGGCCACTAATGGGTTAATTATTTGACGAGAAGCCGAGTAGGAAGAGGTTCATATTGTCTCATCATGACCAGGAGCGTTAAACGAACGATCTCGTCGCGTTCCGGCAATCATCATTAAGGGCTAATGCTTTTACGACTAGGAAATTTAGTGACGAATTTCAACAATGGGATGGCCCAACCTAGTACTTGAGTAGTTTTAATTTGGAAATTAGCGCGTTCTGCATCCGTAGAGAGTTTTTAGCTCGTCTTGAAACTGGAAGCCAAATGAGTTAATTGCAGAAAGCGCCATTTTTGAGTATTTATTATAATTTCATTATTATTATAAATTTATTATTAAATAGTTTAAAAACAACATGTACTTAGTGTTCGGCCTTACGCCTCATAGAATTACTATTAGTTCCTTGTTCTTCCGCCTACCATGTTGCCCCGGCTTCACTACACTGTTATATAATGTTGTAGCATCCATGCTTGGATGGACTGTCCTATTAATATGAGTGATAACATTCAATTCAATTCGTTCACGTGGTGCTAGTTCGGATTTTCATTGTTCTGTACTTAAGTAGTTCAAAAGGTTTTTATGTAAAATAGATCAAGTCATCGAAAAATATTGTAGTTCTATTCGTTCCCGAATCCTAGAGCTTTCCACTTAGTGTATTCATCATGTACATTATAGGTCGGTAATTAAAATAGACATTGTTGTAAAACTTGATAAAAAGTCACTGAAGTGATTGAAACTTTGTTGATTAGAAGTAAAATTAAAACGGCAGAAGGTTGGGTTTTTATCCGATTTTCTGAATCTAAGTATCTTCAAACGTGAACCCTCAAATTTTCAAATTTTGACGAGGGAGGGGGAGGGGTTCTCGGGCGATTGATTCCCAAGTTCATTATTGAAGATAATAAACCAAAATTGAATAAAAACGAGGAACATTTTTAAAAACCAAGAAAAAATCCTAAATTGTTTCCTCCTCATCACATTCCATAAGTCCATCCATCTCGTCTGGTTTTCTCTTAAATCTCCTCCTGCAACGATTACCTCGTTTCCAATAATTTCAAGTTCCTTGACCACTTCGGTTTGAAGGCCTCCCACCGCACGTTCGTGAGTCGGCCCTGAAGATGATGTTCCTGGCAAGAAACTTTGTGCATTGAATAGTTTAGAATAGTATTTAAGCAAGGGATCTTCGTGCCAATTTTCTCCGTTTTTTTTTGGAATTTCCTTTATGTGCAGGAGTCAGAAAAATATTATCAGTACAATTATTTAGGTAATGTGCTAAGTTTTAGTGAAATATTATACAAAAATAATCAGATATCAGAAAACAAAGATGAGCTAGCAGCAGGTTGTTGAAAACAAACGACGGAACACTCCTGGCTACTATGAAACTTTGTTGTAGTTTGTGACAATTCTCCCACCTTCTAAAAAAAAAAAACCTTTTTCAAGGGTGGAAAATGAGGAGAAAAGGGTGGAAAAGTCAAAAAAACTATGTTGAAGAGACCTATTTTTATTTTGAGCGCGTTTTGCTTCTGAACTGAACCCAGCAGCCATTGTTGTCAACAGCTTTCAGCGCTTTTTGAAGCTTGGATGTGTTTAGCTCACGTTGCACAGGTCAAATAGTTTTCAAGGTCAAAACGAGGCAAAACCCATTAAAAAAAAGAGTTGAAAGTACGGGTACCCGTACTTTCAACTCGTTTTTTGATGGGTTTTGCCTTCTTTTGACCTTGGAAACTATCATAGGGACGTAGGTGACGCCATTCTGAATCTAACGATATCAAAGTCAATTTTGATTTCCAAAAAATCGATTTACTGAGTTTTGCAACTGGTCTATTCACGACATAATACAATATTATTCTCCCCCCTGTCAATTTAAACAACAGAAGGCATTTGTGACACCTGACTCAAACCCACTGGCGAGATGGGATAATAAGAGAATAATAAAAGAACTGCGGACTAAGTTTTCCTCCATTTCCTCCCCCCTCGATCCCTGCCCTCGAGAAAAGCTCCGGACTGGCCAAGTTGGATAATTGACGGTTCGCTGGAGAAAAAGACGCTTCAAGAAATAGTCACTAGGGGACTTAAAACTTCACTGGCCGTTAGCTCTTTCCTCCGTCTATTTTGTAACTTGTAGGCTTCTTCAGTGACGAATATAGAGGTCTCAGTTGAAGGGGGCAGTTCAATGAAAACTTCATTGTTTAACTCGGAAATAGTTTCAAGAATAAGTTTTCTGTAGAGATTATCTGGGAATATTACGAGCGATTATGACAAGGAACTAAAGAAACAAAAGAGATAAAGATAGCTAGATCCACAAGGCACTTTTGCTTCAGCGTAGAAATTGGATTATTAGGTAAATGAGAGGATTGAATCAAAAAGTCTCTAGTATCATACTTGAAACTTCATTTATAATTACGGAGTTGTTAAGACCAAACAAATAATTTTAGTGATGAAAGATGGTTTTAATGAATGATACCTACATTATTCATCGCAAAATCCATGATCAGTTATGTAGAGAAATACATGAACCACATCACTTAGGTCTGTGGTGGCCAATGGCACGTCTTTGAGCCATTCAGGAAGATTTATTAGAATTAGATATTAGGTTGGGTAAAATTCGAAAAATTGTGATTTAATTGCCACAAAGGCCACCATTTTTTAGCGGCCGTTAGACTAAAATCAAGTCAGATCGAGAAACGGATCGTACCACGTCAATCAGCGTAAAAAAATAATGAAATTTCATGTGCCACACTTGGGATTAGACAAAATTTGAATTTTGACCCAATCTTGGCGGGCTCACAGCGTGGTTTGTGTGCGACCGGAAAAATCGGCAGAGGAGTCAAATTTTCATGAAATTTCACGTAGAATACAAACCTAAAATAAAAACGGGGTTCTCATTCGAAAAACCGAAATTGGCGTGAATTGGGCCGATTTGGCCCAGCCGGAAAAAAACTGAAAATAGCGCAGTTTAATGCACTTCTTTTAGCGTTTTTCCAAAATCCCTCACAATAAAGAATTAAAATTCATATCCACTAGTTAAGGACCACCCTGTACACGTATTAGTCCTATATTGAATGCCTAACCCGATAGCTTTGATCGTCTTTGATGTAACCACCCAACAAATCACTGTTTTGTGATAACACCCAAAATACGATTTCTGACGACGTCGCACCGGTGCTTGGTACTAGGGAGACTGCCAATCGATAATGAGGTGCTACTTCATCAGTGTGTGATGGTCCTTTGGTTGTGAACTGTGGCGCCACTCCAAGATCAGTCGAAACATGATGCAGACAACAGAACAATCAATAGCAGAACATTTAACTGTCACATCAACTATTCATACTCAAATTAGGAATCTGACATGAATAGAGGAAATAATTTACAGAATGAATAAAATCGTTTGCTGGGGACATTTTGACTTATCCGTGAAAACTATACACTATTCACGCACGGTCTCTGCATCGATTTCTTTATGTTGGTATTGGTAGGGGTCAGTCACTCATTCTACTACTCGTAAATCATTGATGGATCTATCAGCTGAATCAACATTGTGTGAAAACAGTTGGCATTGTGCTGCCTTTGTAGAGCTAAGGAGAATATCCTCGGCCTAGATGTAATACGTCGTAAGTGGAAAAAACTCTGCAAATTCTTGGCACAACGGTTCATTATCTTCTTTGTACAGATCACCCTTCTGTCTAGATCACTAGGTCTAAATGTCTAGATCCTAAATGTTAGATTAATTATTATTATCAATTATCACTAATTATTAACAATTTTATCAAGTACCTAGTGAAAATTATTATAATTTATTGTTAGGTATTAATAATTCGTATTTATTATTAATAATAATTATTATTAATTATGATTAATTAATACTATATAATTCTGGGGTTTTTAAATACTACGTCGGTAATAATTTTTCTATAAAAGAAGTACCTACCAACAAACATTCGAAATTACCTTCATTTCCGTAGCACGAAACGCACCTCAGAACAACAAACTCGACATCACTAAAACCATATGATGTTCCAAATAGCTTATTAGTATGAAAATGGACCTGTATTTCAACAGTTTGATTCACGATGTTTGATGTACGAACGGCTGGTCATACAAAGCTGCGGATGGTCTTAAAAAATTCTACGGAACAAACTCTATCTAAATATGAAATAAAAAACATACCGTTCTATATGAATTTTTCGAGATATGAGATTTTCAAATTTTCAAAATTTGTTTTGAACCCCTTCCCCTTGACCTAGGGTTATGAAAAGTTTCGAGGACCATTGTGGGGTTGGTCGAAACCCATAAAAAAAAAATTTCGTAATTTTAACTCAACGCTAACTGGGCAAAGTGCCGCGGACGGCGGACGGCGTACGGCGGACGGCGTACGGCGGACGGACGGATTTTTTTTAATTCGATTTTCTGAATCTACGTATCTTGAAACGTAAACCAACAAATTTTGAGGGGGGGTTAAAAAAATTTTTTCTTTGGGCGATTCCAATGGTTCATTATCGAAGATAATAAACCAAAAACATCACTTTTCAGGAGAAGCAAAAAACTTAATTGCGGATCAAACATTGAACGTTTTTCGATAGCCTTGTTTAGGAATGGTCATCCTCAATGTGCAAATACAAGTTCTTATGGTTATAACCATTCGATTTTGAATACACACCTGGAGTCGATTTGAAGTCGAGTTCATTCGAGTTTTACGACGTAATTTAATCGACAATTGCTGTTCTTGAAGGTCCATTCGATTTCAAATAAACACCTCGAGTCGATTTGAAGTCGACTTCATTCGAGTTTTACGACGTATTTGTATCGACAATTGCTCTTCTTGAAGGTCCATTCGATTTCGAATGAACACTTGTAGTCGATTTAAAGTCGACTTCTTACGAGTTTTACGAAGTATTTGAATCGAACATTGCTCTTCTTGAAGGTCCATTCGAATTCAAATGAACACGTCGAGTTGATTTGAAGTCGACATCATTCGAATTTTACGCCGTATTTGAATCGACAATTGCACTTCTTGAAGGTCCATTTGATTTCAAAACAACACCTCGAGTCGATTTAAAGTCGACTTCTTTCGAATTTTACGACGTAATTGAATCGAAAATTGCCCTTCTTGAAGGTCCATTCGATTTCAAATGAACACCTCGATTCGATTTTAAGTCGACGTCATGCGAGTTTTACGACGTACCTACTTATTTGAATCGACAATTGCTCTTCTTGAAGGTCCATTTGATTTCAAAACAACACCTCGGGTCGATTTGAAGTCGACTTCATTTGAGTTTTAAAACGTAATTTAATCGACAATTGCTCTTCTTGAAGGTCCATTCGATTTCAAATGAACACCTCGATTCGATTTTAAGTCGACGTCATTCGAGTTTTACGACGTACTTATTTGATTCGACAATTGCTCTTCTTGAAGGTATATTCGATTTCAAATAAACACCTCGGGTCGATTTGAAGTCGACTTCATTCGAGTTTTACAGCGTAATGTAATCGACAATAATTGCTCTTCTTGAAGGTCCATTCGATTTCAAATGAACACCTCGAGTCGACTTCATTCGAGTTCTACGACGTATCTGAGTCGAAAATTTGTCTTCCTAAAGGTCCATTCGATTTCAAATGAACACCTCGAGTCGATTTGAAGTCGACTTCATTCGAGTTCTACGACGTATCTGAGTCGAAAATTTGTCTTCCTAAAGGTCCATTCGATTCAAATGAACACCTCGAGTCGATTTGAAGTCAACTTCATTCGAGTTCTACGACGTATTTCAATCGACAATTGCTCTTCTTGAAGGTCCATTCGATTTCAAATAAACACCTCGACTCGATTCAAAGTCGACTTCTTTCGAGTATTACGACGTATTAGAATCGACAATTGCTCTTCTTGAAGGTCCATTCGATTTCAAATAAACACCTCGACTCGATTCAAAGTCGACTTCTCTCGAGTATTACGACGTATTAGAATCGACAATTGCTCTTCTTGAAGGTCCATTCGATTTCAAAGAAACACCTCGAGTCGATTTATAGTCGACTTCTTTCGAGTTTTACGGTGTATTAGAATCGACAATTGCTCTTCTTGAAGGTCCATTCGAACTCAAATAAACACCTCGAGTCGATTCAAAGTCGACTTCTTTCGAGTATTACGACGTATTTGAATCGACCATTGCTCTTTTTTAAGGTCCATTCGATTTCAAATAAACACCTCGAGTCGATATAAAGTCGACTTCAAATAAAAACCTGAAGGCAGGTGGCTCCTGTCCAACATTTGGGTAGAATTGGGTGATTTGGAGTTCCTTCCGGATTTGTCTCGGGAATTGATTTCGAAGCCTCACGTACTCCAAAGACAATCCCTGTGGAAATGAGCGAGGACACTCCGATATCTGTATTCACTCTTGTACGAGTATGTGTCGGGGCGAAGGCGTTTCGTCTGAGACTGATGATTATTCAGGTGCTGAGGCGAGAAACGGGTCTACTATTGCTCGAGTTGCTGAAATAAGTCAATGAGCTGCTCTTATTTCAATTATAAAAATAATGATGGATTATGGGTCTCGACCGAACCTGAAACAATGCTGGCTACTTGGCTTCAACTTCTCTGTAGTGTGGGTCAAAATCAGTGAAATTGATGTAAACCTGATTATACCTACCCTGTTGTTTCGTGCTTGATAGAGATGGTCATGATTTCATCAACACAAATTATTGTAAATTATGGACTATTGTGAACATGTTTTGATGAAACTGCTGGATATATTACTCGATATCTCTTGTCACTTCTTTTCATCAAAGGGTAATTTTTCGGCAACTTTGACCAAAGAAAAACATGATAAAACGGAAATTTTTGCGTTCAGCGTCATCAGCCCGGGAAGAAATTTCTTTCAAGTTGTTCTTAATTTCTGTAAGTGTTTCTATATAATTTTCATCCTCCTGTACAATCATTCAAATTCATATTTCACGCGAGTGTCTTTAGTTTCACCAATCCATCGTATAAATATAGGTGGGTATATTTATACCTACTTGTACTTTTTTGGGTCCTTTGACAGTGGATTCAGGATGGTCTAAAACAGATTTTGGAATATAAAATGTTCGAGTTTTAAAAATTGTGGACTGAGACAATAGCTTCCTTTTCTTCGAACATTCGCTAACTCTACACTGTGTGCCTCACGATACTTACTACCTTCAGAAGTTTTCTCGATGTTCTAGAAGAGTTTTCCATATTTGGTGTGGAATCTTAACTCAAAAATTGTTGAAGGCATCTGTTCTTCCTTTTTCGAGCCCTAACCTCCTACGAGTATCAATCTACTGTTAGTTTTTTCAATTTTCACAGAAACTAAACAAGTGTTTCAAATTTTTAAATCAACCGTAAACATTGGAATTTATGGTCATACAGTCTCGAGAGTGTTGTTTGAAGCATGCGATTTACTCCACTGGGGCAGGGCGAATGGAAGCTCTCCTCTTATCTAGATGTAGCCTTTCGATTGCCAAGCCAAATTTTTGTGCAAATTTGACTTTTCATCTCAATTCTATCGAGAGTTATCGTCTGGAATGGCACAAACATAAATAAGATAGGTACATAGATAATGTATGTATACATATATGTATACGTATGATTTTTGGCGTCTTTTGGTAGTGAATTCAGGATGATCTGGGACGGATTTTGGTATACAATTGTTCTTTCTCGAAAATTTGAGTTTTGAACATTTTGGATCGAAAACAAAAGCTTCCTTTTCTTCGAAAATTCGCTAACCGACAGTGAGTCCGGCACAACGATAACGGCTAAACAGCCCGATACTATGTATGAAAATGTATGCAAACATTGAGAAATGAATAGACAGCAATTTTTTTTTTTTTTTGCTACCGATTCCAATAATAAGCCCTGGAACGTTGTTTTGGACTTGCACAGCCATGATTATGGTACGCGCTTTAGGTTGGTAGGTATTGTAACCCTAAGCCAGCTTTGACGCTGACAACCAGGAGCACTCAATTTATTATTCACGAGTGTGTGTGATTTTTTTGACCGCCAGTAAGAATGATGTTGAGGGATGTGGTTGCTACCTCTGCCATAATGAGTGTGTGTGATTTTTTTGACCGTCAGTAAGAATGATGTTGAGGGATGGGAGAGCCATCCCTCAACATCTTTATCATTTACATGTTGCATCGCCGTTTGACAAGTGGGTTAAGATCGACTACTCTTTATTCTCGCCCATCTAAGAAACTAATTTTTTCATGGCTAATTGAGGTAGGGGTAAAAGAGGCTGAGAATATCATTCTGAGTATCTACCCATGAGATGAATGTTCTCGAAATCTAAAAAATCTAAAAATGAGATGTTTCTGAATATGTTGTTTGCATGATAGGTATTGCATGGTAGGCTTGATAGGTTTCTGAATATGTTGTTTGCATGATAGGTATTGCATGGTAGGCTTGATAGGTTTCTGAATATGTTGTTTGCATGATAAGTATAGATCGGCTCTTGCGGGGCGCGACGGTCATTGCCTATAGCCCCGCAATAAGGTTTAATGATGAATTCATGCGATTTATATGAATATTATTGTATTGAAACTTGAAATAAATAGATGTCAACAGGAATGAGGTGTTCTAGGGTTCGGTGCAGCTGAGACTTACCGACGTGTACGAGAGCGATGTTGGTTTGGCACGAGCAGTTCTTTTCCGGCGGCCCACTCATTGATGACGCGCGGGACCAGCGATACGCTTTCAATCGCCCGACGCGCGCCCAACTGACCCCCTTTGCGCTCGCCATTGTCCGTACGGCCTTTGGTACGTCATGTTTTACCCCTCAGTCTGAGCATGCCCTCACTAATATCGGTAGTCTCTTTCGTAACCGAAGCGCTACCTCTGCCCCAACGCCGGTTCAACTTACATCATTGAGAGCCACAAAACCCCCCTCAGCGTGGCCCGATTCTGCCCATCTACGGACTTAGCCTTTCGATTATTGGGACAGATTTCTTGCGCAAATTTGAACTTTTTATCTCAATTCTATTGAGTCATCGTCCGGAATGACACATAGGTACATCAATATATAAATACAGGGTGTAACCCTTAAGGTCGTACCATCGGCCAGGGATCGATTCTACAACTATTTCTGATGAAAAGTGTCCTATACATTTTTTTTAATACCAGTTGAAATCCGACTTTTTTCACTTTCAAGATATTTTCGTGTTTTCGACCTTAAGTCACTAAAATGGCCATACGTCCCGTCTTTTCAGTCAAAATTCAAATTTGATTATACCGTTGAAAAGAGCGTTAAATTCCCTATCTCCCTAGTGCTAATTCCGATATTGAAAAATGAGCCAGAATAGGAAAGTCTCGAACATTTCGAAAATGTACAGTTTTTTCTTGTAAGCCTAACTGAATCTGCCGGTTACTTGCATAGTGTAACCCTAAAAGTTGGCCCGAAAGCTCAGCTTTCCAACGGTATGATCACCAAATTGTTTACAGTGGACCCATGGTATAAAATCGCCGTTCCCGTGCCAAAAACCGTGGATCTTTCAGTAAAATTCGACAAGTAAAATAGGTATTTCGACATTTTTACCGTATAATGAGTGAGGCAGCAATTTTAGTCTCGCTGAGTCAAATGATGACACAAGACGTCTCGAATAAGTCACTGATATCTTGTCCAATTTACTTTTCGAAAATTTTCTTAATTTCTGTTGGTTTGTATGGTAATTTTGTTTAGACTAGGTAGGCCATTACCATCGTTGGCAGTTAGGTCAATGTAGTGTGTTTTACTAAGAAAAATAAAAAAATAAATAAAATGAAAGCTTAACGCCTTGGGATGCAAAACAAAGTTCATAAAACTGGAAGATATAAAAAGTTAACCTACCTCATGAGCTGAGATTGGGATAAGTAGATGGAAGACACAATTATTGAAGGAAGGTTTCGATACTTCCATTTGAAATCCGTTGAGCGAAATTACATCCTCTTTGATAGTGGCGTACAGAGAACACAGAACATGAACACAGCACAGTCAGCCGGTTACATACCCTTGGGTTTATGAACTGTTACTTTGTTTTGCATCCCAAGGCGTTAAGCTTTCATTTTATTTATTTTTATTATTTTTCATAGTAAAACAAACTACATTGACCTAACTGCCAACGATAGTAATGTTTAGCTTGGCCTACCAAGTCTTAAAATAATTACCATATAAACCAACAGAAATTAAGACAAGTTTCGAAAAGTAAATTGGACAAGATATCAGTGTCTACTTATTCGAGATGTATTGCGTCATCATTTGACCAGCGAGACTGAAATTGCTGCCTAACTCATTTTACGGTAAAAACGTCGATTTTGCGAAATATTTTACTTATCGAATTCTACTGAAAGATCCACGGTTTCTGGCACGGGAACGGCGATTTTATACCATGGGTCCACTGTAAACAATTTGGTGATCATACCGTTGGAAAGCTGAGCTTTTGGGTCAACTTCTAGGGTTACAGCATGCAAGTAACCGGCAGATTCAGTTAGGCTTATAAACGTTTGAAAAAACGTACAGGGTTTAATCCAGAATGTCGCGGTACGGTTTCGTATCAATACACGTACAAAAAACATGAGCTAGAATTTTCAGACTCAACGTCTTATGGTCTTCAAATATTGGTACCTATTCAATTTTGTTTACAGTTCAACCCCCATTCCCGAGACAGAAAACATGACATATTTACATTCCCGAAATTTGGTGCGTAACTGACTATAATGAGTCTTAAATGTAAAATGAACCATGAAAATTTGTAATAATCCTATTAAATTTATTTAATTTATTTGATACTCCTAACGTCACAAAATCAGGAATTTCTTCAATTCTCATTAAGATTCGGTTTCAGAAAGGTCTGAAATGGAAATCGACCGCTTGAGCAAACACAATAGCCTACCTACCCTAACTTTAACAGGATAATAACGCATTATGTAGACCAACGAGCTAAAAGGGGATTTAACAAAGATTAATTTGTTAAGGTCGGAAATCCCTTATAATCCGGAAACTTGGTCCAAACCCCTCATTATTGCCTCCATGACAGGATTATCCCATTATGATCTTGATATAGATACACCTTATAAGACGGAGTAAGTAAACGATATTTGACTGGGTGATAAATCTAAGATTTAAAACTACGGAATGGGGCTCGATTGGGGGTTTCGGCTTCGTTGAATCCCCCTGTGGCTTGAATCCTTCCGTGACGCTCAGGAACTGTATCCAATCATTCAAGACGGCGTTCTCTACACTGTATTTCCCCAAGGTAGAATTTGGAGTCCAATTAGACATTTACCACTCATCTTAGGACCATGTTCCGAGAGACGAAATGAGATTTCGCGAATGGGATTCATTTAGACGAAACTGGGGAAGCCGGCGACGTCAGTTCTGTGAAATATCAGGCAGCATTTGAGGAAACTTGAGCTTGAAACGACCAATTATACGTGATATGAATAGTTAATGAAATTTCCACACAAAAAACTACAAGATGAGATGGTAGAAGTACCAATCTCATTATAAGTGATCGAACTCAAGGCTCATTCCAATTCTGAGGGGCCAAAAATTTGTGTTCGACGATATGATGAAGGAAATCCTGAGAAATTTTCTTCTTCGACCCAATATCTTCTGAACAGATCACCGTTCTGTGTACATCACTGTCCTGTATACTCTTGTGTCTTTGTAATTCCTATACAAAATAAATAGAATAATGTGCTGAAATATTGTTTGAATAACCAAATATTATTTTATTCACTTTCATTTATATAATTCTGGAGTTTTTACTTGTAAATACATAACAAGAAGTACCTACCAATAAATATTCGAAAATACCTTCTTTCAGAAGACAAAAAAAAAAAAAAAAAAAACAAGATTCGACCCGGAAGGGGGTGAAATCTCAAATAAGCTTGATGTTGGGGGATAACGCCTCTTGTGAACTAGAAACACTTTAACCAGGTGCTATTATGTTATTGGTTTAGGAAAAGCCTGTCCTCACTGAAAACTGAGTTGAGGCGTTACCTCGTTACATCGTTGGCTTCAGATCATGAGTTGAGGTGTTTCAAATGGCGCTTGGGGGGCGTTTTACGCAAAGTAATCATGAAAACGCATAAGTGATTTCAGTAGGTACGTTGGTGACCTGTTTTTCGTCAAAATCCTTCCAAAAAATCCACTTCTATTAGTGAAGGTAAAACGCCTTAACTCGATTTGAGTTGTTTTTATTTAACAAACATTCGAAAAACCAGCCAGAAATAATCGATAATCGCCTCAAATGGCGTAAATCGATATAAAAAACTGTTAATAAATAAAACTCACAGTCAATAGTTTCATTGTTTCATTAATAGATGTTATATCGATTCACGGCATTTGAGGCGAATTATTGATTATAATAATAATTATTTGTGGCTGGTTTTTTCGATTGTTAGATCGATGGGTGTGAAGGATCCATCAAAATTTCGGTCTAATTTAACATCTATCGATGTTAACCTACCATAACAATGGGGTTGCGGGAATGTTTTGCAGTGAACAAAAGGAGAGTTAAGGTGTTTTTCCTTAACAGGGCAGTGTAGATGTACAATTAAATGGTACAAATTTTGATTCATTCTCATACGTAGGATTTATGTTTTGGTTACAATAACCTAATGTACTTTTAACTCTTAATACTCTTGGATACTCTTTTACAAGCAGGTAAAATGTTCTTTACACTTAAATTTGGCATAGTCTACCTATTGAAACATCAGTTTCTTTCACTAAATTTTGCATTTCGGCCTCTTTTTCATCAGTGACTTAACCGTGATTTCTCTTATCCTGGGCCCTTTTCTCCACGATAACCCCAGTTAATCGAGGATGTACTGTACCACCTGAACCATTCAACCTAATAATATGCAGCTGTTAGGTACCTCTGTTGACGATGACTTAATTGCGAGAAGTTATGGATAACTAAAAGAAGCTCGTGGATAACGAGTCGCGTTGAAAGTTTGATTTGCTTTCAAGAACGAAGTCCACAAGCTACGTCTGGTTCATTTATTCCTCTCGAGAGATATTCACTATAAATTCAGTGAAACAACATCTCAACAAGTTGGAAAATGAATGAAGTCCCTTTGTAGAATAAATTAATAGTAGAAGAGCTCCAATTGGAGCTTGAGTCTGCCCTCATACAACGTTACTATAACCAACAACTAGCTTCCTCTTATCAACATGATCAAAATGACATTAATGAGAAAAACGTACTAAGAAGCAACTGTACAACATAAGTTTCTTCAGTATCCTTAGAATGGAACGGGGGCCATTGAACTGAGTGTTTGTTTCTTTTGCGCATAACACAAACTCAGTTGAATAAAAAATAACTCATCCCTTAGATTATTAATTATCGTGTCGATCAGAACCAAAACGCATTCTATCTACTTTTTGAACAAAGTGAGATAAGGGTGGTTTCTTATAGGAAATTTCACGGGAAATTCAATGGTGTAGTCGTTTGGAATCAAAACGTTCAACTTCCCTTTGAAAAGCTGCCTTAAAGTCGGCAAAAACGAGAGTTAAAATCACTGGATGGGTTGCGTTTTGGCTCCAAGTGGCCCATCGACATATCAGGTGGCTGTTTACCGGTTTGAATCCTCTATACCTATTTTTGAGTTATTTTATATTATTCATTTCCATCATTTCTAATTTTAGTTAACGAAATAACTATTTTTTCAATTTTGAAATTCGGGTGAATAGTTTTCAAACTAATGAAATGGATACATGGATGTTGGGGTCAACACTGCTTCGTACAAAGTCCACTGCTTTTTGTGTTTTCGGTCAAGTGTTTCAGCAGTGGAGTGCTCTAGTTTCTTCAAAGTTTAAAGTGGTGAAGAGAAGTGCGCGAGTGACGCGATTATTCCAGATGGAAACTACTAAAACTCCTCAACAAGAAGGAAAAAGTAGGAAAGTCATTCCTCAACCACAAACGTGGAATAAGAACGTCGCAAAATGCATTATACAATCTCTGCGTGTATTTCCATGGTTTTCTGGTTATATTAAGTTTAATTTTCAGGTTAACATAATATTTTATTTTAGTTCATGGTGACAAGGTTTTCAAAAACTAGGTAGTGTACCTGTCTGTTTTTTTTAATTAAAAGCAATCTTTAATTTCTTAATTCCAATGGCAACACTGGCCCACTGCGGACCCTGTAAAAAGTATTTTAGTTTTTGTGTTAAGTAATTTATTTTTGGTCTCACAGTTTTTTGCGGTTTCTGAGTTTTGGGTAGGTAAGGGTGGATGGGATGCGTTTTGATTCTAACCGACTCATTTATATTCAATAATGTTTTTTTTTTAGAAATATCCATATTAGAAATATTTCTGTTGAATTGTACTAGTCAACCCTTCTATCGTAAAAACTTTAAAGGACGGATCTTCGAAGATTTATAAATATGATGCCCTAAATCACCGACCGTTTAATTTGATGACGTTCCCAGTGAGTTTCTCGTTTAAAAGCTTATCTTCTCCCGGTTTTTGATCCCCTCAGACCGAAGCCGAGAATTTTCTCTCGTCCTTCCGTAAATTTATTCAAAGTTCGGGGATAAAAGTCGGATTCGATCAATGGACGTCGGTCGGGTAGAAGGAACAGAAGGAGACGCCCAAAAGCTCCCTTCAAAAACAAACATCCATTCAAACTTCTGCTCGCTGTATGATTGCGGTGGAATATTTCAAAGATTTTTTTCTTTTCTTTGCAATTGTATGCCTTTTCTGTGTACCACTTTGTTCACAGAGCACCTTTGTAAATAACCAAGTTCAATCAATGAAATAATGATGTAAAAATCTTACGAACGAATTTTTTATATCTTCGCACTATCTGGTAATTTCCTCGAACGAACCCACAATATGAAAGGTAACGCAATGAGAGTCAATAGCAACGCTCCATGGAAGAAGAAATTCCATGGAAGAAGTTTGTTATTGAATTTGACGTAATTTGAAATTTCAAGAAATTTGACCACTAATTAATAATTATTGAACACCATGATTTCACTTTAGCACTATTAGCATAACCTGTTACTGAAAGTATGCAATGTCGCCTATCTGCAACACTGAAAGCCAACTAGCCAGATAATTTTGCTGATTATTTTCGAAAGCTTATTGTTGGAAAGAATGGACCAGTAGAGGGCAACACGGAAATGAGGAACAGCAGCGAATTCTTGAAGTTTCTGGTAATGCAGCATGACTTGGTGGTCACCAACATGAGCGAAATCAGTTAGGAAATTGACGAGAAGATCCCCAGCTTGTTACCTACTACCTCCACTCGGAGAGCGAAATTCGGGTAAGTATGAGCAGCGTTTTGTATAATGTAGATCTAAAACCAAATCAGCAAACCTAAAATGAACTCTACATTGTCACCAGACCACATGGTCGTTATATGAGGAACAACCTTACAAACTCTCCTAAATCATCCACATCCCTCAATTCGATCTCTGATAGTTCTTGGTTGTTATCATTACAGCCAACCAATGTTATCCTGTGTAACAGACTGCCCACCACGCCAAAAGCGCCAATCTGCTTTTTTGGTCATGTTCGTTCAACTGTACTTTTGGGTACCCTGAGTTGGGCACATCATGCCAGAGTGGATTTTTTGCAAAATAAGAAATTCGTTTCGCGTATCTGTAGATGCAATAAAACCCAAATGATGAAAAACGCAGGTTGGCGCTTTTGGCGTGGTGGTAACGGTATATTCTACTACCTTCTCTGAACATTCACATTCTATGTAGATATCGGTAAATAATCTACCCTTGCTTGGATGTACCTCAATGTTAACAATATTTATGGATCATTCCGACCTTATCGGCTATGGCAAATCAAATGGATTCTCCCAACCAAAAAAACTGTGGTCGTTGTCCCGCATTAAACGGTTCATTTGTCGACATCGATCAGGGAAGGACCATTACCACGACTCCTCCTTCTACATTGCCCATAGAGAAGCGGAAATGGACGAATGATGATGGCAAGCTTCGATGTTTTATATAGAAATCATTCGAACTGGAAAATGACATACAATTCCGCTGTACGAAAACTGCGGCGAATTTGCTCCCTTATAAAGCTATCGTACTTTTAAAACAACATACGATTGGCAATAGAAGATCAGTTGGTCATTTGTCGGCTCAGTATGAGCACTTTGAATGAAGAGATGCATTAATAGACCGGTACCGGATGTCCCTTGACAATGGAAACCCTCAATGTTCCTTTTGATATTAGAAATAAAAATGAAACTTGTGTGAGGAACGTACTAATGGTTACAAAAATGTTCCGTGCGTACAGCAATAATAAATGGGATAATGATTATAGGGGTGGATAAATAGGCGGTATAAACAGGGATTTCACGCTCGAGATTTGGTGCAAGGGCTTTTCGTGAGAATTGGGAAGTAGAAAATAATGATGGAACAGGTAACGAGAAAATACTGAGCTGATCGATGAGCCTAACCCGTATTGTTACATCAATACATTTGTCCACTTTAAGGAAAACGATCAACAATAAATTACTAGGATGGACTGAAATACCTGAAATTCCTATTTGTTCCGTAACATTAGAATGCGTTTTATTATTAAATTAGTTCGAAAGTGTTGGAATTGGGTTTCTACAGGTCGGTGTCGGCTGTAGTAATTTTTCTTCTGTTTGGAGGGCAACAATGTTTTAGTAATAAATTTTTTACCTGAAAACGTCAGCAAATTCCAACTTGGCTTCCAATCAATTAACTTTCTTCAAGTTCATTTTTATTCTTTTTTAATTACATTAAATGCAATTTAATTTAAATACAGCACATTGTGTAATGCTGCTCACCTCTTTAAGCATGCTTGAGCTGAGGGGAGGAGTTGATGATAACAATTTTCTTATATGTTATTATTTTATGTATTATGTAATCTTACTATTATGTATTAATAATAATAATTATTACAATTATTGTGGTCTCAAGGTAGGTAACTACTATGCCAAAAATGTGCTAGGTAAGATGCTCGTTATTGTATGTTAGGTGACCAAAGAAGAGGTATTAACTTAAGGCAGGTAGGAAATGGAAAAGATTGTTGTGAACTTTAACGAAAATAAATTGCTCTAACTTCTTATGAAAATTTACTATTATAATGGGCTTTGAGACGGGTTTAAAAAGTTTACCACAAAAAATTCAATAAATTATGTATTATGTAGGTGATGGGCACAAACCTTCAGGGTAGTGGATGTACGGAGGGACTCCAGGGTAACTTGGCGGTACTACTCCTCCACTCTTGGTTACGGACTCAGTTCTGTCTCCTTGGCCCTCGGAGCTGGAATTCCACATCTTCAACTCCTCCAACTCTACAACATACAGTTCGACCTTCATCACGTGACTTGGCAAACTACTAGTCAACATAACAGGACGATGTAAACAGTGTTGTTTCGATTGCAATGAAGGTCAGGTGGTACCACCTCTGAAGGATAACCACTGAAAAGGTTTTGAAAGTTTGATCAACAGAACTAAAGTAATGAGCGGTGCAGTACGCAGGCACAGGTGCAAGTACTAATCCAAAATTCATTGGAGACGAATGTGCCAGGGGGAATCATGAATATGGATCTTACTGGGTCTTACAGCTCTGCCGTTTTAAAGTAAAACCACTTATCTCCGAATTCGTCAAAATTTGTGAAAAATCGTATAAACTACTTAAACTTCGGGTTTTCCATCTAATTTGGAGGCAGATCAACTTATCTGTGGTAGTTTGCAAGTAAAACTACTTGTGTTTGTCAATTTCAGCCACTTATCGACATTTTACGTCATCCAATTTGCAGGTAAAACCACTTATCATTCAAAATCTGGTGACAAGGGGTTTTGCCTCGAAATGCATAAGCGTTTTCCCACAGCAACTGATTTTTCGCTTCACACCCAAGTGGTTTCTCTTGCAAATTACTTGTCTCGAAACTCGGGGCCACCTGTTTTGTAAACAGATTTTGACTCAATGGTATCCCGCTGTGATATCAAGTTTGGCTCAAGTGGTTTTTCCAAAAAACGATGCTTCAGAAATGGCGAGTGTTTGCAGGCAAAGTTCAGGTGGTTTTGCCTCCAAACTGAGTGCTCGAGTTTACATTAGAAGAACAACTTAACTACGATTAATCGAAGCGAATCGATGTTTTCGATATTCAATCGATATCAGCATGATCGATAAGACCTAACGTTAACATCGAGCGGCAACACTGATTCGTAACTCTAAACTGGAGTCGAGCAATGAAAGGGCCAGCTGAAAAACCTGCAGGCATTTTGTGGACGTCGAAATTTTTTTTGCAGATGGTTTTTCCTTGAAACGGCCGAGCTCATACAAATATCATAATTAAATATCAACATCAGAATCGGGCTGAATGAACACTTCTGATTATGATTATGACAAAACTCACACAGATATATTTTTACTTTTCTCGTCGAATTTCACAATTGATCTACCCTGGTCTCAGGGACGAAAATTTATAAAATAATCGCTTATCAGCAGAGTGTTGAAAGGCTAAAAGGTTGATGGTTATGTAACGGCGAGCTATTAAAATCCCGATGCTAGTTACAAACCACCCTATACATCATTGGCACAAGTATTAGTAAACTTCTTGTGCAAATCACGCCCCGCGAAAGGCGCATTTCGTGCCTGATAAACTTCATGCACAATTCACGCTTCGCGAATACGTTGCGCAGATAGGAAGGATCAGCGTCTGGGAGATAACACGGTAAACCCTCACCGTCTTATAGCAGTACAAGGCGTCAAAACGCTCGAGGTCCTCGCCCAGGGTAGATTTATAGAGGAGAGTTCGCTTGTTGAACAATCAAGATTCCAACGTTAATCCGCTCCCTTGTGAACGTCCTGGTAATAATGAATTGGGGCGATGGTCGGTGTACACTGAATATACAACCTGAGTTCATGAGTCAGAGGAAAATTGATATCACCTGTAGAGTGAGGTCTTAGGAACACTATGTCAGCGGTTACGTGGCTTGCCCTGTCAAAGCTGCAGTTTTCCATAGTTTACAATTTCGATTCTTCAATGATTATGATTTGGGTCGATTGAAGTTTGGGCCAAAAGGCTGAATTTTTATAGTCCGCTGTGACAAATCTGCAGTTTCTCTTAGAATTTCCGTGATTATAATACTGGTCGGGTCACGCATAAAAATACCACCCAAAAACACTCCGAGTAAAAATCACCCTGCCTCGCAAATATCATTCTACAGCAGCCGGAAGGGTTTTTGAAGTTATATAACTCGGCCCCCTTTGGACCTAATGTCCGATTTAAACCATTATTTTCCGTCAGTTATAGATTACCTTTTACTTATCAACACTCGAACTCATTTTTCCAAATTGCTTACACCCATTCATT
Source organism: Stenodema calcarata (assembly GCA_963920205.1). Lineage (NCBI taxonomy): Eukaryota > Metazoa > Arthropoda > Insecta > Hemiptera > Miridae > Stenodema > Stenodema calcarata. Next base: position 29,717,847 of record OY986053.1, on the reverse strand, counting down.
TACATGCTACGACGCTATGTGGTGGATAGGGGGTGAATGTATTTATACATTCCAGTCACTGGGTTGGGTCTGTAATGCACCCAATACTCAACTATGTGATTTGAAAATCATTAAAAATGATTCAAAGTACAAAAAGTAACTCTATCGTCGCTCATAATGTATCTGAGTTGGTAGGATTTCATAGAATATTTATACCGCTTCACAGAGGGTTCTTACTATCATACTGAGAGTGATGAACAATCTAGATACGTTATAACAGCAACGAGCTATACAAGACCCAGAATCGATATTATGGTGGGAAATCCTGATTGTCAGCTTCCGAATGGTAGATTTTGAAGCAAAATTTGGACTTTTTCTGTAATGTTCTTTGAAATTTCTACGTAATAAAAAACGTGACTTTAATTCTTTCGTCTCTTCTGGTGTATCCATAAATTATCAAGTAGAAATTGAAGTCTGAAAGGACAGCACTCGGTGGAGAGTTAATGGGAAAATTGCGTATTCGGTGATCGTACGTCAGGCTGAATAGCGATGGAGGTCACTAGTTTGTATCGGATTGACCTGCATCCTCACTCAACATTCCTATAAATAAGGTCTAATTTTGGTTCGGCGGGGATTCAAGTCAAACGGGAGTGGTATTCAAGTGACTTCTACGATAGTCCAAGCGCATTGGTTTGGAGTCATGTCCCCAAGAATCAGATAGGGAGAAATTTCATGCGGCTCTTCTGGCGACCCCAATAATTCCATTCTAATCAGCCAGATATAACCAAATGGAATAAATCCTCTCCACCCAACTCCATCTGCCCTTTCGAATTAAAACTCCATCATCCTTACCCTTAGGCTCTTATTCTAATCGAGTGGCATTCAAATGTAAACAAATCATTTGCTTGAAAGGGGGTTTCATCATCATTTTCATATACATTCCACAGTAAAACATTTTCTACATATCCTCTCTAGCTGTATATTTCTCTCCATCAACTAGGTACCTAGTTTTTAGAGGACGTGTTGGGAGCTCTCCACCAAGCGCTTCCGGTAGTGCCCCAAACATGTGGAAATCGTATGGTAAATGGATTAGAGGACGTGAAAGACCAGAACTTCTGAAGAGTCCGCAAATAATCAAACAGCCATGCATGCATGGAGAAGAACATCTCAAGTATCAATCATGTTTCTTCATATTCAAAGTGCTACAGTTTGATAATGGAATAAGATATCGCAATTCTGACTTCGCCATCGAATGTAACGTAAAAACAACCTTTAAAATGAGGTGTCACTTGTCAGACTGTTTCATTTTGGGAATTTATGGGCAATTTTCCCCCTTAAAACTCCTCAAAATACCCCCTTAGAGTGGGCCGATTCTGCCCATCTACGAACTTAGCCTTTTGATGGCCAGGACGATGACAATGGACGGATGTTTTGTGCAAACTTTTTATCTCAATTATATCGAGAGTTCAGAGTGACACATACATAAAAACTTATAAACATTTAATTTTTCGTGTCTTTTGGCAGTGGATTCAGGATGTTCTAAAACGGATTTTGGTATAAAATTTTTTCGGGAATTCGAGTTTTAAAAATTTTGGACCAAGAATAATAGCTACATTTTCCTCGAAAGCTCGCTAAAACTGTCGAAATCGTCTGCGGTTATTCAAGTTTGAGGATGGTCCTAGCGCCCCTGAAAGTGTACCTTGCCCGAGTAATAGGCAATTCAACGCCTCCCGTGATCGGAACTTAGTTATAATGAAATACCCAACCAAATTGTGTATTTATACAATCTTCTCTCTGATCATGAAAGGTAACTAGAGAAATTGTGTTAGGAGGCAAGCGACTACAGTAACAACCTTTTCTTAGTTCTCAAAGACCTTTTACACCAACCTCGTACTGATGCAATTTTCGGATGATTAGACCACGATATTTGAGCCTTTTATTAGTGGTTGTGTTACAAAACACCGTCATTCTCCATAGTGTCAACAAAATTGGGATTATGGTCCTCCTTAATTGAAGAACATGAAAACAACCACACAACAGCGTTTTTTAACGTGGTAGGTAACAGGGTTTCTTCGCGTCCTAAAAAGAAGGAATTAATGGAATGTAAATTTGATGAAGACTTTGTGAGGAATGAGAACATTGTGACTTATTTTGTTATAAATTGAATTAGGTACTTTCTTCCGGACTAGATTAGGAAAACTAAATTATTATTAAATTGATCGTTGTGGAAAACTAGACGTTCGGTTTTCCATTTTATCGTGTCAATGCCAATTATCCGTATCAAAATTGTTTTCGAGGCGAGACGCTCCACTAACAATTATTGTTAGTGGAGCGTCTCGCCTCGAAAACAATTTTGATACGGATAATTGGCATTGACACGATAAAATGGAAAACCAAAGCAATATGACTGGAAAGAAGCTCATACCACAAATTTAATAAAGCCGTGTTAACAACGTGTTTTTCAAGCAATCCAATTTAATTCATTTCCCTTCGTTAGCCGTCGCTTGTGGTGTAGGGGGTTTTCACAAAATGGGTTACGAAGATGATTAATTAAAAGAGGATCGCCTAATGAATCTTTATTCAATATGACACGAGGCATGGATTTTGGTGCGACGTTGACGCTAGTTTCCTTCTAGTTAACACGTCCAACTTGATAATATGCATCATTGGTCAATGGGATGTGTAGGGTGACCGCAACATCGAATCAAGATGTCACAAAAATATTTACCGTGGAGACGGGTTTAGATGAGAGTTTGAGCCAAATAATTTACTATGAGCTGATTGATTAGGGAAAAATAACCACTTACAAAGATCTGGTTCAAAGTGTTCAAACCACGGATTTCAAGGTTCAGCCCTTAATTCAGACGACAATTTCACGAGACCACCTGTGAGTCAGTGTTTGAGTTCAGAATGAGTCCCAAATTTTTAGCTCGACGTGTATTTTAAGGACATCCCAATTGATACTGAAATCGGTCATCACAGCCATTCATGTCAATCAAAGAATTGAAGAGAATTGGAGAATTCCCCAAACAATCTCAAAATGCAACAATGACGTCAGTATCAAAACGTTTATAATTGACCAATACACGCGTATCGTGTAACTATAGTAGTTAAGCAGAATTTGTATTTAAGCAGCCCGACCTTCATTGATTTTTGTCGAGATCCTTACGATTGCCATAACTATATGAAATGATTGGAATAACGAAATAAAGGCTGAGTTCGTAGATGAGCAGAAACGACAGAAAAAATGAAACAGTCTGAGAAGGGACACCTCATTTTAAAGATTTTTTGATGCTAAACACGATGATGAAGTCAGAATTGTGGTGTCGAGCACTAGAGCACTTTGAAGATAAAGAAACGTGGTGGTTATTTGAGATGTTCTTCACGGTTCTTCTGCTCTAATCTGATAACGGAATGAAATATTGCAATTCTGACTTCACGTGTGTACCGTTGAAAAATCTATAAACCCGTGTGTTACTCGGCAAAAAGAGGAGATAAAATTTGTTATGAAACTAGTAAAATGAAGAAATTTTACATAAAACTAGTCATTTCTTCGAAAATTTGCTCTTATAGCCATGCTGCATGACAGTGGATTTTTACTTGACCCAACCACCACTAGGTCGCTCTTAGTTCCTGGTGTTTCCCCAGTTGCTACCTGTCAGGTTCGTAGGCCATTTGCAGTGTTTGTCAGCGTGAACTAGCAGTGTTTCTCCCTGTTTTCTCATTAAATGAGAAAACAGGGAGAAACACTGCTAGTTCACGCAGTTCAGTTGTTAATAAATTTTATTAACAAGACTGAACTTACTATTGCATAATACCTTCAATGTAAACGTCAAAGAAAGATATTTTGATAATGTCAAACCAGGTCAAAAAGGCAGGAAAATAAACAATAATTTGTTTGGTTTAGATGGGATTCGAACATAGAAGATCTGACGGGTATGCGTAGGCTTGTTCTATGTCTATGACGGAGTGGCTTCATCGATTCGTTCCAATGATCAAAAATACCTACTAATATTTTAAAACTCCATAAATGAAACATTGTCGTAGTCAAATCAGGATGGCGTGTCTCAAACAGTTTTTGGGCTTTTTATATCCACTGATCCGTAATGTCGTAGGGAACCTCATTGAAACACTCACTTTGACAAAATCTTAACAGAAAGCACTGGAATCGCGTAATTGGTATTAATTCATTGGTATAGGTACATGATAATTAGACACTTCAAATTTTCAACATTTAAAACTTCAAAACTCATATTTAATGTGAGTTTTTTTCGCCATTCGATTATGACTACGACGAAATGCATCTCATAAAAATGGGTAAAAACGAGAGATTAAAAAAAAGAGAAAAAAATCGCCCATACCTAGGGTCAGCTGCATTGGGTTTAGCTCTGAATGTATTACTAGAGGTCTCGAGTTGAAATTGAAGCTCCCCATTCTTACAACGAACTGCCTCAAACCAAAATAGCAGCACAGGGTGCTATCGAATGAGGAAGAGGCCGTGGACAGGAGAGTGAAGGAGAAAGAGAAAAATGATTTAAGGACAATGGAAGCTGCTGAGGGTAGAAATTCCTTTTCCACTCACAATCAGTTAATAACTCAGTAGGAGGGTGGTGAGGGCGGTGGTGAAAACTCCACTTAGATCGGTTGAATTCCGACTTTTACAGACCCTTCCAGCCTTGGCGTCGCGACGTGGCCAGCATATTTCAATTACTAGTCGGACTGACGTCTGTCCGATTGCAAACCCGTTGCAATGAGCCTGGAAATGCAATGCAGCTCGTTCGTAGATTCGGAAAATTCTTCCATTTTTGGTTTGGTATTTTTTGTTAGGTTATTTTATCGAATTTTCGAAGAAAATGGCGGTATTGTTCTTGGTCCAAAATGTTCACAACTGAAAATTCCGAAACATTTTCATACCAAAATCCGTTCCAGACCATCTTAATTCACTGCCAAAAGACACCAAAGAGCATATGTACGTATGGTTTTGGGGAGTTTTCGGGAGGGGAGGGGGGGAATTAGGTACCCGTAAATTCCCAAAATGAAACAGTCTGGCAAGTGACACCTCAATTTAAACGTTTTTTAACGCTGAACACGGAAATCAGCAGTTGTGATATCTTATTCGGTTCTCAAACTGGAGCACTTTGAAGATGAAGAAACGTGGTTGTTACTTGAGATGTTCTTCACGGTTCATCTGCTCGAATATGATAAAGGACTAAGATATCGCAATTCTGACTTTATCATCGTGTTTAGCGTTGAAAAATCTATAAAGTGAGGTGTTACTCGGCGAAAAATGGATACAGCATTTGTTGAAAAACCAGATAAATGGATAAATCTTTTTTAAAAATCAGTAATTTCTCTAAAAATTCGCTCTTATAACCATGCTGAATGACTGTGGTTTTTTTAAAATATTAAAACCATAGGCGATAGAATTAACAACCCTAAATACGTACAATCAGAAAAAATTAAAATCTAATGTAAAATAAAATTTAAAAAAACCTAAAGTAGGTAGGTCATACGTTGGTAGGAGCAAATGTACACAATATTTTAATTATGTCTTTTTATTTAACCTCAAGAACCTCAAGAAACCAAAATCTTTCATTCGTTATAAACATCGGTCAAGACAATCCAAACCTCTTTTTATTTACACCCAATATAAACTTTTAATAAATTTCCTTGTGATAAACCAGTTCCGATTTCGATAGTTTTACCCAATTTCGATAGTTCCAATTCTGTTGTATCGAATAGTGGATGCACGAACTAACTACCAATGTGATTCCGTGTGAAGAAGCTACTGATACTGTCACGTCCTGTCGGACGTCATATCAGTAGCTTCTTCACACGGAATCACATTGGTAGTTAGTTCGTGTATATTGCCGTCTCATGAACAGGCCTTGTGCCTAAGGACACCGCCGTTTATATGCTGCCGCTATTTTTATTTTATCTAATTAATGACCTTTGTGCCTGTTGATGTTTACACTTGCCGACATCCTAATTTATGTCCCAGTTAAAGGCTTGAGCCTGTTGTAGCCGCCAACGTTGTTTACTGCCGCCAACGATGGATATTGCTGCAAATTACCGTTGTACATGTGTCCCATTTAAAGGCTGTCAAGTCTGTTGTTTAATCGCCATTATTTTTAGGTAGTTGTTTTTTTTTTTGGGTGGACCTGTGACTGCCTGCGGGCTCGTAACATTTCAAAATTTTATTTCAAAATTCGTGCCGAATTTTCGTGAGGAAGGGGATTGTCTCGGCGGGTTATTACGGGCCGTGGAGGGGACTGCATTCTGCTGTACCAGCAGCCCTCGACTCCCCGATCTCACGCTCCACGAGGCATCAGTCGTTAGCTTACCGTTAAGTTAACTACAGTCGGATATCCTAAATTCAGTGCAGTATTTCGTTAATCCTCGCCCCAATCGTAACAATACTGACATATTAGTCTATTAATAAGTCTTTACACAGGATTGATTATTAAAATACATTATCATATTTGGATCAATAGCGATACATTTCGTTATGGTTTTAGTAGTCGAGCAAATAAGAAGAGGGGAGCTGTACTAAGAGCTCAAATTAGCGGGCAGGCATTAAAAAGGTGATAAATTGTCTCGATTATTTAACATGGAGGACTCCTAGGAAGGAATTCTTAATTGAACACTAAGTAATAGGTAATAAATTAGAGAAGAAGTCTTCTAATTGATTACCTATTCTATCGTCACTCTGAATCGTATCAAATTATTACCGGACCTTTGAACTGACTTTATACGTTGTAAGACAAAGGATGTCGAGGGGGAGCAATTAATCATGTTTGGTTAACGGGGCTCGTTGATTAGTCTCGAGCTATGAACGTCTCGAAAGCCTCGTCTTCCCTCAAGGCAATAACAGTGAGAACGGAGACGGAGATACTGCCTGGTTTAACCCTCAAAGTAAATGGAAGTAACCGCGGTGGGAGTGAAGAAGGTCCTCGTAAATTTTTAACTGGCCATTAGTATTTCAAGGAATAATGCCCCGTCAAGATAAACTCCCTGAGCTCCGGTTTAGGGCTTGGAAAACTGCGGAGATGTGAAACGGAGTACGAGGTCGGCATGAAGGCGAAAGACTCTTCTCAAAGATAAGATTCGTAGGACTTTTCTCGGCGGAAAAAGGAGAGCTCTGTCGCTTCTCATTCAACTGATAATTTTTTCTTGAAATCCCAAGTTACCTAGAATAATTCAAATGAGAACGGGGAAACTCGTCTAAAGACCCTCAGAAAAAAGTGTTATAATGGAATTAGCATCGCCAAGATTACCGCACTACCACTGGAGGAGAAGAAAGTAGTTTTTTCAGGTCTTTATTTTCGTACAAAGGCACGCATAGTAAAGTTTGCCGGGTGCGATGAAATGTGTACCTGAAAATGATTTAATAATATAATGGGCTTCCATAAATAAACAAATCAGTTCGGTTCTTCAAACAGTCAATATGTATCGGTGTGTCGCTCCCTTATCACCCCGACGGTGAGACACCTTATTGCGCGGTAACTCATCTCTCATCGTTGTACATAAGTGCAGTATTTATATTTTCCATATTTGTCGCATTTGATAGTAGAGTGAGGTGAAGGACCAGGCTTATCGCCATGAGTGAAGTTTCGGATGGGAACGACAAACCTCCTGTCCAGGTAGATAATATCATATTATGCCTGATCTTGATGATTCTACTAAGGAGGAAGATGATAATAAGAACAGCTCGGAGAATTCACTTACAAACGTAGCTATCCTATTTTAAAGTGAAAAGGGAGATCCCAGTGATCCCACCAGACACCCGACATCCACACCCTCAACACCCATGAATCCAAATTGCCAACATAACAATATCCCTGGAGGACTTATTTCTCAAGCTCCAAGTGCAGAAAAGAAAACGCCTACCAATACAGGCATCATAAATGAACATCAGGTTCCAACAGGGTTTCGTATGAATATTTGTGTACAGCCGGTCTAGTTTGGTCGTTAAATGATGTACACTCATCCTGTGGTGATTACACTATAACGAAGAAACTGGAAAGAGGAAACAAATACCTTCAACCACATATTTCATTCTTTCATCAGAAATACGATAAAAGATGAACACAATAACCAACGTTGGTACGCACTGCTTTGAGCTTCTTTGCTCTGTAATCTTGTTGAACACATCACGCGGAGGGATTCCACACGACTCTCACGAACCCAACTCAACAAAGCAATATGGTCTTATTTTCTTCTCCTTGGAGGCCCAGATTTTCTGCCTTCATAGGAAGGATTCAATCCTACCAAGGATTTAGGAAACGGTAGGAAAGCGTGATTGGAAAAATGAACCAGGATGAAATAGTGGGAGGTTTTCCTGTAGCAGCACTCCCCTTTGTACGCTGGTATTGAAACAAGTAGGTTCCTGAAATCGCTCATCTATTGGCGCACTTTGAAAATAAAATTTATTTTTATTGGGTTTATTAAGGTTTACCATACTGCTCGATCACATCGACCCTAGTCAGAACATGTTCGGGGAAAAATAAAGTAGCTGATTTTGCTAATTCCCCTTAGCACGGAAAGATTAGCAGGAACCGCAAATTTAATGGATTTTTAGCTAGATCTTAGCTGCCCCAATCAAAACTAGCCCCAATTGAGTACTAGAAAAGATAGCTAGAATGATTTAGCTCTGGTACTAAGATTTAGGAACCTGCGTAAACCCTGGCTTCGAGCACCAACGTTCCCTTCATGAAACTTATTTCCTGTTGTTCATTGTTTTCCTCCTCCGCTACTACGTTTCTTTACCGAAAGAACACAGCAAAACATAAAGCACCAGTGGCCGACATTCGAGCCTACAGTGTCGTATGAAGAACTTTCGGATTTTCGGACGTGTAAGTATATAGGTACCTAGTTTGTCATTAGTATTTTGAATTGTTATTTGTGTGTAGTATTTTCAAGTGTTATTTGTGCTTATTATGTAGAAGTGGAGTTCATGATGGAAGAAGAACTACTGAAGTTGCTAATTGATTATGGGGTGTCTCCCCAATACATTGCTAATTTAGAGGGTGAGTCGAAAAAAACTTGTTGTTCATAACTAGTGCCACTTGTGAATATCATTCGGTTTTGAACTACTATATAATTACTCCAGCCAAGTTGACTTTGTCTGTGGCCTCAATTGTCTATACGTCGATGTCTATAAGCCGTGATACTGTTGAGCTATATTATTTGGAGAATCCTTTTTAAAAAGAATACGTGACATAGTATATTAACTCAAAACTGTAGTTTTCTAGACTCTAAGATTTTAAGAAATGATGAAGTATGTAACTTGAAACTGTGCTATTTTCCAGACTAAATGAATTTTGTGAAATAAAGGTAAAATGTGATAAATAAAACTTCTTCTTCTGTATTTCTTCTGTATTTTTCTTTATTTATATTTGACTTTCCTGCACATTCCTAGGGAGGAGCCATGCAAGGGCCGGCAGGGCTGGGGCCCCCGGAAAAGGACCTGCCACGGTGCTACTTGTTGTAGGTTAATAGCATTGGCTGTACTGCTAATGTATTTATAGCATGGCAGCATACTACAGCTAAAAACCTTCATGCTTAGTTCTTTAGTTGCCTTGCTAAAACATGGTTGCTAATTTTTTTGGTCACTCTTGTAACGACATTAGCTATCCATATTCTGCAATTTTTTTTAGCAGCGATAGTTAAAACTTAGCAACAGCAGCTATTATTTTTCTACGTGTGTTGAGTTTGCCGTGAACTATAATGATTATTAGTACGATCACAAACATGGTACACGAACATGGGAGTATCCAATTTCTTTCAGTTTTGAAATGCCTTGATCATCGGAAACGCGATGAAAATCGAGGTTGAAAAGTAAACTCATCTTAATAATTAAGACAATTATTGTCTTCGAGAGTTCCAAGAGGAAAATATTGTTGTTTGGATGAATTTACTCAAATGTAGGTAAACAAAAGAAGTTTGACGAAGAAGTAGAGCCGTGACTAATCGTATGCTGCCTTTCAGTTATGGAGCGTTTTTCAGTTGAAGGTGTTACCGAAATTGGGAAGAAGCGAAGGGGAGTTTTAATAACGGTTCGACATGCGGCATTTTTGAAAGAAACCCAATTGGCTCTCTCGGGATGAACGAAATTTACATGAAATCGTTGAAATCGGGTAAATAAAGAGGAATTTTTGAATCGATATTCCTCAGCGTTTCACTTCGTCTGATTGAACTTACTCTCAATCCAATTTAGTTCAACTAAGTGAAAAAAAAAACCACAACATTAGTACCTATCGATCTCAGGTCTAATACTTTTCAACTTTAGAGAGACCAAGAAGAACAGAAGACGACTCCCTTCATTTCCTTTTCTGCCTCTTATACTTTTTCTTTTTTCCTTTTTTTTTTTTTTTGGCGACCATTTTTTTCAAATGAGATGGAAGAAGCTTTTCTCAGTTCCACAAATCATCTTGAAATGGTACGCTAACGTCTGTTTTTCTTTCCTTTCTTTCGTCTCTACATCACTTCACATCTTTTCATCACTGTGCAAGTTTTTCTTTTCTGCAAGTGACCCGGATTGAGCATTTTCTCCTGGGGCTATTCGCAGTTCGTCACTCGTTGAATCCTGCATTCTGTGCTAAAAATAATACAGAATGCAGGATTCTCCGTTTAGTTGCAAAAATACGATCTGTCCAGTATTTATTGTAACCTTATGGCCCCTCTGGAGGTCTAATTTGACTGGACCGAAAATTCGGTGAGGTGTAAAGGAGCTTTCGCCTTTTCCACGAGATCGAGTGGCGACCTCATTACGGCCAAGTGGAGGAATGGGAGTGGCGTGGGATGAAGCCGGTGTTTTCGAAGTGCTGACTTTCCCTGCAGCGACTGTGGCCAACCCGAATGAGCCTCTTCGTTAAACATGATTGACGCGATAGTACGGGGGAAGGGTAACAGTCGAGTTACCTTCCACCCGCAGTTAATTAACCTTATGAAGCGCTTTGGGTCCATTGAGGAGAATTTGCATCGAGATAGGCGATGGGTGGGGGAGGCTGATAAGGATGGTGACCAACTAACCGCCGTCTCACTCTAATTTGAAATCTCCCTCGCTCCGGCAACTTGTACCGCGAAAGGTCGCCGTAGGTATTCAGAGTGAACTTCATTAAACTGATGGAGTAAATACGGTAAATTATTACAGAAATGGATCTGCACTGAGATAGCGGTGATTAATTGTTGAAAAATGGTTCTCGGTAATTCAAACAAAATGGTGAACAAAAACTTCATACCTATTCCGTCGAAACGTTGTATAAGTTGATTGACTCATAATGGGTCATAACAAAGACTTCTCCCTCTTCAATAATCAATTATCTTTTTGCAGTTCTTTGTAAGGCACAAACAACAAGAATAATGCGAAACATTTTTGAATACAATCGAATGTAATCATGTGATACGTTACACAAGTTTGTAGTCAGGAGGCCCTAGAAATGAACCGGTTGATTGCCAGTATTGTGTTTTCAATGAGACTAGCACGATGACGTCACAGCGTGGGGCGTGGCGAGGAGTGGGATACGTAGTAATGATACTGCGGGAAGTGGAAGGGATGACGTCAGAAGGCGATGGGTGATAAGTTTCAGCAAAGGGGTGAGACGGGGTCGGGATTTGTGTTGGGTTTTGATGACGTCACAGGATGGTGAGGAGGTTGGAAGTGTCGATGAGCGGTGAAGTGGTGATCTGAGAGGGGTGGTGTGGAGAGAGTGGGGATCCAATCAAGAAGTAATTGATAAGATTGTGGGACGTTGGTACGCCCATTTGGAGAGGGAATGTTGACGTGTATGTGGAGGGTGAGGGGGAATGACGTAGAACCGGACGTTGCGGGGGTCGGGTGTGTTGCACTATCTGGATAATGTCAGTGGACGGTGAGGAGGTGGAATGTTTTTAGCATGGAACATACTTTAACCTTGAGCTAACTTGCAAAAATTTGCAATGATTTCCACTTACAACCAAGTCGTAGCCACGGAACTTTATCTTCGTCATTCGTGTTTGTAGAAAAATCGTTCACCATTCATTCGCGGTAAGAGCCTTCATAGATTTAACGGGGTTTTATATCGAAGAAAGGTGTTGTTTACTATGTTGAGTACTTCGGCAACGTATTTACGAAATGGAATCTAAGTGGACAAAAAAAGCACTGTGAATGCTGGCCTTAAGAGGCATCTCTTGAAAATACAAGCTGACTCTTGATAATGTATTTTGTATGATGGCTCCTGTGAGCTGGTGGTTAGTTTCACCAGAAGAACCTATAATTTTCTCTCATTTTTTTTTTTTTCCAACTGTTTTTCCCCTTTGTAGTAATTTAATAAGTTTTTCTTTTTTTTCTTCTTCTCTTCTAGTAATCAGATAGACCGATGTAATGTTGATTTCATGTGTTTTCATTGATTTTTGTAGACTCATCCTCCACCACGGGCTGGCCCATATGGAGGATTATCCACAATGTCTTTTGACTTTAGGTCATGATTATGAAACGTCTGTGGAAATAAATAAAGAAATAAGGACCCTGAAACACAGGGGTAATATAAGATAACATACTTCCATTTAAGGTGCTTGTAAGTCCTAATTTATCATCATATTTACGTCATTTAAATATCAGTCTTGCTCCATCTGTCCACTGGTGATGTGTTTGGACCAGATTGTCCTCCCACAACGTCTTCAGGTGTTCGTCCCCGAATTTTAATTAAAAATATTGAAAAAAATAATAATAACCAACAATAAATATTAATAATTTACACTACTTGATAATAATTATTAATAAATAATGATAATTCATATTAGTAATTAATCTATCATTCAGTAATCCAGACTGAAGGGTGATCTGTAAAAGAAGATAATAAAACGTTGTGTCAAGAATTTTTACTTACTTCTAACGACTCTTATGGTAAAAACGGGTTGTAGCGCTTTTTGGAAAATCTTCAAGATTACGTTGGATTCTTAATATTCGTGGAACTGCAGTGGGAGTGGTGAAAAGGGAGGGGAGTCGTGGAGTTCTCTTTCTACGCCACTTCTACATCCACCCACAATATACATTTTATGTACCTACGCGTGGGTGGGGATGTAACGATTACAGTAGTTGTGGCGGGGGAGTGGAGAAGGGGTGTGACGATTACAGTAATTGTGGCGGGGGAGTGGAGAAGGGGTGAGAGAGCGTAAGTTCAACTCTCGCCTCCCACTCACCTGTCAGCTTTCCTCCTTTTCACCCACCTCTACATTCTCATTCACCCACAATTTAAATTTAAGTATTTGTTGCGAAGGGTGGAGAGGGGGAGGAAGAGCCTAAGAATTGGAAGACAACTCTAGCCTCCCCCTCATCTGACCCATTTCCTCCTCTTCACCTACCTCCATTCACATTCACCCACAATTTAAATGAAAGTAGTTGATGCGAGGGGTGGAGAGGGGGAGGGAGAGCCTAAGAATTAGAAGACAACTTTCGCCTCCCACTCACCTGCCCGCTTTTCTCCTTTTCACCCACCTCCATTCACATTCACCCACAATTTAAATTTAAGTGTTTGTTGCGAGGGGTGGAGAGGGGGAGGGAGAGCCTAAGAATTAGAAGACAACTCCCGCTCCCCCTCATCTGCCCCCTACATCTGCCCGCAAAATAAAGGTTTCACTCATCATTTAAGTACATTCAAGTACATATATTATATAAATAATTTATAGACCATGCCTGAGCTAGTGACGCCTATTCAAACCATTTGTTCCAATTCTCCAGTTCTCCTCCAATTCTGGATATTGTATGCAGATCAGTCTGATCTACACAGAAAGGTGATCTGTACAACGAAGATAATAAACCGTTGTGTCAAGAATTTGCAGAGTTTTTTTTATTCGATTTTCTGAATCTACGTATCTTTAGACGTAAACCAACAAATTTTGAGGTGGGGTTAAACTTTTTTTTTCTTTGGGCGATTCCAATGGTTCATTATCGAAGATAATAAACCAAAAAAGTATCATTTCAAATTTATCCTCCACCATCGGCTCAATATTTAACTTTACCTTAGGATTCATTATTTTACGTCGGTATTAAAAGCATCTAATACAAATTTTGTATTAGATGCTTTTCGCAGTCGAAATGTTTACATTTGATTGGCATCTTTCTATATTTCCACCGAATCGACCATTCGAAAGACCACTGTCCTGGGGCTTGGGACACCTCGTTACACTTCCCCGTCGCCGTCGTGGCCTATCGCGAGAACTCTGTGTCCCTCGACTGTCACCATCTATTTCACTATAACTTCGAACGCTAACACTCAGTATGGTCAGGGTCTGGTCAGGTCAGTATGGTCTGGTCAGTATGAAAAGCGCTAAATAAAACTCGTTGTGACGTGTATTGTGTAGCGGGGATATGAAGAGGTAACATCACATAAAAACATTTCCCTTTACTGTAACTACTGAGTCAAGCGAAGCATTCTACCCACACCTACGAGAGGACCTCGTGGAAAAAGAACCACAGCGTTCTCACGTATTATTTTTCTTTTCTCTTCTATTCGGATATAATATTATTATCTGTAGAACGGTGGTTGGTAGACACTGGATGAAAAAGATTCGTGAAGTAAGAGGACTGTAGGCAGTATAGCGGGAGTTTGAGCGTTTGAGGCACTAACTAGACAGGGCTAGTCACATTTCACCCCTCTAATGTCGCTACTGGCCATTACAAGTGGGCAGTTTGTGTTCACACTCCACATTCCTCTTCGTAAGTCGTTCATCCTTTGTTCCCCTTTGTCCCTTGACCAAGTGAATTATTGCATGGTCAACCTTTGTGTTGGAAATATCACCAACAGAGCTATCGCCTTACGGAAAACCTCTGTGTGAACCTCTGAACACGGTAATACTCATAAGTACCTCACCCGTCCTCATACCCGTCCTCACTATGTATTATTATTAGTAATTGACATCGTGATTCATTCGTGGTTTATTATTTTCAATAAAGAAAAAATGTTTTAACCCTTCACGAAATTCGGTTTTTTGGATACCTAAGCAGAATCAGAATCGATATATAGTCGATATATCGACTGCAACGAAATACGGTGAAATTGGGATTGCGGGCTTGGGACAGGCGGAGGAATGTGCAAATTTTACAAGGTGCCAACTAAAGGGAGCTCCTATCTATTCACGGTTAAAAAATGACGTTTTTTTTTAACGTGAATATGTCTTATGAAAAAAGTCTTAAGTGGATGAGTCACGAAACATTTTGCGAAAAAAATGTAAAAAAGTTAACTAAATTCATTATTGAAAAATGTAACAAGGTACCAGTAAACTGCAACGGGCAATTTTGACATGGATAGGCCCAGGTTCAGCTGAGTGGCTCCTAAAGATAATTTGTATGCTATTCACACATTTGTTTTACTTGAGACACAAAACACATATACGAGTATTACGGGGAGGAAATGAGACATATCCATGTACCGATGTATCTGCATGTAGTGTACTCGTAGATACTCAACATCAGTTTGCTTTTGCAACTTTGAAAAATCCGATGACTCGAAATGGTCTAAAAATGCCTTTGAACTAAATCATTTTATGTGATTCGGCCGGCTTCCGAGTGAAATTAGGAGTCAAACACAAACTTGGAGTCGACGGTCCTGCAACTGCTGCAGTGGTCCTGGGACTGCTTGAGCTGGCAATGGTTGAATTTCCATTTAGATCTTTTTTCCATTTAAATCATAAAAACCCTAGAAAAAATTTATCACAGGAAAACTTTCGATTCGATCAAATTACCGATTTGCTAATCAATATCGAGAATCTGAAAGCAAAATTTGATATTCAAGCAAAATTTCAATATTTAATATTGAATTGTAATTCGTTTCTTGAGCATTCGAGAACCAATGAAAACTAGAGAATCGAGTGGACACTACTATCACACGTTCGATATACGCAACTTTCAAATCGCTCTCCTGACAATAGGGACGGGTATCGAACTACAAAACATCGATTACTGGTCATCGATTAATATTTTACGAACCACGATACAACGATCAATTGACAACTTTTTGCAAAAAATCAAATTTTTAATGTATTTTTCATTGAAATGTAGCTACTTAACAAAAATTATTGTATAAACACATTTAATGTAGCAAACGTTCCAAAATAAAGAACTTAGAGGAATTGTAAACGCCCCGTGGAACATAAGGAATGACTACATTCACCGTGACCTGCAAATGGAAACCGTTCAGAACTATGCAATTTGGCATGATTGAAAGACTATACAGCCATGTAAATCTGGAAATGATCCGGATCTTAGACACCAGTGAAACCACTCGAATTATGTACTTTGCGAAATTGAGGACCAAAATGAATGGTCCAGTCTGCTTGTAGTTTTGGGGCTGTGTGGCTCAGTTGTTATTTTATTCTTTAATAAATGAAGAATTCGGCAAACAAAACTCCTTTTGTGACGATTATTCAATATACACCAAATTATATTATAACTTTCTATTATCATTCTATTATACTAATTCTATTTTTGCTTTCTGGCACCTGTATTTTGACAAAAATTGCAACATTTATAGTAGGTATACTTTATATAAAAAATTAACAATATCTAGTAGGTTAGATATATTCGTATGAGACTAGCCTAAGGAAGCTGTGGTGTTTCTCCCTCCCTCTAAACTACCCATAATATTGGTTCGATCTTGAAGGAGGATCTTCAGTCAACTAGATTCCAAAGGGAGCCTTCATACAAAATTTCAAGACTATCACCCCGGGATATGTTTAAAAATACGATGCATTTTTTTCTTCACACAGGTTTTGGAATTACCCCCAGCCGTAAAGACTCATTACGTCACAACATGCTATTGCAGTAAGAATCGGTTCATGTGTATTAGTAATATAATCGTTTATTTACACATTTTACATAATACAGATATATTACACAAGTACAAATTATGAATGCAACGTTCGTTTGTTTAATATCTAAGCCTAAGGTCAGTGACCTGTCCAGGCTCGTTCTCTCCCAGCTGAGCTTGGATGTGCGTACGTTCAGTAATGCATTTTAGTTTATAATAATTATAATTATTATAAGAATTGTTCTTATATATTACTTCCTAAATATCCTACTTTTAACAAACTAAAAGATACTTATACCTACTTAACGTCTAGCAAAGGTCGTTGTGTTAGTACATTTCTGTTATTCAAATTTTACATATAGGGATATTGGATTTTTGTGGGTCACTATGAATTCAAAATTTAAATTTAAGGATGATGGATTTTGCATTTATTTGATTCATCAAGTGTTGAAATGTTAGCTTTTTGAATACAGCTACAGAATTAGTTGTTTTAATTGCTGATGGCAAAGTTTCGAAAACTGAGGGGGCCAGCCAAGGCAACTGCCTAGTGTAGAAGTCATTGCTTGGGCGTGCTATTGATAAAATACTTTGTGCGTTCAACCTGGTAGGTCTCACATCACTTCTCTTTTCGAATAAGCCGAGGGACTTATGCACATATAAGTCCAATCGATAAACATACGTCATTCTTGGAGAAAGTACTTCAAAATCCTCGTAAAGGTTCACCATTTGGGTGCGCCTGTGTGATTTCGTGGCTATACGCAAGACAGTATTCACAACCACAATTAGGTTACCAAAACTACTTGCGTACGCACCTCCCCAAATGGGTATACCATAGATCAATATGCTATAAACATAGGCATAGAAAACCATACGTAGATTTTTACGGCTAAGCCAGCCTCTCAGTAAGACGAAGAGGTGGAATGTTTTCCTAATCCTTGCTACTAGACTTTGTATATGTTCCTTCCACTTCATGTGCTGATCAAGCAACAGCCCTAAATATCTGATGGAGTTTACTTTTTCCAGCCTTTCGCAATTAAGCGTAGCATGTTCAGAGCCGCAATTTCCCTGTTGTATTTCTATTTTTGAAACTACTGGTTGTCCAACTAAATTGATCGAAAATGAGATATATTTTGTTTTGGAGATGTTAACTGTTAAACTGTTCGTGGCAAACCATTTTGTTACTTTGTCCATAATTAATTCAGCACTTGAATGAGCCTGCTGCCACGTCTTCTCTTTCACTATTATGGCCACGTCATCAGCGAATGCAACAAATCTACCTCCAGTGTTTATTGAAAATAGGTCGTTTATGTGTATGAGGAATAAGATTGGGCCAAGAACTGACCCTTGAGGGACTCCATAATTTATTGGTTTCATGGTACTTTCTACATCCTGAAATCTGACAAATTGTTGCCTATCTGATAGATATGTGGTGAACCATCTAATGGCCACCTCATCGAGTCCCATCTGCCTGAGTTTGAGAATTAACCTGCAGGTTTCAATCGAATCAAACGCCTTTGTTAAATCAATAAATAATCCTATAATCTTGTTGTTGTTATGTAAACCGTTTGATATTTCTCTCCCTACATCCGCTAGGGCGTCTTGGGTGCTCATATTTTGTCTGAATCCATATTGCGAGGATGACAGAAGATTATTTGTTTCCAGGTAGTCTAGTAATTGTGATTTAACTATTTTTTCCAGAATTTTTGCAAAGTTTGAGAGTAGTGAGATTGGCCGGTAGTTATCAGCAGACGTTCTTGCTCCCTTTTTATACAGTGGCCGCACTACCGCAATTTTGAGGGCATCTGGGTATTGCGGTATAATCGTGTTTTTGTTGTTAATTAATTTTTGTTACCACTCAACACGCAGCGCTAATCGATTAGCAACGAGTTTATACGTCGCACTGTGAAGATTAAACTTAAATAAAACGACCGTGTTCAGCCTAATTCAATCATACGACGTGTTGGAAGTGGATGTTCTAATGGAGGCTCAGTGAGGAGGCTGGTGAAAATGGTTTTCAACACATCTCGCATCACCTCTCGCTGTTCTGTTCGGCGGGGCTTCTAAAGAGGATTATATCCCGTTATTTATAAATCCGCCTGTTTACCAGACCGAATCTCTTTTACGCGATTTCTGGGCTCCGTCAACGTTCGACGGGGAAACAGTTCATTCTTCATTGTAAACCTCAATAGACCCGTAAATAAACTGGGCCGTTGTCTGCGAAGAATTGACGAGCGGCGTTTTTCAGAAAATAGGATTTAAAAAAAAAAAAAAACTTTCGGAGAACTGCGCCAAAGAGAGATTCACGAAGGAAGAAAAGAGAGTAATGAGCTCGCGATGGCCGCTTCCAGTACACACATCTTCCGACGAAGATATTTTTCGGGTTGTGTGTAGCCGAGATTCTCATCAACTGACCGGTAATTTAACAAATCTCTTCTTTAAAAATTGATGATGATCAGCCCGAAATGATGCCATTTGGTAAGTATTTGGTAGCAAATCTCTCTGCCATTACCTCAAAGTATTTCAGTAATACCAGATGATTCTCTTCGGTGTCGAAACATTGTTGAGTGAAGCATACAAGGGCGATACGGGGTCGCCATTTTGACGTTACATATCGAGGGTGAAGTGGTGAATCGAGGTGTTTGATTGCGATCGAATGGAGATGGAGATGGACCTTCAAGAAGAGCAATTGTCTACTCAAATACATCGAGAAAAACGAAAAGAGTTGACTTCATATCGAATCGAGATGTTTGATTGAGATCGAATGGACAAGCAATTGAATGGAGAAGAGCGATTGACAAGTCAAATACATCGAGAAAAACGAAAGAAGTTGACTTCATATCGAATCGAGGTGTTTATTTGAGTTCGAATGGACCTTCAAGAAGAGCAATTGTCAACTGAAATACATCGAGAAAAACTAAAGAAGTTGACTCCATATCGAATCGAGGTGTTTGATTGAGATTGAATGGACAAGCAATTGAATGGAGAAGAGCGATTGACAAGTCAAATACATCGAGAAAAACGAAAAGAGTTGACTTCATATCGAATCGAGATGAGATCGAATGGACCTTCAAGAAGAGCAATTGTCAACTGAAATACATCGAGAAAAACTAAAGAAGTTGACTTGATATCGAATCGAGGTGTTTGATTGAGATTGAATGGACAAGCAATTGAATGGAGAAGAGCAATTGACAAGTCAAATACATCGAGAAAAATGAAAGTTGGCTTCACATCAAATCGAGGTGTTTATATTAAATAGTCATGTAGCCATGCCTCGACTATAGTTTTGGGGAGGTGTAGCAGCAGGTGTATACAGAGGTGACCTGCTGCTACACCTCCCAAATTTCGAGGGGTTGCTCAATAGGTCCATACTAAGGCTGGGTTCGAACACTGTTGGAATGTTCGAAGTTTGGCGTGCAAAAAGTCTTTTATCAAAAAAACAAAAAATTGCAAAAACCAAAACGCTAAAAAAATTGATTTTGCCATGTACGACAGTGGCGTAGCCGGTGGGGAGGGGGGGTCGAAATAATAAGACAATAATAAATATTGAAAAATCACGAATTTGAAGAGATTTCTTTGACAAAATATGTCATTTAATGAAGTTTTTTTTATTTAATGACTTTTTTTAGATTATGAAAAGTGTTGAAGGTGGTTTAAAACCCTCTATTTAGTACCAACCCTGTTTGTCTTGAAATTTGCCCGTTCTTTTGAGACCCCCGAAAGAAATTCCTGGCTACGAAGCAGGAATTAGATGGAAGTGCCTAATTGTCAGTGATTTCCTAAACGAATTCAAAGAATTAAATCGCTAAAACACTTAGGTAAGGTCAGGTGATGGATCTGCCCCCGAGTGCGATGGTCTGGCGGATCAGATATACGGATGTCGGTCGCGATGTCTCGGGCCAGTACCAACAATCTCCTGCAACATACTGTGATAAATTCATTCGGTCCGTTGCTCCAAGGTCTCGTCACTCGGTTTCTTAACTTTCCAACCTCAGTTCTAAACGAACGTGGGAGAATCAGATGAAAAGAGAAGGAATCCCGCTAATCCCCGTCCGTCCTGACGCCTTGCGGAACAAAGCTCGTTTTCCCAGAGAAAACGGAATGATTTATGTGTTGAAGCCCAAGAGCAGACACGTAGCTTTTTCCCAGAACCGGTTTCTGTATTCGTAGCCCGACAGCGGAGACAACTGTAAAACCAACCCTTGACAGCAGTTACGTGTCCTTAACAGCCATTTGAGGGGTCGGAACAGTGCGAATTACGCACATTTTAATGTCCCCTAGAAGGTAGTTCAATTAAAAGTTTGTAGGAGGGATTATTTATTTTAATATTGAAAGGTGAAAACCACTCTAAGGGTGCGAATCATCCAAATACCAACACTTTTGCTACTACTGACATCAAAACCGCCTGTGTTACCTCAAAAAATCCATTCTATTGCCTTTTCTTCTCACCAAGTTCCTGATGTGGGTAAACGATCCTGACGTAGGAAACGTCACACGTAAATCGTTCACTCGATACGACCGGTATTTTACTCAGTCTTGTCACATCGTATTTGTTACTTTTCTTTTTATTGTGGTATTAACGAACCATGGACGTAAGCAGGGGTTTAGTACCCACCGATGAATTGAACTCCAAAGAGCTCAGGGCTCGTTCAGAGACGTCGTAAAAGAAACGAAATGTCCAATTCGTCTCTAAATGAGGTCGCGAAGAGCTCTGGTCCGCTCTGACGCCGTAACGCTTCGTGAATAATAATGATATTGGATCACGAATCAAATGGGAGGTGACCAGTGAGAATTTATTTGAACTATTCAAGTGACGTATGGCTATTGGGAATTTCACCGCGGTGATTCAATAGTGACCACCCTGCAGGAAATGTGCCCATGGTCACAAAACAATTGACCACGGGCACATACTCACGTTCACATTCACTTCCCTTTGAGCTCAAAACAAACTACTTAGCCAATAAATCAAGAAGATGCTATACATACCCCAACTGAACCATGGACACATAAGTGTAATACAGCACAGAATTATTATTAAACAGTGTTTACAGCATGCAAACATGGGAAAAAACTCTGCAAATTCTTGACACAACGGTTCATTATCTTCTTTGTACAGATCACCCTTCTGTTTAGATCATTAGGTCTAAATGTCTGGATCCTAAATGTTAGATTAATTATTATTATGAATTATCACTAATTATTAATAATTTTATCAAGTACCTAGTGAAAATTATTATAATTTATTGTTAGGTATTAATAATTCGTATATATTATTAATAATTATTATTATTAATTATGATTAATTAATACGATATAATTGTGAGGTTTTTAATACTACGTCGGTAATAATTTTTCTATAAGAAGTACCTACCAACAAACATTCGAAATTACCTTCATTTCCGTAGCACGAAACGCACCTCAGAACAACAAACTCGACATCACTTAAGCCATATGATGTTCCAAAGAGCTTGTTAGTATAAAAATGGACCTGTATTTCAACAGTTTGATTCATGATCGTGTTGTGAGGCACAATCTTTGAGCCGTCATTGTGAACGAACGGCTGGTCGTACAAAGCTGCGGATGGTCTTAAAAAATTCTACGGAACAAACTCTATCCAAATATGAAATAAAAAACATACCGTTTGATGGGAATTTTTCGAGATATGGAATTTTCAAAATTTCAAAATTCGTTTTGAACCCCTTCCCCTTGACCTAGGGTTATGAAAAGTTTCGTGGATCATTGTGGGGCTGGTCCAAACCCAGAAACCAAATTTCGTAATTTTAGCTCAACGCTAACTGGGCAAAGTGCCTCGGACGGCGGACGGCGGACGGCGGACGGCGGACGGCGTACGGCGTACGGCGTACGGCGTACGGCGTACGGCGGACGGACGGATTTTTTTTTATTCGATTTTCTGAATCTACGTATCTTGAAACGTAAACCAACAAATTTTGAGGGGGGGTTAAAATTTTTTTTTCTTTGGGCGATTCCAATGGTTCATTATCGAAGATAATAAACCAAAACAAACGTAGAGACCCTCGTGAGAGTTTCGAACTTTGACATGAAAATGTCTTTGCTTGACACGCTAATGTTTGTGGAATTTTTCAAGTTTTCCGCTTCTTCTTATTACAGGATTTTATAGTTTCGTAGATAACTTGAACCGTTCTTGGTTGTGTTGCTGACTACATTGTTTACCCTCATTTTTTTCATCGTGTACAGCTCATCTGCCACTGAAGGTACGTGCGTCTGGTTAACATGAAACTATTCTATAAAATCAGACGATTCCAACGAGCGGTGAACGATGGATTCACACAGGCGGCGTTTCAATTGCTTAGTCACGGATTGGTTGTACGTGAAAATCATGCTAAAAGGAGGATGTCAAAAAATCGTTACTCAAAATCGCGGGGAGGCCAGAGCAAAGACATTTTCATGGCTAAAATACACACAACTATCAATGAAACAAATAATTTGACTTTTTCAATTAAGAGAATAATAATAATAGTACCTAAGTACTATGTGTCAACGGATACTGAACAAAACTTAGGGAAATTTGTGCTGCTTGTTTTGAAGCAGCAACTGCGGCAGCAATCTTCACGGATTTTGGTTTGCCTTTCAAGAAACCATTTAGGCGAAATCTTTATGCATTTTTAAACGTTTTTATTAGTCACTTAAAGTGTGGCAGTGCACAAGTCTAAACAAAAAGCAATGGAAATGAGGAAACTCTGCAAATTCTTGACACAACGGTTTATTATCTTCTCTGAGCAGACCCCCCTAATCCAATTAACGAACTGTTGGATGAAACTCTAGCTCATCATCCAAATTAAATTTAAAATACCATACGAATTTCTTTCATATCATACCATACTGTACTATACCAAATCATACATACAATAATATACAATGTCATAAAAACCGAGTGAATATTGCATTGTCATCCAGTTCTGACCCAGTTTTTCGTGAAAAAGAAAAAAAGTTGACTTCGTATCGACTCGAGGTGTTTATTTGAGTTCGAATGGACCTTCAAGAAGAGCAATTGTCGACTCAAATACTTCGTGAAAACGAAAAAAAGTTGACTTCATATCGACTCGAGGTGTTTATTTGATTTCGAATGGACCTTCAAGAAGAGCAATTGTCGACTCAAATACTTCGTGAAAACGAAAAAAAGTTGACTTCATATCGACTCGACGTGTTTATTTGAGTTCGAATGGACCTTCATGAAGAGCAATTGTCGACTCAAATACTTCGTGAAAACGAAAAAAAGTTGACTTCGTATCGACTCGAGGGGTTTATTTGAGTTCGAATGGACCTTCAAGAAGAGCAATTGTCGACTCAAATACTTCGTGAAAACGAAGAAAAGTTGACTTCATATCGACTCGACGTGTTTATTTGAGTTCGAATGGACCTTCATGAAGAGCAATTGTCGACTCAAATACTTCGTGAAAACGAAAAAAAGTTGACTTCGTATCGACTCGAGGTGTTTATTTGAGTTCGAATGGACCTTCAAGAAGAGCAATTGTCGACTCAAATACTTCGTGAAAACGAAAAAAAGTTGACTTCGTATCGACTAGAGGTGTTTATTTGAGTTCGAATGGACCTTCATGAAGAGCAATTGTCGACTCAAATACTTCGTGAGAACGAAAAAAAGTTGACTTCCTATCGACTCGAGGTGTTTATTTGAGTTCGAATGGACCTTCATGAAGAGCAATTGTCGACTCAAATACTTCGTGAAAACGAAAAAAAGTTGACTTCATATCGACTCGAGGTGTTTATTTGAGTTCGAATGGACCTTCAAGAAGAGCAATTGTCGACTCAAATACTTCGTGAAAACGAAAAAAAGTTGACTTCATATCGACTCGACGTGTTTATTTGAGTTCGAATGGACCTTCATGAAGAGCAATTGTCGACTCAAATACTTCGTCAAAACGAAAAAAAGTTGACTTCATATCGACTCGAGGAGTTTATTTGAGTTCGAATGGACCTTCAAGAAGACCAATTGTCGACTCAAATACTTCGTGAAAACGAAAAAAAGTTGACTTCATATCGACTCGACGGGTTTATTTGAGTTCGAATGGACCTTCATGAAGAGCAATGGTCGACTCAAATACTTCGTGAAAACGAAAAAAAGTTGACTTCATATCGACTTGAGGTGTTTATTTGATTTCGAATGGACCTTCAAGAAGACCAATTGTCGACTCAAATACTTCGTGGAAACGAAAAAAAGTTGACTTCATATCGACTCGAGGTGTTTATTTGAGTTCGAATGGACCTTCAAGAAGAGCAATTGTCGACTCAAATACTTCGTGAAAACGAAAAAAAAGTTGACTTCATATCGACTCGACGTGTTTATTTGAGTTCGAATGGACCTTCATGAAGAGCAATTGTCGACTCAAATACTTCGTGAAAACGAAAAAAAGTTGACTTCATATCGACTCGAGGTGTTTATTTGAGTTCGAATGGACCTTCAAGAAGAGCAATTGTCGACTCAAATACTTCGTGAAAACGAAAAAAAGTTGACTTCATATCGACTCGACGTGTTTATTTGAGTTCGAATGGACCTTCATGAAGAGCAATTGTCGACTCAAATACTTCGTGAAAACGAAAAAAAGTTGACTTCGTATCGACTCGAGGTGTTTATTTGAGTTCGAATGGACCTTCATGAAGAGCAATTGTCGACTCAAATACTTCGTGAAAACGAAAAACGTTGACTTCGTATCGACTCGAGGTGTTTATTTGAGTTCGAATGGACCTTCAAGAAGAGCAATTGTCGACTCAAATACTTCGTGAAAACGAAAAAAAGTTGACTTCGTATCGACTCGAGGTGTTTATTTGAGTTCGAATGGACCTTCAAGAAGAGCAATTGTCGACTCAAATACTTCGTGAAAACGAAAAAAAAGTTGACTTCATATCGACTCGACGTGTTTATTTGAGTTCGAATGGACCTTCATGAAGAGCAATTGTCGACTCAAATACTTCGTGAAAACGAGAAAAAGTTGACTTCATATCGACTCGAGGTGTTTATTTGAGTTCGAATGGACCTTCAAGAAGAGCAATTGTCGACTCAAATACTTCGTGAAAACGAAAAAAAGTTGACTTCGTATCGACTCGAGGTGTTTATTTGAGTTCGAATGGACCTTCAAGAAGAGCAATTGTCGACTCAAATACTTCGTGAAAACGAAAAAAAAATTTACTTCATATCGACTCGACGTGTTTATTTGAGTTCGAATGGACCTTCATGAAGAGCAATTGTCGACTCAAATACTTCGTGAAAACGAAAAAAAGTTGACTTCGTATCGACTCGAGGTGTTTATTTGAGTTCGAATGGACCTTCATGAAGAGCAATTGTCGACTCAAATACTTCGTGAAAACGAAAAAAGTTGACTTCGTATCGACTCGAGGTGTTTATTTGAGTTCGAATGGACCTTCAAGAAGAGCAATTGTCGACTCAAATACTTCGTGAAAACGAAAAAAAGTTGACTTCGTATCGACTAGAGGTGTTTATTTGAGTTCGAATGGACCTTCATGAAGAGCAATTGTCGACTCAAATACTTCGTGAAAACGAAAAAAAGTTGACTTCGTATCGACTCGAGGTGTTTATTTGAGTTCGAATGGACCTTCAAGAAGAGCAATTGTCGACTCAAATACTTCGTGAAAACGAAAAAAAAGTTGACTTCATATCGACTCGACGTGTTTATTTGAGTTCGAATGGACCTTCATGAAGAGCAATTGTCGACTCAAATACTTCGTGAAAACGAAAAAAAGTTGACTTCATATCGACTCGAGGTGTTTATTTGAGTTCGAATGGACCTTCAAGAAGAGCAATTGTCGACTCAAATACTTCGTGAAAACGAAAAAAAGTTGACTTCATATCGACTCGAGGTGTTTATTTGAGTTCGAATGGACCTTCAAGAAGAGCAATTGTCGACTCAAATACTTCGTGAAAACGAAAAAAAGTTGACTTCACATCGACTCGAGGTGTTTATTTGAGTTGGAATGGACCTTCATGAAGAGCAATTGTCGACTCAAATACTTCGTGAAAACGAAAAAAAGTTGACTTCACATCGACTCGAGGTGTTTATTTGAGTTCGAATGGACCTTCAAGAAGAGCAATTGTCGACTCAAATACTTCGTGAAAACGAAAAAAAGTTGACTTCATATCGACTTGACGTGTTTATTTGAGTTCGAATGGACCTTCAAGAAGAGCAATTGTCGACGCAAATACTTCGTGAAAACGAAAAAAAGTTGACTTCGTATCGACTCGAGGTGTTTATTTGAGTTCGAATGGACCTTCAAGAAGAGCAATTGTCGACTCAAATACTTCGTGAAAACGAAAAAAAGTTGACTTCACATCGACTCGAGGTGTTTATTTGATTTCGAATGGACCTTCATGAAGAGCAATTGTCGACTCAAATACTTCGTGAAAACGAAACAAAGTTGACTTCATATCGACTCGAGGTGTTTATTTGAGTTCGAATGGACCTTCAAGAAGAGCAATTGTCGACTCAAATACTTCGTGAAAACGAAAAAAAGTTGACTCCATGTCGACTCGAGGTGTTTATTTGAGTTCGAATGGACCATCAAGAAGAGCAATTGTCGACTCAAATACTTCGTGAAAACGAAAAAAAAGTTGACTTCATATCGACTCGACGTGTTTATTTGAGTTCGAATGGACCTTCAAGAAGAGCAATTGTCGACTCAAATACTTCGTGAAAACGAAAAAAAGTTGACTTCATATCGTCTTGAGGTGTTTATTTGAGTTCGAATGGACCTTCAAGAAGAGCAATTGTCGACTCAAATACTTCGTGAAACCGAAAAAAAGTTGACTTCATATCGACTCGACGTGTTTATTTGAGTTCGAATGGACCTTCAAGAATAGCAATTGTCGACTCGAATACTTCGTGAAAACGAAAAAAAGTTGACTTCATATCGACTCGAGGTGTTTATTTGAGTTCGAATGGACCTTCAAGAAGAGCAATTGTCGACTCAAATACTTCGTGAAAACGAAACAAAGTTGACTTCATATCGACTCGAGGTGTTTATTTGAGTTCGAATGGACCTTCAAGAAGAGCAATTGTCGACTCAAATACTTCGTGAAAACGAAAAAAAGTTGACTCCATGTCGACTCGAGGTGTTTATTTGAGTTCGAATGGACCATCAAGAAGAGCAATTGTCGACTCAAATACTTCGTGAAAACGAAAAAAAGTTGACTTCATATCGACTCGACGTGTTTATTTGAGTTCGAATGGACCTTCAAGAAGAGCAATTGTCGACTCAAATACTTCGTGAAACCGAAAAAAAGTTGACTTCATATCGACTCGACGTGTTTATTTGAGTTCGAATGGACCTTCAAGAAGAGCAATTGTCGACTCGAATACTTCGTGAAAACGAAAAAAAGTTGACTTCATATCGACTCGAGGTGTTTATTTGAGTTCGAATGGACCTTCAAGAAGAGCAATTGTCGACTCAAATACTTCGTGAAAACGAAAAAAAGTTGACTTCATATCGACTCGAGGTGTTTATTTGAGTTCGAATGGACCTTCAAGAAGAGCAATTGTCGACTCAAATACTTCGTGAAAACGAAAAAAAGTTGACTCCATGTCGACTCGAGGTGTTTATTTGAGTTCGAATGGACCATCAAGAAGAGCAATTGTCGACTCAAATACTTCGTGAAAACGAAAAAAAGTTGACTTCATATCGACTCGACGTGTTTATTTGAGTTCGAATGGACCTTCAAGAAGAGCAATTGTCGACTCAAATACTTCGTGTAACCGAAAAAAAGTTGACTTCATATCGACTCGACGTGTTTATTTGAGTTCGAATGGACCTTCAAGAAGAGCAATTGTCGACTCAAATACTTCGTGAAAACGAAAAAAAGTTGAGTTTTGAGGGGGGGTTAAAAAATTTTTTTCTTTGGGCGATTCCAATGGTTCATTATCGAAGATAATAAACCAAAAGATCACTTTTGCACTGTCACACTCTGCGTGCGTATCCACTATGTTCGCGAACCAATGGCGCTCCCCGAGACATGGAGACGGTGCTCCTCCAACGATCCACAGTGTTCGCCAGAACATCGAACGAACTTCATGTCGTCTGATGACTAGGGACGTTCCGATACCTAGGTATTTTAGCTTGTATCAATACCATGTAGAAACTCATATCGATAATTTCCTTTCAATACCGTATGGATATCGATACCATGGATTTGATAGTAATTCGATACCAAATATCGTATCGAAAGCAGTATTGGAACGTCCCCACTGATGAGTTAGTGGCAGGTTTTGTAGCAACACAGACACTGGTTGGATTGGTGTCCACGAACGTACTGCGCTCCCCTTTGTGTTCGCGGAAAAACCCACAGCCATCGGAGCGGTATCGATGGTTCGCGAACTGTTGCACGCGAGCGTGGTAGATACGCTTATCCACTACACAGGAGCGGGGAGTGCCACTGGTTCGCGAACATAGTGGATACGCGTGACTGGGCTCACTCAGTGTGTATACGCTTTTCCGTGGCTGTGCTCACGGGCACAGCCAGGGTGACCGTCGGCACAATCCCTGTGCCCTATAGGGCGCCAATACACCCACTCTGACCAGGGCATGGAAGGGAGAAGAGAGTTTAATTGGCTCCAATTAGAAATGAGTATTAAATACTGCTCCTCCTCTCCCTTAGCTTCCTTCTCCTCCCCCTTCTCTCCTTCTCCTCCTGAATTAGATGATATAACGAGGGTGAAGTGGCAACACGGCCTACCTCATAACACGGCCTACCTCATATTATGTTGTACAGTACCATTTAAGGTAGGCCAAGTTGACCAGCCCCATATGAGGTAGGCCTGGTTGCCACTTCACCCTCGATAAGTAGTAGTGGTCGTGATGAGTAGGTACTTAGTGGTGGTACAACAGTAAAGTAATGAGCCATTTCATTTTAGGTCAAGGGTGAGGGATTCAATACGAATTTTGAAATTTTGAAAATTTCATACTTCGAAAAATTCAACTGGAACGGTGTCGTTTTTGGTTCACATTTAAATAGAGATTATTTCATAGAATATTTCAAGACCATCTCGAGCTTTGTACGACCCGGCAGCTGCCGTCCGTACACAGTGAGGGCTCTAAGTTGGAGCATATCGAAAGCTTTCAACATGAGGGTGAATCATCCGGTCAATGTTAATACTGCCCTCGCTGATTCGAACAGCACACGGTTTTCAAATATCGAAATTGATGTTTTTTGAACCCGTAGGTACCTCGCTCCCTACCCAGGTGGAAGGAGGGGGTTACGTAGGGTATTTTACGGCCTATTCTCACACCTACCTAATATACATACAAAATTTGCGTACTTTAAACAATAATAATCAATCTATATTTAGTGAGCTCTAGACAAAAGCTGGTCAGTACAAAGAAGATAATAAAACGGTGTGTAAAGAATTTGCAGAGTTTTTGTTTGTAAATTACAGAAAATAATTAATTGTTGTGGAAACATTTGCAGCATGTTTCAATTCGATTTGGTGATGCTACGTATCATGAGAAGTAAAACTTTTCTTGGCCGATTCCAATGATTCTTTATTCAAATAATAAACCAAAAGAGTAGGTAATAGATTCTGAAAATTGAATAATTTTGGAAGAGCTACATCTGAATTATTGTTTTCTCGGTTGGGTTTTACAGACATTGGAAGTGAAGTGGCCGTGATTACCCCGGACGCCCCTAATTACGAATTTTCGATATAGATAGACTTATTAAATGAAATTGGTTTAAAGCAGTTTACCACCCGATTCCCAGTTCCTCCGTGTACCGTCCTTCAAACAACATTTAGCGAACAAAGTTAGTGAAACTGCGTGTACAGTTCCACTGTGTGAAAGACACCGCAAACTCCGCTTCTAAAGTTTGAGGACAGACGGCTTAGCGGTAGTTATTGAATATTATTTAGGGTCGACAAAGTGGGATGAGAGGTAGTGTAAGTTTCGTCCAAGTTGTTAGAAGTTGAGAGAACAGTTCTAGGTGCCGTAGGCTGTTGACAAGACCTCTGAGCCATCTTCACAAGTGAAGTGAGCCATCTTCATTGACGTAACCCTTACGTCAATGAAGATCGAGAGTAGGTTGCCCTTTGTTTGAGCTCCACTTGGTTGAACCTTTTTGGAGATTATGTACTCGTAGAATTTGTAGCCGAGCGGTTTAAAGCACAGGTTTAGAGATTCGTGAGGCTTGGGTTAGACTCTCAAACGCTACCCAGGGAGTGGGATCGCAGTACCTGTATCTGCGTATCAGCGTCAAAGTCAAGTAGGTAACTTTTATAATAAACATGTGACACAAGGATAGTAACTCTATCAATATAACTTCATACAAATTGTGATTTTTCGAGCGAATATAAGGTTTCGTTTATTTCTTCAGTTAATGCAAAATACTCATGTCGATTGCTCTCTACCAACCACTATGACTACGGTGACCGTAGGTACTAATTTTGGAAGGACGTGTCCTAGTTTTCAAATCTGAGTCCTTCCAAATTTTCGAACTTCTGAAAAACGTGAAACGGCCCTACATTTGGTTTATTATCTTCGATAATGAACCATTGGAATCGACCAAAGAAAAAATTTTTTAACCCCCCCTCGAAATTGGTTGGTCTACGTTTCATGATACGTACCTAGATTCAGAAAATTGAATTTAAAGAAATCCGTCCGTCCGCCGTGGCACTTTGCCCAGTTAGCGTTGAGCTAAAATTACGCAATTTTTTTATGGGTTCGGACCGACCCCACAATGACCCTCGAAACTTTTCATAACCCTAGGTCAAGGGAAAGAGGTTCAAAACGAATTTTGAAATTTTGAAAATGTCAAAACTCGAAAAATTCAGCGGAACGGTGTATTTTTTAGTTCATATTTAGATATAGTTTATTTTTTAGAATTTTTTAAGACCATCCACAGCTTTGTACGACCAGCCGTTCGTTCACAATGACGGCTCAAAGTTGGAGCAGATCGAAAATCGTCAACAATCGCCGGCTCGTCGTCGAATCGCGAGGCCACCGGTCGGTTCAATATTCATACTGGATCAGCTGATTCGAACAGCAGATGGTTTCAGACATCGAGTTAATTAATCATAATAATAATTAGGTATTAATTAAAATAAATAAAATGATTAATAACTAACAATAATTGATGATAATTCTAATACTAATTAATCTATCATTTAGTGATCTAGACAAAAGGGTGATCTGCATAAAGAAGATAATAAACCGTTGAGTCAAGAATTTGCAGAGTTTTTAGTAATGGTAATAGGTAAGTTTGGAATTAATTCACTTTGTTCGCATTTTTGCGTCTGATTTGAGTCAAATAGTGGTCTTGTTCAAGAGCCTTTTCTTGCGAAATGATTTATTATCAAGAACATTAATATTGTTCCTAATGTTTAACAGAGTGAGGAAGAGCTCTAGTAGCCATTTCCTCCCAAATATACAGGTCATTTCGAAATTTTCCGTATTTTTCGAGTAAAATATTGGTCGTGTTGTAAGAGCCTATTCATTCCACATGAATAGATGAGATGCAACTGAAATAGAAGTTTTTCCTCATTTGTCGAGTCGAACGTTGATCGTGTTTAAGAGCCTCTTGATCCCGAATATATTCATTTGTTTCAATAGAAATGCTTTTTCGCTTTTTTTCGTGTCTTTCGAGACGAATATTGACCGTAACGAAGAATCTTTTCATTCCAAATGAACAGACCTGTATGAGAGAATATTATGCTGGGATAAGTTGTAAGTACATAACAGTGTTCTTGACTGAAGGGTTATGTGCACAGAAAATAATAAACCGTTGTGGAAAAATTTGCAGTGTTTTTGACGTGTAATTTATTGACAAGTGAACTTCAGTAGTGGAATACGAGAATATACGCGGTTGTCGGGGGGGACAAGGTTCATTTACAAGGGCAACTACCGCATAAAATACATTATTCAGTGAGGTAGGGACTCCACGATGCGCCTTTGACCCTCGATCATGGAGGCAATGACATGAAGATCATGGAACTTGACTGTATCCGCTTGTTATTGATCCGGTTCGATTTAACGTCTTTTGCATTTCGCTATACTTCTCTGACGGACCCTGCCACTATCAACACAATCTTCGTGATTTCAACATCAAAATTTCAACTACCGTATAATTTAGACAATTAATTAAAATTCAAGCAACTTAAAAACGTACGTGTATTTGAGCAGTTGCACGCACCTCGACTCATTCTCGAATCTTCTTTGAGCCGTGACTGACAGAGAGAAGAGATTCTTGCAGAGTGGGAGTTTGATTGAAAATAGGTTGAAGTTAGACTCTCTGGAGCGGGAAGTTATTTTTAACAGGTATCATCCCAAACCTATTGGGCCTTTAGCTGGATAAATTACTCCGATTAATGAGTTTCCATGTAGGGTTCACGTTCTTTTTTTCATGCTTTGACTGGGTAAAATTCAAGAAGTACCCGTTTTGAACGTTTCGGTTCCTACGAGTGGCCTTGTACTTTGTTCGATTATTCCCGCTTTCAGCTTTAATACCGGTAAACCGGTGTATTTTTCTCACATAAATGAACAAAGTTTTTCCCCATTTGCCAACTTGGCGGTATAATATTGAAGAGAGTTTTAAAACGTATTGATTTCAGAATAACTACCAAGCTAAACGGCCGCTTCATCGTCTTCTGGTTAAATAAAAATCTTAATCAATCAATCAATCTTCCTCATGCAACCAACTTATTCATCTGTATGAACGCGGAATTCGACTTTTTTGTTTCCCCACTATCTTCACTAAAGAAATTGGTCGCCTCCTCCGATACGACATACCTACTCATAATGGACTGATTCACTCGAACTCCTCCCACTCTTAGGAAGCCTGAGTGTTCTCAATGATGGTGGTGGTGGAGGAGGGAAGAGGACGAGGGTGGAGTCAGGACAACACGATATCAAGAGAATATTTAGATATCAAGCGAATGACGAGATCTCACGCCCACAACGTGATCTCAACCCCACAACGTGATCTCAAACCGATAACGTGATCTCAACCCGATAACGGGATTGCCTTCCTTCCGCCACCCACCTTCCACCACCGTTAAGAGTCACAGAAATCCCCCACCCCCTTCCCACCCAAACGGTACCAATGTTCCACTCCCCCTCCCTCCCCCCTTCCTCCAAACCCGCTCACTCTTTCTCCTCCACCGCCGTTTGCCACCCTCGTTTAACATTTATGTAGTGCGAGTCAACTGATGAATGACAAACAATAAATGGACGGCGTTATGCGACAACGGTCCAAGCGACATTTTTTCCAAAAATGAGTTTTTTGTATCTTTGGATTCGTCTCACCAAGTGCTTTCGTTTTTGTACGATTTTAGCGCCCTCTATTCTTCCAAATCGTAACAGAAAGCTATGGGTCTAAGCGCCATCCTCATAATGATCCATAAATGAATGAATGAAAACATGTTTTTATTGTACATCAATAACGAAAACAAAGAACTGGTTTGTAACATGAACGGCAATGGTAAAAATACCGTCAGCCGGAGTTCACCGTGATATTGGATTAGAATGTTAATCGTAATCATAGCATGATTAGTAGGTATTTTTGTGTTTGTATGAAAAAATAAGATCACATAATATTACAAAACAAAAATATCCAGTCCTTTCCATCAAGTAGAGTGATAAGGTCATTATTGTTCAGGGAGCTAGTACCAAGGAACAGTATCCTATGGTATCCAGGCTATATTTTGACTACAATTATTACGATGTACGGCGGAGACAGAGTTAGGTTTATTATCTTCGATAATGAAACATTGGAATCGACCAAAGAAACAAATTTAACCCCCCCTCGAAATTAGTTGGTTCAAGTTTCGTAGATACGTAGATTCAGAAAATCGAATCGAAAAAATCCGTCCGTCCAACGTACGAGTACCTACGCCAAAAATCTATAAACTGAGGTAAAAAGGTTCCGGAAATTCGAGTTATAGAAACTCGAAACTGTTACAATAAAAGTACACTACGTGCAGATACCATTCAAAACACTATTTATCCATGTTCGAAAACTGTTACAGCAAAGACTTGGAGAGTGCCAAATCGAAAAGTGACTTTATACAGAAAATGATTTGACCTAAATGATCAATAACTTCTACTAATGATTTCTTCATTAATTGAGAACGTTTAATAATAATATGATGAAAAGTTTATCAAGAGCCAACGTGACACTTATTACGATGTCGATCTGAACGACACTAAAAAGTAAATAAATATGGATCCGACGATCATTAAAGATCAAACGCCTTGTTAGTAAACTTTGCTTCAAAAGAGGAATCGTCGTGTCCGTTAGGATTTTTAAAGTCAATGAAATGAGGGCAGTGAGCGACGGGAGAAGGAGTAGCCGGTGGAGTGAAAATATATTCAGAATGATAAAAGCGAGGAACGTTCACGCCTCTATTTTCGAGATAATTAAAACAACATTAGTTTCAGCGCAATTAGGTCGCTCCACGTTTTATATTGCTTGTGCTATTCGTCTGCCGTCCACCCTACACCGGAGCTCTAAGGATTATTCTTTATGTATGTACATGTCTTTTAGTAGTCAATGACAATACTTAACACATTTAAGAATTTTATAGAATTACCGGCTATTTTAGTCAGTCTATAATTTATTTATTTCTTTAGCTTATTACAAACTTCATAAAATACATTATATCACCAAACAATGTGTCCAACTGTATTGATACCGGCTACTCTCTGTCGGGCGACCGGCAAACTGGTTTTACCCATAAACCGTGTATTTTCATATTGAAAACTGTTCATTTTTACGGTAGTCGTTCAAATGGAGTTTTTAAAATAATGATGTCCTGCTGTTATTGAATTGGGATTAAATAAGTCTGCTCGAATTCTTTTACTGAGGTAGCGTCTAATTGGGTGTTTTCACTGAAAAAAATCATCAGCAATAAAAGTTGCCAACTTCAAACCCTCTCTCGAGTAATAGAGTATGCTTATAACTATCACAGTTACAGGGAGAGAAAGCTACCAACTCGCCCCCTTCTCTATTCTTAAATAATGCTATGTATCCATACTATCAGTTGTATACAATAATTTGGTTCATTAGTACTAATAGACAAGAATTGAGTTCCACAAACAACCACAAAAGTTTTGTGCAACCAATATAACGCATTGTGGTCAAAGTAGTGTCGTAGGTATCATAAAAACTTACAGAATGATTTATAATTCAGTTTTGATTTCCGATCAGATATAAAAATATTGGTCAGGTGTGAGGTTTCAGTTCAGCGACCCCGTTGTTACTCGATCACGCTCCAACGGTAAAACGGTTGGATTTTCATTAGGTTCATCGATTGCCTTCGAATTCTTTTCTTTTGACGTGAAATACTCGTTGGCCACCACAAGCAAAGCACATCTGTAAGAAATTGATGTTTGTAATTCTTTGTACCAATCAAACGACATTTTGGAAATGTTCGCGGGTCGCACCGAGCAGGTATTATCTGGCTGATGTAATAACGATAACAACTGTAAACAGTGACTCCAGCGACATTGTCACAGCGGCATCGTCTACAAATTCAGATGTTTCAAGTCAAGCATTACGACTAAAAATTGCGATTTAAAATCTGACGCTCTATGATTAACATGAGGAACAAGAAGTAAGCATGAGAACTCCTTTCAACAGAAAAACATGGTTATTTTCGGTGTCAACAATAGGTTTGGGTTCAAATGTTGACACGTGTATCAACACTTTTCGTTGAATTTTATAGTTGATTTATAGTTGTTTA
Source organism: Stenodema calcarata (assembly GCA_963920205.1). Lineage (NCBI taxonomy): Eukaryota > Metazoa > Arthropoda > Insecta > Hemiptera > Miridae > Stenodema > Stenodema calcarata. The sequence continues at coordinate 29,681,348 of OY986053.1, read as the reverse complement.
TATAATATATAAACATATATTATAGATATAGATAACTACCTGAAAGTTCTATTTTATTAATGCGTGGGTGAAACACGGAATCGAAGAGAGAGCTGGTGCTATAGGTGATTTTACCCTAGTGGTAATTCTATAACCAACTCTGATCTGAACATGGAATCCACGATATATTGGACCGCTTGATTGAAAGTTGAAAAAAACTCTCCGCTCACAGAATAACCCCGAAATATCATCGATGTATAACTCGGGAAGGAAACGGTTTGTCAACCAGCTCCGGGTCGTCGCCGTTTTCCTTTTTCTAACCGAAAGATTAAACTTTTAGGGCAGCACCGGGTGGCCGAGTTATCGGGAAAATACCCAGCAATAAATTACCTTTTTCACAGCCCAGAGGAGAAACCCAACCCTGAAAAAAAAACTGAGGGTAACTCGGTAGGTTCAATAAAAGATCGTAAATAACTGACCAAGTTGACCTCTACCGGACGCTCCGAGCTCGTGAACGGGGAAAAAAGACTGCACTGCTTGTAAAAACATTTTCCCCAACCAGAAAATCTTTCGAGATATCTTGTAATCTCCCATTCAATTTTCCGCTCTCTTTGACGAATAACCTCAAACAATTTAGACGTTTCCTGTCATCATATACAAGGTGACCAAAATATAGATGGCCCACGTGAACTGGAAAAGTCGGTTCAAGCAGTAAAAACCCTTCGGCCCCTTCGAATTCTTCTATAACAGGTAATCATTTATTGTACATATCACTTTTGTGCGTTCCGTTCTGGCCTTGTGAGTTCAATAATGATTCAAAATAATCGGAATAATGAGCTAAAATATTGTGCGTTCGTTCGAGAGGTTGACGAGGTGGTCATATCTGGGGTCGGTAAATAGCTCGTTAGTTTTCCAACTAAATTCTGGTTACAAGGTCCATAAGTCATACATTATCCCTAATTCATCTTTTTTCGTATATAACTCGTGGATTTTTAATTGGCAATAATTTATGAAAATAAGTAGGTACCAACCAGCAAAAATGGGGTTTTGAACCTTAAAACCCTATTTTTTACGGGGTTTCCATTTAATTACAGTAGGTAGGTCAATGTACTGTTCATTCTCCTTGGCTTATTTAGCTGACGTGGTATTTGGAGGTTGTAGGAGGTGGTGCGAAATAAAAATTTGTCTTCCAAGCTGACACGAGTTACCTTCGAGTTACCAACCACACGAGCTACTACATTAGTCTCATAATATCATACATATTATGTTCTGTTAATATTCTGATTTACATTTTTACTGTTTCATCAAATATAATTCATTCACATTATTCTCTAAAGTACTTAGTTAACATTGTTACTATCATAAATGTGAGTCAAGCTTTCGGTTATAACCTTTTGGTTAATTATAAATAATAAGCCACCTTCAGACCACCTCCTATAACCCCCAAATTCAATTCAGTATGAACATTGGTCTGACGTTCCACTGATTCACGCTCATATTGACGATTTTCTCTCGGTTCCAACTTTGAGTTCTCACTGTGAACGGAGGCCTGGTCCCACAGCGCTCAGGGTGGTCTTGAAAAATTACCCATTTACAACTCTATTTAAAATGTCCAACATATGGCGTTTTGAGAACTTCAAACCTATTCCTACTGAACTAGGGTTATGGAAAATTACGAATATCATCCTCGTCCTGGTCAGAGATCCCAAATTTCATAATTCTCAGTTGAGTTTAAATGGCGGACAGACGGTTTTTTTTTTTTTTTTTTTCAAATTAAATTTTGGAATTCTTCTTAATAAGTTCACACGTAAACACCCACTAACTTCGAAATACGCTTTTCTTGGAGTTCATTATTGAAAATAATGAACCAAAATCTGAACCCTGAGCAGAAATTTATTTCGGCATTCAATCTCAATTTTAACGATCTAAATTTGAATCGTTTTTCTTCTGGGCTGTGACCGAAAATCAAATCAGCTGAGATGAACACTTACTTGATGTTGAGGGTGTTCCATGGCTCGAAGACGGCTTCACCCTCCAACCTGAAACCGAATTGCTTGCATCAGTAGGTGTAATATGCTCCAATATGCTCATAGTGCAATCAATCTCTAATATTATATTAAATAATATATATACGTTTCTTCGAAACGGATATATCATTGAGCTGTTAGTGACAGAATACTCTCAACATGTGCTCTGAGACGTAGAGAAAACAAACTCTGATTTGAAACTGTATAGGCAACTATAGGCAACTGTACAGGCGTATATAGGAAACTGTATAGGCCGATAGAATTTCAAATCACAGTATGTTTTCTGTACGTATCAGAGTACGTGTTGAGAGTATACTTGTACTGACGGCCTAATTATTTATCCGTTTCGATGAAACCTCGATATATTATTTAATATAATAATTAGAGATTGATTGCACTATGAGTAACGGATAGATCCGTCTACTAAAATGCTGGTGTAATATTGAAATTTCTATCCTAGAAAACGCGTTGGCTCCAATTCCTCCTTTAGTTCAATTATATGGAGTAAATAAGCTTGAATCATCTACCTACGTCTACAAAGCATCTATTCAGGAAGGATACGGTAGTTCCTCTAGGGCTGCTTTTGAAAGGGTTACTTTATAACAAGGCATGTCAGGAACACACATTTGTTATGTAACTCGTTCCGGAGCCATCCCGAACGGAACAGTGGAAACCGTCCCCTTGCTATTGCGAAATACTCGCACTGACGTCAGGCATAGCCCAGGACAAAGTAACAACGCTTGGTAGATATCATACCCCCAAAAAACACTCCGTGTAAAAATCACCCCGCCTCGCAAATATCATTCTTCAGAGGCCGGAAAAAGTTATGATATCCACTTTCCCCGCCCGCCCTTTTCCTCATTAAGGAGCTAAGTATAATGAAAAGCTTAACCACTTCACAAGCACCGTACCCCTTTCGAAATCTCCCCTTGGCGCTATTGCGAGACGTTTTTATTACTTCCACAAGCAACTAATACTTGTATAAAACGTTAACCACCATCAAGTATTAGTTGCTTGTGGAAGTAATAAAAACGTCTCGCAATAGCGCCAAGGGGAGATTTCGAAAGGGGTACGGTGCTTGTGAAGTGGTTAAGCTTTTCATTATACTTAGCTCCTTAATGAGGAAAAGGGCGGGCGGGGAAAGTGGATATCATAACTTTTTCCGGCCTCTGAAGAATGATATTTGCGAGGCGGGGTGATTTTTACACGGAGTGTTTTTGGGGGGGATATCACATCTTCTTGTTGTTGAAGTGGGTCATTTTATAAAGAAGGTCTATGCGAAATTTCAAGTCGATTGGTCCGGTTACCCAGGCTGTAGACTCGTCAAAGTTGCCAAAATTAGCCTAAATTTCAGGTTTTTTGTTTCTAAAAGTTTTTTGGGTTGAGATAATGGGTTAAACTTTCAAAAGGCACTGGTTGATGTTGAAACGAAGCTCTGTGCAAAATTTCAAGTCAATCCGTGAAGGTGGAAAGGCCTAACTGATTAAGGAGAAGAAGAACAGGTAAGGGTGAAAAACCGGGTTTTTGAAGTTACATAACTCGGCTCCCTTTAAAGATATCGACTTGAATCTTTCAAAAGGCACTTGCTACACTTGAAACGAAGCTCCGTGCAAAATTTCAAGTCAATCGGCGAAGGGTGAGATGCTGTAGCCTTGACCGACTGAAAAAAGTAGAAAAACATGGTAATTGGTTTTTGAAGTTATATAACCCGGCTCCCTTCAGACCTAGCAACTTGAAACTATCAGGGCTTTCTCTTATCCACACCAAAAAGATCCAAACCAAATTTCAAGTTGATCGGTCAACTAGGAGCCCAGATATGGCCAAAATTAGCCTAAATTACCCTAAATTTTAGTTTTTTGTCCCTAATTTTTTTTTTTTTGGTTGAGATAATGGGTTATTTCGTTCAAATGGCACTGAGACATGCTATAAAGAAGGTATTTAAAAAAATTCAAGTCGATTGGTCCTTTTACCCAGGCTGTAGACTCGTCAAAGTGGACAGAATTTTCCTAAAGTTTCTGGTTTTTTGTTTCTAAAACTTTTTTGGGTTGAGATAATGGGTTAAATTTTATATAAGGCTCTGTCTCAAGGTTAAATGAAGCTCTGTGCAAAATTTCAAGTCAATCGGTCAACGTGGAGAGGCTCCAGCCTTGCCTGTCTGAACAAGGAGAAGAAGGAGAAGAAGGAGAAGGAGAAGGAGAAGGAGAAGAACAATCTAAGGTCGAAAAACCGGGTTTTTGAAGTTATGTAGCTCGGCTCCCTTTAGACCTATCGATTTGAAACTTTCAGGGCTTTCTAATATACACTCAAAGAAGAGCCACACTAATTTTCAAGTTGATCGGTCAAATAGGAGCCGAGATATGGGTCCGGTAAACATACACTCGACAGCGTTCGTTTTCTCAACTTCTTTGCTTGGCGGGGCGGAACGCTACCGCGTTCCTAGATTTCTCATCCTTACCTACGTACGGTTGTTGAGTTGAATTGCAAGCCAATGTTCTGTTCCTAACTCAAATCATGGCAGCTTGTCTGGTCCATGCGGCGACTAACCAACTCCATTCATTATTTTCTCTGTGAATTAAATGCCTGATATACACAGAATACATGATAATTATGGTCCCACTGCCTGAATAGCATAATGAGCAAGGCGAACTAACGAAGAAACTAGTCTTGACTAATTGAATAATCAACTGAATAATCAATTACTTACTACCCTGATCTAAATAATCAACCTTTGACCTCTTAATATGGGTTTAGGAATGCAGAACTCAAGACAGAACATTCAAATGGTCTAAATGAAACAATAAACTAATGGGAAATTGAACAAGGACCTATACCGAAACCTAAGGACCATAGGTCTAGACTTAAATCTTAGGACTGTACCGAAGCCTTGAGACCTTTGGACTACCCCGAAGCCTTGGGACCTTACGACTATACCAAAACTTGGGACTGTAGTACTATACCGAAACCTTGTATGTTGCCATCACATAACAATTATTGTTCTGACGACTTGAAGGGTAGGTACTGAACAATTGCTGTTGGCAGATGTGCTACCGGAATATTTCCCAGTTAGTATGTTGTGTAGCTAGTCGTAGGGTTTTCCCCCCCCATTATTACCGTGTCACTAATTGTGACAACTATTGCAGAGTGATCTGACATGAGGTTTTCGACGTGAACGAAGTTGTTCGAAATTCCTTTTATCACGAAGAAATCAATGAGATCTGGATTTTTCGCCCTATCTGAGGGCCAGTAGGTAGGTTTTCCCGAGGAGTAGAAATCGCTATGCATTTTGTTCCCGGCAGAGAATAGGTCTGCCCTTAGATGTTGTAAAGCGTGAGCCCGAGTACGTATGTTTTGCATTGAAGCCACCATCAATGACAAAATTTTAGCCCAAGCTTTTAAACAGGGTTATAACCTGTGTATGCACAGTCCTCTACTTTGAAGTTGTAGCGTGGTGGGTAATAGATCGATGGTATATTGCAATTTCTGTTTCTTACAAATTACTCGTAAGATGGAAGGAGCATGTTATTAAAAAAATAAAAAAATATAAAATTCAAATGATTGTTCTGGCTGCTCGGTAGGTATTCTGAACGATAGCAAAGTGCTTAACAAAGTGCTCATCTACAAGCAAATCCTAAAACCTGTGTGGACTTATGGCATCCAGCTCTGGGACTGCACTAAAAACATGGCTATAAGAGCTAAAAACATGGCTATAAGAGCAATTCTTACTTAACCATCTCGTATTATTATGGTAAAAATAAAAGTTTTACCCCAGACAAGAAATTCGATGATGGATGAATCTCCTCACGAAAAAATCCGTTGTTGTAATGTGCCCCCTAGCCGCCACTTCCACGGCCCACTAGTCGCCCCCTAGCAGCCGCTTCCACGGCCCCCTAGTTGCCCCCTAGCCGCCGCTTCCACGGCCCCCTAGTCGCCCCCTAGCCGCCGCTTCCACGGCCCCCTAGTCGCCGCTTCCACGCCCCCCTAGTCGCCTCCTAGCCGCGGCGCCCGGGGCGTTCCCCCCGGCCACCCCACCCACGCGGAGGCCCTGATCCCGATATGAACGTAATGGGACAAGAAACTGAAGTACCTGCTGAACAATAAATGTCAAATAAATTTTATTCGACTTTGATGAACTCAACTGAATTTTTCATCGTCGGAAAACTGAAAAAAATAAATACCTAATTGGTTCCATGTAAAACGTCTCCGTTAAAGAACATGATGTCCATGAAGAACATCTCAAGTAACAACCACGTTGCTTCCTCTTCAAACTGCTCCAGTTTGAGAACGGAATAAGGTATTGCAGTTCTGAAGCTCAGCTTGAAAAAAAAACCCTTCACTTGTCAGAATGTCCCCCCCCCCTCCTACAAACTCCCCAAACCCCCCTCAGAGTGGCCAGATTCTGCCCATCTACGAACTTAGCCTGTCAATTGCCAAGACAGATTTTTGTGCCAAGTTGAACTTTTTATCTCAATTCTATCGAGAGTTATCGAGAGCTCTTTTTGCAGTGGATTCAGGATGATCTGAAACGGATTTTGGTATGAAAATTGTCCGAAAATTCGAGTTTTAAAAATGTTGGACCGAGAACAATAGCTACATTTTCTTCGGAAATTCGCTAAAAAGCCAACAGTAAGATTATTCAACTTCAGAACAAGGTATTTAGATGATCTCATAACGTGATTTCCATGGAAATGGATACCGAGAGGCGAAAACCGACGATGCCTTTCAAAAGAGAATGAACAATTAATGTAGGTAGTATATTAATCCGAAGTTTGCAAAAACTGACTTAATGAGTAAATTTCTCCTGTATGCCGACGTTATAATATTATAGGAAATTTACTTGACGGGCTGAAGTGCAGTTGTTATGTCATTGATATGCCAATTATATATACCTAGATTCTTTTTTTTTTTTTTTAATCGTAACATTATACAACCAATACCGAGTACCCGGTTTCTTAAGCAGAAGCTATAACCACTTTACTCAATATTCGTTTTCCATCAGTTTTCTCCATCAAAGTGCCTTCTTGTGTTTTACATAACACGAAAACCAGGCGAATTTAATATTATTAAACAAATTAAATAAAATTTATTTAATATTTAATATTAAACAAATTTTGTTTTCTCGCACATAATATATTATGCACATACATAATGTTATTATGTACCTTACGAATATTCTGTATTTCTGAGCACCAATTAGACCCATTTGAAAGGATGATTTAAAATTAGTAATAAGGGAATCTTATCTCAGGTGGAGTTTCGTAACCCTCAATTTTCTTTGTCCACGTGATAACTCGATTCACGTATTCACATTGATGTTCCTCGAAGCGAAAATAATAATGAATCTGAAAAGTTGAAAGGTGGATCGAATGAGGTCAATCCTATTGTTTATACCAGGGGTTTACCTCCAAAGATCCTGGTTGTTAGGGTACAATAGGGAGGGAGTTTCCCTTGGTTCTGAACCCTGTTGTATTATATAAAGGTCACTTCAATCTCTGAGCCCGAGCTCAAATGGGTGATGAGACGGTGTATGCCTAGGTGATAAGAGTCTTATCCTAGGCAAACCACGTACGTATTATCCGTTGGTTCACTGGATTGCATGCACCCTCCCGACCTCCAGTCGGGAGTGTACCGAGGCTTCTTTTTCCATTTACTCCACGGCTATCTTATCCGAACGATCATCGTATAGTGACAGGGCAGCTCGAACCAATTCCTCTCTGTAAATGTAAATGTCCCGTCATTGGCGAGGTGTAATGAACTACAGTAGTTGACACTAATAAGTAACTGACACCCAGAGGTTTTTTCAAGTCGTCCAGAAGTTTGGAATTAAATTACCTCGAGTTGAACTTGTAAAGTGTAAAAATCCAAAAGGGATCCACGCACTATGATAATTACAATGAGCGAACGCGGAGTAGAAACAACAATAATATTATAATTATTAGCAACAAATATGGCAATTTTTATAAGATTACATGAACCTACAACACTAATGTCTGAGTTAATCAAGCTGTGAGCTGCGAATCCGTGGTAAGGGTAGCTGGTGGGCTACGCAACACCCAACATGACCTTCTTGTGCGTCTAAGTATTGAACCTAACCAATCTAAACCTAAATTATATTTAGTCCAACATGACCATAATAATACAATATTATTATTATTAGATATTTTATTTTTTTTTTTTTTTTAGAAACTTTATTGTTTTATACACTATTAAGTGCGACTACAAGTACCTATAATATATTATATTACATCACTTGGAACTTGTGGCATTTAGGTCCCCCCCTTTGGAGGGCTAATGCATTATTTTTATACAAATTTGTTATTATAATGTACAGTAATCATTTAGGCTTAATAAATATGATGGGAGAATACATAAAAACAGATGCAATGGCTAGACATGATGAGTGAATTGCAATACAAATATTATTGTACACCAAGAAATTTACATAAACAAATCAATCTATACCAAGCTAATGGGTTGACAAATCAAAACTATACGTCCAATGTGAAGACAAAAAAAAAAAAAAAGGTTTCATACGATAAAATTCAATAAAATAAATGTGTGTAATTGGTTGACGCTACGTCTGCCCTGTGAACGGTGAAATGGTTTGTAAGCATTAACTGAAGAGCCCTTTGGGAATCCGACCTGGAGACCTTGCGACGCCCTCAACAGCTTGACACTCAATTATTTCCCTCAGTGTTCACCCATTTGTTCGCAAATTATGAAACGTTTAGTTTTCAATTACGATCGATACGAAACAATTTAGGGGTGGTATTTACCAGGTACTCTATTTCCACTCATAAGGGTTGACTAACAAGCTAAATGGTGCACATTGGCTTCATGAACTTGGCAGTTTTGGGCGATCCACTCTTCAACGATAAATTATTGTTATATGTGAAATAGAAAACGATTAAAAACAAATTCGTAGATCTTTGGTTCTGTACTAACTCGTTGATCGTTTTGCATGAACGAAAAACATGAAGGTAAAAATCACAACAGAAAATCTTACAATACTGTATAAATATTGGGAATCTTCTAAATTGTTTAAATACCACGAGAGAGCAGGAATTGCGCTGGGGGTTGACGCAAGTAAACTATCAGATGACAAAATTTACATATGAATTCTAAATTTTCTTTTCCATTTCATATTAACGCAAATGGCTCGATAAGACTTCACTCGTGGGAGGGTGGATAATTTAGGTTCTACGCCATGTACTACTGGGGTGTGAACGATCTTAAACTGACGGGGAACCATTTGGTTCGTTTGAGATCTTATTTTTTGATCATTGGAACTCGTGAAAATGTCTCCTGAAACTAGAGATCGCTATAAGCTATAACGACTAACTGGATGAAATATGACATTGTGCAGTTTGAAACTTACCACGAGAAGTAATCGCTATGAAACTAGTAGTTTTTAGTACGTTTTTAGTAAAGTAGTTTTAACTAGTAGTTTAAACCAGTGGTTCTCAGTAAAACTAGTAAGTTTTTACAATAATTTGTCTTTTGATTTTGGACACCAAACTGAAAAAATATTTTCCAGTTTTCTAATTTTCTATTTCGAAATTTCCAAATCTGCTTGTATTGTTCACTCAAATGCCTAAAATTGCCATATTATCTTTCACTGTTTCTCATTGGTGAAGTTTTGAAGAAAAGGAACCTATTCTCGGTCCAAAATTTTTAAAACTCGAATTTCCATGCTGAATCCACTCCCAAAAGAATGAGATGTCGCCATTCTGATTCCACCATCGTGTTCAGCGTCGAAAAACTATAAACTGAGGTTACTCAGCAAAAAAAAAAAAAAAAAAGGAGACAAAACTGTTTATAAAAACCAGTAAAATAGAGACATTTTTCATAAAACCAGGAATTTCTTCAAAAATCACCTCTTATAGCCATGCTGCACGACTGTGGATTTTTTTATGTTTCTCCTAAATCACATCAAAGTCAAAGTGGCGAGCAGTCGTTACATGGCACACGTATTTTGTTCCTCCATTGTTATAAAACATTGAATTTGTTACTTGAGAGAAAGCTAATAGGTAATTGTGTGTTCTGATTTTATTGTGAGAATATGCATTTTTACAAAAACACTGATTTGGTTTGATGAAAGTCCTTAGGTTACCCTAAGTAAGTCTGACGTGAAAAAACAATACTGATTAATGTAGTTCTATTTCTGTTTTTTATGAAAAGAAGGTATATTTTGTTGTAAATATCAATAGAACGATTATGTTTCAATGTTAATTAATCACAAACCTTTAAGATGTGTCATCGAAAACATTGCATTTGAGAGGCCGTGACCAGTGTACCAGGGTACTGCAACCCATGCCCATGGTACTACAGCAGTAATGTACTCGTAGGTACCATGGGCCACTTCGAAGGATCCACCATTTTGAATACTACGCACTCCCCGATGAAGATATCGGGACTATTTGGGTCACAAATTGTAATCAATTCTATTCTCTTCTATGGGACTGCATTTAAAAAAATGCCAAAAATAAGACCCAAAAAATTGAAACTGAGAAACTTGAGAAAATGAAACACTGAATTTTGTCCCAAGGTTCAGCAGTTCCCCCTACACCTACTGTTGGGGAGTATACCTAGTATCTGCAGGAGCCCGTATCGACCCTTTTAACAGCATCTTGTTAAAGGTAAAATTTATTACAAATCCAGAACATTGTAAGCGATGAAAGTCTCAATAAACGCCCTAACATTTGTGTTGTAACAATAAATTGAATGTACTGTTTGGGTCTTGTAACTAGCTTTGTGGATCCACTCCAGGGACGGCCCTTCGGGAATAATTCAATGTCTGATTTCGTCCTCTTCAAACAACCGATGCACTCCCGACCGCGTTGACCGGATAGGACCCGCTTCAGTAAACGTCGGTTTCGCTATTCTATTGCTTCAATAGCGCTACAGCCCTCTGAAGGGCGGCGGTGAGTTCTAATTGGAAGTGAATCAATAATCCGAACTATCATACGGCAATTACGACGTGACTTAGGAGAGCTGTTCAACCAGAGCAAACCGTTATGCAATAGAGGTCGAGTTGTACCATTCGCTATTCATATTCAATCACAACTTCCCTCTGTATGGAATCGTATTGAATAGAACCAGGATTTCCAAAACATACGTTAACATACATTGATGTTTGGTTCGCCTGAAGAGGGTCTCACAAAAGGGTCTTTTGAAAGTAGTCCAATGTTTGTCATACAGCCTCCTCATAACTGTAACATTGCTGCTACTCTCGAATATAACCAAAATATACAGGGTGTCTAGTGTAACTTTTCTGCAAACTCAGAGGGTGAATTCTACAGGTAATTTCCGACAAAAAATGCCCAGGGTGTTTACAAAATGTATGTATAAACCCAGCGAAGGACCTTATAACTACTATTCTGAACTAACATCATATTCAAGCCCAACCATCAGACCGACTAGCGTGTCCAGTTTCTAATGTTTAAAATGTTTAAAACTTGAATTTCCGAAAACATTTTATACCAAAATCCGCTCTAGACCATCCTGAATTCACTCCCAAAAGACACCCAAAATGATACCAGACGATAACTCTCGATAGATTGAGATAAAAAGGTCAAATTTGCACAAAATATCTGTCTTGGCAATCGAAAGGTTAAGTTCGTCGATAGGCAGAATCGGGAAGGAAGGTTTGAAGAGTTTTAGGGGGGAAAATTACCCATGAATTCCAAAAATGGAACAGTCTAACAAGTGACACCTCATTTTAAAGGGATTGTTACGCTTAACACGATGGTGAAGTCAGAATTGCGATATCTTATTCCGTTCTCATACCGGAGCATTTTGAAGATGTAGAAACGTGGTTGTTACTTGAGATGTTATTCGCGGTTCATCTGCTCTAGTATGATGCCGCAATGAGATATCGCAATTCTGAATTCACCATCGTGTTCAGCGTTGGAGAATCTAAATGCTGAGGTGTTACTCGGCAAGAAATGGCGACAATATTTGCTGTAGAACCAGTAAAATAGAGACATTTTTATATAAAACCTGTTATTTTTTCGAAAATTCGCTCTTATAGCCATGCCACACGACTGTGGATTTTTTCAATTTGTTGTTCTAAATAGCATTAAACCACTGTTAAGCAGAATCAATTGAATTGGACAGGCGTTATGAGTTGTTAAGCGTTTTTCAGGGATTACACATTTCCACTGCACAGCCGTTGAATAAAACTACTGTTATGAATATGGCTAGGGTTTATGATCTAGACTCATTCTGAACCACCGGAAATTGAATAAAACTTAGAAGGTGGGTAGATAATGTGTAATTTTGAACGATCGCATTTTTTGGGTAAAGTTCAATACCAATTAAAACTTTTAGTTCACTTCGAGCATTTTATGGAGTGTATTAAGCGAAATTGGAAAGGTCGGAAGTCCAACTCAGGAGGGACCCGAAAAGTTTTGAAAGTTTGTTTCAAACAGGCTCAACACGCCAGTTCTCCAATGAATTCCTAAATATGATTTTTGTTCTCCGGATTTCCATTCTTCCCATTGTAACGTAAATTGTTCATGTTCAATTATAACAAAGTGCACTCACCTCTCTACAGTAACGGGCAGTTGAGTTGGTAAGGTTTCGTCATCCTGAAATGAGAGATTTTAGTGTTTATTATTTAACATAATATTATTCAACATAATAATGGAGTAATGGAGGTGCATATTATGTACCTTCAATGTAGTGCCATGAACTTGGGCTTTTGTTTGTACTTATATTGTAATTATACTCATCGTTGTTTTCTTTGTAGTTAGTTCATTGGATGTACACAGTACGATTGGTATTAAATCAGGCCCACATAGCTTGACTCGCTTCAATGAGGTTCTTGCAGTCATGGTGAAATTCATCGCTCAAATGCCCGTTACAAAGCTAAGGGAGTACGTCACGGAGACGACTTGACAGGCCAAAGGGTTTGATTGAGGGATGAGACAGTAGCGTTTCCTATGTTATCGATGTATTCAAGTGAGTCTACTCTGTGCAGCGAGTTTACTATAAATTCCACCATTATCATCCAACGTTGACGGAATCCTTGCTGAAACGACATTTCGACGATGTCAATAGGACAACACGTCGTATGACCATATATGGGCATATTGAGATAATATTACACCAAATTTTCATTTTATTTTTTTGTGCCTCTTCTTAATAAGCCCGATGTCCCTTGACCTATGTTCACAAATAAAGTTGTTGCCATTTTTCTTTGTGGTGTTTGTCCTATTAATACATTTCCAAGAACCGAATGGTCAAAAATAATAAATAATGATGAAATTATCCGTGAGTTCTTTGATCACCAGCTGCTATAATTATAATTATAATAATTATTATAATCACTGGCCAAACGAACGATTAAAATGATTGCCCAATTCAGAACGTAGTTGTAACACTTATTACACACAGTCTAAAGTTTTCCACTACTTACAATAACATTTATATTTGAGTACGATTAATCATCAAATTAATTACTTTTTTTATTGTTTTTTATACCTACTAATAGTACCTAATACGGGTGTCAATAAATATGATGAATAATTAAAATGGTTATCGTGCAGGTTTTTAGCCTGGAGCCATATCAATAGTTTCTTAAACGTAGGTAGTTCTCAGTAGTTTCAAAATCTCCTAAACCACCGTACCAGTTAATATGATTTCAGCAGGTTACTGTACAGCAGAGGTAAAGGTATAACAATTTCATGTCGAAGTTTGTATATTGGCACGCATTTGCATGTGCTCTCCGTCATAGTTACGGAACGGGATGTGCTGTCGTGTACTGAGGGTCGGATTTTGGAATGAATCATTCCGCTTCAAGGCTTCCTATCGTTTCATCACTGTGAGTTATGACCGAGGGGAAGCCAGGAAACATCATCCACTCCAGGCTCATAAATATATTGGTTATTCGCCGTAAGCTGTCGACAATACTTTTTCATATTAAAAATACGAGTATGTTCTGTGTGAAGGGTTTTTACAATAATTATAATTGGCAATCCACGATAGACCCAATGGAACTTAGAGACAAAATTCCCTTCTCGGAATGAGCCTGTCCCAAGTTACACGATGATCATGGAAATCGTAGAGGTGAGGGAGAAATATAAATAAAGGAGAGAGAATGTAGTGCATACTTGCAATAGAAAATTTTCGTTTGATTAATGAAAGAACAATAATATCTCACGAAGTAATTGTGTCAATATCCCTCTTCGGTAGTGGCAAATAAAAGAGTATCACTTTAATTGAAGTGGTTGCAAATTCATCTTCAAATTAATTTCTCAGCAGTTTTTTTAAACTTAAAAATAGACGACAATATTCATAGAACAGAAATAGGTACCTACCTATTCAGTTCTATGTCATAAAATAAATTTTAAATTACGAGTAGTGTCGGCCATAAGGTTGCCGTACGGATATAACCCTGCTGGTGTGAACTAGGCTTTACATATAATTTGCGTCGGGTTTTGTGAACTAGTGCATTTTGATGATTTTTCAGGGTAGCCACCCAAAGTTTCAGAAACTTTGGCACGTCTAGTGTGGCCATGTACCTGCTTGAGTTATCTAAAAATTGTTTTGTATGAAACTGTTCTGCGTCAATCCAAGTCTAATTATTCAGCGGATTCAACAACTGAGCTGAACTTGCAATTTTGTTGAATTTCAAGCAATGAAAGCAACGAAAGCACGTAGGTACTTGTTCACACGCTTCAAATACTTTAAACCGATGAATAATAAATTATTTTACCGGTTAGATTGTGATTATTCCCATTTCGATGTTACCAAATTTAGAGATCGTGGCAAATCGCAGTTTTTTATACTCCCACGGCTTCGAATGTGACATAATATGAATTTTGACCTGAAAAATGAAGGCCATCTTTTGTACTTATTCTTTATTTATATTTAAACGTTTTAAAATAAATTTAAATTCGGCTAATTTACAATAATGGTAACTTTTGAAAAGAGCATGGTTGATTGAGAGATGGTTGGTTTCAAGATTCTTCTTCGTCGGGTACAGAGGGGCCTGGAATTCGGTCTTTAACTGTTTAGTTCGTTTAGTGGGAATCCGATTGACGTGGTAGCCTCATACAAGTATGTGAGTTGACACCCTCACAACAAAACTTTCGTTAAACCAGCACTTTACTGAGAGGGTGGCTGCTGCAAAACTTGGCATCAACAGTATTTACAGAAACCTCTTCTGTCGTCCATTCATCCCCGTGCAGGTCAAGTTCAGGGTTTACAATGCCGTGTCAAGAGCAGTCAAATGTTATGGTGCCCAGGTCACTGGCTATTTACAGTTTAGTTCGCTTGATAATTAAATCATTAAATTGATTTTCGGCCTCCTCCTAGATACGCCAAATAATTAGTTATATTTGAAGGCCAGCAGATCTTTGCCTACACCTTTTCCATTGCCGGCCAATAATGTGGTTAAGGTAGTCTTCAAGATGCCCTCAGGCATATATCAGACATATATAGTTGCCCGGGAATTAATTTCAAATACCCCCATTTTTCTGACCTGCTCTTGTAGGAGAAATCCTCATGTATGCTGCTTTTTGGATGAGAAACACCTCATCTTCTGGTCTAAACGCCTTACATCATTGTTTATGTTCATTTTTCATGGTTGAGGTGATTTTGTCGGGACTCGAAAGCCGTTTCTCGATCAAATATTTGCTCAGCTGTTTGGGCATGTTAAAACAACTAGGAATTAATTATTTTGTGAAGGCGTGGATAATCCCTTCGGGGTTCCCCGGGTGTGAAATGTTTCTCCTTCAAAAAACTATATCTACAAAATTTGTTGATATACCTAGTTGTTTTTATTCAATAGTTGTTTTTCTGAAAGTAAAGAACCTTTAGGGATGATGAGGCATTTCTCCTTAACAAAAACCCCAGACGATCGAGCATAAAATTTGAAAAATCGCCTCAACTACGAAGAATCGATTCCTTTAATGGAAAAATCGATTCTGTAATTATAAGTAAATATAAGTCAATATTTGGGTAAATAAGTCAATAATATTATGAAGTACCGGCAAAAAATTGGGGTCGCTGGAATGACTGTGGATGCCGTATTAGACGTTTCCATTGAGAAAGTGTTGAGGCAAATTTCCGCAATTTTATGATTTACAGATGAGGCGTTTCTATTTCACCGGGCAGAAATAACTATATAATAATTGATAAATCCATTATTTTGACGTTTCTACATCAAAGACCACGTTTGGGTGCTCTAACCCGACGATATTAAGGTCATGTTTCCAACCCAAATGATCTGTTACAATTCCATCAAATTTGGTTGAAAGGAGCCGGAATGATGCGCGTGACATTAATATCCCAGGGGTTCTGATACAATTCATACTCGCATGGGACCGAAAAAAATTACCTTCTGTTATGAAAGCTGAGATGAAGACTACATGAGTACAAAGTTATTCATGAATAACACATGGAAGTAAAAACGAGCCAAAAACAAAAACATCGTCGACTACTAAATTCAAAATCCTACATTACCTACTTCAACTGTTGGAATGATGCCAATCCGACGTCACCATCCTGAAAACGTGAATAGTACGGTCAAGTTGAACGAGCTTCAACTTCTTCCAACTTTTGATAAATTACTCCTGAGCCTTCACAGCCGAGAGTGCGGGAAATCATCCTGAGCCGCCAACCCTTTGCCTCAGAACATCAGACTTTTCCTACGCGTCCCATTTACTCTTTTTTCCCCTCCGGATGAGTCGTAATGGAGGTCGCACGCTTTATTCCGTCTTATCGTTTTGAATTTCTCAACATTACGAAGGTGATTTGAAACGATTTCAATAGGTTCATTTGCAATAAGCTAAATGGAAAATGTCGGACAAGGAACATAATAATTGGAACTGTAGACACTGAAAGGATCTGGATGGTACCAACTCAAATAGAGTGGAAACAACAGAGACGGTTTGAAATATAACTAGAACCGTTCGCTTCGTTCTCGTAACGAACTATTAAAACCTCAAATATCACCTTTGAAAAACTCTGCAAATTCTTGACACAACGGTTCATTATCTTCTTTGTACAGATCACCCTTCTGTCTAGATCACTAGGTCTAAATGTCTAGATCCTAAATGTTAGATTAATTATCATTATCAATAATTATTATCACTAATTATTAACAATTTTATCAAGTACCTAGTGAAAATTATTATAATTTATTGTTAGGTATTAATCATTCGTATTTATTATTAATATAATAAAGACGATACAGCGTTTCTCTGTAAAACGAAAGAATTTATTTTCATAGTACGGAAATGTGATTTGAACATCATCATAGTAATAATTGTTTTATGAAAAAGGTTTACGAACCTGTAAAACGAAAGAAACAACAATTAAAGTCCTTATTCCCAGGTTCTTTCAACAAAATCACGGAACGTCGATAAGTAAAGTAAAATGAGTTTCTCTCATCCAAATCATCCAATAGAAATTTCACATCTGGTTGTCAGTCGTCATATTTGGTTACTCAAGTAGAGCGGCGTCCGTATCGACGATACACAATTTAATGAGTGACGCAGTAGGTACTCATTACATCTCCCCCCTCAGAGAGAAACAATTTCAAACGATCATTGGCAGGTATTTGAAATTGTTCGTGCATCATCCATCACTGGAAAAATTTTCGTAATGTGGTAAAGGTTTGACTCTGCTTTCTTGCGTCCAGTGTCCACCTCATAGATAGAATTCGAAATCTTCTTCACGATTTTAAACGGTCCAATTTTCAATTCGTCCAACTTCTTCCTATTTAATCGGTTTCCATTTTCCACATATACTCTGTCACCAACTTTCAAGTTACATTCTTTTCTATGTAGATCAAATATGTCTTTGTTATAATTATGTGATTTAATAGTATTTTCAAGAGCATATTTTCTGTCTCTTGTTAAATCTCGTTTTTTACATGTTGTTTGTAATTCTGGTGGTAGAATGTTTACTGGATCGCCTTCCAAAAGGTATTTCGGAGCGAATTTCGTGACTGTGTGTTCCGTTTCATTATATTTCGCCACGCAATTCTGTGCAATAGTAGTCCAAGCACATTTCTTTTCACTCTCATTTATTTTACATCTTATCTTGTTCACTATAGTCTGATTTAGCCTTTCATTTAGTCCGTTTGAAAATGGTGTATCAACAGCCGTGAAAACTAGTCTTATGTTAGCATCTTCCAGGAACTGTTTAAATTCTGTTGAGTTTATGCCTGGATATTGGTCTGTCAATATTATGTCCATCTTATAATCCTTTTTTACTTTTTGCACTAATTTTATAAAATCATTTGCGTTTTGATTCTTCGACGTGAGAATATAAGCATATCTGGTGAAATGATCCACTAAAAGATGTAAGTATTTTTTTGTTGATCGTGACCCTCCGAAGCCTCCAATGGTATCAATAGATGTAATTTCAAATGGGCGTTTAGCCGGGCCTAAATGTGACAGCAACCCATATTTTGGTTTTCGTCTCGACTTGTTTTTAAAGCAAATCTCGCATGAATCACAACATTGTTTTATGTTTTTTATAATATTCCTAGCTGTGTAGAATGGTGTTATTTTATTTATCATTTGGGTCCTCCCAATGTGGCAGTAACTGTCGTGGACATCTCTTATTAGGGTCTTGCTGAGATCTTCCGATATTAAAATTTTATTTCTTTTTCCTTTCTTTTGATAGTAAATTTCATTGTCCAGAATAAGTTTTTCATTTCTAAAGTCAAGGTTTTTTCTTTGGTCATTTTTTATATCCGTTAAATTTATTAAATTGACTACTCTCAAAACATCTTCAGTATTTTCGTGTGATTCCAATACTGGATTTCTGCTTAAACAGTCAGCTTCTTGATTTGATTTTCCTGGATTATATTCAATTGTGAAATCATATTGGGATAAATAATACATCAAATCCCCTAATTCCTCATCAGTTCTAGCCCTTATGTTCATGTTTTCCAACGGTTTATGATCTGTATAAGCTTTGAATTTCTTTCCCATGAGCCAATGCTGCCAGTATTTTACAGCTTCTTTTATCGCCAGACATTCTAGGTACAACCAGATGTGAAATTTCTATTGGATGATTTGGATGAGAGAAACTCATTTTACTTTACTTATCGACGTTCCGTGATTTTGTTGAAAG
The DNA here is from genome assembly GCA_963920205.1 of Stenodema calcarata. NCBI lineage: Eukaryota > Metazoa > Arthropoda > Insecta > Hemiptera > Miridae > Stenodema > Stenodema calcarata. The sequence goes on along the minus strand of OY986053.1, from coordinate 29,662,248 downwards.
AACCTGGGAATAAGGACTTTAATTGTTGTTTTATAATAAAGACGATACAGCGTTTCTCTGTAAAACGAAAGAATTTATTTTCATAGTACGGAAATGTGATTTGAACATCATCATAGTAATAATTGTTTTATGAAAAAGGTTTACGAACCTGTAAAACGAAAGAAACAACAATTAAAGTCCTTATTCCCAGGTTCTTTCAACAAAATCACGGAACGTCGATAAGTAAAGTAAAATGAGTTTCTCTCATCCAAATCATCCAATAGAAATTTCACATCTGGTTGTCAGTCGTCATATTTGGTTACTCAAGTAGAGCGGCGTCCGTATCGACGATACACAATTTAATGAGTGACGCAGTAGGTACTCATTACATTAATAATAATTATTATTAATTATGATTAATTAATACGATATAATTCTGGGGTTTTTAATACTACGTCGGTAATAATTTTTCTATAAAAGAAGTACCTACCAACAAACATTCGAAATTACCTTCATTTCCGTAGCACGAAACGCACCTCAGAACAACAAAATCGACATCACTTAAGCCATATGATGTTTCAAAGAGCTTGTTAGTATGAAAATGGACCTGTATTTCAACAGTTTGATTCACGATCGTGATGTGAGGCACAATCTTTGAGCCGTCATTGTGAAAGAACGGCTGGTCGTACAAAGCTGCGGATGGTCTTAAAAAATTCTACGGAACAAACTCTATCTAAATATGAAATAAAAAACATACCGTTTGATGGGAATTTTTCGGGATATGGAATTTTCAAAATTTCAAAATTCGTTTTGAACCCCTTCCCCTTGACATAGGGTTATGAAAAGTTTCGAGGATCATTGTGGGGCTGGTCCAAACCCAGAAACCAAATTTCGTAATTTTAGCTCAACGCTAACTGGGCAAAGTGGCGCGGACGGCGTACGGCGGACGGACGGATTTTGGTTTATTATCTTCGATAATGAACCATTCGAATCGCCCAAAGAAAAAAAAATTTTAACCCCCCCTCAAAATTGGTTGGTTTACGTTTCAAGATACGTAGATTCAGAAAATCGAATAAAAAAAAATCCGTCCGTCCGCCGTACGCCGTCCGCGCCACTTTGCCCAGTTAGCGTTGAGTTAAAATAACGAAATTTTTTTATGGGTTTCGACCAACCCCACAATGGTCCTCGAAACTTTGCAGAACCCTAGGTCAAGGGGAAGGGGTTCAAAACGAATTTTGAAATTTTGAAAATCTCATATCTCGAAAAATTCATATAGAACGGTATGTTTTTTATTTCATATTTAGATAGAGTTTGTTCCGTAGAATTTTTTAAGACCATCCGCAGCTTTGTACGACCAGCCGTTCGTTCACAATGACGGCTCAAAGATTGTGCCTCACAACACGATCGTGAATCAAACTGTTGAAATACAGGTCCATTTTCATACTAAAAGCTCTTTGGAACATCATATGGCTTAAGTGATGTCGAGTTTGTTGTTCTGAGGTGCGTTTCGTGCTACTGAAATGAAGGTAATTTCGAATGTTTGTTGGTAGGTACTTCTTTTATAGAAAAATTATTACCGACGTAGTATTAAAAACCCCAGAATTATATCGTATTAATTGATCATAATTAATAATAATTATTAGTCAGTTTGGAGGGTTGTAGGAGGCGGTAAGAAAAGAAGAAGTTTTTTCGAGCTTTCGGCTTTAATAAGCCATCTTCAGTTTGTATTATTGTAAGTTGATGACAGTTGTATTATTGTAAGTTGATGATTCCGACAACGGTCAAACCTATAGCAGATGTCAATATATGTTGCAGCCCTGAAGATGGCTTATTAAAGCCGAAAGCTCGAAAAAACTTCTTCTTTTCTTACCGCCTCCTACAACCCTCCAAACTGACAAAGGTTTTTCAACCAAAGGAGATTATGAACAATACAGAAAAATAATTATTATTAATAATAAATACGAATTATTAATACCTAACAATAAATTATAATAATTTTCACTAGGTACTTGATAAAATTGTTAATAATTACTTATAATTGATAATAATAATTAATCTAACATTTAGGATCTAGACATTTAGACCTAGTGATCTAGACAGAAGGCTGATCTGTACAAAGAAGATAATGAACCGTTGTGTCAAGAATTTGCAGAGTTTTTTCTCATTGCAAACCTGTTCATTGTGTACCCAAGATCCTTCCCTAAAAGACCTGGCAGCGGGAAATATTATTCAACATGGTTTGAAAAGGGAAAAACAATTTTTGTAAAAAATCCCAATGCTCTAGGTAGTAGTCGATACCAGTGACCAACATTTTCTTCAGTAGTCGACATGGTTTTGCACTAGTAGTCGACCTACATGTGTTAGAAGTCGACAGTATCACTTGAGTCAGTAGTCGACAGGTTTCGTCATTCCATCGTTTTCGAATTTTACGACATCTAAATAAAATACATTCAACTGTGAATCGGAACTTGAAAATAGATTAATAAGATGTAATAAAGTAGTTATCAGACTTTTTTTTGCAAACAGCTCATTATCAGTCTCAAATTGCAATAAGTACTTAAGTAAAAAGGTATGAAAACTATAGTCGAAAACTCATTGTCAGAAAATTGACTATACAGTTGGGCTTAGGTACCTATTTACACATTTTTTTGACATTTTCATGTCTTTGCTTTGGCACATAAACTGAAACGGGAAAAATTTGTTCCCTTGATTCACCCTTTCCCTCAGATCACGTCAGAACACAAGCGACCGGCGGGCCATTACGTCAGAGCCTATGACGCACGAGCGAATGACGTAAGATAGCTGGCAGGAGGCCAACTAGTACGTCAGAGCCTATGACGCACGAGCGTATGACGTCAGACGGCTGGCAGGAGGCCAACAAGTACGTCAGAGCCTATGACGCACGAGAATATGACGTAAGACGGCTGGCAAGAGGCCAACAAGTACGTCAGAGCCTATGACGCACGAGCGTATGACGTAAGACGGCTGGCAGGAGGCAAGCTAGTGCGTCAGAGCCTATGACCCACGGGCGTATGACGTAAGACGGCTGGCAGGAGACCAACAAATGCGTCAGAGCCTATGACGCACGAGCGTATGACGTAATACGGCTAGCAGGAGGCCAACAAGTACGTCAGAGCCTATGACGCACGGGCGTATGACGTAAGACGGCTGGCAGGAGACCAACAAGTGCGTCAGAGCCTATGACGCACGAGCGTATGACGTAATACGGCTAGCAGGAGACCAACAAGTGCGTCAGAGCCTATGACCCACGGGCGTATGACGTAAGACGGCTGGCAGGAGACCAACAAGTGCGTCAGAGCCTATGACGCACGAGCGTATGACGTAAGACGGCTAGCAGGAGGCCAACAAGTACGTCAGAGCCTATGACGCACGAGCGTATGACGTAATACGGCTGGCAGGAGGCTAACTAGTGCGTCATACGACGAGACCTTTTATGTCTCTGCGCCCCCTCCCACACCCACACCGTGTACCTCGTACTTCATTTTGGTTTATTATCTTCGATAATGAACCATTGGAATCGCCCAAAGAAAAAAAAATTTTAACCCCCCCTCAAAATTTGTTGGTTTACGTTTCAAGATAGGTACGTAGATTCAGAAAATCGAATTAAAAATGAAAGTAGTGTTGGAATCGACCAAGAAATTCTTGACACAACGGTTCATTATCTTCTTTGTACAGATCACCCTTCTGTCTAGATCACTAGGTCTAAATGTCTAGATCCTAAATGTTAGATTAATTATTATTATCAATTATCACTAATTATTAACAATTTTATCAAGTACCTAGTGAAAATTATTATAATTTATTGTTAGGTATTAATAATTTGTATTTATTATTTATAATTATTATTATTAATTATTATTAATTAATACTATATAATTCTGGGGTTTTTAATACTACGTCGGTAATACAGTTTCTATAAAAGAATTACCTACCAACAAACATTCGAAATTACCTTCATTTCCGTAGCACGAAACGCACCTCAGAACAACAAACTCGACATCACTTAACCCATATGATGTTCCAAAGAGCTTGTTAGTATGAAAATGGACCTGTATTTCAACAGTTTGATTCACGATCCTGTAGTGAGGCACAATCTTTGAGCCGTCATTGTGAACGAACGGCTGGTCGTACAAAGCTGCGGATGGTCTTAAAAAATTCTACGGAACAAACTCTATCTAAATATGAAATAAAAAACATACCGTTCTATATGAATTTTTCGAGATATGAAATTTTCAAAATTTCAAAATTCGTTTTGAACCCCTTCCCCTTGACCTAGGGTTATGAAAAGTTTCGAGGACCATTGTGGGGTTGGTCGAAACCCATAAAAAAAATTTCGTAATTTTAACTCAACGCTAACTGGGCAAAGTGGCGCGGACGGCGTACGGCGTACGGCGTACGGCGTACGGCGTACGGCGTACGGCGGACGGACGGATTTTTTTTTATTCGATTTTCTGAATCTACGTATCTTGAAACGTAAACCAACAAATTTTGAGGGGGGGTTAAAATTTTTTTTTCTTTGGGCGATTCCAATGGTTCATTATCGAAGATAATAAACCAAAAATAAAAAATAAATAAAAAATAAATCTGCACTTCTGGTGGTTACGGAAAGGGCGTGATTTATGAGTTTCCGACCGAAAACGTTGACTACCTATGTCGAGTAGTAAATCATCAATTCGCTATCAGTACGATTTTAATTTCACTTTATGGAATATCTTATTCAAATCAATTGTAAATTCCTAATTATATCTGAATACTTTGTTGTACGGCCACTGGTTGATGTTCGGTATAAATTGGGATACTTTAATGTGTACAGTGGAAGGTTTTCGTTATTGTGGATAGAGTACTATGTACGTTATTAGGTACGCAGAACAAAGTGTGTATTTTCAACGATTAAATGAATTCCTCATGATTATCACGCATTTCATATTTAATCAGCAGGTACTTAATAATTAAATATTAAATTCAAATAATAAATATTAATTTAAGTATTTAAATTAATTTTTTTTCCGGTGTCTATCGATTGAATAATTTGTTGTTTCTGTTTCCAAGTCCCATCGAATTTAAGAGGATTGCGTTATAAAAGCAAAGAAATGGAAACTGTCATTCCAACGACGACGGAACATGATAGATCCCAAGTGGAGGTGCAATGATGTCAGGAATCCCTCAAAGCTCGATTCAAATTGGAAAAGTTATCCCGGCACATGATATCCCGGAGAACTTGAGCCTCAGAGGGAGGATCATGAAAAGGGAGGACACTTGAAGGTAGTTTGGGCTATTGGCCAACTTCTGTTTTCTGAGAAGCTTTCAGCTGTCGAACTTCGGTGTGGCTGATAATGGTTTATCTATGTTCTGCAACTCCCATCTCAAACCCACGATCACATCACCAGTTCCAATAGGTCCCTGTAGATTTTACTTACTTTTCGTTTAATGTCTAGTAGTTCTCGTAGTAGTTTTCTCTTTCAAGTGAGTTTTTGTGGAACGCAATACATTTTGTATCAGAAGGGCGTTTTGGAGGTGTCTGAATAACTAACCTATCAAGCCACATGGATTCAGGTTTTTTTTTCATGCAGAATGAACAGGTGTTCGTATTTATTGGTGGACTCATAATAATTATTATTAGTAGTAGTAAATAATTTATATTACATAATACGTTATATCACATCACCTTTATGGGATGGAGGTTGCAACTAAGACATATCAAATGATATTTGTTGACCATAATTTTTGAATTCACTATGAACTCATACAACTTTGACTATAAGCTATGTCGCTAAAGCATCATTGCCACAAGTTTATTGGTTTGTTCATGAACAGCGAAGATTGAGGTTTGGATCGGATTCTTCTTAAAAAACGATTCGGTGCTTCTGCATTAATTTTATGTAACGGCCATATAAGTGATCAACATTCAAATTTCTCATGTTCCCAATAAAACAGATGGATTTGTTGTAATTTCAGAATCGAACTTGAGGTTTTACTCAGCCACATAATTAATTTCTAATAGGTTATGGGCCTAGGACGCTGTGATCATGTGTAATCCACTGTGACCATAAGAACTGCAAAAGGTAGAGGAAGACCGCGGATCGTTCGTTCAGAGAACATGACAAGATTTACAGTAATTGTAAAAAATTCATGTTCACAAGAAATCGACATTCCTATGCGGATGGATGTTCCAGATCTGAGTTAACCTGAAGCAGGAATTACTAACTATCACTGGAACAGGCATTCTCTCAGGCAGATAATGCTGGGTGGAGGGAAGATTACAAATAATAAAATAAAAAATGTGGACTGGAATCAAGGAGGGGAAGGTTTTTATGAGTCTAAACAAGGACACGATGATAATTTTAAAATCGTGTCAAGATAGAAGGATTTTACACCTCGTGGGAGTGACTCTGCAGACATAAGAACCAAAACCAATTGGGGCAACCGAACATACCTGTGGAGTTGGAGTTGGTCCAGCACGCTAAACTACCTAATTGAGTAGCAGATCCAATCTAGAGGAAGTGTTAGAAGACGATTTAATGCTTCTGAATTAATTATGTTGCTGATGTCGATGTATATTGATCGATATCAAAACTTCACTGGTTCCAATAAACTGGTTCACTGCTTCCTTGTTAAATAGATCGAGTTGTCATTTCTGAATTGACCTGTGTACTCTAAAAATTCAAAATCCTAATCTTCCCCGTTATTGAACTCGGAAACTGTTGATAATTTTAAAAACTGCATTTCAATCGGTCCAGCATTTCGTCCTTGGAGTGGATGAAGGGATTGGCATAACCGACCAAAACTGTTTTGGTGTCTTATAATTCCTGACAAAGTTGCTACCCACAGACCACGTGAAGAGTTGGAATATGCGAACATATTAGTCACGTACATATTTTATTGTTGGTGTTTGGATTTCACATCTTACAGTATAAGGAACCCCTGAGCAAAATCTGCAATTCTAAGATCCAACGTTATGGGATGCGGGTTATGTTAATATGTTTGACAGTGTCGCCTTTTGTATATTACCTATACAGAATTATTCATGTGTACTATACAAATTTAAATAGTTGGATGTCAAATTTAATGATCCAACAGAACACTTACCTATTTAGGGTTTCACAGTTTTCCGTCGTGAAGATTTATGTACCAATACACCATTTTTCATAATCCAATCGATGTCCTTCATTATTCATTCAGTGACCCTTATTTTCGAATTCGTGAAGCCCACTTCCGAGGAGGCCCGAGCACTTCTCGCGGGTTGAAGAATCAGAAGGCGCAGAAGTTCCCGACGAATTACTTTCCACCCCTTTCATACTATAGATGACATTCCCTTAACACAATTTATTCTCATCAAATCATTATGCTCGCCACCCATAGCCCTGTTTTTAATTTCCTCCTCCGAGAAGATCATTCAATGGAACAGCGCTATTATGACTAGCCGTCAAAGTCTTCCTGCCAACAATTAAGCCGTGCAACTTTGCGATGAACCCTTAATCACGGGCGAAGGGCTTTACGACCCTTTGCCCATTCAGACGGTCCCCAACATAGTTTCTCGGCACCCTCGGTATTAATGACATCCTCAATCATAAATATTTCCGTGGTGCTGACTATCATCAGCTCCGAGTTTCAAACTAACTTCGAGAACATCCGAACCAATATCGTACCAACAATAAAAACTCTGCAAATTCTTGACACAACGGTTTATTATCTTCCTTGTGCAGATCACCCTTCTGTCTATACCAGACTGTGTTTTAAATCGGCACCATACCATATTCTCACCGTACTCATACCATACCATACGAATTTCTTTTCTGTCTTATCATACTGTACTAAATCATACATACAATAATATGCCTTACCATACTCATACCATGTCATAGGTACAAACCGAGTGAATATTGAAATGTCATCCATTTCTGACCTATATTTAAAATTTCAAGTATCTAGCTCATCATCAAAATTTAATTTGTTTAAACAAATAGGTATTATTTAAACAATTTTACAGACAAGAAACCGAGTGAATCCAGTTCTGTGATCCAGTTCTGACCTATTTTTAAAATTTCAAGTCAATAGCTCATCATCAAAATTTAATTTGTTTAAACAAAAAGGTATTATTTAAACAATTTTACAGATGCGAAACCGAGTAAATATTGCAATGGGGTCTATCCCCGACTCACGGTTAAAATTTCTAGACTGTAGTTTACCGGGAAGATGACAAAAGGTAGTTTTATTCTGGGCGTCTGAGGGTTGGGTCACATAACGGCCGTTTTCGACGCGAAAGATTAGTGTTTTTCCTAAACCTTTGCGCGCTCACTGTGAACGAACGGCTGGTCGCACAAAAATCCAATTGGTCTTAAAAGATTCGTAATTTTTCAGGTCATTCAAAAGTGAACTGAAAATTACACGTTTCAGTTAAATATTTTGAGATATGACATTGTCGAAATTTTAAATTTCGTTTTGAACCCCTTCCCCTTGACCTAGGGTTATGAAAAGTTTCGAGGATCATTGTGGGGCTGGTCCAAACCCAGAAACCAAATTTCGTAATTTTAGCTCAACGCTAACTGGGCAAAGTGCCACGGACGGCGGACGGCGGACGGGGGACGGCGTACGGGGGACGGCGTACGGCGTACGGGTGACGGACGGATTTTTTTTATTCGATTTTCTGAATCTACGTATCTTGAAACCTAAACCAACAAACTTTGAGGGGGGGTTAAAAAATTTTTTTCTTTGGGCGATTCCAATGGTTCATTATCGAAGATAATAAACCAACAATGGTTCAACAACCTGAAACATACAAACTTGGAACAAATACAAAATTCCATCGATCTTGGAGCATATCTCGTAGCTTTCGCGTTGTCATTGCAATTTTAATTTAAAACACTCATGCATGACCGTGTGGTGTTTTATAGATCAGTTTTCGTGAATTGGATGATCGAATAATATAAGTTATATAATATAGTCAAGATATAAGTTATTCTGCTCGTCTCATCCTCACAGTCACCACAACCAGTTGAGTTGTTCAAATCTTCGTGAAGCTAAAACGTCTTTAAAAAACCTCAAGTCCCCCATGCTACGGTACGGTGCACCGCGGTGGTGCTACGGTTCTATGTGAATGTTTCTGAAAAAACGAACCTAATATACGTAGGTAAATTAAAGTAACTGTTAAGTAGCATTCCTTCCCTCAAGATCCCACAAGGTCTAACTCCATTTTTTGGCAAAATGAGTTAGGAATGGATACTTACGCGAAATCTCTCGGCCCATCTTTCTAGCTTATTTGTTTGGTCTTTATTCCAATGAAGGAAAAGACTTCTTCGAGGTAGAAAAGCCGCGATAACCATAGAAATTACTACAGTACGTTGGAAAATTCGTTTTTCTCTCTCCTGCAAAGTTAGGAAAACTGTGTTAGACCTTGTGGGATCTTAAGGGACGATTTGCCACACCTTGTAGGCCCTAAAAAACTATTATTAAACAAAATTTGCAACGAAAACAGTTGCATTGAAGGCATGAGCTTCTTCAGACATTAAATTCATTCACTAGATCTCCTACAGCCTCAAGATGTTGTACTGAACAGAATAAGACCTCGTATTGACCCCAAGCCCCTATTGAGAATGAAGATGAACGCCTGAACTCCAAAAGAACAGGGCAGGACGACAAGAAATTGTGCACTTTCTCCCACTCACCTGAAATTGCATGGGGAGCATTCCTCTTGTGCACCAGAGCTGTACGGTCTCGCATTCAGGCTTAGGAGCTCACACCGCAATTTCATCAGCCAGCCAACCTCAAGTAATTCAATGTCAAACGTACCAGCAAAACCTGCCTTATCTGACCTAAAACTCTCGGTAAAGCGGGCACCCAGCGCCAGAATTCAGCTACCTTTTCTTCCCTACAGCTTCACAGGATATTGCACATATTGGATCTCTACCGGACATAATCCATCGCTTCAAAATGATCGAGAAGCCTGTATTTGTTCACCAGCGCGCGTAATAACTCTCTGTCCAAAATGATATATTTTGGAACTGTATTTCCAACCACTGGGCGTTCACGAAACAAAAACTCGTCTCAGGAGATTGAGAGAGTTTTTGGAGCGTCAAACATTTTGAAATGTGAATGGGATGTTGGATTAAGTGGGAATGATGGTTTGTTAGTAAGATATTTGCATGTATTATCGTAAACCACTGTTATATTAACAGTGTTGAATTCACACGAGACTAACAGATTTACCAACCTAAAAATCTGAGGAATGTCGCATGAACGTTCATGCTACTTCGGGATATGTGTAATTCAGTTTGAATACGCGATCAGGGTACTGCAATTGATACACCCCTTTGAGACGATGGTTAAATGTTAAGATAGTTAATTCAAAGTCGATTGGTCAGAATTGGCTGACAACTCAAATATCTCAAGTCAAAATTTTTTGAAGTAAGGTTTCATGAAAAATATGGCAAAATCAAAGAATTAAGAGTACAAATCAACGTTAACCTACTAGTACAACGTCTCACGAATTTTGGATCCACATAAATTAGCGACGATACCACTGTAGCTGTAGTTATTATGAAAATGGTTGCGTGTAAAAGTAGCACTCCAGATTCAATACCTACCGCTAAAAGTTTCATAGATCCAAAAGATAGACAGTTCGGGGAACAATGTTAGTTTCGAACTCTACTCCAGATGAAAGTTGAGATTCACTACTAGGAAGATAAAACGGAAGCCAAAACTTTGCTTAACGAGCGTCAATTATCGTGGACAAGGAAACTTAGTTGGCATACGCGGCGATGGAGGAGAAATTGGTTTGTAGCCTACCTACGCGCAACAGTAGCAATAATTCAAAGCATTACATAGGTAGTAAATTTTACTATCTACAATAACACACGTGAGAACACCCGAGTGGGAGAATGATGACGGCGAACTTCTCCATAATCTACTCATGAAACCGCGTAGGGCTTAGTGATACTCGCATTGAATATTCCGACAGCGGTTCTTTCGCTATTGAACGTTCTGTTATTTCTCTCGACTTCCCGAGCGATAAACACCTTGTGTTAGCCGTCCATCCATAAGGCCGAGGAGTTAAAATGGAAACCTGGCAAATCCAGAGGGAGGCTCTGAAAAGGCTCGGGGTGTTTTATGGCACATTGCGGAGTTGTGTGGGGCTTTATTAGGTATCACGATATTGCAGTGGTTGCAATTTAAAGGGACGACGTGGCATTTAAAGCTCTTGACGGATCCATTGTAGTGCGTCATTAAAGAGAACACTGCCACCTTTAAATCTTCCTAAGTAGTGTAAGTCACTTAAATCTGTGCAATTTGGTTCAACATCATATGCAGGATGTTCCAGAATGGTCCTTTGTACCGATCATTTTCTTTCAGAAAGTACAGGATCTGAAATCGAAAGTAATCGCCGATTTTAACGCAATTCGTTTCATTGGAGCGCTATCCTTCTCTGTTTTTGTTGCATCAGCATTCCGTTGTGAGATTAGAGCAGATGAAACGTGAAGAACATCTCAAGTACCTAACAACCATTTCTTCATCTTCAAACTGCTCCAACGGAATAACGGATTGAGAACGGAATAAGATATCACAATTCTGACATGTTCAGCGTAGAACCTGTTCCATTTTTGGAATTCATGGATAATTTTTCCCCTCTAAAATTCCCCAAATTTTCTTAGAGTGGCCCAATTATGCCCATCTACGAACTTAGCCCGTCGATTGCCAAGACAGATGTATTGTTCAAATTGGAACTTTCATTCAAGTTTTTCAAAAATTTGCTAAAAAATAGTTTCTTGTTCTAACGAACAGTATTCTCTCTGTTTCAACTAAAATGTCTTCTGTAATCATTGCCGAGCTGGTATAGGCGTTCATGACGAATTCGTGATAATTTAGTTTATATCATAACAAGTGTCTAAGGACTAAATTTAACAAATTCCTAGTTCACTTCACTAACGAGAAATTTTGAAATTTACCATTGGTAGAACTTGATTGGGTTGAGGGGAGTTAATGTAATGTTATACTGTAATTAAGATTTGTGGAGGAAATGGTCGTGCGAATATGAAATTTAGTTCGAAAATTGGCGATAAGATACGAATGTCATGGAAACAAGATGCTCTTTTGTATAGAAGTAAATTTGGGATTTTTGGTGGACATCTAAAAATCCTAAATTTACTTCTATAAGTACGTGAAAATGTTCGGAAGGGGATTCGGATTCTACGTCGAAAAAGTCGGATTCAGAAATAAAGACGAGTTTCTAAAACGAAAAAGTATATTTACACAACAATTAATATTATTGTACTGATGATGGTATAACAACTGATTGAGTAGAGAGCTTTCAAACAAATTGCAAGGTTTACTTTCAGTCATACAGTAAAATATTTAGTACCTCGGTGAGAGTTTCCAAATAACGCAATGGGCCTCAAATATGCATGAATCAGTTACCAGAGGAATCAACAGTAATGGAGTTTTTAGGGGGGCGTAGTTGCTGTAGGACTAATTCATTGCGTGACACTCATCAGGCCTTGTGGGCGTGGGGACTGTATAATCAGTCTGGATGCTTCGTGTGATTCGAGATCGTCCGGAGATACTCATCGTATCTCGTGTTCAGTCGAAATTGAACGTTCGTTAGTTATTAAAAGAGTCAGAGCTATGGTATTTCTATCGTTATTTTAACACTTTATTTTATAACATCCATTTCAAGTTGTAATAACCTTAAAGAAGGCCGTGGGGAATTCAAGGGGCAAAGATGTCTTTGGGTATCAACATGTTGTATTCATACTAATTTACTTTTTTATTAGTTTTTCATTCTCATCTCGATTAGCTTCTAGTGAATACTTTGTCAATTATTTATTTTTGTTGATTCTAATGATTTAAGGTGATGTAAATTTGCAAATTATTTTCGGTCAAATGTTTTAGCTAAACGTAAGCATCCATTGAATAACCGTTGAATGTTTATGAATTTAAATCTACTTCAAAAGACAGGAGTTTTATAAAAAGCGAATTTTCACGTGTAAAACGCACCCATTTGTCCTTCCATATGCCAGTGCGAATGGAATATGTATGTATTGATCCTTTGTGAAATAACAAGTAACCTCTGGGATTCAAGGTCGACCTCCGTCCTGTGAAGCATTCCCCAAGTATTCCCTGACATCTCTTTCATCTTAACTCTCCACCTAAGGGAAGAACAGGTACCTACCCATAAATCAGGGGTCTGGGCGTGGCTCCTTGACATTGACGGTTGATGTAATACAATTTATGTTCGTGTAATCACTCTTTACCTAAATTGATTGCTGCTCTAAATTGGTCACATCATAAATGTTTCCCTATCTTTGTTTGTCATGACGACGTTGGTACATATCCTGGACAATTAATTAGTAAAGAAGGAAATAAGTGTCAATCACCAGGCTTGTGATTAACGTTGTATTTTTCACCTTAGCTGTAGGGTCAATATAAATTATGATAATTGCTTTCTTTCCTTGGTGAAAGGTGGATATTCGAACAATGTCACTCAATGCCACTTCCACCATGTCTAAAAAGCTATCAAGTAGAGGTCAAACCAATGAAATATAACCAAGGCTTACAAGGGGGCATATGAGGTGTTGGAGGGAGAGAGGGTAATTGGCCAGCTTCGCCTGGCGTATTCCGACTGCCTGCAGTTCTACACCAAAGACACGCATAATCGGCTCCATTGATAACAAGGTACTCAGCTGCTAACACTGTCTCTGTTTTGGCGCGAACCTGACACTGAGGGAACTAAGGCTGAGAGCCTTCTCCTGAATGATACTGCCGCCTGATTCCCGTCCAGCTGGTACAGGAACGCATATTTGGCTCCATTGACAACCAGGTACTCAGCTGGTAACACTGTCTCTGTTTTGGCGCGAACCTGACACTGACGGAGCTCTTGTCGCTCACAGCTCCTGACCACTGCTATTTATGTGTATACGGTTATCGTGCTCAGGCTGATTTCCGTCCAGCTGGTCCAGCCATCTTTGCCTTCACCAGATAGATAGGCCGCCGCCCTGCCTCCGTCTCTCACTGAGGATTGTTAACAATCACTACCCACACATTTTTACCGCTATCTTTATTTCTTTGTTAAGTCAAGTAATAAATACATGGGCGGTTTGTTGTGGGTTTCTGCTAGAAGTGACGAGAGGTGGTGCTGGTGGTCGCAAAACCAAAATATCTTGTTTGTTGTAAGTTGACAACTAAATTAGCGGGGCTCGTACCCGTTCAATTTCCATGGAAGTTATAGACTTACCGTTTACCACGACTTTACGAACTTGCAACCACCTAACTCAAGGGCCCTCCCCCTCAAACTTCGATTCTTCATAAAAATTTAGTTTTGGATTGTTCCCTTCCGACCGAATAGTGTAATTGAGTTGCCAAAGGACCGACGAAGTTCCTCCGGAGCGCGACCTCCACGATTATTGACGAAACTGCCATTTCAACCGCTACGACGGAGGGCTCGCTTATGAGAACGCTCAAATTGCGGATTTTCTTCGAACAATTTTTTTTCCCCGCACTTTTCAAGTTTGAAATTATTCATTCACCAGCTCGTTCCATGCCATCTTCCCACCAAATGGTTCCTTTCCACCCGCCTCCCCATCATCGCCTGACTTTTCCGGCCTCCTTTTATAAAACGTCAAGCTCAAAAGCACGAAAAAGGCGACTCCGCGAGTGGAAAGTCGGCCCTAAAAATAGAGTGTCGGCCCCTTCATGAATGGCGCAACAAATTTTACGACTCCAACTCAACTTTTCACCCGCTTTTAGCGGAGTATAAATAAAACAATGTAAGCAGACTGTACGTAAAACTTGAAGCTTATTCGTGTCTCTCAAACTAGGCAGTTAGCTACCTACTCCGTATATTCAAGAGCGGGAACAAAGTTTAGTTCTTCCTTGTATTTTACGAGATGCAATTACAGGGTGTTTTAAAGTACACTAAAATGAGTTATTAAAGAAACAGGTGTGAGTAGTGAATTAAAACACTTGGTTATTCCAAATTGTATGAATTCTGTCCATACTACCTATACATACAATATTTCTGTACTTCCACCTACACTCGCCCTAAGCGTCGAGGACAACACCCCTTAACACAATCATTTCGCCTTGATCTGCGCTAAATGTGTTACTTAAGATAACGGTTTATCCCATTAGTCGACCACCGCCTCGTCCGCCCTCTCCAAGAAACAGACGTACGAAGACCTCCTTAAGTGATGATATCTGTAAATAGCTTTAGTTTTTAAGACCCCACCATCACACTAACTGTTTTTCCTTTTCTCTTGCAAAAATTTACTCTCCTTACCCCATAAACCTAAAACACAAAATACAATACTATTTAAGACTACAAGACATTTAAGGTCGGCAGGCCAATATTGTCCATATGCATTTTAAGACACTTAAATTTAAACTGATGTATGTACCGCCACCCACTCTCCACGCCGCACAAACATCAACACATTACACAAGAAATTTCGAATAGATACACTTGAAACCTTCATCACTAAATAGAAGCACAAGTTCACAGACAAACTACGAACACACCCAAACTCCCTCCTCCACCACATTAACATAAATCACAAACCCCGATGGGGACAAAACACGCGGGTACGGATTTGAGTTATCCCATACCAGTCTACCCCTAAGCCAACTCTGTATACCTACATTTTGTAAGCTCTGTAAATATGTTATAGCCCTTAGATTCTGTAAATTTGTAAATAGCCTTTAAATTCTGTACATATGTAAATAGCTTTAGTTTTTTTAAGACCCCACCATCACCCATAGAGCTTTAAATTGTTTCCCTTTTCTCTTTCGAAAATTCACTCTCCTCACCCCCTTACAATAAGACACAAAATACAATGCTATTTAAGACTACGAGACATTTAAGGCCGATAGGCCAATATTGTTCATATATGTACCTTAAGACACTTAAATTTAAACCAATGTATGTACCTTTATGCCAATAAAATCTCATCAATCAATCAATCAATCTGTAGATGAGCGTGAGTGCGAAGTCGAGCGGTACCGCGGAGGATCCCGTGTTCGATCCCCAGGCTGGTAACGAGCTTAACTAAGTCTGAACACCTCAAAACATTGAGCCTATTGTAAGATTTTATAAAAAGTTGGGAAACCCAAGGTTACTGTTCGCACTGGGATCTCTCCGAAGTTTATATCATATTTTGTTAGAGTTTCATTCTATTCCTTATAATCTGCACCCAGCCGTCAGGTGATGTTGTCTACCGCTAGGTACGAAAATGTACAGCAAGTATGTCTGCGTTTGACCGTCTACAAAAGAACACGAAAGAATATGAAAGAATATGAATATGAAAGACGTGCAGTTTTGCCTGCTGCAAATGTCCAATACTACGAGAAAAAAAAAGACTGAAATGTAGTTGGATGGTATGGTGACTTGAAGGACCACTCAGTGTAACTGAGAAAAAGAAAATACTAATGAGTTAATAATAATAAGAATTTTAGGTGTTCAAATTAAAGGCAAGCTTTTGATGATGAAACATCAACATGTAACAGGGTTTATTATATACTGTTATTATATTATTATATAGAGTTATTAATACTTATAATATATATTGGATAAATGACTTGCTGTGGACGATAATGATGGTAGATGTTGATGATAATTGATGAGATGAATTTCGAGGTTTTCTGGAAGACACGAAGTGTAGCCGGTCGAAAACGAACCGTCGACAGTAAGCGCACAATAACCGATCGTGATATTGTTATTTCGGCTATACGTCAGATGATGTCCTGATATATTGGATAAAGGACTTGCTGCGAACGATAATGATGGTAGATATTGATGGGATGAATTTCGAGGTTTTCTGGAAGACACGAGGTGTAGCCGGTCGAAAACGAACCGTCGACAGTAAACGCACAATAACCGATCGCGATATTGTTGTTAATTTCGGCTATACGTCGGATGATGTCTTCACAGAAACAGGAAGGCAAAAAAAAGAAAAGATTTCCTCCACAGGAGTTGAAATTATATATATATAGCTGGAGGGACGAGCGTAAAAACCGTCACGAGTTGGGTCAGTGTTGTCGATTTGTACGGACTTCTCCACTAGTGTGAAAAATCCGGTAGCTACTGGTATAATTGTTGGTAGATTTAATGTTTGTTTTAGGAGTCGTAAATCCATTTCTGTTCATTCTCCCCCCATTTACGACTCTAGTGCTGCAGGACTCATTGTTCATCTGTGTGCAGGGGTACAAGCTTCACAGATGGTCGCTTGAGGATACCCTTCTGGGTCTTCAGCGTTACAACGCGGACGATTCCGTCCTCTCCAGGGTGGCAAGTAAGGACTCTCCCCATCAGCCAACGAGATGGTGGTGCGTTAGAATCTGAGATGAAGACGAGGTCGCCGACCTTGAGGTTGACTGGGTGGTTCAGCCACTTGTTGCGTATCTGGAGGGTGCTCAGATACTCTCGAGACCATCTGGTCCAGAAGTGTTGGACTCGTTCTCTAATCAGTTGCCAGCGGCTCAAGCGGTTGGTGGGAACATCTTGAAGATCTACTTCTGGCAAGGCATTGAGAGGTTGTCCGATGAGGAAGTGGCCAGGTGTCAAAACCTCTGGATCATCAGGGCTTTCTGAAATGGGTTGGAGTGGGCGCGAGTTCAGCACTCCTTCAATTTTTACAAATAGGGTGGTCAGCTCATCCTGGGTGAACGGCTG
This sequence comes from Stenodema calcarata, assembly GCA_963920205.1. Lineage (NCBI taxonomy): Eukaryota > Metazoa > Arthropoda > Insecta > Hemiptera > Miridae > Stenodema > Stenodema calcarata. Next base: position 29,644,592 of record OY986053.1, on the reverse strand, counting down.
ATTGCCAACAGTTTTAAACAGGAGGTTCTTTACTAACTTGACACCGACTTCCCATCCTCCACCAAAGTGTGGAGCAGCCGGTGGGTTGAAATTCCATTGGATGCCAAGATGATTGGTACAGTTGATGAGTGATGTTTCCGTATCCTGGCTGTTGAACCACTCCCTAAGCTCCTGCAGATAATTGGCAGTCCCTGTAAAATTTGTTCCGCAATCTGACATCATGTGTGCAGGTATGCCTCTCCTTGCAGTAAATCTGGAGAGTGCATCCAGGAAGGCCTCAACTGTTAATGCAGTTACAAGCTCTAGATGGTAGGCTCGTGAGGACATGCAGACGAATATGCTTAAGTAGCATTTGTGAGCAGCAGCTTTGCGTCGAGATGTCTCCTTGCATAGAAATGGGCCAGCAAAGTCTACGCCAGATATCAAGAAGGGCCTTACCCCAGCAAACCGTGATATGGGCAGATCTCCCATGAATGGCATTAAGGTTGCTTTGGAGAAGCGTGTGCAAGTCACACATCTCTGCTTCACTAGTTTGACAAGGTTCCTAGCCCTGGGTATCCAGTAGTTGAGGCGGAGCGTTGCTAAAAGCGTGGTAGGTCCTGCATGATGGTTAGCTGCATGAAGATGTCTGACAATTAATAAGGAGAAGTGACATCGAGCAGGTAGAAGCAGGGGATGCTTTTGTTCCACAGGAATAGGTGCCTTACTGAGACGGCCTCCAACCCTGATCAATCCATGGTTGTCAACAAAGACGGCCAACCGACGTAGTTCCAAGGGTAGAGTTTCTGGCGAATCACATGTGAAGACATCTGGGAAATAAGCATGTTGGATCAGTTTAATACAGTGGTGGTTTGATTTCGTTAACTCTGTGGGTGTTAATGGTCCAGCTAAACGACTGTGCTTGAAGGATCTGCAAAGTTGTGAATTGGAGATGAATCGTCTTATATATGCAATGACCCTAATCAATTTCAACCATGATGAGTGTCTTTCACTGTACTTGATGAAATATTGGCAAGTATCAACAGCAACAAGGGTCAGCTTGTTGGGGCGTAGTTCGGGAACTTCAATTTTAACTGAATCATGGCTGGGGTCAGTTAGGGGCCATTTGTCAATAGGATCATGAGCCCACTTGGGTCCAGTCCACCATAATGGGTGATACAGGAGTGCAGACGGTAGGGCTCCTCGAGATCCTACGTCAGCTGGATTCTGGACTCCCTTGATGTGGTACCATTGGTTGACGTGGGTAACCCGGAGTATCTGTTGTACCCGGTTGGATACAAATGTCTGCAGGAGGTGAGGCATTGTCCTCAACCAGGCAAGAACAATCATTGAGTCTGTGAAACAGAATATCTCTAATATGCCAAGTTCATGCTTCAGAGGCTCTAATGACCTTATAAGTTCAGTCAGGAGCACAGCTCCACAGAGCTCCAAGCGTGGGATGGTTATTGTTTTTAGGGGCGCCAGGCGAGTCTTTGCCTTAAGGAGAGATAGGGCCGCGTTGGATTCATGAATGGCACGCAGATAAACAACTCCGCAGTATCCCTTCTCAGACGCATCGGAGAAACAAAGCAATTGGTACGTGGTATCAGTTATAGGTAGATGACGTGGTATAGATATTGTTGATAAAAGGTGAAGTTCAGATATATACTGCTCCCAAAGATTTTTTATATCCTTTGATACCTCATCATCCCATCCAATATTGGACTTCCAAGTCTCCTGCATGATGCACTTTGCATAGAAGACAGCAGGTGCCAGATAACCAAGCGGGTCATAGAGTCTAGCAATAGTGGAAAGAATTACTCTTTTGGTGAAACCTGGAGTGGGTTCGGAAACATCATAGGATAGGGCATCCGAATAAGGGCACCAGTTCATTCCCAAGATTTTTGTTGATGAAAATTCATCAGCACAAAGATCCACAGGCTGGGATGGGCATGATGTGTAGTGTAGTAAGGATGGGAGATTAGAAGCCCATTTGCTGAGTTCCATGCAGCCTTTGCGAAGCAGCTGGACAAGTTCGTGTTGAAGTTGAAATAGGTCATGTTCTGAATCTCTTCCAACTGCTATATCGTCAACATATACATTATGGAGAAGTGCACGTGCAGCATTGGGGTATATGTTACCTTCATCCTGTGCAAGTTGTTTTACAACTCGTTGAGCAAGATAAGGAGCACTGCGAGTTCCGTAGGTTACTGTGTTGAGTTGGTAGAATGTTACAGGCTTGGCCGGATCAACACGCCAGACTATTTGCTGGTAACATCGATCCTGTTCAGCAACCTCAATCTGACGGAACATCTTTACAATATCACACGTGAATACGTAGCGGTACCGTCGAAAATCTAGAACTATATTGCATATATCTGCTTGTAACTTGGGCCCTATTAGTAAATTGTCGTTTAAGGAGCCCCCCAAGGATCGGCAGCTTGCATCAAATACTACCCTAATTTTCCGTACCTTTCCCATGACACGATAAACAGGGTGATGCGGAATGACATACTTGGGAGGATCCGTTGCCACGCTCATGTGACCTAAATCCTCGTACTCTCTCATAAAGTTGATGTAATCCTGGCGGAGATCAGTGTCCTTGGCCAGTTTGGACTCGAGGGAGTAGAGACGTGTGAGTGCTTGGTTGGTATTGAGGATGACAGTAGGGTCATTTGACTTGAAAGGGAGGGAAACCACATATCTGCCTTCATCAGTGCGAGAAAGGGTTTTGATGAAGTGCTGTTCACACCTCTCCTCCTCAGGTGATTGCACAGTGGGTTGAGATGGTTCCTCAAGTACCCAAAACTTCTCAATAAGGGCGTCAGTATCTGAATAAGATAAAAGAGATACACTTGGTCTGTTACCCTCGCCAAAGAATCTGCCCACCACTGTGTATCCAAATACTGTTTCAATCAGCCTCGGTCCGTCTTCATGAATGACAATGGGAGCACCTATTACCACCTCAGGATAGAGATCGGCTCCTATCAGGAATGATATAGGGCCTGGTTCTGTAAACCCTGGATCACTCAGCGAATATGAGTGATAGTCATCCCATATACTTGCATGTAAAGGGATTTGGGGTAATGGAGGAGTGATGCTGGGAACCACAATGGCTTCTGTCTGAAGGGTAGTATTGGGATGGCAGAGGTTGAACGATAATGATACTTTGCCCTTGATATTGTGAAGAGGTGAATTGTTCACTCCAGATATTGATCCGTGATAAGGTCTCAAGACCATATTGAGTTTTGATGCACAGTTAGTGGTGATAATTGTGTGCTGAGATCCAGCGTCAAGTAAGCCCCTAAAGCAATGTACACTGCCCTTGGCGTCCTGGATTGAGGCAATCACCGTCCCCAATAGCACACACGCATTCTTAGGGGAGATACTCGTCCCAGCAAACCCTGACTCATTGCTTTTATTGCCTTGTTCAACCAAACGATTGTTCTGTGATTGTTCAGACTTGGGCCGAAGATGGAGCATGGTATGGTGTCTTCCTTCACATTCCTTACAAACAAACGTTGACGGGCAATCCTTAGTACGATGTGCTGGATGGAGGCAGTTCCGACAACCAGAGAAGAGTTTCAATGCAGCGAGGCGTTGTGGAGGGTCCATAGATAAGAACTGAGGACATGTGACAATGACGTGACGTTGTTGACAGATGAAGCACGAGAACTGAGTTGAGTCTTGTGACTTTGATTGCGTTTTGCCGATGTCCTGTTTGGAAGAATGGGCCAGCAAGGCGTGGGCCCTATTTGAGAATCTGTTGGGATGCTGAGGAGCTTTGTTAGCATGCGTTGGCTTTGAGATGGCTACCTTAATACTTGAGCTGTCAGTGATTCGCAGCACATGGTAGCGGTTCTGTACAAATTCCTTCAGAGTCTCAAACTTGGGGAAGGTGGTACCAACGTTTGCCATCTCAAAAGCTTGACGCGTCTTCTGGTCCAAAGCTCGAAGTGCTAATTCACAGAGCAGGTAATCCTCCATTTCTGGTATTCTGAGATTCTTCAATGAAGAAATACTCTCTGAAACCTGAGATAAGTACGACTGCAGCGACTCAGCTGTAGGTTCACTTGAAGCCATTTTGAAGGAGAGAAGCCGCTCAAGGTAAGAGGATGCCATCTTGCGTTTATCATCGTAAACACGCACCAATGCGCTCCACGCCTGGTTGAAGTTAACATCAGTAACAGGTATGTGTTTGATAACACCCAATGCTGAACCGTCAAGATATGACACCAGGTACTGGAAGCGTTCGGCGTCTGTGAGCGATTCCTCTTCTTTGATGAGAGAAGAAAACAATTGTTTGAATGAAGGCCATTCAGTCCAATTGCCTGAAAAACGCTTGATTTGTATTTTTGGTAAAATAGTCCTGACACTGGGTGCAGCTTGAGTCATGCTGGACGAGTTCAAGGTGACATCGGCAGAGGAACGTTGAGGTGGAGGCTTCAGCTGTATGTAGTAGGAGTGACATTCATAATAATCCTTCCTGGCGCTGAGAAGAATAGCTTTGTCCTCTGCAGTGGGAAAAGGAGGATCGAGTTTGAAGTCCTCAGAAGTATCTATTGCCTTTTCCCAGTCCTGTCTCAGACTATCGAAAGTAGTCTGCACCGTTAAATACATCCCCATGAACATTGATACTTTAGTAGTATCAGATAGAGCAGCAGCACCCATCCTGCGAATAGTAGTGAGATCATCAGCAAGAGTCATGATAACTCGTTTAATTTTGGATATTTGCCTTCGGCCACTGTCCGGTGCAATAGCCATTATAGAATATGTGATCAATCAAATATGAGAAAATAAAGGAAACGATATGAACAATTTCAGTTAGCTGGTAGTAACTTCCAAATACAATAAACTCACTTCTTATGGTACATACTCAGTTGCATATAGATTCATAAGTATAAATTCACAGTACAAATAGATGAATTTTAATTTGGTAGAAAAATTGATATAAAGTAGAGATAGATAATATAGGTAATGTTGAGATCAAAAATAGTATTCAAGTAGATGAGGTAGCAAAAGTAGGTAACGTTGATAAAAATCAACGACAAATTAATTCAATAGATGTTAAGATAAAATATTTGCCTTCATAGCTCAAAATTATATTGAGAGCGCTGGTTTTTATCCGGCTCGAACGAGACCAGATGAATATGAAAGACGTGCAGTTTTGCCTGCTGCAAATGTCCAATACTACGAGAAAAAAAAAGACTGAAATGTAGTTGGATGGTATGGTGACTTGAAGGACCACTCAGTGTAACTGAGAAAAAGAAAATACTAATGAGTTAATAATAATAAGAATTTTAGGTGTTCAAATTAAAGGCAAGCTTTTGATGATGAAACATCAACATGTAACAGGGTTTATTATATACTGTTATTATATTATTATATAGAGTTATTAATACTTATAATATATATTGGATAAATGACTTGCTGTGGACGATAATGATGGTAGATGTTGATGATAATTGATGAGATGAATTTCGAGGTTTTCTGGAAGACACGAAGTGTAGCCGGTCGAAAACGAACCGTCGACAGTAAGCGCACAATAACCGATCGTGATATTGTTATTTCGGCTATACGTCAGATGATGTCCTGATATATTGGATAAAGGACTTGCTGCGAACGATAATGATGGTAGATATTGATGGGATGAATTTCGAGGTTTTCTGGAAGACACGAGGTGTAGCCGGTCGAAAACGAACCGTCGACAGTAAACGCACAATAACCGATCGCGATATTGTTGTTAATTTCGGCTATACGTCGGATGATGTCTTCACAGAAACAGGAAGGCAAAAAAAAGAAAAGATTTCCTCCACAGGAGTTGAAATTATATATATATAGCTGGAGGGACGAGCGTAAAAACCGTCACGAGTTGGGTCAGTGTTGTCGATTTGTACGGACTTCTCCACTAGTGTGAAAAATCCGGTAGCTACTGGTATAATTGTTGGTAGATTTAATGTTTGTTTTAGGAGTCGTAAATCCATTTCTGTTCAACTGGCATACTACCCGCCACGTGGGCAAATAAGTAGGGAGGGATGATGGTTGGTATCTTCCGCCCCGATCGAAAATAAGTCAGATTTTGGTTGTGCAGAACGAATTTAGCCGACTTCATCCGTGCCGACTTCTTCGTCGTGAACAAACGGGAAGTTTTAAAATGTGGCGGGACACTGGGGCATATAATATAAAAATATAATAACATTTCTAGTATAAATAGGTAACATCAAAAACGTCCTATTTGAACAGAAAAACAATAAAATCCAAACAGGTTGCTCATGGATTGAGATAAGTTCGCAGCTCTGCCAGCATTCGCCGTAAGATCAGCTGAGAAGGAGACGGGAAAGATTAATTTTGTTTAACTCGGATCAATCGGAATATTGAACGTTTTACTGATGGAAATGGCGGGGAAACTATTGCAAATGGTGTGAAAGTGAATTTGAAACGATTTAGAAACGATGAAGGGAAATAAAGTGGTTTATAGTGGAAATGCGAAGGACATCGGAGTTGCAAATTCAAGGTAACAAGAGTCCATTCTTGTACATTGAATGTACATTAAAAGTACATTAAAAGTACATTAAAAGTAAATTAAAAGTACTGTAAAAGTAAAATGTACAATAAAAGTAAATTTTACTGTAAACCTCATTTGAGTCCCAGATCTTCTGCCCGGAAACAAACACCAAACGAAATATCGTTTTCAAGCGCACAAGACGCGTAATAACTTGCTCAAGGCTCGTTTCTCGTGGAACCTGGGTGGATGGGCTGTCCCATTCCTATGCGCAGGTTGTCTGTGATAAGCTGTTGGAGTGAGAAAGATCGACAGGGCTGGAGAGGGATTGATGAGTCAAAGTGGAACTATGTTAATCTTCGTTGATGGCTTTCGAAACATCTTGTAAATCGTTTCATCCTGTCCGTTGGTATGAATCCGATTTCCTGGTGGTTTGGTTCTCCGCCCATTCTATATAATGATTTCGGTGGGTACTTTGAATCCAAATAAGCGGAACGCCTCTGTGCGGTGTTTCTGGTTAAATGGTGTATAAAATTAATCGAGTTGGTCATGGTGAATAATCAAGAAACGCGATAAATGGCCTTCCGAGTTCAGATTAATTGTTAGCATCGGATCTACTATGAATCACATGGGTGCTGGTTTCATTTCCTGGAGGAATAATAGATCGGAGGTGGAATACCTTCTAAGTACAGCGACACCTACCACTGCTGACGGCATACATTTTAGAAAGTATAAGGTTTCAACATCGGACTAAGCTTCATGCTCTTATCATCTACGAGTATGATCACCTGTATTTATTTCTTGGAACCTACATGTAAGGTTAGGTCTAGTCATAGGCATTTCCATGCATTGAAATCATTCTGAACTGATTCGGTTAGCCTATTGGTGTGTCTGTTGCCAAATCTTTGTACCAAGCAAACCTCGGAGCAATAGAATCCATTTTGACAGTATTTTCCAGGATTATGTGAATTGGGCTCTGGATGGTCGCTCTTGATTCTCACTGTTCACCGGTTACAATCCTCGATTGCCCGAATGGTTCCCCATTGCAAATAGCTAACGTCAAATGGACAAAGAGAATATCCCTACGTGGATCATCAACTACGTCTTTCCACGAACAAAGTGTCGACTCATCGAAAAAAAGGAGATGGATCCGAAAGCGAGGGTCGGAGGCTGCTGATTACATTCAAGCCCGTATGAATTATTTACGCGGATTTACGTTCGCATGCCCCGATGCTCATCAAAATGAAATCACGCCCCTCACCCACACCAGTTTTCACCAGCCGCACTCCTTTAGCGGTGACCTACCCAAGGCTACCCCAGCAGCCCACATACTAATGGGAGCTCGTATATCGAATGTTGTAGGTCCATTGTGAAGAAACGCGATGCCTAGGGCCAAGCTTAAAAAGGGGAGAAGTTGATGAATGTTGATACCTTGATGGGTGAAATAAAGCATGCAAATGAATTGGAAACATTAATGATAGAACGGGTTAATGAGAGGTGGGTCGATTTCTTAGGGTCGGTCCCCTCAGATGTGGATGAAGCCTTTTGTTACAGATTTGGCGTTCCTGGTTTTTGTGTGCTATTTTTCCTACTTTTGATCCTAGAAACAAGTAAATTCCAATGTTTGACTTCCCTACACGCGGATCCGATTTAATCTTTTTCCAATTCTCACAACGAAACAGAGTCTTCGATATTCATGGAATGTGAAAGCGTCCTTTAACCATGAAAACTTCATCGTTCAACCCAGATTCACTTTATATCATTGAGTAAATACATGAATGTACGATTGTCGAATTGCACCTTCAATTGAAATAAGCAGATTTATATTGAATGATATCCAATTTTTCGGTATTTTCTACTCAATTGAATTCCTAGTAAAATATTTAAATATTGGTCTTGAAACGCAACACAACAAAATAAACATGTCTAGTGGAATGGAAATGAACATTTTTGAAATATCCCTTAGTTTCCGTGAACACTCGTAGAGCCTTTGCAGATAACGTTGAATTTCTCCTTAGAAGGCGCTTTATTTTTAAGGACTTTGCTGAAACTAGTCTGGAGGAGGTCGAAGAGGGTTGAATCGGAGTTCCTACCGCAGAATACAACAACATAGTCGGTTACTTCTGCAAGCATTCTCCTCAAGCAGTGTTTCACATTCTATTTTTAAATATTTTTTCTTTATCCACGAGAGGTAGCCAAATAATTTTTTTAAGAAGAATAAGAAAATTTTCTTTAAAATACTGTAACATATCAAGCCTTGTAATGGCCGCATATATACAAATAAATCATTTATCTATTTATCCATCTTAATAAATACTCTGATTATAAACTCTATTCAGTAGCTCGAAATCGAGCGAAAGAATGATATTTTGGCGCAAACTGGTTACCATGAGATATTCATGATACCCACGCTAAACCGGCTGACCCGATTGGTATTCCTCCAACCAACAAACAATGCTCACACATAATAATGTTATGCTCAAACACGTTTTTCCCACATGCTTGCGTTACTTTTGGTTTATTATCTTCGATAATGAACCATTGAAATCGCCCAAAGAAAAAGTTTTTTTAACCCCCCCCCCCCCCTCAAAATTTGTTGGTTTACGTGGAAGTCGACAGTATCACTTGAGTCAGTAGTCGACAGGTTTCGTCATTCCATCGTTTTCGAATTTTACGACATCTAAATAAAATACATTCAACTGTGAATCGGAACTTGAAAATAGATTAATAAGATGTAATAAAGTAGTTATCAGGCTTTTTATTTGCAAACAGCTCATTATCAGTCTCAAATTGCAATAAAATAATGCTTAAGTAAAAAGGTATGAAAACTATAGTCGAAAACTCATTGTCAGAAAATTGACATTACAGTTGGGCTTAGGTACCTATTTACATATTTTTTTGACATTTTCATGTCTTTGCTTTGGCACATAAACTGAAACGGGAAAAATTTGTTCCCTTGATTCACCCTTTCCCTCAGATCACGTCAGAACACAAGCGACCGGCGGGCCATTACGTCAGAGCCTATGACGCACGAGCGTATGACGTCAGACGGCTGGCAGGAGGCTAACTAGTACGTCAGAGCCTATGACGCACGAGCGTATGACGTAAGAAGGCTGGCAGGAGGCCAACAAGTACGTCAGAGCCTATGACGCACGAGCGTATGACGTAAGACGGCTGGCAGGAGGCCAACAAGTACGTCAGAGCCTATGACGCACGAGCATATGACGTAAGACGGCTGGCAGGAGGCCAACTAGTGCGTAAGAGCCTATGACGCACGAGCGTATGACGTAAGACGGCTGGCAGGAGGCTAACAAGTGCGTCAGAGCCTATGACGCACGAGCGTATGACGTAAGAAGGCTGGCAGGTGGCCAACAAGTACGTCAGAGCCTATGACGCACGAGCGTATGACGTAAGACGGCTGGCAGGAGACGAACTAGTGCGTCAGAGCCTATGCCGCACGAGCGTATGACGTAAGACGGCTGGCAGGAGGCCAACAAGTACGTCAGAGCCTATGACGCACGAGCGTATGACGTAAGACGGCTGGCAGGAGGCCAACTAGTGCGTCATACACCGCGTACCTCGTACTTCATTTTGGTTTATTATCTTCGATAATGAACCATTGGAATCGCCCAAAGAAAAAAAACTCTGCAAATTCTTGACACAACGGTTCATTATCTTCTTTGTACAGATCACCCTTCTGTCTAGATCACTAGGTCTAAATGTCTAGATCCTAAATGTTAGATTAATTATTATTATCAATTATCACTAATTATTAACAATGTTATCAAGTACCTAGTGAAAATTATTATAATTTATTGTTAGGTATTAATAATTCGTATTTATTATTAATATTAATTATTATTAACTATGATTAATTAATACCATATAATTCTGAGGTTTTTAATACTACATCGGTAATAATTTTTCTATAAAAGAAGTACCTACTAACAAACATTCGAAATTACCTTCATTTCCGTAGCACGAAACGCACCTCAGAACAACAAAATCGACATCACTTAAGCCATATGATGTTCCAAAGAGCTTGTTAGTATGAAAATGGACCTGTATTTCAACAGTTTAATTCATGATCGTGTTGTGAGGCACAATCTTTGAGCCGTCATTGTGAACGAACGGCTGGTCGTACAAAGCTGCGGATGGTCTTAAAAAATTCTACGGAACAAACTCTATCTAAATATGAAATAAAAAACATACCGTTCCATATGAATTTTTCGAGATATGGAATTTTCAAAATTTCAAAATCCGTTTTGAACTCCTTCCCCTTGACCTAGGGTTATGAAAAGTTTCGAGGATCATTGTGGGGCTGGTCGAAAACCCATAAAAAAAATTTCGTAATTTTAGCTCAACGTTAACTGGGCAAAGTGGCGCGGACGGCGGACGGCGGACGGCGGACGGCGTACGGCGGACGGCGTACGGCGGACGGACGGATTTTTTTTTATTCGATTTTCTGAATCTACGTATCTTGAAACGTAAACCAACAAATTTTGAGGGGGGGTTAAAAAATTTTTTTCTTTGGGCGATTCCAATGGTTCATTATCGAAGATAATAAACCAAAAATGTTAACCCCCCCCCCCTTAAAATTTGTTGGTTTACGTTTCAAGATACGTAGATTCAGAAAATCGAATAAAAAAATATCCGTCCGTCCGCCGTACGCCAAACGCCGTCCGCCGTACGCCGTCCGCGGCACTTTGCCCAGTTAGCGTTGAGTTAAAATTACGAAATTTTTTTTATAGGTTTCGACCAACCCCACAATGGTCCTCGAAACTTTTCATAACCCTAGGTCAAGGGGAAGGGGTTCAAAACGAATTTTGGTACGACATGGTATGACTATGGTATGGTATATTATTGTATGTATGATTTAGTATAGTACAGTACGGTATGATAGGAAAGAAATGGTATGAGTACGGTGAGAATATGGTATGGTGCCGATTTGCAACACAGTCTGGTATAGACAGAAGGGTGATCTGCACAAGGAAGATAATAAACCGTTGTGTCAAGAATTTGCAGAGTTTTTACTCCTCGTTTATTGGCTTCGCAAGTGCATTCAGCTATTACAGTTGAAAGATACATACTTGGGTTATTATTATGTGCTTTCAATATCAAAGTTGTACATCCGTTTTGTCACAGAATCCGAACAATATATCGTGAATTACAAATTTGTTTTCGGCGAGGACAGCGTCCGCATGTAGTTGCTCCTGGAAACGCAGACTTCTAGCGATCCCTAGAGAGTTACGTCAGAAATGCCTTTTCCCACCGCGACATGAGCATGAAAATAGAGCAGCGTCTAAGGTCAGTGTGAGGGAAAATAGGGGGGGCCACCTCTTGGTATGCGGCTTCCGTCGCTTTCCTGGCGACAATCTCGTTTTCCTCGTATACCAACGTGTCCTTTCACCCACCACAGTATCACATTGTGCCAATTCTCGAGATCGTTTTTAGTTAGTCGGTTTCTACAGCAGTCACGCGACTTGAGGGTTTCAGAGACGTGTATTTGGTTGTTGCTTTCACGGTTTGACTCGAATCATTGGTTCTGAAAATGTGTCCAAGGGCGATAAGCACGGTATCCACTTCTGCAGTGTAATTTGAAGGGTGGTTTCAAGGGGAGCAGGAAATTCAGTGAGGTTTTGCCAAGATATGCCACAGAGCGTCACTGCAAACTTTGTAAGTCTCCCAAGTTATCTTCAGCACCTCTGTGACTAGTCAGCAAGCCGATTTCACCCATTTGACCTTGAGCTGTTCAGGCTGGTGTCAGTACCTTAAGTGGTTTGTGATGAAACTTGTCTCGTCTTTCAACTGTTGTAAAACGAGACAGGTTTCCTCACAAAACACTTCATTCCCTGAATATATGAACCCAAAAAGCCTGATTAATTTCTAAAAGCGAATTATTCGGTTTTTTTCTTATTTCTTTTTTCTTTTCTTTGCTTATTCTAAACAAAACCTTATTTTTTTAGGTAGTGAGCGTCTGGAGTCGCCCAACAATGTAAATAGACGTGTGATCGGCTAGTAATGATAATGTAATAATAATGTTTGAACGTTGAAATTAATATCAAGTTTTGGTAATGTTGTAGTTGACATATTCATAATAGTATTGGTCACCCACTTGATAAGTGTATTACGGTAGAGTCGCTTCTCTTCTGACAATTAGCTAATTAATCCTGTACTAATAATGCTATGACCTTCATAATCCATTTCTGTGGGAGTGTGGAAAGGGAGGTTCCAACGTAGAATCCGACCATATTATACTCCTAACAACAGTGGAACGATAACTAAACATAATATTATTATGTTAACAAAGCATCCTACGTCTATGTGTGCAGGTGTATGTATATAACCATTAATACGCCTGTTTGCAACCGACTCGAGATTTTCAAAGGTATTTTGTCAAGATCATGGTAGTTACATTTTACACAGACATGTTACGTAGGGCTCGACTCAATTTCGTCTCACTACTGGCTGATGTGCTGTTAATGCTTCTTCAACGTTTGATCCAACCGAGGGTTAAAAGCAACTTGGTACATCTCTAGTGTACAGGAGGTGGAGTATTGAGCGTAACACATTACCCTGTGGAACTTCTGGCTGTATTTCACCTTCATTCGGAATATTTATCTACACTTTCACTCTAATATACACAATAAAAAGACAAATACATATCTAAAAACCTGTAATCTCCTCATATATAATTATCTCTTCATGTATTATCTCCCACAGGTCGTCCCGAAGGCATCTCATGAAATTCACCCCTTTCTGTACTATTAAATTCTGGTATTTGGATCACTCTCCTGCGTTTTAATCATACCATAAGTATAATCTATGACATAGATTCTATGTCATACGAAACTCACTTTCGGCGAAGAAAAGAAAAGCCACCTCAGCGAGTTAGAGAAGACGATTGCCCCTGATGTTGAATAATGGATTCTTTTTGTGTAGCTCCGCCGTCTTTGGTCAATGAGAACTTTGCGTGAAAGATGGAGAACCAGTAAAATGAACTTTCTTTAATTAAAATGGGGCGGATTTCTCCTTAAGAGCAATTAACATTAAAAGGCGTGCTCCAACGTTAGATTTGCTCTTTCCTCACAAATGCGAGTAATACTCGTAAATTAATTACTATAGTTAGAGTTTGTACAAGCTTTTTTCATACTTCATTTTTAAAGTGACCTAACGGCAGTACGCAGTGTTGTCTTAATCCATTTGACGTAAATCCACTGTTGATAAACGAGTAGGTGGAAAAGAAATCCGAGTAAAGTCGATGAGAGGGTAGTTTTTATTTCCTTTCATCTCACTGGGGTCTGTTATCGGAATTTCTTTATTCTCGTTCGATCTGCCGAGTTTAGAGACTCACGAAGCAGTCGACTATCGGCAGTAGACGTTATTGATCTCAGTTTACCACAACTGGAGCCTTTTGATAACTTGCGTAGGTAGTTACGGAAGATAAATCATGTCAATTCTTTATTGATTGATTGATTAAGATTTTAATGTGATATCATTGTGAATTCACAAAGGGCGTGTCTTTTGTATGAGCGCTCATCAGAAGCGTTGTTTCTAGGGTGCCCTATTGTTTTCGTTTTTGAGGGCGAGGCGACAAATAAAATTAATTGAGCTCTTTGGTCAGACTTGGTAAAATTATCACAAGAATTAGCTACCAATTAATTTTTGGACGTCCTCAAATTTGTGAAAACCCACAGGAGGATTTGTCAGGGTGGTACGAAATATACAAGCTATCCTCAGGCCCAAATGTGGAGTTGATATTAATTGCCGATGGGGAAAAGGACCGAACCGTGAATTGAACTCAAGTTCAACTAACATTGGGAGCTATTAGCGCATCAAATGGCAGGAATGTGAACTATTTTGACGGGAGTATAACGAAATGGGTTAAATAGGGGAGTTTTTCTCCTTCATACAGCAATGGCTTCAACGCATATAATGAATAATTATCAAAATATTCTTGATTCAAAGATATAAACTTTTTTTTCAAGTATTTTGTTAGTGATCTGGAAAAATGAGGGGGTGATTGTCGAACTTGGCGCTACGACAGGGTTGCTGAATAAAACAGAGGTATTTGAGAGCTTGCGCATTGCTATACCGACATCAGCACTCCAATATAAATATTAGGTGTATTTTATACATTTTGTACTTCGTAACATGTATTTGTGGCTAACTAAAATTATTGCGCATCGCATGTAGTAATGATGGAGCCAGTCCTGATGAAACTAAAACAAAGGTTTATCATCAAATTCGTCGTACCGCAGCATCGGATGGGAGGTCACTATGAAACAGTATTATGAGCCGTAAAAATAAAGTGGGTATTTCCTTTCCTCACCGTGAGATGCTCAAGCTTGCGCTTTTTCTTCCTCCCTGATCCTTCTTAGGTCTACGCCATTAAAACCTCACTATCATTCCACGTGAGCTACTCCCGTGCGCTCTAGATCCGTCCATAGCAGTAAAGTCAAGGGTAGAGTTGACCCTATTTCTTGAAGAAAAGACTCCGCTTGGGAAGGATGATAGATGGGTTTCTTTACAAGATCCCGCCAGTTTCGGACACACTTTTGTCACCGGTCGACTCTGAAGTATTGGAGGAACATGTTTGGACATTAATGATGATTCAAATGTCAATGAACTCGACCCCGAATTCAAAATTAAATTGGAGCATGCTATTCAACTAGCAGTAGCAACGAACATTTTCAGAAGGAAAACTGATGGCTTTGAAAAAAGTTGATTTTGAATCGAATCGATATAGTCATTTAGGATGAAATAGGCCTTCGAAATGACCTCGATTTACCTTAAAACGGTCGATAAACTCGAAAAAAGTAGTTCTTGAATCGAATTGAAACAGTCAAGGATGACATTTAGGGTCACATTTAGGATGAAATAGGCCTTCGGGAAGACCTCGATTCACCTCAAAACAGTCGAAAAACTCGAAAAAAGTAGTTCTAGAATCGAATCGAGATAGTCATTTAGGATAAAAGTAGGCCTTCGGGAATACCTCGATTCACCTTAAAACGGCCGAAAAACTCGAAAAAAGTAGTTATCGAATTGAATTGAGATAGTCATTTAGGATGCATTGGGCCTTCAGCTCGAAAATGTCGAATAACTGAAAAAAAGTAGACGACTGTGTTGGAAAGACTCATCGGAAAACGATTTTCGACTGTAAAACGTCGAAAAACGCGAAGAATGTGTTTTTTCAACCGAATTAGTAGACACGTGTATAGGAAGGTAATTTTTCAACAACATGAAAACCAATGTTGTTTCTCTATTCTTCAGAATAATTTACGCATTTTTACGTTTGTAGGACAGTGCTATGAATTATCCAATCACTATAATAAAGGTTTCTTGTGAATCGGACGTGGTAGGTACCTTTAAGTCAATCCTGATCATTTATTTACCTATAGGTCTAATAATATCATGTAAGCTTATAATTTAAAAAATTGTTCTAATACCAGAAAGGTCATAATATGATTATATTATAAGCAACGTGGGCCCCAAAACGCAATAGGTAAGTATTCTTCGGATCGAACGAACCGCTCAATTATCTTTCGTTTTTCTCGCAACCCCGCGATCACTAGGAAGTTCGCTTTGTCTCTGGAAGCTCTAAAATACCTCTTGTTTCCATGACAATTACAGGTTAGCGTTAATTTTCAAAACACTTGTCTACGTTAAGAAGGTAATATCGAACATTTGTTGGTAGGTACAATTGAAAACCCCAGAATTATATAAATGAAAGTAAATACATATAATTTATGGTCACCTATTCGAAGAGTATTTAACCTCATTATTGTATACCTTTCGTATAGTTATGGGACTTACAAGGATATAATAGATAGAACAGTCATGTAGGCAGAAGGATTCGAGGTGTTGTGGAAGGATTTTTAGAGTTTTTTCGCATTATCTCTTTCGAGTCGAATCTAGGCTTCGCCTTTTCAACCCATCTATTTGGACTGATAAAATTAATAAATCAGCTTTCGAATCGATAAGAGCTATTTAGTAGCTCTATTCGATACAAAAGCTAATTTTTTCGGGTTTTTCGTATTTTTTGAATTTTATCTGTGATCGAGTGCGTGATTAATTTTGTCTAGTTGTGGGAGTCACTAGGATATTTATAGATTTTAGTTATCTAGACAGAACAAAAATCTATAAAGAAAGCACGGAACTGTACCTGTGCATGCTCGAGTTTGCCTTCTGGCCATCAAGTATATTTTGTACTTAAACATCAAGTGCTCCACGGTGAACAGGACTTCTGATGGTACGAACGATTTTTATAACGACATTCACCGTTCATCCGTCGCAAATTGTAGGAGTGTGATGCTGGAAAGTGTTCCGCTTGCAAAGGGACCTGATTGAAATCCTACAGCTCGGCCGACTTCTTAAAGTTTCAAACTTCATTAAAACTTTTACAGCGGATTTACCTGCGAAAAATATATTATTTGTGAAAACCGTGAGCTATGAATCACGAGGATCCACACTGAATCTCTTCCCTAAATTAGAAAACGCCTGACGGCTTCTGTGGGTCATAATTATATCCTCCTGGGGATATTAGAATGTCATGTGTCACGATGGCCTGTGCCCCGACATCCGTCAGCTGACGATGGCTTGACCGCTACAACTGTGACGTCAGGCATCGCCAGGAATCGACAGACGGATCCGACCACGAGGAAAGAGGCAGTTGTCGTCCTTACGCGAACGTGGCCGAAACCTCACCAAAAAACGTCTCACGAGAAAGAAGGTCAGAAGTATTATTTTCACCCTTACTAAGAATTTATTGTAAATGAGGCTACCCATACATTTTGGTTTATTATCTTCGATAATGAACCATTGGAATCGCCCAAAGAAAAAATTTTTTTAACCCCCCCTCAAAATTTGTTGGTTTACGTTTCAAGATACGTAGATTCAGAAAATCGAATTAAAAAAAATCCGTCCGTCCGCCGTACGCCGTACGCCGTACGCCGTCCGCGCCACTTTGCCCAGTTAGCGTTGAGTTAAAATTACGAAATTTTTTTTATGGGTTTCGACCAACCCCACAATGGTCCTCGAAACTTTTCATAACCCTAGGTCAAGGGGAAGGGGTTCAAAACGAATTTCGAAAATTTGAAAATCTCATATCTCGAAAAATTCATATAGAACGGTATGTTTTTGGTTTATTATCTTCGATAATGAACCATTGGAATCGCCCAAAGAAAAAAAAATTTTAACCCCCCCTCAAAATTTGTTGGTTTACGTTTCAAGATACGTAGATTCAGAAAATCGAATAAAAAAAAATCCGTCCGTCCGCCGTACGCCGTACGCCGTCCGCCGTCCGAGCCACTTTGCCCAGTTAGCGTTGAGTTAAAATTACGAAATTTGGTTTCTGGGTTTGGACCAGCCCCACAATGATCCACGAAACTTTTCATAACCCTAGGTCAAAGGGAAGGGGTTCAAAACGAATTTTGAAATTTTGAAAATTCCATATCTCGAAAAATTCCCATCAAACGGTATGTTTTTTATTTCATATTTAGATAGAGTTTGTTCCGTAGAATTTTTTAAGACCATCCGCAGCTTTGTACGACCAGCCGTTCGTTCACAATGACGGCTCAAAGATTGTGCCTCACAACACGATCATGAATCAAACTGTTGAAATACAGGTCCATTTTCATACTAACAAGCTCTTTGGAACATCATATGGCTTAAGTGATGTCGAGTTTGTTGTTCTGAGGTGCGTTTCGTGCTACGGAAATGAAGGTAATTTCGAATGTTTGTTGGTAGGTACTTCTTTTATAGAAAAATTATTACCGACGTAGTATTAAAAACCCCAGAATTGTATCGTATTAATTAATCATAATTAATAATAATAATTAGTAATTATAAATACGAATTATCAATACCTAACAATAAATTATAATAATTTTCAGTAGGTACTTGATAAAATTGTTAATAATTAGTGATAATTGACAATAATAATTAATCTGACATTTAGAATCTAGACATTTAGACCTAGTGATCTAGACAGAAGGGTGATCTGTACAAAGAAGATAATGAACCGTTGTGTCAAGAATTTGCAGAGTTTTTATTTCATATTTAGATAGAGTTTGTTCCGTAGAATTTTGGTTTATTATCTTCGATAATGAACCATTGGAATCGCCCAAAGAAAAAAAAATTTTAACCCCCCCTCAAAATTTGTTTTAAGACCATCTGCAGCTGTGTACGACCAGCCGTTCGTTCACAATGACGGCTCAAAGATTGTGCCTCACCACACGATCGTGAATCAAACTGTTGAAATACAGGTCCATTTTCATACTAACAAGCTCTTTGGAACATCATATGGCTTAAGTGATGTCGAGTTTGTTGTTCTGAGGTGCGTTTCGTGCTACGGAAATGAAGGTAATTTCGAATGTTTGTCGGTAGGTACTTCTTTTATAGAAAAATTATTACCGCGGTAGTATTAAAAACCCCAGAATTATATCGTATTAATTAATCATAATTAATAATAATTATTATTAATAATAAATACGAATTATTAATACCTAACAATAAATTATAATAATTTTCACTAGGTACTTGATAAAATTGTTAATAATTAGTGATAATTGACAATAATAATTAATCTAACATTTAGGATCTAGACTTTTAGACCTAGTGATCTAGACAGAAGGGTGATCTGTACAAAGAAGATAATCAACCGTTGTGTCAAGAATTTGCAGAGTTTTTGGTTTATTATCTTCGATAATGAACCATTGGAATCGCCCAAAGAAAAAATTTTTTTAACCCCCCCTCAAAATTTTTTGGTTTACGTTTCAAGATACGTAGATTCAGAAAATCGAATTAAAAAAAATCCGCCCGTCCGCCGTACGCCGTACGCCGTCCGCCGTACGCCGTCCGCCGTACGCCGTCCGCGCCACTTTGCCCAGTTAGCGTTGAGTTAAAATTACGAAATTTTTTTTATGGGTTTCGACCAACCCCACAATGGTCCTCGAAACTTTTCATAACCCTAGGTCAAGGGGAAGGGGTTCAAAACGAATTTTGAAAATTTGAAAATCTCATATCTCGAAAAATTCATATGAAACGGTATGTTTTTTATTTCATATTTAGATAGAGTTTGTTCCGTAGAATTTTTTAAGACCATCCGCAGCTCTGTACGACCAGCCGTTCGTTCACAATAAGGGCTCAAAGATTGTGCCTCACAACACGATCGTGTATCAAACTGTTGAAATACAGGTCCATTTTCATACTAACAAGCTCTTTGGGACATCATATGTGATGTCGAGTTTGTTGTTCTGAGGTGCGTTTCGTGCTACGGAAATGAAGGTAATTTCGAATGTTTGTTGGTAGGTACTTCTTTTATAAAAAAATTATTACCGACGTAGTATTAAAAACCCCAGAATTATATCGTATTAATTAATCATAATTAATAGTAACTATTATTAATAATAAATACAAATTATTAATACCTAACAATAAATTATAATAATTTTCACTAGGTACTTGATAAAATTGTTAGGTAATAATTAGTGATAATTGATAATAATAATTAATCTAACATTTAGGATCTAGACATTTAGACCTAGTGATCTAGACAGAAGGGTGATCTGTACAAAGAAGATAATGAACCGTTGTGTCAAGAATTTGCAGAGTTTTAGTTTTTATTTCGTTCAAGAAACAAATACATTCATTTTTATCCCCTCCTTATAAGTCCCCTTTATTTTCTAACCCCTCAAACGAGTATTTGTAACACATGTATCAAGGGTTGATGATGAAGAGGTTGGGGGTGGGTTTAGGCAACATTAGGCAACATTACTTCATTATAGGTGTACCACCACTGATTACTCGTGACCACCAGTAATAGTTATAATTTAGTAATGCTTCAATTCAGGCTTGTTCATCTGACAAAAAGCTCCCGCCAACAGCATTGAAAGAAGCGTAAAGCTCCCTGCTGGTGTAACAGAGGAAACATATTAGATGAAACCGAGGGTGACTAAGGGTGAGAGGGGGTTGTGGGAAGGAGACAGGGAACAGGAAAACATTGACGGTGGAGGTAAGGGGTAGGAGGATCAGGTTTCTATATGCACACTCAACAGCGATATATGTGGCTGGCGGGCAAAATGGATATCATTCCTTTTTGCGGCTGAGGTTTTTTTGCGGGCCAGTTTTTACAACGGAGTTGTTTTTGGGGGGATATATTATATGAGACACGCTTCGTTTTTTCGGAAGTCTATTGTGTTGGTCTATTTAGTACCATTGCGAGTGGTTCCTATTTCCTTACAACCTAGAGTGCACTGATATGTGCTCTGTGATGTTGAAATGTTCTGAAGTGCGATGTGAAGGAGAATCAAAATGATTAATTAGGATTAAACTTGCGTGTGTCGATAGTCCAGTAAAGAACTGTTTTTTCCCTCGGGCGTTTCTGGATTCTGTAAAGAGCTCCGTTTCAACTAGACAGCAGATAACGTCCCCTACAGCTCTACTCGGAAAGACGATTCTGGAAGCCATCACAGGAAGCAGTAATGGCCTTTTGGGAGACCTTGCCTTCAAACTCTCATTTCAAACTCGCTACAATTCGAGCTTTCATTGAAAATACGGTCAACCGGATTGCCTCGAAAGTTAGGGCCATATCCAACTTCCAGGGGCTCTGCGCGGGTTCATTACTATGGAAAAATCGAGTTGGGCCCGTGTATCGGTTTTCCTCACTTCCAGATTATTTATGAGGGTAAAAGTGGAAATGTATCTCTAGCGTTTACGTTTTAGACGGCAAGGGACAGTTGGTTTCCTTCCCTACGCAAACAATTTTGATCCATTATTGATATAGCCAGTGGCACTGATCAAAATTTGGACATAATCTGTAGAACATTCATCTGCCTTACAGTTGTCACTTGCCACGTAAATAAACTGTTTGATCATGTTCTAAGTAACAACAAAATTATACCTTTTCAAGATTGACAGTTTAATAACAATCTGTTTTTACCCAATAACCATCTCGATAAGATAAAACAAGCAGCAGATAGGCCTCTACCAAGATAGACTTGGCCTCTAACCAACTCCATTGATTACACCCCAGGGGTCCTGTTCATTGATCTGTATCACGGGGAGATCGGAATCAGCACCCTCTTAACCCTTTACGGAACAAGTTATAACTCATGCCACGTTCATTTTGCTCATAACAGGTGGAGAGTTACGAATTGCATCAATAGCTGCACAAATGTCTACCCCTTTACTTTTCCGGTCGTTGATTCATTCAGAGCCAGATATTTATTTAACGAAAATTTCTCTCCATATGCTTTTTTTGAAACTAGAAGGTTTCAGGGAAATTGTAGACGTATTGACTAAAAATGAACCACAATAAGGGCCACGAACATTTCATGGACTCGTCAATTCAACATTAATTTCATTGTTGGTATTGAAAAGCCTCATTATTATTTCGCTTCGAATATTATCCTCATTTTGTTGTCGATAAGGCCTCAAATTAATGAAATATTGTACCTACATGTTAAATTTAGTTTTCATGTTGTTGGCCTCAGTGCTCTTTAAAACGCTCACATTTTTTGTCACTAAAAATTCGCTCGTCAGGTGCTGCAGTGCTGCATCACAGGTAATCACTACGAGTAAATGGACAAAATTTTAAAAATATAATTAAAATAATTTAAAAGTTTAGGGGAGGAAAATGTGTTCAAATGTGGATGATGATTGTTCAAAAATTGTATTAAATTACGATGAACAGTATCTAGTAGGCTGAGAATTGTTTGAGTACTTCACTTGAAGCGTTGAATTTGTTTATGAGGTCATGCTGAATTACTGAATATTGTATTTGCGACTATTATTATAAAAGGGGTCGTCACCAAAAGAGACATCAGGCCTCTGGAATTCCTTTAAAGGAGTCTCGTTGATGGAAAGAACGTTGTAAATCTCCCGAACGAGCCGACCGAGAAGATGGGAAGAAGGACTGGGGTTTCGAATTAGCCTACTTATCGTCAAAAAAGGCGAAAAACCCAGAGAGATTGAAGGCGGAAAGGCTCAAGTGTTTGTCCTCATCAGAGAGGATCTTCCCGCCCACTTTTTTTCCTCGGGGCTCCGTTCCTTTTCACTGTCAAGGCACATTGGAGCCACCAGCCAAATGATTTCTTCTGTTTCTCCTGTTCATTGCGTAATAATGCGCTTTTAATTGGCTGCGATATAAAATTGGGGCCGGATGGTGTAACAACACCTTCCGACGGTGACGTATTATTGAAGGTTTTATCAATTTTCAGGTTATTAGATATAACTAGAGACTTTATTAAACAAATTGTGTGTTTCTTGATGCTTACAGGGATTCTATAGCCTAATGGGACCCACTCAGATCGAGTCTTGGCGTTCATCTCTGATGCTGCAACGTACATGGTTAAAGCTGCCTGGGGGTTGCTAGTTTTTTACCCGAAGATGGTGAGGTGACATGCCTCGCACATGGGCTCCACCGTTTGGCTGAAACCCTGAGAAAACGCATGCCGAGGGTGAACAAGTTGATTTCGTCAGCCAAGAAAGTTTTTGTGAAGGCACCCGCTCGAGTTAAGGCGTTCAAGTCCTTGTACCCCGAAAGACCACTTCCTCCAGAGTCCATTCTATCTAGGTGGGGAACGTGGATCAAAGCATCTCTGTACTATGCCGAAAATCTCAAAAAAGTGGGAAAGTAATAGTTGGAGTATTTTCATTATTTCATTCTGTTTTGTTCAGGTTGTATCCGAGTTGGATCCAACCCAAGCCCAGGCTATCCAGAAGACCATTGAAGCGTTGGAGGACAAGATGGTCAAGCACAAGCTCACATTCATCAAGGCAAATTTCGGCTCGATTCCGGAGGTGATCACCCGCCTGGAGACCCAACGATTGAATCTGATCAGTGATCACGGCAGTGGCTGCGGTTGAAAAGGTTAAAGAGGACAGCTCAAACTGGCCAGGGGAAATAGGCGAGCCGTTGAAGAGGAAGCTGGATCCTATAGCGAAATCCTGAGTGGCCACTTATTCTGGAGGTAGCAAGGACTTTGAGAGGCTATTCACCTGACGAACTGTCGTCGTTCAAGTTTTTGCCGATAATGTCCTGCGACGTAGAAAGATCCTTCTCTGCGCTCAAGATGCTCATCAGCGACCGACGCAGGAACCTCACCGTTGACAACTTAGAAAAGTCAATTTTAGTTCAATGTTCGAATGACCTTTTGCAAATACGATTATTTGTAAATACATAAAGTTGTAAATATCCAAAATCGTAGCGTTCGGCAGTGAAGACGAAGTGCCAAGCACCAATCAATCACCTTGATCAAGTGATATTTATCTTATGCCTACAAGGTTTTCATGATCAAGGGGTCCTTCATTCATGATCAAGCGGTCCTGGGTCAGCATCATATTACAATTCCTCGCATCACGTAAATCTACTAAAACATCTCCCATCAATATTAAATCCTTCCCTTTTCCAAATCACAACCTGAATACATTTGATACGCTTCTCGCTCAGACGTCTCGAACCAGCTCCTTTGATGTCCCCTTCCGTTTCACAAAGCTGTAGACGTCATCTCACTGAGGACCTTAAGTGCAAGATGGCCGTTCTCCCTGCCTCATCCTTTGTCATCTCTAGCCTTCGGATCCAGATCTCGCATTCCGAGGAATCTCCTAGCAATTTAATCCCGCGCACTTTCCATTAAATCTTAGATTATTTCATATTTATTTAATAATAATAATAATATTAATCTATCTAATGTTTAGTACTTCACGATATTTGCTCACGATACTGGTTGTCCTTTTCAACATCACATTCACTCCTGATTTTGATTTTTTCCCTTTAACACACGTCCAGGGACTTTAGTTTCGTACATATTAATGGAGGTACACTATATTTCCTTTCCCCCTCTCCTTTCAATCCCTAGTCTATGTGCTTAAGATTAGGGGAAAACTGTATTTTGATACCTGCGCCAATAACTGAAAAAAGGAATTTTGTAACAATTGTGCAGTATTTAGTTTTTAGTACTTTCCCCTAACTCTAAACCAACAATATCAGAAATTACCAACCATCTTTCTTTGGATAAAAAAGCATCTCAAAGAAGGAACGCGATTTCATGAAATGACTATAAATTTCAATCAGTATGGTTGGAAATTGGTGTTCATAGACTTAACTGAATTTCCTCTGATTTTATAGGGAATCCAGGTGAAATATAACTTGGATATAAGAATGGATTACATGAATCCACATAGCAATGCAAGGAAGCAGACGTTTGTCTCCGGTGAGCGGCCATAAAATATTAGATTTTCTCTTATTCAACCAATATTTTTCCCAAATAAATTTCTCGATGACATCAGACGAGGAACACATCAGCAACGAGACTGCTGAGCTTCATTTTTCGAGCTTTCGCGACATTCTTCTTCTTCTTCCTCTTCTTTCGGGTTGTCTTCTTCCCTTCTCCTGAATTCCTCATTACATTTGATCTTCGTAGATGCAACTATTTTGTTTGCTGCTCTTAGGCCACTCCTCCTCGCCCCTTCCATTGTACCGTAGTAACCAGGAACCGTGCCGTCTCCTGCGATGATAATAGGTGGCACAGGTGGCCCTCCGTAAGTGTCGCAAGTGGCTCCTCCCAAGTCTTTAAACATTCCGGGAGTCGTGTTCAAACCCATGAAGACCGTGGAGCCTTGGAAAAACGGATCGCAAGTCCAACGAGTCACGACTATATTCGAGGGATACGGAATAGAGGTGTCTCCTGTAAATTTTCTTAAAAATCTCGTAATTTGTATTGCCACTTCTTCTTCGGCCACGCTCTCTGCAAGTTCAGCTTCTGGGCCGGCAATTTCCACCGCGAGTAAATGCTTTGACCCAGGAACTTCATGGATGAAACCAATACCTTTAGTCCAATCAGACGTTAGATGCAATTCCTCCATTCCCCATGCGAGTGACATTGATGGCATTCCTGAAATCCACCAAGGATGAGAGTATTCCATGTAGATATGGTTCTCTCGGCCTATACCAATATTGTTTATGGCATTCAACTGCTCTTTCGTCAATGCTCCGTCGAACATATCATTCCCCCTCTTTTTCAGAACGCCTAAAGGTACAGTCACAATGACATAGTCAGCTTCAAATACTTTGTTATCACAGGTAATAACCTTAGCAGGTTTGTGATACTCAGGACAAGGATCCAACGTGACTTTATGTACCGGCGTGTTAAGTAAAATCCTGTCTTCGGGAAGTTGTTGTAGTAGAGGAGATAAAATTCTGTGCATACCGCCTTCGAGTATAACGGCGCCTCCTGGGGAGTTCCCTTTGTCGGCAAGAGCTTCAGCGGATACTTGAGATAGGTCAGCACCGAAAGCTACCCTGAGCGAGTTCAGCATGCCCCACAATACTTTTTCGGCTTTCTTTTGCATGTCACTAGGCAAGTTCAGTAGTTCTTGTTGAATTCTTAGGCCCAAGTATTGCATGAGGTTACAATTGGGGTTGCATACGCAAGATGGTGGTTTCCTACACGTCTTGGATTTAGCGTCAGCTATTAGTTGATTAAACAACAGGCTCTCAACACTGTAATCGGTAATAAGCTCTCCGTCGCTAGTTAGAAATATTTTCTTGTGCTGTCCTACTCGTTTCACTGGATAGGTGATGGCGTCAGATATATTTGCCAAATTGTAAACAGGATTAGCAAGTGAAGCTCCATACAGCACGGTTGGGCCGAATTCGATCATTGCATCCCCGACCCAAGCGGACATTATCCTCCCTCCAGTGCGGCTAGTAGCCTCCAACACTAACAAGTCTTTAACTCCAGCCTGAAGTAATTTCGAAGCTGCGGACATACCTGTTAAGCCAGCTCCAACAACTATCACCTTCGGTAATGAACAGCATCCCTCCAGAGAACACGATTCTTTCACTTTCAAACTCGAAGCTTTGTACCCGAAACATGATTTCAAATCAAACGTACAATCTCCCTCTTGGGTTTTTGTCGGCTTTTTCCTCCCGAAAAAACTTATATATCTCAACGACCTATTCAATATACTATTTGGAATCATGGCCAATTTTGATTACCTGTCCCAATGTTTTAATCTAGTTTATAAACTATTTTCTTGGTGAGAAAACCATTACGAAATACAAATTGAAACCATAGTGTCAGTGGTTTCAATAAAAATATCTGGTAGAGTCAACCAAAAACTTTAGAGGTATGGGAAATGAGTATGGGAAATATTCAATTCCTATTACATTGATCAATTACCACAAATAGAGTAGATCTACTCTATTAACCAATATCTATATTGGTTAATACAAGAATTCGCATGCTTAGAGTATGCTGCATAGTTATAGAGCCCATAATACTTGTATTTTGGAGAACTGCAACAGATTTGGAGATTGAATACCGACAATGACTCTATTACTTCCCATATGAATGCAACTATATAAAGGAAAGTGTGGGGCGTTTCGCTTGGTCCGTTCCGCTCATTTCACAGAGACTACCAAGGTTAAGAGAATTTTGGTTATTTAGGGTTCCTAAACAACTAGGTATTGTTAATATCTAGAAATGTACAAAATTTGAGAGCAGATATTTCAAGACCCCAAAAAACAACTCCGTTGTGAAAACTGGCCCGCCGAAAAATCTCCTCAGCCGCAAAAAGGATTGATATCCCGCCAGCCACGAATATAGGATGCTCGGTGCTGCATACCTCGCTGTTGAGTGTACATATAGAAACCTATTAACTATTGGGCGAACAGTGTTACATTCAAGGAAACTATTAAAGAGGAGGGGAAACGTGTGAAATGCAACATGATTGCCATTGATTCCTGTAAGTCATGTGCCTAAAGTTCGTAATAGACACTTACAGTTAGTTAGCTTGACAAATCAGGAGCTTTTGGTGACATGTATGAGTGACATCTACGGTTTTCACGGGCGTAGTTGATACGAGTATAAACTATATTTATACCAATTTATCTTCTCGTATCAGTTATGTCCAACGAACACATAGAGCGGAGGTAATACCGATGTGGACAGAGGAGCGAGGAGTGAAGGTTGCCAAATTGCTTGGCGGAGGGGGGTGTCTCGTAGGTAAAGCAATTTGGGTGATTTCGTTGAAAGGAAGTAAATTGAATGAGCGGCGTGTTTTGACATTGATCGATCAAGTCGGGTAAAAAGACCATCAGATATACTTCTTCATTTAGGGTCAGTTGATGTTCTTACCGAATGAAGGCGACAAGGAGGTGGACAGCCCAATTCCATATCCAAGTTCTATCTTTCTTTCGAAACGTGACAGATTGATTGATAAGACTCAGCGTAAGAACGATTATTACGTTGATTCCAACAGTATTACACTAATTTCTGTTTTTCATGTTCCATCCAATCAATAACTCCGCCGTTGATCCAAAAATTTGAGAATTAGAAAATAAGTTTTTCGAGAAGAAATGATCACTCCAAACGTCAACACTACACGAGGCACCTCCATGAGGCACTTTCGGTTGTAAACGAACGATTGAAGGATATAACTGCACATGTGTACTCGTCACCTCATAACGTCAGCTATGCAAATAAATGTAAAATCCCTACTACACTTGTTGTTTCAACGCTAAAAACTACACAAATGTGTGTTACACCTTGGCAGACATTTTAGTTAATTTATTTTTTAAATGAACCATTGAAATCGACCGAGAAAGATTATTAAGATATTGTATGCAGAACACTCTATAGTAAATACACCGTTGTGGAAGAGCTTCCTGCGTTTTGGTTTATTATCTTCGATAATGAACCATTGGAATCGCCCAAAGAAAAAAAATTTTTAATTTTAACCCCCCCTCAAAATTTGTTGGTTTACGTTTCAAGATACGTAGATTCAGAAAATCGAATAAAAAAAAATCCGTCCGTCCGCCGTACGCCGTCCGCCGTACGCCGTCCGCCGTCCGCCGTCCGCCGTCCGCGCCACTTTGCCCAGTTAACGTTGAGCTAAAATTACGAAATTTGGTTTCTGGGTTTAGACCAGCCCGACAATGATCCTCGAAACTTTTCATAACCCTAGGTCAAGGGGAAGGGGTTCAAAACGAATTTTGAAATTTTGAAAATTTCATATCTCGAAAAATTCATATAGAACGGTATGTGTTTTATTTCATATTTAGATAGAGTTTGTTCCGTAGAATTTTTTAAGACCATCCGCAGCTTTGTACGACCAGCCGTTCGTTCACAATGACGGCTCAAAGATTGTGCCTCACAACACGATCATGAATCAAACTGTTGAAATACAGGTCCATTTTCATACTAAAAGCTCTTTGGAACATCATATGGCTTAAGTGATGTCGAGTTTGTTGTTCTGAGGTGCGTTTCGTGCTACGGAAATGAAGGTAATTTCGAATGTTTGTTGGTAGGTACTTCTTTTATAGAAAAATTATTACCGACGTAGTATCAAAAACCCCAGAATTATATCGTATTAATTAATCATAATTAATAATAATTATTATTAATAATAAATACAAATTATTAATACCTATCAATAAATTATAATAGTTTTCACTAGGTACTTGATAAAATTGTTAATAATTAGTGATAATTGATAATAATAATTAATCTAACATTTAGGATCTAGACATTTAGACCTAGTGATCTAGACACAAGGGTGACCTGTACAAAGAAGATAATGAACCGTTGTGTCAAGAATTTGCAGAGTTTTTGAGACTAAAGCTGTCTGAATAATTTCCACAGCTCTGTTTGGTATCTTACGTTGAAAACGTGAAAAGTATATTGGAATTCAAGGAAAGAATTTATTTAAAGGAAGGAGAAAAATCGTGATCGCTATAATTGAATGTTGCATTGTTAGAATTCACCAAGCTGAAAGGAAATTTCGGTATAAAACCTCAAAACGGCTCGAGAGAGATGAAGTGGGGTTTGAAGTTGCTGACGTGTTCTAAACGAGCTAATCTGTGAGCCGCTGAGAGCCCTTTCACGTGGCCAGCCCTTCCCGCCCTCTTCAAATTTCCGCTCTTCAGCTCGATTTTCTATCAGGCCCCCGTCGGAGACGTGGAATACTTCGGCAAGCTGCTGTGTTCGAAGGTTGAAATATGAATTAATGCTTGATTAATAAGGGGAAAAAAATTTTGAACGATTTTTCAAACGAGAAACTGGCCTTTTTCCATTTGCATAGAAGCACCGATGCCGCAGATCTTCCCAATGATTGGTTTACTCTCAAAGTAAATACAAGAGAGAAAATAAGGGGATCAAAACAACAACAGGTGCGGGACTAGTAGAATTATCGTTATACTCGTACTAAGGTTTTTTTGCAGGTTTTGCAATGATTTAACAAGGAGGATAATATTTTATATATATACATCATATGGAATGAGGATAATATTGGTGGCAGGCACAAGTGGGAAAAACGAATCGCAAACGTTCGGGAGAATAAGGTTCTGAGGAGGAGGATACGGCTCTCGGCCCAATTTAATTTGGTTGGTTGGTAGGAGTGCTTTCAAAGTATCGTAAACTACAAGGAAGTGGCTCATTATGCAAATTTTTGTTTGTTCTTCCAGCCAGACCGTTTCCAGTTTGCGTATTAGCTTTAAGTAATCAGTTCCTGTGATTTTTCCGCACGGATTTTGGAGTTTATCCAACGAGAGAGAGAGAGAGACATTTATTGAAAAATAATGGCAGATTCACAATTAAATTAGATACAATTAAATCAATATATTGCTCGCCTTTACATATTGACACATTAAACTTGACATATTAAACAAACTTTTCCACTGTTCACTCGCTTGATATACCTATTGCAAGTTGAAATCTTGCAAGTTTAAACAGAAAAAAATAAAATAAAATGTACTAATATACACATACACAGATATATCTTTTATTGTTCTATATTGCCAATTTTAATCGTTAAAATGTTTGATTTGGAGTAATGTGCAAACAAACACACTGCAGTCATTCAATTTATTTCTTCGTTAGTATTTTTACTTGAGTTTTCGATATTCTCCTACTCAAACACCGAGCCGAACCTGCTCGCCTCCTTTTCATTTCTAATTTTTGAGACTATCAGACTATCAAGTCTAGGCATAATTTCTTCATCTCAGTCTGATGATGGAACTTATTTCCCCATTGTATTCCTAAATAGTTCAAGTAAATGCCAAGGTGGTTTAATAAATAGTTTGCAAGAGGTAATTTGCAATCGTTGTGGTAACTACATGAGTCCCTGAACAAGTGGTTTTAGAACATGTTAAATTGGTCGAAAAAATTGGTTGTGTTTTCCGAATGATCGCTGAAAAATACAATTCTGTTATCTCGTGTTAACAATCTTTCCGTTACTTCTCTTACAATAAGGACATTTTGAGGTGAACACATTTCTTTTTTGTTCTCTTCATTTTTTATTATTAGTACATATCCCCGCTGGAGTACCCCAATGCTCTGTCCTTGCCTTTTCAATATCTGCACTGCACATTTATTCGAAGACATGCCTCAGATCATTCCCACTGATGGGTTTGCCAACGATCTAGCTGTTTATTACACTGAAAGTCTGCAATAGGCTCCAAAACGCAGCCCACTTAGAGAGTATAATCTTCACCTACAAACGAAACCTCCCACCTTTCATAACAATCCGTTGGAACCACTCCAGTTTTTCGATTTTGTTATATACCTCGACAAACCAGGAATGAACACGACAAAAGAAAGTTCCAAACTGCTATTTCCACCTTTTCAAATCGCACGCCCTATCCAAAGATGTCAAACACCTCATGCACAAAGCCCCAATCCGGGCCCCAATCCATTACCTATTCTTCCCCAATCTGGCACATAGCAGTACCCACTTCAGATGCATTCGCTGTGACCCATCGCTTCGCTCGTTCATCCAAGTGTGAAAGCCCGTATTTGGCTCTAAACCTGTTCAGACATGAAACAATTATAGTTTTAGAATGCATTCATCTGACATCTGAAGTTGACATTTCCACTTCACTCAGCCAATCCATCAAGAAATTGTACTGGAGATATAGCCCTCAACCCCTTTCCCTTAACAGTTCTTCTTTCATACAAACACATAGAGGTTGATTGGTTAAGGGCATGCAGGACCTAGGTCGGGAAGTTATTGAAGGATATCTCGGGCTGTGATTGACTTAGAGTTTTGAAATAAATTTCTAAATTCACTATATTAGTAGGAAATTACCCCTTCGATGTCCGATTTTTGAAATTCAGAAAATAAATTTTTAAATACATTTTTAAATTGTGTCTAAATTTTTTTATTAAAAAAACGAAACGTAGGGGTTTTTTTGGAAGGCTAATATACCCCAAAATGCAAACATCGCAGTTAAAACATGTAAACTGAGCGAGCAGGACATCAACAAAATGTTTATTTTGACGAAAATTCTCGTCTTCAAGGGGCCTCTGGTTCCGATCGCTACCTAGCGGGAGTTTTGGAACTAGTGCCACCCGGCCACCTTCCCCTTTCGTCGCACCCTCCCCTCCTTTCGACCATCGCCTTTCTTCCGGCCTTCCCCACCGCACCTCGCCCATGTCCTTCTCCAACAGCTGCGTTGCCGGATCGTCTCAACTTCCACGTATTTTATATGTCCCCCTGACGCTCTTCAATTTCGGAAGGCAACGTTGCGCTCTCTTCTACCTCGGGCTGATTCAAAGCTCTTTCCACTTCCACATCCAAATCATGATCTAATATCGAAGACGATGATATGTTGACATATTGGGTACTGGGTACCTAGTATTATTGAGACGTTGTGTACAATTGACTAGGGAGGATTATTGTTCCCGATACATTAATTTATTGTCTGACTATACCTAATGAGTATATTATAGCCAGTGAAATTTGATTAAAAAACTGTAAATTTTGACAAGGAATTGAGATAAAAAGTTCAAATTTGCACAAAAAATCTGTCTTTAAAATCGAAAGGCACAATGATCCTCGAAGCTTTTCATAACCCTAGGACAAGGGGAAGAGGTTCAAAATGAATTTTGAAATTTTGAAAATTTCATATCTCAAAAAATTCAATAGTAGTAGCAACTATCTCAGTTTTGAAGATTCTTCAGGAGGGCCAAAAAACAAGTTTATATTCCACTTCAAATGTTTTCTGACCCATTTTTCTATTCCCTAGTACATAATACCAGCTGATTTCCGAGTGTTTCCTACCAGTGCATTTAATGCTGATGTTGCTTTTGTGAAACATGAGAAACGTGGTGTTGCCTCTTGAGGGACGATATATAATATACTCGTAGCTAGTGATATAAACGAAGGCGAACAGATCAAACAGGTACTATGAGTGAACTTATAGTTACTTGAATTCCAGTGTATTCGCTTCATCTTTTTATGGATTCTTCTGCTTAATCTTCTTCATGGATTCAGAATCTGCACCATTTTACTGGCTGCATTAAAAAATATGTTTTGAAGTTTACCCAAGATGCACAATTTGTACTACTTACTAAAAAGCAGGGAAGAGACGAGCCTGGAGGGGTCACAGGATCTCAGAAATCCACCTTAATTTTGAACTATCATTATGTACTTGGAAAGTAACAAATGTTTGTTATATGTATTGTGTACGGTTTTCTTGAATAATAATTTAATTGAATTGAAGATGCTGAGTGATTTGGCTGCTTGTGACACAAATTTTGAGCAGTTACGATTCAGGTTTTCTAGATGTTTAAAAGTTGAGGACTGTATACCTCCACTTGATACATTAGAAAGTGACGAGCAAACCATATAGGAGAAGTAGAACAGCAGCTCGTATTTGAAACCAGTCTTGGAGTAGGTATCAAAGGAGAAGGAGGTTATCTGCGTGCATATTGCTTCGAGAGTGTTCCAATGTTTGCATCCTCTCAACACCTTCATACCTGCCGCAGGGCGACAACGAGAACCAAGTACTTGGCTGACAGTACGACGCTGATAGCTTGTATGCGAGAGGTTGTCTGAATCGCATTAACTCCACCAACTGCGGCTCACTGAGACCCTTTATTGCTTCCTCGTTTTTGTTGTACGAGTATCTTACTCCGAATAAGACAGTGGTTCGGCTTTTTGTCGGGAACGCTCGAGAATGGGGGTATAGTTGCACATCCCTTCCCACGTTTGGATGTCGGCTAAATTCTACGATACGGATTTCAAACACAAGCTTGTATTTAAACAACCGACTTCATTCATTGCATCTGCGTAGTGCTGTAATGCCGATGTGTGTAGAGCCACTGTTGGCACATGTTGGGACACCCTTCGATTTTCGATGACCAGCCCAAATCGATAAAACCTATTCGGCTCAATCCATAAGAATAATTTTGGTTTCCCCAAATGCTTGGATTTTCAGGACGAAAGAGATATGTGGACATTTTATACCTTAGTATTATGTAATTATTAAAATTATTACTGCGGTAATATAATTCTTGGTAGAGCTCATCAATAAACGTAATTTTATCTATTTAATATTAAAAAAAGTTAAACCCTCATTCTGAGGATATTTAGTATTTTTGTCCTCGTAGATTGCTAAAACTACACACTGCGCGACGGTGGGGTGTGAAGGTTAAACAATTTTCGTTACCGAAGCTACCGAGCTACCGACAGCTACCGTTTCCGAACGGTATTATCGGAGAGAAAATATTGTCTTCTAACCACTGAGCAGGGAAGTCCCTCATCTAATTTCCAGGAGGTCCCCAGTCGAACACCGCGATGTAACATCATTTTCGATAGCTATAATCAAACTGGCAGCGGTGTTTCCATGCGTGCGGACCCCCTCGGGGTTTGTTGAGTCGGGGATTATGAACTACGTTGTTTCAACTGTTATTTATAGGAGTCAATGGTCCGTGCTCGTGCCTTTTGAAGCCGGAAAATGTCGAGGACTTTCAGGATATTCTGTTCGCGGATTCCCTTTAACATTTTTCGCTCAATACCTGTAACGTTATTTGGATACAGCCCGTTTTAGTCATTCAATAATCCCTATAATCTTGCTGTAATGTGAAGAGATACACTGTACAACACTGTTTTATGCCGAGTAAAAAATCATTCCATCAGGTAAATTGTAGAGAGAATTTCACAACCTGTTCTGTGCTTTATGAATAGCACATTTTGGAGGCGTCACGGGCTTACATGTCCGAAGATTTTGTCATGAATTCCACCTAGTATAAATTACAGTAGAAATCGCCTATAACGACACCGGTTATAATTAACAATTGGTAATAATGAACAAAATCTCCGGTCCCGTGGAGAGTTATGCGAATTTAACGTTGATAGTCGAACCATCGACTATAACGAACAAACCGGCTATTACAAACAAATTTCTTGGGACGGCGGAGCCCCGCTATTGTGGCCAAATGGCAAGGTATACGGAAAATACAAGATGACACGAAAATTAGTAAGCTTAGATTAGTAAGTTACAAGAGCATTAAAAGTACCTACCTAAAAATTATCAACGGTCGCCAGTTGGTTTTTCTTTGACGAGTAACGAATGATTTTCTTGGCGGACGGAGAAAATTTGGGAAACGGTGTGTCAAGAGGAGAAGTGGCTAAATTGAGCGAATAGTGTGAAATAATCTCAACTCAAACTATATCACCACAGACTATGTCGATCCAGGAACGAGACAGAAGAATGTGGTAACTACCTACTCCCATCAGTATTTTAACACTATAACAAATATATAGAATTGAATTCAATGTACTTATTGATTGATAACTTGTACTTGTATTCAAGACTGTAGGAACACGTGAAAGACCACGGGAACATGGTGAAAGGAAAAAAGACCGTGGAAACACGGTGAAAGAACCATAATTGTATGGTTGTTGAGAGGACATGGAACGGCTGCAGGGGAGGTTGGAGGCCGCTTCACCAAATGGTCCACATTGGGATCGGTTGGTCACGAAAAGGGGTCTGTAGTCTTGTGGGACTATAGATCCAGAAAAGGGACGTTTACGTCCAGTTAACGACTTTAAGTTCAAGAAAGGGCCGTAGAGCAAAATGCGAAGCAAATATTTGATATCCATAAAATTCGATTTTCTGATGATATCATAATATAATATTATTGTAATATCATATTCTGATGATATATTATATAAATGAATCTCAATACATATAAAGTTTGGTAAATATGTGAATTTACTACAGCTATCGGTGGTTGTTCCCGCTATGTATGTGTTCTGTATTTATTTGCTCATTTGTTTTGTTCGTCGTTAGGCTCACCTAGTTCAAATCAGTTCTTTCTCGTCTTACACTCAGTACACCAGAATGTCGCGTAAGTCACTGTGGAGGAGAAATTTCGCGGTTATTCGTCGAGTCGAGGCGGGCGAGAAACCCGTTTCCTTGGCGAGTGAATTAAAAGACCAGCCGTTCTACGATTTCCGAAATATTGAAGAATTGAGGCAAAATTGTTGAGCAGTTCAATAAGTGCGACAAAGTGAAGAAGATGTGGCACACTGTTCACGCCGATTTAGACGGCGCCCTTTTGATATGGTTGAAGCAGCAGAGGGCGAATAACAACCCTATCAATGGTCCCGTTCTTCAGGCAAAGGCATCTCTACTCAAGTAAGAAAATTTCAACTGTTCTCCCTCTTGGTTTCAAAGGTTACGCGCAAGACACAACATCATTTTCGTAAAAGGTATCAGGTGAGGCAGATAGTGTAAAAACAGTCACAAATGGATTAAGAAAGAAAGAAGGATTAAGAAAGTATGGCCGCAAATCAGAGAGGGTTGCACTGACAAATTGGTTATAATGAAAACCGTCAGTCCCTTGAAGTTCGTTATAGGCGATTTCTACTGTATAAGCAAGGATTTCGTATTTGAGACTACTACTGATGAAGTTCAAATTGAAATAATCCAGTTGAGCTCGTTCAGTTCTGTGTAAAGAGAAATCCGCCCAATGGAGTTTGAACTATTACAACGAACGCCAGCGTAAAATGAAACGATATTTCGGGCTGATCCGCTCGCGGGTTTCCACAGTTAAAACGTCCTTTTCATGTCACTTGCAGACCCTCAACTCACTTCCGGGCATCCATAAATGTATGGAGAGAGTTTCAACTGTCCGGACTCCCTCGGGCGCTTTGACAAAGAAATAAATAAATATACGAGGATGTACCTAAACGCGAGAGCAGCTATTCACTAAGGAGATACACGCGTTGATACTCGCGTCGCGTAATTCGTAATAAACCCAAGTATTATTATTATTATTAGTGTAGTCACAAAGGGAAATTCGGCTGAGTAGCAAATAATGTGAAAGGTGGGTCATCCATCAGCAATTCAAATTATCAGATTTCTATTGATTTTCACTTACAACCAATGCGTTACTAGCGAAATGTACCTCCCTTAGTTTTCATAGCAGGAAAATCGTTTGCCACTTTTTTGCATGCTCCAATTATATCTCAACATCTTATGACCCCTAAACCATTATTGTATCAATGAAAGCTGATTTATTACGCTAAGCTGTAAACTAATATTGCTTAGTATCTAGTAATGAACTATAATATGAAAAGAAGGCACTAGGTACATGGTAGCTATACCTACTATAGATTAGTAAGTACTTGCAAGCAGGTACTAGACATATCCATGATCTGTTGTCTTTCCCATCAAGGGAAAAATTTCAATTCGTCTGGTTCCTTTCTGGAGATTTTTTCTGCTATATCCTTCAAGTACGACCTACCCAATGGTTTCAATTTTTCGACGTTTTTGAGTCAAACATTGGTCTTGCAGAAGGTCGATTTGTTCCCAAAATGAACCCCTCAATTCGATTGAAACTCAATCTTTTTCGAGTTTTTGAGACGTTTTCATGTCGATTTTCAGAAATTCTGATGAGTCAATCTTACTTAATTTTCTTCTTTCATCCGAACCGATTAAGTATAACAATTTTTCGACGTTTTTGGTCTTCAGAAGATCGATTTCATCCGAAATGAACACCTCAATTCGATTCATACTCAACCTTTTTCGAGCTTTTTTGACGTTTTCGCAATTGTCTAGTTAGGACTAAACGCTCGCTCTTTCCATAGAATACTGCAGTATGTTGTCCGGATCTACTCTGCCGGTCGTATGAAGCTTTTGGAGCGTGTTCAGGTCAAATATTTGCGATAGGTTGTTATTAACTCTGGATTTGAGCTAGGGATATTGATTAGTCCGACCCGCTGGATGTTTGCTACAACCTAAAACAGATCCAAACGTGAAGATCAACACGGTATTTAGATTGGCCTGACAAGTGTTGGTCTTGCCCTTCCTCCATTCTGAAACCAACTCCTTTCAAATCCCCTTAGCGAAACCTGAGGGGACCACAGAATTGGTACAACTGTAGTAACTAATCACATAACACAATTACAGTCAATTCACTTATAGCGTATTAGATCCTCTCTCTTCTGTACTTTGAATTTGTTATCTTTCTTAAAGTTGATCACATTACGGACCCCGGTGCGCCTACTAGATCCACTCTTTGACTCGTAAAACGTAATAACGTTTATTCCTCAGTTTTTCCACACAATTCTGCAGCTAGTGATTTATACTCGCGCTTGTACGTTATATCGACTTTCCACCCCTCCTTCGAAGTTCATTCGCCGTATATTAGTCCCGCGTCGATTCAGCGAGACGAAACCCGCGGAAAATGATATTCTTGTGACGGCACCAATAACGGGGGCACCCAACCATCAAAGGTGATCCGGTTCGCAGCGTATTTGGGTATTTTCACAACTAGTGCCGGAGCCAAATTCACCGAATGTAATTCTCCATTCAATCGTATCACAGTTGATTTATTGCATATAACAGTATATGAAATAACCGTGGAAAATCGAGACCACGAGGCAAATGTATTTTCCTAGTCCTTGTGCTGCATTCTTCATCCAGTTCCAAGCTCAGTTAATAATAGTGTGACTTTTGAATACGATCGCTTCCACAGAGTGTAAGCAACCATGTTTGAATGTCCGATAATCGAAAACGAATGTTCAGATATCGAGCAAAGTGATGAAATTTGTGGCCACATGAATCTTTTGGGTCAAATTGGGGAATATATCAGTAGTGGAGGTGGGTGATAGGATAATAGCTCTTCGGTGACAGGATAATAGTCCTCCAAACTTGCGAAAGTTAATTTTAAATCTGTTGCATACGGTCACATGGGAATCAGTAGAACATTAGCGAAAGCTACAAATTTGTGTATGTATAGGTTCTGCTGGCTGAGTATGTTCTCATATATTGAACACTATTAAAAGTTGCATGGTTCGCTTACAGACCTAAACATTCCCGTGAGCCGATGATACATAGTGAAATATCGACCATGCTCTGGTCTTAAGTAGGTATACATATTTTAGAACACAAAAACAAATATTAGTTGGTAAGTATTATTACTCGAAATGGATAGAGACGTACAAGATCCGGACAAAATCAATATGTGACATAAAAGGGGTTTGTTTGATGATGTGTACTACACACGGGTCCCCAGTAAATCATTTCCGATAATATCCCATTCGAATTTATGATAATAAACCTTATAAACCTTAAATAACCTATATGGATTTATAGATGTTCTATCCCACAACGATATAAAACTAACTACGAGCCTAGGCTAACCAGGCTGTTGAATTGTGAATCACGTCAGTGGTGCCAACTAGGTTGTGGAGGAAAGATGTTGTAATGTTGATTCGATCCTAGTATTCCTTCTTCCAGTTGGAATAGTTTGAAGGTGATCCGTGTAAGCGCTAGTCTTGTATTCAATTTCCCCTCTCATGCATCTCATAGATAAACAATACATAACGACTGCCCACCATGCTGTCAATTCTTGATAAATAACCCAATACAATTTGGTCTAATTATATCGAGAAAAAAAAGTTGCATTTATTTTTAACTCTAATTAAAACGGGCAGTTTGCTTACAGTCAACTCTACTTAGCCTAAAATTCTAAACAAGTAGATGAGTAATAATTACGATAATTGTCTCAAAATCTTAGGCCATAACGTTTATACCCACAGGAAACCTTATCATCCAATCAAGGGGAAAAGGTAAGGGAAAAGGAGTTTAGAACTGTACTAACCAACTAAATTTGGAACCTGTACTTTTGGTAGCATCATCCTCAACTAGTTACAAAAACTCTGCAAATTCTTGACACAACGGTTCATTATCTTCTTTGTACAGATCACCCTTCTGTCTAGATCACTAGGTCTAAATGTCTAGATCCTAAATGTTAGATTAATTATAATTATCAATTATCACTAATTATTAACAATTTTATCAAGTACCTAGTGAAAATTATTATAATTTATTGTTAGGTATTAATAATTCGTATTTATTATTAATAATAATTATTATTAATTATGATTAATTAATACGATATAATTCTGGGGTTTTTAATACTACGTCGGTAATAATTTTTCTATAAAAGAAGTACCTACCAACAAACATTCGAAATTACCTTCATTTCCGTAGCACGAAACGCACCTCAGAACAACAAACTCGACATCACTTAAGCCATATGATGTTCCAAAGAGCTTGTTAGTATGAAAATGGACACAGTTTGATACACGATCGTGTTGTGAGGCACAATCTTTGAGCCCTCATTGTGAACGAACGGCTGGTCGTACA
This sequence comes from Stenodema calcarata, assembly GCA_963920205.1. Taxonomy (NCBI): domain Eukaryota; kingdom Metazoa; phylum Arthropoda; class Insecta; order Hemiptera; family Miridae; genus Stenodema; species Stenodema calcarata. The sequence continues at coordinate 29,604,660 of OY986053.1, read as the reverse complement.
AAGCTGCGGATGGTCTTAAAAAATTCTACGGAACAAACTCTATCTAAATATGAAATAAAAAACATACCGTTCTATATGAATTTTTCGAGATATGAGATTTTCAAATTTTCAAAATTTGTTTTGAACCCCTTCCCCTTGACCTAGGGTTCTGAAAAGTTTCGAGGACCATTGTGGGGTTGGTCGAAACCCATAAAAAAAATTTCGTAATTTTAACTCAACGCTAACTGGGCAAAGTGGCGCGGACGGCGTACGGCGTACGGCGTACGGCGTACGGCGTACGGCGGACGGACGGATTTTTTTTTATTCGATTTTCTGAATCTACGTATCTTGAAACGTAAACCAACAAATTTTGAGGGGGGGTTAAATTTTTTTTTTCTTTGGGCGATTCCAATGGTTCATTATCGAAGATAATAAACCAAAATGAAGAAAATTCGGGATAGATGTGAATAAGCTCAATGTTTTTGGTTACATATCCCACGGTGTTGCCGGTGGTATATAAAACGCATAATTACGAGTATGATCGGATTTCTACTTGGTTATAGTATTCGAGTGTATTCTCTGGGCATGTATCGACCGATATTCGATCGAATGTTGGAATTAGCAGGAATTTTAGTAGTAACACACAAACACGATACAACACAATTCAAATCACCCATCGCATTCAACATTCACGTATAATTTATTTCATACCATAATAAATCTGGGATTACAGCTCAGGGAAATCAGTGAGCGAGGCTGGGTCTCATTCACGTTAGAGAAAAATCATTTTGATAAGAAGCAGCGGTTGTTTGAGAGCGGTCCATTACTCCCGCCATTCTTAGCGGAGTTCAGTAGAAATGAAGTTGAAAAAAAAATAACGACTGGAAAATCGGAAAACGATCATCTCCGAGACAACCGGAACTCTACATCCGAATTGATGTTGAGGGACTACAATCGTCTTACGAATCCCTCTAAATTCCTCTGCCCCGGATTCTGGAATATTCAGCCCTTTCCTCGTCACGAAAAATGTACTGCTTGACATTTTACGATAAACCTCGTATTCCTAGGAATATCTGCGTTGAAAACTATGTAAACCGTTAATTTTCTATTTCGATATGCTAAATACTTTGGTGTCCTCTGGGGCTAGAAACTGGTGCGGTGGCGATGAAATGCGAAAAATTTGAGTGCAAAATGACGAGGCATCCAAAGACCAAAAACAACCAATTTTATTTAGACCCGTACGACATTGACTCGAGAAATGTAAATATGAAAATGAAGTTCTTAATGACAGTTGACAGTGACTTGCATAAGGAAAGGTGATGCCTGAACTGGCATGTATTACTTAACAATATGTTTCCCATGAAATGGTATCTCTTCCGGCCAGTGCACTTGAAAGTAGAGAGAGATAAAGTGGCAAACGCTTGTTTTCCGATGTAATGAATAAGGAGCCTTCGGAATCTACCGAGAAAATTCTTGACACAACGGTTCATTATCTTCTTTGTACAGATCACCCTTCTGTCTAGATCACTAGGTCTAAATGTCTAGATCCTAAATGTTAGATTAATTATTATTATCAATTATCACTAATTATTAACAATTTTATCAAGTACCTACTGAAAATTATTATAATTTATTGTTAGGTATTAATAATTCGTATTTATTATTAATAATAATTATTATTAATTATGATTAATTAATACGATATAATTCTGGGGTTTTTAATACTACGTCGGTAATATTTTTTCTATAAAAGAAGTACCTACCAACAAACATTCGAAATTACCTTCATTTCCGCAGCACGAAACGCACCTCAGAACAACAAACTCGACATCACTTAAGCCATATGATGTTCCAAAGAGCTTGTTAGTATGAAAATGGACCTGTATTTCAACAGTTTGATACACGATCGTGTTGTGAGGCACAATCTTTGAGCCCTCATTGTGAACGAACGGCTGGTCGTACAAAGCTGCGGATGGTCTTAAAAAATTCTACGGAACAAACTCTATCTAAATATGAAATAAAAAACATACCGTTCTATATGAATTTTTCGAGATATGAGATTTTCAAATTTTCAAAATTCGTTTTGAACCCCTTCCCCTTGACCTAGGGTTATGAAAAGTTTCGAGGACCATTGTGGGGTTGGTCGAAACCCATAAAAAAAATTTCGTAATTTTAACTCAACGCTAACTGGGCAAAGTGGCGCGGACGGCGTACGGCGTACGGCGTACGGCGGACGGACGGATTTTTTTTTATTCGATTTTCTGAATCTACGTATCTTGAAACGTAAACCAACAAATTTTGAGGGGGGGTTAAAAAAATTTTTTCTTTGGGCGATTCCAATGGTTCATTATCGAAGATAATAAACCAAAATAAATAAATAACACGGAAACAAGCCAATTATTCCCCGCCGAAGTTTGTTGGATTGAAAAAGTTACTTTTCGAGGTCAATTCCAATGATTTACTATTGAAAAACGCTGGAAACTCTTCCACAACGGTTAATTATTTTCTGTATACAGCACCCCATTCTAAGAGGACCATTTACTCGACAATTTAGGTGACTCACACTGTACGTAGAAAATCAATAGGCTGTTGTGGAAGTATTTGAAGTGTTTCAGGTCTCGACAGGAGCTCCTGAGGGAGCTTTGTTCAATATTGTCGTCTAACAACCAGACAAAAGGAATATTTGTGGAACCACCCAAATTATCATATAGGCGAAACCCAACCATCGGAAGCAACGTTTCCCACAAACGGCCTCAGCAACAACACAATCCCCAGTCAATTGGTCTTCACCTCTGCAAGAAACTAAGATGCAAACTTTGTGCAATAGTGCTGGAGGAACCACAGTTCATATCAACAAATATTCCTAATATATATGAATGTCGAGGTACAGCTTCTTGCCAAACCAAGAATTGCATGTACGAATTGTTGCCCCAGCATTGCCAGGCGTTTCATGTGAGGAAATCGATTACATCCCTGAACATGAGGATCAACCAACATCGGTCATCTGTCACCAGAGGACTGGACTTGTTGATAAGCCATCACGCAGCCACGCACGGATCCACATTTGATGACTACATCAAGCTAAAAGTTCCACCATCAGCCTCAGATCTCCAGGTGAGGTAATTAGAACAAGCGCACTCTAATTTCTATGCTCAATGTAACTCAATGTTTGTTCTATCATTTGAAACAACTTCTAAATTTCCCACACAACTACCATCATTTCTCCTTTACTTCTTCCTGTCCTGTATACCTACCTACTCTGGTCAGAAACAATAGCAAACCACCATCTTGCCATCACGAAGACAGCCTCTTCAACAGTCCGCAATTTCTACTCTGACGGAGGCGTTTGCCGAAATGTGCCGTAGCCGCTCTGTACCTCAAGAATAAATTTATATATGTATATACTTATGTACGTTTCATAAATCTCTCGATAGAATTGGGATGAAAAGTTCAAATCTGCAAAAAAAATCCGTCCTGGCAATCGAAAGGCTAAATTCATAGATCGGCAGAATCAGGTCACTCTAAGGGAAGGTTTTGGGGAGTTTTAGGGGGGGAAAGCTAATTTTCTTAAGCTTTCTATACTATTTAAAAGCTGTAGGTAATTTGGTATGTAGCCTCGTCAGGACTTACACTTTAAGCAGGAAAGGCCCAGGGTCAGCTGAGAGACTCCTAAAGCTGATTTCCATTCACACTAAAGTTGCCTGTGCGTTGAGTGGTGGCCACAACACAAATGGATACAATTAGATACCTACAATTCTATGGGGAGATTTGAATATTGATCTCAAGAGCAAGGACCGTGTCTTGGGTTTAAGAAGGAAACATTCAACCTTGAACTGAATCACGATCCAGAAATGGATGCAGTTTTGGGAAATTGAGTATTTATAGGAGAATTACATGTCATATTTTTCATACCACAAAACTTTACTCAGCATTAGGTACTGATTTATCAATCCCTACATGTAGTGTATGTGGTTAGAATAAATACAAATAATATTTCGTCAGTGCAGTATTTCGGTATTTCGTCAGTGCAGTTTACTTATTTGCCGAGTTGAATCAATTTCTCCCTTACAGCGAAAAATAGACATATATATGGATATATCCATGATCAGATGTTAACCTTAGAACTTAGGGAGAAATTAATTTGCAGTAAGTTTTCTCAATACATTTCACGAACCAGTTTCATGTGGGTAGATTCAAAATTGAATCCAAGAGCGTAATTATGGAGCGTTTTTTGCTGTCTATCGTATTTATTTTATAGTCACATCAACGTGATTTGTTACACTTTCTTACGGCCCCCTTCGTCATGGCTGACTGATCGATATCTTCTGCTATTGTTTTGAAAAGAGGGCAGCTCTTGACCCAACAGGCCTCGCCCTTGGGGATGTCGAGGGTTAAGCTCTGGCGGAAGTTGCCAGCTATGGACCGCGGAGGTGACGGTGACGGTGAGGTCGGGAGGATGAGCCCTTGTCATTCTATTCCCTCGTCCAATATCGGATATCTCTCTCTCTCTCTCTCTCTCGTTCTCTCAATCTCACTCACTACCAGTCGTTTTCTCTCTCTCTCTCTCTCTCTCTTTAGTTGTCAGTTCATGTTGCCAAGGAGTAATCAAAATTTGTTGCAAATAAACTCTGCAAATTCTTGACACAACGGTTTATCATCTTCCTTGTGCAGATCACCCTTCCGTCTATACCAGACTGTATTGCAAATCGGCACCATACTATATTCTCACCGTACACATACCATACCATACGAATTTCTTTCCTATCATACCATACTGTATTATACCAAATCATACATACAATAATATACCATACCATACTCATACCATGTCATACAAACCGAGTGAATATTGAAATGTCATCCATTTCTGACCTATATTTAAAATTTCAAGTATCTAGCTCATCATCAAAATTTAATTTGTTTAAACAAATAGGTATTATTTGAACAATTTTACAGACAAGAAACCGAGTGAATATTGCATTGTGATCCAGTTCTGACCTATTTTTAAAATTTCAAGTCAATAGCTCATCATCAAAATTTAATTTGTATTATTACAAAAAGGTATTATTTAAACAATTTTACAAATGAGAAACCGAGTGAATATTGCAATGTGGTCTATCCCCGACTCACGGTTAAAATTTCTAGACTGTAGTTTACCGGGAAGATGAAAAAAGGTAGTTTTATTCTGGGCGTCTGGGGGTTGGGTCACATAACGGCCGTTTTCGACGCGAAAGTTTAGTGTTTTTCCTAAACCTTTGCGCGGTCACTGTGAACGAACGGCTGGTCGCAAAAAAATCCAATTGGTCTTAAAAGATTCGTAATTTTTCAGGTCATTCAAAAGTGAACTAAAAATTACACGGTTCAGTTAAATATTTGGAGATATGACATTGTCGAAATTTTAAATTTCGTTTTGAACCCCTTCCCCTTGACCTAGGGTTATGAAAAGTTTCGAGGATCATTGTGGGGCTGGTCCAAACCCAGAAACCAAATTTCGTAATTTTAGCTCAACGCTAACTGGGCAAAGTGCCACGGACGGCGGACGGCGGACGGGGGACGGCGGACGGGGGACGGCGGACGGCGTACGGCGGACGGACGGATTTTTTTTTATTCGATTTTCTGAATCTACGTGTCTTGAAACGTAAACCAACAAATTTTGAGGGGGGGTTAAAAATTTTTTTTCTTTGGGCGATTCCAATGGTTCATTATCGAAGATAATAAACCAAAAGACTTCAGTTCCACAATCTTTGTACTTTAAATCACTATATATTTCAGGCACTTTATGCCCATCATCAGGTGTTATTATTATAGTTCTTAAAACAGTTGAAACACCAGAATAAAAGATCGAAAGGAAGACATAAACATAAGACAGCCTGTCTTATGTACAGATCGAAAGGAAGACATAAACATAAGGGCTGTCTTATGTTTATGTCTTCCTTTCGATCTTTTATTCTGGTGTTTCAACTGTTTTAAGAACTATAATAATAACACCTGATGATGGGCATAAAGTGCCTGAAATATATAGTGATTTAAAGTACAAAGATTGTGGAACTGAAGTCTTTTTTCAACCTACTCACATGATATACTTTAACATATTCCCAATGACTTTGCCTACTTAGGTTTCCTCGACATTGTTAATTTCTGTTAAATAAATTAGAATTGGGGATAAATTGGCGATTTATATATTCTCTTTTAATGGAAAACTGATACTTGGCCAAAATAATAATGAAAACTGATGAAAAATCATTGTGCGGTACAATATGCCGTTGCGCGACCTCTAACGTGACTGTCTACAGAGCACCCGCCAGAGGGTTAATACTATGAAATCCATTAAAATTAAGATGTGCTATTTGTTGTGAAAATCATGATAATGATGATGATGATGATGAAAACGAATGTGATCTGAAGAACGTAATGGCGGTAGGTGCAATTATGTCGCGTAGGTACTGCGTTAGTTACGTTGTATTCCTGGGCTTCAATCATCATTTACACGAGATGGATTGGCATCAGTCTGTTCAGAATCTAATTGTAAGTCCAATCATCGTTCGATCAATGACTCGTCTGTTCAAGCATAATTCATGACATTCATCAGCTAGTAGGCAAACATCATGTTGGTTGCCCCTACGATGTACGATACGATGTATATGTACGATATATGTACGATACGATAACTAGATTCCAGTTGTTAATAATACAACGCAGTTGGTAAGCGTGAAGGAATTGCGATTGGGTTTAACCGCCAAAACCCTAACCGACAAACTGATTCTGCAGCTCTTTTGAAGTGACAATCCAACCGCAATTTTACAGTCTGTTTACATTCATTTGATGTTAACTAGATGAGCCATGCGTTGCGCAGTATAAGTCGAATTGATTTTAATACAGTATGGATTGGTAAATTGCCTCGCACAAAGGAGCTGCTCCTTCCCAATGTCAGATTCAGAGGGCGGTCATGACATCCCCCCCCCCCCCCTGAGTGCCAAAAATCGGCAATATTATAGCAGTTGTTAGGGCGTAATCCACCATTATTGCCTAATGGCCACACACTTTTCGGCACGATATCCCGATTTTCAAAAGAGTGACACCTCCCAAATTTCGAGGGGTTGCTCAATAGGTTCATACTAAGGCTGAGTTTAAACATCTTTTGCATGCAAACAGGTTTTTATTTAAATTGGTTGTACGTGAAAGTCATGCTAAAAGGAGGATGTCACAAAATCGTGACACAATTTAGGGGGGAGGCCACAGAGCAAAGACATTATCATGTCAAAATGCAACAAAGAAATCCATATTCCATATTCTGACGACATCTTCAACGTTCTAATGATAGTAGTAATATTAAAATTCGTATATTTCTGAAAGTACTGAAAGCTCAATTTATGATGAATATCAGAGGACTCTCCAGAAATGAAATAGTAAACATCCCTTTTCTGATTCCGAGATCGTCTACTCTCTCAAAGCGATGCAATTTCATAACTACAAACAAACAACTGGTACAAAAGCACGTTATTGCGGAGCCTGATCTGCTACAGAGCGTTTCAAACAAGATTGAAACGCTATTGGACCGGAAGAAAGAGAGTTGTGTATCCGTGGGCGTTACAACGAAGTTTTACTTTAGATGTTTCCCATTAATCGCCAACTTTTTATGTCTTAATATGAGGTAGATGGCCGAAGCTTGCCTTGGGGTTAGGTTGGACTTCGGTTAGATGTTCTTGTAGAGACAACCGGATTTTAGACAAGAGATCTAATCCGCCTCTAAGGCTCTATTTCTTAGAGGATCGTAGTGGGATTTCCCTCCCGGCGGTACAACTAAATTGAATATTCTAGATTCTCTTGCTAAAGAAGTCCGGCTAATCAATGGTCCAATTTCCTCGACTTAGTAACCAAATCTCCCTAAAGGACAACTGGCGTAACTAACTACCGGTTGATTTAACTACACATTTCTACTTAGACGTCGAGACGTCGGATGGCAATGCAAGAAAGCACTCTACTCAGCAAAAAACTTCACCACTGTTCAATTGTCCTTACATTTACCGGTTTTTAATTTAATTCAATTCCGAATTAAATTAGATGTTATCGTAGGAAAGACGGTACACGCGGGATTGAGTAAAAAAACCGAAAATATAATGTTAATTGAATATTAGCGTGGAATGTTAGCGTAAAGGATGTGAAGGTCATTTGATAGAGTTAAGGTTTTCACTGTGTGTTCCATGTGGCAGTGCCTACGTGTGATTGAATAATGCACTACACCAATGATGAACCTGGCTACATAAAACTGTACCAACCTTCCATTTCATAGCTGCATAACTCCCCCTTTCATTACTTAATTTCATAACTTCTTCATCACTTCAACTTTTCGTTATGGCGAGATTTTGGACAATTGAGCGTTGCAATACAGAAGGTGATTGACGAAACAAACCAGGCGGCACGTTCACATTAGAGAGTTCCAGGTTACCACGGTGGCTGTTAGCACGGTCCCGTATGAGATGCGAGGCCGTATGAGGTTGTCGATCCGCGGTTGTTCGACATACCCGTGATCTTCGTTAAAATTCGTGAACTTTCGGCCAACTTCGGAACAGGTGACACTACGGGAACGCCCACTTCGGATCAGGCGACACTACTGGAACGCCCACCAAGGTACCGTGCTAGCACGCTAGCAGCCTAGAGAGGGGCGATCTGACTCATCTCAATGATCGGATCAAGATCGATCGATCATCAAAATGATCAGCTCTTTTACATAACTCATCGCTCATTCCCTCTCCCTTTGTCAAGTAAGGCGTCATTTTCAGGTTAAATAAAGGATGCAAAGCAACAATTAAACTTTGTATTTACAATAGATGAGAATCATGGTTCACCTAAGAAAAAAAAGAGGCGCGAAATTTCGAATACTGAGGAAAATAGAGCAGTTTTCTCGCAAAATAGCCCAAATGGCTTTATCTAGCCATATCTGGCAACACTGGTAGTGAACTGAGAGATCGATTGCTAATTTGATTGAGGAATAGCTCTTGATCTACCGAACGAGATCCCTCGCCAAGTGGCTACCTCTGATCTGAAGTCTGAACGATCCCATTGATCCCGCTCACCGCTCAGATCGTTGATCAATGATCACTTGGACCGGTGTTACGTGCTGATCCGATCCCCCCCCCCCCACCTTCCAACCTAGAGCCTAAGGTGATCGAAAGATCCCGATCCGGTTCTTCAAAGGAGGAGGAAGACCTACCGCTCTTTTTTCGTGAGTCATTGTTCGCTCACTCACTTTCAAGAGCTAGTTCTTTTTACTAACTCATGAGCGGATCGCCCATCTCTATAGCAGCCACCGTGGTAACCTGGAACTCTCTATTATGCCCCATATGCCAAGCCGCCCAACCCGCCTCGATTATGATCGCCACAGCGAACCCTGCCAAAAGCCAGAGAACCTAGTGAACAGCCCTGCGAACCCGAGCGGGACGTCCACACTTCTTCGGCTTTGCCGCCCGGCCTCAGCCGGCCCATGCCGCCCTGCATAGCGTGGCCATGGTTTAACCATCGATGTGGATAGCGCTCTATGGATACCACACTGGTTAGCGCTCTGAGTGGGGTGGCAGGGTCGGAAAACGAACCGTCACGTCCAGAGCATCTTATTAGTATTCATTGTCCTTCAGGGGCCGCACCACCTCCTCCCTCCGCCCTTCTCCCTCCTCCCTCCGCCCTCCTCACTCCCTCCTCTGTACATCCTTCTCCATCCTCCCACCCCATTAAGAGTTCGGCCAACCCCCGCCCCCTTCCCACCCATCACCACAAACTGTCCACTACCCCCCCCTCTCTACCATCAACGATCTCCTCTTTCTCCACCACGTCTGATTACCACCAATGATTACCTAACATCTATGTAGTGAGGGTCACCTCATGAATGACAGACAATAAACATCTCCCCCGTTCTCGCGGATGCAGAGGGTCGCTCGTCTGCGAATAGAGTCGACCGCACGATGAAGATCACGGTGGTTCTGGCGAATCAAAACGGGAGACATTTTGAACAGTTCATTCAATTTTATTTTACGAAGGCCCTCCCTCAAAAATAAATAAATCTCCTAAGAAATGCCGTTGACTTGACACTTTCTACACCCTGAAATTCCATTTATGGAGATGTGGCGACTGAAAACTCATTTCATTCGTTGCTAGGAAGGTTTTGGTATAATAATGGGCAATTCCATTGTGTCCGAAAATTTACAATAGGACAGTATTTTTCGGTCAAGGGACGTGTGAAGATTACGAAAATAGCATGAGTTGATCAGTTTTTTCGTTAAGTTTGGTAGGAAATGCAATCAAACTAGTACTTGTTCATACTACGCGCGCTCAAACCTTGACGTCATCGGACACCTCAAACGAGGATGGATAGTTAGTTTTAGTATCCACGATGTTTCAAGAAAAATGATCCATTCGCGTCACTCCATCTTTGCGTCACTCCAGCATTCTCTATTCTGCATTATCGCTTGATTATCGCCGTTTGCCATAACAAATTGATTTTCATCTCTTTCATCTCTCTTTTTTTTATTTTTCATCCAAGTGCCCTGTGTTAAGAAATTAAATGGCATCCAGGTCTAGTGTGAAAAAGCCGAGGCAAAATACTATCGAAGACGGATTTGAACCTGGTAACACAACCTTCGCTGGTAGGCGCTCTGGTAACAAGGATTGAACCTTCCGCACGCCACAGGAATCCGTGGATGCTTTATGCAGGGATTGCTTCATAATCTAGTATCCATAATGGTGAAGTTTTTGACGTCACACCCCGGTCACTCGCCCGCCTGTTTTTCAAACTACCAATTTTCTTTTATTTTCCTAAATTTTTGTGAACAATTTCTTGGCAAATGGACCCGATTTTCGCTAACATTAGACAAGGTACTTTGGAAAAAAAAAATAAAAAAAATTGACTGGAATTGCCCATTGTGACATCATCACCATTCGATTCAGCGTGACAATGTGCCTGACAATACACGATTTTTTGCATACAAACTCAATTTTCTCAAAAAGGTTCCCCCTAAAAAATAAAAAATAATTATACGGTTGGAAAGCTGAGGCTTTTGCGCATTTTTTAGGCCCATGGGCTATAACGTATCACTATAATTATGGCGGAATAATGAGCCTTTAAAAAAAGTGTTTTTTCAAGATTTGACAAAATTTACTTTTCGGGGGCTATTAAAAAATTATGGTTAGAGACTGAGTACATCTTTCCAACGGTATCCTTAGATTTGCAAATACTTTGAACACGATGGAGTTAGGACCATTTCTAGAAGATAAGGTCGAAAACACGAAGAAAATCTTAAAAGTTAAATAACACGGAAACGAAGCCTCTAAAAAACTCTAGGAGGCACTTTTGGTCGCAAATTAGTTGTAGAACACGTGGGTGAAGATTTTGGTATCATAATCTGCACACCCTGTATACAGAAGGGTGATCTGCACAAAGAAGATAATGAACCGTTGTGTCAAGAATTTGCGGAGTTTTTAAATTCTAGTTTCTGAGATACGTACGAGTACGTATCTTGAAACGTAAACCAACCAATTTTGAGAGGGGTTAACGAATTTTTTCTTTGGTCGATTCCAATGGTTCATTATCGAACCAAAACTTTCCTACTTCAACAACTGGAAATTTTTGTGGGAAAACATACAAAACATTTGGGAATGCAACGAATGTCGCAAATCATTTGAGAAGGAAGCACCGCCTCGCTCACAGTTAAATGGTTGGCAAATTTTGGGCGTTTAGTTCTAAAAAAAAGAAAAAAAAGTAAGTTGATTTTTTTATACATTACAAAAATCGATCATTTAGAAGTCTTTCGTCTGACATCCCCACTATGCTGCGTACGACATACCTACTAGGCGGAGAATCGCATTTCCCTAGCGGTTAGGGCGTTCAATTTACTCCGGAAATATATTATGCTCGTCAACGATTCTAATTTCTTCAATCGTGAAAAGTTCAAAGCCCACCGAGCCAAAATTGTCATTTTTATTTCAGGAAGCCAGTTGGATGGTGAGATCAACTTGCAGATGAGCTTCATCTCCCCCTTTCAGATGCAAATGTCTGGAAGTCTTGAGATGTCTACGTACTGGATTAGGTTGAACTGATCCGTTTGTAACCGAACTATTGAAGCTTTGAAATTTATTAAATGACTTCTGTCGAGATCTCCCACACCTTTTCCAGATGGGCGACAAGAGTCGTCCAATCGCAACTTGTATAAATTAGTTACTTGTTCACCCCAGCTCTGGTGAACATCTTGCCACCGTCAACCAGGCATCCTCCTTTTCAAACGTATCTTTGTACGCTTTACACCCTTTAACCAAAATCGCTCGCTGCTGCTCAACGAAGACACTGAAAAACACTTCCATTACACCACTCCGACCACAGTAATAATACCCTGTCCCAAAATATACTTGATTGCGTTGACAGTAATATTGTGATTAAATCATTATAAATACCGTAAAACGAGGTAATATCACTCCTTGGGCAGTAACTTTGCTCCAAAAAAAATATTTTGTTGTGTCGTGACGTCACCTAAATAGGTAGCATGGATCCAGTCGGAAAAATTCCATGTCGTTCCTCACATCTACACGTAGTTCTCTATGCCTTCTCAATGGGCTTAATGAATGTTATATTGCCGTTTCCCTTACCTAATGAAACGGGTTATTTTTTCTGCCTTTCATATCACCTCCACTTTTGGTTACACAGTGGAAGAAGCTTGTTCTATCATATTATAAATCTAATTAGCTTCATTATCCCGTCTTGTTGATTAATGTAGAACGATTTGCAAGGTCACAATCACGAAAAAACTACTGCACCATAACTTTGCACGTAAAGAGCATGCAACATCGCCCCATGGATAAGTATCCTACCAATTGATAAGACACGATTTTTCCATGTTTCTTATATTATTTGTTACGTTTCGTAGTATTTTAGTGTTATTTTGGTAAGTGCAATTAATAAATGTCTCCTTGGATTTTTTATACTATTTTCGTATCAAGAAAGTTATGCTGTTTAACAAAAATGTTGAATTTTGGTGCTATTTAATGCAGGTTCTCGTTATTGCATATTTGAATAGAAGAACGTGATTCTTTGCTCCAAATGAGACACTAAAGCTATTAAAAACGAAAAATTAAGACATTTCCGAATTGCTCCAAACTTTAACCAACAAAATAGAATAGTTATATTAGATTAGATCTCAGATTTCTAAGACGTACCATTAGATTTCATAACAGGTACCATTAGATTAGATACCTATCAGATTTCTAATACGTACCATTAGATTTCATAGTCCCATTAGATTAGATCTCACATTTCTAAGACGTACCATTAGATTTAATTTTTCATTTGAAAATAAAGTAGTTTAAATTCGACTTGAAAAAAAAAGTCGAAAAAGTGGAGCAAAGTTACCAGATAATTGACGTCATATTATTAAGACGAATTCGGAGGATGTAAATAGCTTTTTGATATAAACAAATCACGGCTTATCTTGAAAAGGATTCGTAAATAATCTTAAGGGTTGTTATAGGTATCATTAAATTAAATTAAATAAAGAATTGAATTGGTAGGTTCTGTGTTATTAGCTTCGTCAAATCGAAAGGTTCATTATACAAAATATGTTGGGTATTATTGTTGTTAAACAGGTATATGTAAATATGTTGGGTATTATTGTTGTAGAATTATTGTTCCCTCGATCGCCTGTTTTGCCCGTGCTGATGAAAACGCTAATGAAGTCTCCAACTTTGGGTAGTTGACTTTCCTGTCAAGCTCTTGAGTCATTTTAAATCTGTAAACTTCTAACGGGGTCAACTTGCGATTATTTTAGCAGCTTAATTGGATCGAAACCTACATTTTAAAACGATTTGTTTAATTAATTTTGAGTCAAAAGAACAAGACTGAGACGTCCCAACCAGCACAATATGTCGGATTTGATCGTATTTCACGACTTACCACCTAATCTGTAGTACGAGTCAGTACATCCGACGTCAGATATGACGTAGTACATAATATGTCATATTATGACAAAAACGGTACGACGTAAGGAGTTCTGTACCACAATCGCTATTGGTTGCCACGGCGTCGGATATCTGTAGGACGGAATGATGAGGTCGCCACGAGGTCGTATAATATCGATGCTACAGATATTATCTGCAGTACAGATAGACGAGGTTGCCATGACGTCGGGTATCTGCAGTACAGATGGACGAGGTCGCCACGACGTCGGGTATCTACAGTACAGATAGACGAGGTTGCCACAACGTCGGATATTTGTAGTACAGGTGTACGAGGTGGCCACAACGTTGTACATCTCTAGTAGGTACATAACGCTGAGGTCGCCACGACGTTGGATATCTCTAGTACGGGGTCGCGACGACGTGTGCAATAGATGTGTGCAATACAACTGCTGTGAGTCGCAAGGACGTCAGATATGTGTAGCACAATACTGCCCTGTAAAACGAAAATGGAGTTTTTACGGAACCCCCCCCCCCCCCCCCAACCATTTTGGACCTGGCCTTTTCGATGGTGAAGTCCAAATTTTAAAATTCAAACCGGAAGTGGGGGAAATTCTGACCATAAACATACGAAAATTGGTCAATGTTAGGGTAAAACGCCTCAAAACTTATTTATTTTCGCGCTAGTGTTAAGGTAAAACGCCTCAGCTCACCAAAGTATTGAAATGAGGCGTTTTGCCTACAAAAATGTAAATTATTTTGGGCCTTTTCCTAACAAAGCATCCGTTTGTGTGAGTTGTTTACGTTAAGGTTGTGATGGGATTTTTCCCGGAGAAAAATTCCCCACACTTTTATAAGGGTAAAAAAAGGAAAAATTAGAAACAAAATATTCCTTTGCCCTTTTGAGATTTTTATTGTGTAGGTTTGGTTCCTACCTAAAATGAAAAACGGAATGGCCTCTTTTCTAAATGTAAATTTAGCACCTAGTCCCCGCCGTGACCTGGCTTTTTTAAAGTCTTTTTGAAAAATAGAAAACAAAATAAAAGTTCGTCTTCGAGCGAGAAAAAGAAAACAGAAAATTGGTTGAAAAATGGATTGGTACTTATCCACGTAGGATCTCCGGGTAGATGTCCACGCACACTCAAACGAAACCGAACCGAGACTGACTCGAGACGGAATCGATTCTTATCGAGTCCGGACTCCCGATTGTTTTGGTGCCCCCGAGAGGCCTGATCTGCCTCTCAAAGCCTGACATCTGCACCCCCCATGTAAATTGCCCCCGAAATGCACAGGGCCAAAGCTAGGGGTGGTCACAGCGGTTGTTGGAAGCGACTTTGGAACTACTAGAGGCCATAGTTATGGAAAAAAAAGTTGGGTGTGAAGTGGTAAAAAACCGCTTGGGAAAAATTACCACTGCAGAAAAGGCAGGAAAGATGGAAACGAACCTCGTAGTTTCGTTATAAATTATGGCAGGCTTTCCAAATCCGCCCAATTAAAGAGTGAGATAGACATGTGATAAAGAGTGTGACATTCCCGTACATACGTAAAATGGGAATAAATGCAATAGGTAATGCGCTTTCTTCGTTCCTGCCGAAAAACTGCTGGGGGGAAAAGGGTTCCCTAAACCCCGAGTAAAACAATCGAGGCGAGCAAAAGCAAAGCTTCCAATTAAATTGTTTAGTCGTTAGTCTGAGCAAGTTTCGCGTGACATCATGTCCTATGGCAGGAGGTCAAACAGTTGCCTCCTGACGAGAAAACTTAAAACTATAAAACATAAAACTTATTGCAGTAGTTATTAACAGTGTTTTCATAATAATAATGTAATTGTCTTCATAATGATTGCCCTCGATATGTTTACGTTTTTCGGAGGAAAAAAAAAGATAAGGTGTCTAACACACAGCGTTGCACTCCGAGCACTTTGCGTTGAGCACTAAGACGCACGTAGGTATCACTGCACTAAATCCACAACTTAACCCCAGATGCAGTCGGCTGAGACAAGGCGCTATCGCCTAAAACTCTAGTTCAGTGACGCTGGGTCCTGAGTAATTTTAGTTGTGATATGTGGGCTTTTTTAATAATGTTTGGATTAGCTTCATCTTGTAACTGGTAGGTTACAGGCGATTGCGCTTTTAAAATTTGGTATGGCCCTATATATTTGGATGCTAACTTTTGTGTGATTTTTTTATCCTTGTCTGATATTATATGTGCTTTTAAATAAACCTTGTCGCCTGGGGAGAAAGTTATGGGCGAGTGCTTTTTATTATATTGTTTAGCGTATTGTTTGTGTGCACGTTTTATGTTAGTAAGAGCTGTTTCCCACGTCTCCTGTTGCTGTAATTGCTGATCGGTAACGTTCCAAACGAAGTTCAGCGGTGTTGAAAGTTGGCGACCGAGGAAAACTTCTGCTGGGCTAAATTTCGTGCTCTCATTGTATGCGTTGTTGAGGGACACTTGAGTGAGAAACAAGTGCGATGCCCATTTCGTGTGATCGTCGGAGCATTGTGATCGTAGAGATGCCTTAAGATTTTGAATTTGACGCTCGGCTAAGTTTGGATTAGGGTAGTACGGGGGTAGGTGGGTGACTTTAATTCCACAGGAGAAAATGTAATCCGCGAACTTGTGTGACGTGAAGCATGGTGCATTGTCACATACCAGCCGCTCCCAGAAACCGTATTGTTTGAATACATGATTCTTTAAGGCATTCAATATGGTTTCTGACGTCACTCTCGTCAGAGGAGCAAGGACGACAAACCGTGACATGCCGTCAACAGCAATTAAAATGTGCTGATAACCTTGGGAGACGGGGAGAGGCCCTGTTGTGTCTATGTAAAGGGTTTGCCCTACATGAGTGTCAAGTGTTGACGACAAGTGACCTTTCGGTTTCCCTTTTTCTGGTTTGGTCTGGAGGCAGACTGTACAGTTTTCTATTCGTTTTTTAATATCTTTAAACATGCCGCTCCAATAGAAATATCGTTTGACAGCGTGTACGGTGCGCTTCACTCCCCAATGAGATCCCAGGATTGACGCGTGATAATATTGAAAAATTACGTCAACTAGCGTTCTTGGTACAACTGCCTTGTATTCGCTCGGTTTGGTATTATACATTAATCTCCCTTGCTGGATGCGATACCTAGCATATTCCTCCGTTCCTCCTTGTTGAATGGCTTGAATGATTTGGTTGAGTTCGTGATCTTCCCGTTGTGAACAATTGAAATCATAAAAAATTTGAGGAAACTCCTGGAGTATGGCTAACGTATCAAGTGGTTCATTTTGTGTACTGTTGCCTAAACTAGTGGGTGGAAACCCCGAGTTGGGTTCGGTCTGAGAGTCGTCAGGGGAGTCGAGTGGGTCTATCGGGCTATGTAGGGTGGGGTTTCTGCTTAGATAGTCAGTAATTGTATTTTTGGCACCCTTTATATGATGTACCTGATATCTGAAAGGCATAAATTCGGTGACCCATCGTGCTAGTTTACCACCGTTTTTGGCTAAATTAGTTATTGCTGTCAGCGCCTTGTGGTCAGTGAACAAATCAAATTCTTGATGTTCCAGATAGACTCGGAATTTTTTAAATGCGAATTGGATTGCTAGTGCTTCCAATTCATAAGGGGAGTAGTTCTCCTGGTGGGAATTCGTCTGTTTACTAGCGAAGGCAATAGGTTTTAGTATACCGTCGTGTTCCTGGGCCAAAATTGCTGCGACTCCGTGTTTGGACCCGTCCGTGTATACTTGAAACCGCTTCTGAAAATCTGGAGTTGCTAGTACTGGTGGTTCCGTAATCAGTTTTCGTAGGCTACGCCACGCATTTTCCGCCTCATCTCCCCACACCATTGTTGACGTTTTGCGTCGTAGGAGGTTGAGTGGTTTCGCTAATATTTGAAAATTCGGCAAAAAACGTGCGAAAAAATTGACACTGCCGAGGAATGAGGCCACTTCTTTGGGACTTCGTGGTCGAGGAATCTGGAGTAAGGCTGCCACTCTATCGGGATTTATCATGATCTGCCCCTGAGCAATTTGGTGGCCGAGAAAATCAATTTTTTGTTGGGCTAATTTCAACTTTTCTGGGTTGACAGTTAACTTCGCGTTTTCGAGCCGGGATAAAACATCTTCTACATGGCGTACATGTTCCTCTAACGAGTCGGAATAAATGAATAGATCATCAAAGTAATAGAAAACATATTTGTTTCTAATATCAGAAAATATCTTGTCCATCAATTTAGACAGGATTTGCCCGCCTTTATTCACGCCAAAAGGCAAACGCTTGTAGGCATAAGTTCCGAACTCGCATTGGAAGGCTGTGAGTTTTTTAGACCGTTTAGTAAGTAAAATCTGGTGATATGCTGAATTTAAATCTATCACTGAGAAAAATTTTGCTTGCTGCAGATGCATGAAAGCAGATTCGAGCGAAGGAACTGGGTATTGCAAATACTCCAAGTTTTTATTCAATTCCCTGTAGTCAATCACGAGTCTCCAGGAATCAGTGGTGTTTGGACTATGCTTTGGGACGAGGAAACATGGGGAGGCGGTATCGGTGTAGGTAGGCTCTATAACTCCTTTCGACAATAGATCATCAATTATCGTTCGCATAGCCTGTTGCCGAATTGGGCCTTGAGTGTATACAACCCTCGTACATTTGAAACGCGTTCCCGGTTTCAGTTGCAAGTCGCACTTAATTCGATCCGTGGTTCCCAATTCCTTAGTTAGCACCGTCGGAAATTTGGAGATCAAATTGTGCAACAAATTTGAGGTATTAATTTTGCCATGAATGTGGGAGAAAGTATGTTGGATCTGTTCGGCACCCAACAGTTGATGAATAGTGGAAGGATCGAACTTGAACGAAAAAGAGTCAGAAGAGGGGTCCAGTACCATTGTACTACCTTTTATGAAGTCCAGTCCAATTATGATGTCCTGGGGCAAATTTTTGACTATGCAAAATCCGCATGTCCATGTTTTAGATCCAATTTGTATTTTTAATAATGCTGTCTTATTTATATGTAGTAGCGAGGAGTTCCCAAGAGTCACTGTTATGTTGGTGTCAAAAGTCGTTACGTGTTTCTGATTTAAAAGGACTTTGACAAAATTATGATTCACGCATGAAAAACTTGCACCTGAGTCGATCATCGCGGCAGTCCAAATGCCGTTAACTCTGACTCGTGCCAAGTTCTTGCACCTGCGTTTATCATGTTTGGTTTGTTTTTCGTGAACTCCTCTGCTTATTAGTTTTTTGATTTATTTCGATTATTAGTACTGGAGCTGAGAGTGTGAGTACTGTTGGTTCGGTTACTCGTCGAATTTGGTTCGTTCGCCCTATCGGGGTGTTTGTGGCGTGATCCCTGAATAGCTAGTTGACTGCTCGTTGGACTTGAAGGGCGAGAATATTGGGGTATTGGGTAACCCCAAGGGTTGCGAAAATAATTCGGGTCGAAGGGTACATAAGAGTACGGTAAGTAGTTCATGTATTGAGGGGGCTGGGTTTGGTTGAACATCGGTTGCAAACTACCATGTTGAAATTGTTTCTGGTAGTTGGGATTGTTTCGTTGAAAATTATTTTTTTTATTATGCGTTTGTTGTGCTTGACTCCCTCCGTCAGTCTGTGTCGATTTCGGCGACTGCAGTTGTTGTTGTTGATAATTCTGTTGTTGTTGTCGTTGTTGATAATTCCGTTGTGGCTGTTGATAATTCTGTTGTTGTTGTGGTAGTGGACGTGTGTTATTGTTATTCTTGTATGCAGATCTTGCTGGGTATTGCTGAGGGTAATCTTGTTTGGCTGCACCGCTAGTATTATGGTTTTTTAAAGCCAAGTTAGTGGAGAATTTCGTTGATTTTGATTTTTGTAAATTTTCTGTTAATTCCAGTTTTTCCACATCACTAACCAAGTTTTGAAGTTCTGTCATAGTTTTTGGACGGCTGTTAAATTGGAATTTAGCCCGCGTGTTCGTATTAGCGCCTTGGAGGATGCTTTTGAGAATTTCAGTTTCTGTGTACTGGTTCATGATGGAATTGTATTTGGTTATCTGCTCCACATAGGTACGAAAATTTTCATTGGGGTGCTGGGGGCGTAAAATTTTCTCCTGAACCAAATTCAATCGTGAATGGGGGGTTGTTAATTCCTCTAGAAGAGTTTTAGCTACCGATTGAAAGGTGATATGAGGGTCAGTAGCAATACGAAGCAATATTGTGTTCGCCTGGTATGTCGCTATACGCTGGAAAATAGGCTTGAAATAATGTTCCCCCATCCCATTAAGTAAGTGTAATTTATCTAAAAATTTTATTAAGCTCCAGGGGCTTTCTGGTTGTAATTTAGGGCATTTTGCTATTTCCTCCTCTATATATTTAGGTATTTTGTCGAGGGGCTTATCCCGTGTTGTATCAGTTAGAAGACGGAGACCTGTCGGGCGCGCCTGAGTCCTTAGCGAGTTCATCTCGTCGAGAAGGGTGTCTACAGTCTGTCGCGTCGACTCGCAGTCAGTTTTTATTTTCTGGAATTCTGCTGGATCGATTTGCGAAATCAATGTGCGCAAAGATGCATTTTCGCTCTCAAGAGCCCGCATGTCACACTGCATCTGTTTGAGATCGGCCAACAAATTGTCGTACCATAGAGGGACTGGTGTATCTGCCGGCGGGGCGGTTGATTGTGTATTCGTATTTTTGCATGAGTCACATCGCCACGTATTGCGTCTGTCGTAACTAGATTTCGTCCATTTGTCAATATTTTGAAGTCTTGTGCATTCTGCGTGAAAGTATTGTTGACAGACTGTACAGAGAATGGGGTCAACAGGCGGCTCAGAAAGATTACAGGCGCCGCAGTGACTCATGATGGACCGATCCCGGTGATAAATAAAAGGGGTCAAAATCTCTGATTGAAAAGACGCCAAAAGTGGCCAAAAGAAGACTGTTCAAACGTGAGTGCGTACGTGCGTGTGTTTCCCTCTTATAACTACGGAATATCCGAATAAGGATTGCCGAATCGGGGGAAAAATTGAAAAAAAAAAAAATTTGATGCGATGTAGAAATGGAAAGCGGATGGGACCGTCTTATATCCAGAGGAAATGAGTGGGTTGTAATGCTCTGCTACCAGCTGTGATGGGATTTTTCCCGGAGAAAAATTCCCCACACTTTTATAAGGGTAAAAAAAGGAAAAATTAGAAACAAAATATTCCTTTGCCCTTTTGAGATTTTTATTGTGTAGGTTTGGTTCCTACCTAAAATGAAAAACGGAATGGCCTCTTTTCTAAATGTAAATTTAGCACCTAGTCCCCGCCGTGACCTGGCTTTTTTAAAGTCTTTTTGAAAAATAGAAAACAAAATAAAAGTTCGTCTTCGAGCGAGAAAAAGAAAACAGAAAATTGGTTGAAAAATGGATTGGTACTTATCCACGTAGGATCTCCGGGTAGATGTCCACGCACACTCAAACGAAACCGAACCGAGACTGACTCGAGACGGAATCGATTCTTATCGAGTCCGGACTCCCGATTGTTTTGGTGCCCCCGAGAGGCCTGATCTGCCTCTCAAAGCCTGACAAGGTGACTGCCTCACGAGCAAGTCGAGGAATTTTACCTAAACAAACAATCCCAAAACGGAAGCTGGACATTTTGAAATCGCCTTAACTGCAATTAATCGATTATAAATCTATTAATTTGCGAATTTTTAGCATGAAACATGCTTTAGCCTTGGACTAACTAGCCGAAAAATGTCACGCGGAAGTGTAACGAAATTTTAACAATGATTTTCACGTACAACCGAGTATTGCTAGGGAAATGAAACTTCTTTCATTTTCATCGGACAAAAATCGTTTTCCATTCGTTGGAAAGCTCTTGATTTATACTGTAACTATATAAATTGATACTATACCTATATAATTGATTTATAACTATCTAAATGAATGGTAATTTTACTTAATTTAACATAATTGAATTTAATTTATGTTATTAATAGATGTAGTAAACAATGCCGCTTGTTTTGTGATCACTTGGTTGCCATGTTGGTTACAGTAGACGCTAAGAAACTGTTCAATAAGTTCTAAGGTGGTAGCCAAACGACAATAACGTTTATGGAACGATCCCCGAACGAGAATTAACGTTTATCGATCGATCCACGAACCATTCAGAATTTGGACTATCAAAATTCGAACATTCCGAATTACTGAAAGCAGCAAACAGAATAAGAAAGCGCGGCTAAAGCATGTTCCATGTTTCTTGAATTTTAGCCGCAGGCTCTAAGCGAAAAGCAACCGGGGGTCCAGGGCGCAGCGCCGATTTTTTTTTATCACCGTTGAATTGGTTGAAGTCATATATGAAACCCCATATTGTATGAAACCCCATTTTTTGGTGGGATATCGATATATCGATATCCCACCAAAAAATGGGGTTTCATACAAAGAGACAACTTCTGGTAATAAACAACCGCTAGTCATAAACAGGTTGTTTCGGAAAACTCGCCACCGTCCAAAACCGGGTTAACATGAATCATGACCTTGGTCGATCTCCTGGTACCGACGACCTGTGAGGGGCTTCAAATGCTTGTCAGGTGAGCGATAAAAATCTCAACGTAGGGCGTAATGGGGCGGAGGCGTATTGGGAATCCAGTTTCCTTTGACCGAGCCCGTTGTCGGCTTTACATTCTAATTTACATTTACCGAGCTGTGTTTTTCTTGAATGGGTCGAATCCCAAAGGCTTGATGGGGGGGGGGGAGGGGCAGAGAATCCTTCTGACGGGTCAAATAACGATGGCTGGTGGGAGGGAGGGAACGCAGAATCCTTCTGACGGGCCAAAGACCAACAACTAAAGGAAGGGGGAGAAGGCAGAATCCTTCTGACGGGCCAAAAACCGGCAGCTGAAGGAAGGGGGAGAAGGCAGAATCCTTCTGCCGGGCCAAAAACCAAAGGGTGGATGGAGGGAGGGAACGCAGAATCCTTCTGACGGGCCAAAAACCGACGGCTCGTGGGAGGGAGGGAACACAGAATCCTTCCGAGGGGACAAATACGGAAGGCCGGGGGAAGGGACGAACACCATATCGACGACACAGAGGGTCTGTATGAATCCGGTCCCATAAAGACGGGGACATAGACCTATACCTGTATAGATCCAGTGGACGGGGTTGCGGAAACCACTCCACGTCTTCACCAATAGGTAAATGTAGCCAATATGGATGTAGAAGACGGAGTAGCCGAGTGGTGAACAGTAGGCGAGGGGAGCCTTGACGATGGCGGGAGCGGCGTGGGTGGCGCAAGCGAGAGCGGCGTGGGTGACGTAACCGAGAGCGGCGTTGGCGATGGGCGAAGAGTAGGCGGGAATAGCGTAGTCAAGGGGATTCTAGACGACGGCGGGAGCGGCGTAGTCAACAGGGGCTGCTACTACAGCCTTGTTGACGCCGACGTTCAACGTACGAGTACGTAATAATATTATAACCTTCCACTATTACTTACACTATTATTTTCACTATTACCTACCATATGTATCGGTACCTACTTATTATTAAAACATATAAGTTTTCACCGACTTATTATTAGGGTTCGGAATTTTACATATTTGCATTAAAATATTTACCATCAGATAATAGGCGTAGGTTCACCGTTGAAGCGCCGAGTTTTTTTTTTTTTTTTTTAATCAAAGAAAAAAGAAAAATAACATTATACTCGTAAATAAAATGCAGAAAGCAAGGAGAGAGCAGTTTAATAGTGAAACGCGCAAAATAATAAGTCGTAAAAAAATTAAGAATCGAAAAAATTAAAAATTCAAATTTTTTTCTTTGGTCGATTCCAATGGTTCATTATTGAAGAAAATAAACCAAAAAATTAGAAGAAAAAATTATTTACAACGTCTCAAATTGGGAGGGCACTTGTTTTTGAGAGGTAGAATCGAGGATGAAAACGTCAAATCTTCATCCAAGTCTTTTTCCGTTTGATTCAGGAAAATGTTTAGTTAGAAGAAACAAATTTTGTGTTTGTAAAATTATCAAAATGTATTATTAGAATTATTAATCGGGTTATTAAAATTATCAAAGAAACCTTTTCATTCATCTACGTCCGTTTTCTTATTAGATACATCTTAATGTAATTTTGAGATTCTCTTGTTTCGTGCTATAGTTTTGTGCTATTTTGTCGAACTTTCATAGCTCTCTACATTGAGGGTTTTGGTTCACTCCATACAGCAGTTGGGAGCCTCTTAAAATATCTATATACGCGGGTATTTCTTCCGAAGAACGTCCTTTGCCATCATATTTTCCACACCGTGATTCTGATATACAATTGGATTCAGGTTTAATAACAATAACAACGAATCTCCGACACGCAACGTGTTTCCAAACGCCTACACGCAATCTAGAAACCCTTCCAGCGCTGTCCGGGAAGCCGTTTCTCACGATCAACAGGGTTCTGGAAGTTGGAACTCGCCCAGGGATTATGAAGGATGGTTCAAGGAGAAAGGGTTTCAGTAGGTGGCTAGGACGTTGCTGTCAGAGTTTGGCACTTGGCCAAAGTTTGATCCAAAAACCACCCCGAATTTTTCTTAAAACTGTTTGCTATTCCAATCGGTTGGTAGGAGTATATTTGACATTCCTTAACAATTTTCCAACTCCTAGCGGTCATGCGGCATTAAATTTTCTCCTCGCGCGCAATAGTTTGAAAACACCATCAAAGTTCAAAAGCAACTTATTTTCTATTAATTTCACAGAACGGCAATTTAAAAATAAATCCCAGTCCTTCATAACTTTTCTTCTAAACTAAAACAACAACAAATTCCTTCTCTGCCATCGAAATCTGGTGGTGGACAAAAGTCACGTTCAGAATTCGAAAATTTGGTATTGGAATGATGTAATCAATACTCCAAAACATTGCCTTGGTTTACGTCTGAAACAGTCCACCTCGTGAGTAATAAGGTCCAGTATGTATCTGTATCGAAATTAAATAAATCAGTTGAATTCCAGACATCATTTCTAACACACAAATCGAAGTGTTCCTAATTTTATCTTTTATTTCTCTCTAAGTTCCTTCCGTCTAAATTTAATTTGAAAACCTTACCGGTGACTCTGAAAGGAAAATCAAAATGAAGTTGGAAAACTATCCCTCCAAAATTCGTGATAAATGGGATGCTGCGGGAAAATTAAAGCAACTAACGAGATTTATATGAGTGAATAAATTTTATTCAGAAATTTCTGTAAATTCACTATCGTGTTATACACATCAAAAATTAGATTGATCTATAACACGATAGTGAATATACGAGATTTTCTGAATAAAATTTATTCACTCATATAAATCTCGTTAGTTGCTTTAATTTTCCCGCAGCAACCAATTTAGGACGAATTTTGGAGGCATAGTTTGCCAATTTCATTTTGATTTTCCTTTGATATTCATTCATAATATCATAATATCATTATTATGAATGAATAAATTGTATTCAGAATAATAGGCCTTTGTTTTCAAGTTTTTCACTTATTCTCTTTGATTAAATTTTTAATTAATGAAATTGTTTTATTCTATAATTACATTGGTCCAAACAGGTGTAAAATGGACGTAACATAATTTTGTTCCGCTAGATTCGTAAAACGACACACTGTGCGACGGGTGGGAGGGGGGGGGGGTTGTCTGTAACCCTTAGAGCCGGTTTATCAGTTGCAATGCTAAAGAAGACAACTGCCTGTTTAGTGTTGCTAAAATGAGCCGGCCTCAACGCTATGTCCTACTTAGACGGCGAGCCGAACAGCGCAAAATGA
The DNA here is from genome assembly GCA_963920205.1 of Stenodema calcarata. Classification (NCBI taxonomy): domain Eukaryota; kingdom Metazoa; phylum Arthropoda; class Insecta; order Hemiptera; family Miridae; genus Stenodema; species Stenodema calcarata. Next base: position 29,579,039 of record OY986053.1, on the reverse strand, counting down.
ACGAAATCGTTGAGCCGCTCGCTTTGACGCGGACAGTGAGTCCGATGTGGACGCAAATGGACGAGCGACGAAACTCGACCGAAATTTGCTTTGTTCGTTCCCTGCCAATATTTCCCGCGAAATAGCCATTGTATGGAAGATGTCATTTTCGAAATTTTGGTTTATTATCTTCAGTAATGAACCTTTAGAATCGCCCAAGAAAAAAAAAAAAAAAAAATGTGCGGGTTTACGTTTCAAGATACGTAGATTCCAAAAATCAAATTAAAAACTCTGCAAAATCTTTGCACAACGGCTTATTATCATCTTTGTGCAGATCGCCCTTCTGTCCAGACCACTGTTAATCTAATTAATCTAATCTAATTAAATCTAACTAATCACTGTTAATCTAATTAAACTAGATCTAATTAATGTTAGATTAATTATTACTAGCTGTCGGGCCCGGCGCTGACGGGCAGAACTCGGGTTGTGTCCATCTACCTCTGTTACCTGTCCCGGACGGGCAGAACTCTGGATGGATCCATCTAAGATCCATCTGGAATTTAAGATGCACTCTTTAAGATTTAAGAATTTACTACTGCACTGTTAGTCTTCGTGCTTTCAGTCGGTGCAATCCACCAGTGTTGCTACATAACCGCTCACAGGCTTATTGCGAGGAATATTTGGCGAATAAACGAACACCAGGACGAAATACGAAAGAGCGGAGTTTACTTTTAATCGGTTCTGGATTAGGGATTCGTCGGATATATTCTGATTAAACTCCATAACCATCGATCGTTTCCGTGTCGATCGCGGGCATTCACCGGACGGATTCGAGTTACCGAGACCGGATTTTCCCTTATCTATAGCTTTGCACGTATGAACCGTATTTCCGGATTTAAGGTATATTATCTAACGTAACCGCATGGGGTTTGTAGTATGTTTAAAAAGCGTACCAAAAAATTATTCATTTTACACATACATACAGGGTGTCTAGTGTAACTATGTAACAAACTCGGGGAATCGATTTTGCACGTAATTCGCAACAAAAAATTCCTCGTAGACTTTTTTTCTTACTCAACTAAAAATCCGCCTTTTTTCACTTTTAAAATTTTTTTCGTCTTCTTGACCTTGTCACTGTAAAACGAACCTAACTCCCTTAAATTATTATGTAAAATAAAATGTGAGGATGCCGTTGGAAAGAGTGTTGAATTTCCTAACTGTTCGATACAAAATCCGATTTTTTAATCTGCCCTAACTGGTAAAAAATTTGCGATTTTAAAGTGTTGAAGATTTCCTTAAAATCACCGTTTTTTCTTTAGTTATTCGCTTTGTTATTACGGAGATCATTCGGCAGGCACTCCTTAGGAAAAACTTGCCCAGAATCTCAGCTTTCCAATGGTATACAAAAAAATGTCAGACTGGAATTTGGCGGAGAAAATGACATTTGAGTCTTGAAAAACGTGGGTTTTCAGGTGAAAATTAGTTTGATATCGCAATTTATGCAGACTTTTACGTTGAATGGAATGGTGACACTCTCATGCCTCCCCAATAAGGGAAACCCCATTTTTTGTTTGGTATTTCTCCATGCATGGTATTACCATGCTTCTCGTCTCGTCCCGTAGTAGTGTGCATGAATTTTGATATGGACCTAATTTATATGGAGCAAGTCGGCTTTTGGTGGAAAACTTTGATTTTCACCTAAAAACCCACGGTTTTCTGGTCTCAAACGTCATTTTCTCCGCCAAACACCAGTGTAACTACTTTTTTCTTATACCATTGGAAAGCTGAGATTCTGAGCAAGTTTTTCCTAAGGAGTGCCCGCCGAGTGACCTTCGTAATAACCAGTAACGCAAGTTTAAAAAAATCAAATTTTGTATCGAACAGTTAGGAAATTCAACACTCTTTCCAACGGCATCCTCACATTTTATTTTACATAATAATTTAAGGGAGTTAGGTCCGTTTTACAGTGACAAGGTCGAGAAGACAAAAAAAATCTTAAAAGTGAAAAAAGTCGGATTTTTAGTTGAGTAAGAAAAAAACTTTACTAGTCATTTCTTGTTGCAAATTACCTGTAAAATCGATTCCTTTAGTTTGTTACATAGTTAAACTAGACACCCTGTATGTGTAAAATGAATAATTTAATAACCGACTACGTACGATTGGAAGAAATACACTCTAAAAAAAAAAACTCATTTGTAGATTAGTGTGGATGTTTGGGAAAGAAAATGTGAATCAGCTATAAGTACACGCCTTATCTGAGAACTTTACGTTAGAAGTTGTTCCTGAAGTTTTCTCTTCGTTAATATCGTAGCTTCTCTTCCCTTCGAAGAGAAGTGAACTTTGAATCTTCGGAACACATCATAACTTTGGTGTTGAGATTTTCCTTGAATATTCTGAGGGTACGTACATGTCAAATCGTAATCTGAAATTGTTCTTCTTTCACCACTTTATATTCTTCAGAACCTTTGAGAACGAGAATAAAAGCGATGTCGCAAATTGGCATGCGCATCACGTACGTATTGTTTGACCCCACATCGTATTCTTCGCCCGTCAAGGACACCAAATGTCCTACAGTTGTGGTAGCTGCAAATGTCCGGTACAAGTAAAACTAGGACTGACAAGTTGGTAAATTGGTAAATAGGTTGGTAATCAGTGGAAGAGTGGGTACTCATGCGAAAGACATCATATTGGATTGATGAAATATCAACATATCGGTCAGGTACACTTGGTTATGAAACAATGACACACTCTCCTCTAACTAAAATTTTAACAATAAAACTTATAAAATTATAAGTAGGTAAGTTCAATAGAATAAACGATCAGTCAATAAATAATTTCTACAAGCGATGCCTTCTTCACCGTGTTATATGTTTAATGCTTCATTTAGTATGTCAGATTGACGATGCATGGATGATTTTCATTGTAGCTAAGACGTGTTTACAATTACCCCATACATTTTTGGCTTAAAGGGCTAATGTAAACAAATAATATTTGTTTACATTAGCCCTTATTATTTATATTATTTTCCATGTATTTTAAATTATTTTGGAGCCATTAACGAAGACATTTACCCAGTTTTTAATTACCTCTGTTCCTATAATATTCGTAGGTACATACTTGTTTTCTTGCAGGATGCCTCGTTCATACGTTAAGAAGAAACTACCACGGTCCTACACTCATCAAGATTTGGAACAAGCTGTTCTTGACGTTGTCAACAGAAACAAGACGTATAGAGAAGCAGAGGAAACATATCATGTTCCTATCTCGGTAATCAGTCAAAGAAAGCCAAAAGGCAGATAGTCAGCGAACAGTCGAAGAAAGCCAAATTGAACACCGAAGAAGCAGACTCTGAGACTGAAGATGAACAACTTGACCCTCAGTTCTTCGACGCTGATGAAGATGAAGAAGATTTGGATGGTTTCCAGCAGAATCTAGAAAATGAACAGTTGGAAGAGGTGACATACGTAGACCCATCTGGTTTGTGCTGGTTGAACTGATGAGGGGCTTAAACCAAATATCGATATTTGTGTATCGTGAACGAGATTTCTAATGAAGTTGAGGTCACCGGGTTGAAAATCGTTGACTCGGGAAAATTCAAATTCAAGTTGATTGAAAATGACCAATTAATTCTCAGTTCCGTGGGATCAGGTTGTAGCAATCCTTCCCACCCCACACATTCGGAAAGATGGGCGGAGAGACATTTATAACTTTTCGGGGAGAATTAATGTTATTGAAAAGTAGGCGGTGGTTTCCTATTTACTGCAATATAATATATTGTAAACTCAAAATGTATTGTAAAAGTTTATTCTTTCAAAGGAGGAAATTCGGAAAACGGAGTCCAGATATCACACTAAACATAGTCTTGAATTGCAGTCGAGTACTGAGGAATACATAATAATATTCAAGACTATGTTTAGTGTGATATCTGGAGGCCGTTTTCCGAATTTCCAACTTTGAAAGAATAAACTTTTACAATACATTTTGAGTTTACTTACCAATCTCTTCATTTAGTACCATCAAAATCGAAAATTCGGCCACTGACTTGACAAAAATTGCACACGGGGGAAATGTAAACAGCCGATTGGGGTAATTGTAAACATCAGTTTTTCCCTCCGCAAATGGTTCTTGATGCCTCTATCGGCCGCTGCTCAGCAGCGTTTCGCCTCCAGGTTAACGTCTTTGGAAGATACATGAAATGAAAAATGGCTTTATTCCTCTCTAATACAATAGATTTGTACAAACATATTATATATGATAACGTAGAATAAGGAATATTGAGTGAGATCACAAATTATAGTGTCTTGCAAAAACAATAGAAACTTGTTTAACAGAAACATGCTTACAATTACCCCCTAGTCCTGGGGGTAATTGTAAACATTTTTCTTTTTTTGGTAGGTAATTGTAAACATGTTTCCGAGTTACTGCAAACACGCTCTGGTTTTGTCCCAATTGCAATTATAACGAAAACCTGCATTCCGGCTGACTCAGCAGACACTATGGATTGATGACAAATGGAGTAACGTAAGGAGTAGAGGAAAACGTTCAGATGAAACAGTCAGATTTTGTTTACAATTACCTCACCTGACCCTATTTACTCACTCATTTATTACTTTTCAGCCCCACTCTTTTCTGAAATAATCAAGTTTCATGGAAAAATAATCGTCATTCGAAATGAGGAATTTAATCCTCACGGAACCGACTTTCCCTCGGATTCGTACAGCGGATTGCGAAGTAAGAGCGTCTTAATAAATCTTTCAACCAGTGGGTTTACCATCTGTAGCGGTGAATTTCAAAGAGGTCCGGATAAAAGCTCAGCATCACATTCAGTTGGGGGGTCCACGGCTACGCTATTTCATGCATTTTATAAAACCTGGGTCAACTCCATATTACATGAGGGCGTGTGGAGTGGAGGCCCGATGTGATCGCTGAGATACGGGTTGAGGATGAAGGTCCAGATATCGAAGCCTTCGTAGAAGCACTTAGCGTGAATTATTAATGGAAGGGGTTATGGAGAGGCTACTTTTTCGAAGAGGGAAAAGACAAAATATGATCTTTGGCCGATGAACACCGTAAGAGTTTACTTTCAGTAGCCAGTAAATTCCGTTATAAGGGACATAATATGTGTCCACTTGTCTGATGTACCAACGGAAAAAGCAGTATCGATACCAATACTGTTTTTACGAGTAAGTAATTGAATTGAATATTCGATACTACTCAAGAAACTGAAGAAAAGTATCGATACTTAAGATGGTGCTCCGAAAAACGACCTTTGTACGAAGGAATTGGGATAATTCAACTAGATAAAACTCAACGTATAGTGAAACTAACCTGCTTCTAAATAATTTATAATTAATATCACCACTTTGACTAACTCGCTGCGCACAGTAACTAAATTTTAGTTACTTGGTTTGGAGGCGCAGCGAGTTGGTCAAAGTTGTGAAATTAATTATGAATTATTAAGAAAAAGGTTAGTTTTCAATTATATTTCGATGCTCATTTATATTTAACATTCTGTCCATTGTAGTTGCAAGTACCAACATACATTTTCATCCAACTCTACTTCGGTACGATTTACACTCATGTTTCTAACAAATATCTCCACAGAGTTCGGTCAACACTGCATCGAACATTAGGAAAGTATATTATTACTAACGGGTATTTCAATATTAATTAAACTATTGCGGTCCTAACTATTAAAACTTCTGAACGTCCTCATCAATCGAAAATTTCAAAAAGTTTTGCTCGCCGGGTAAGGAAGCCTTGTATTCACGGAAGACTCAAATAGAATTCGTCAGCCAATATCGAAATTCGAATATTGTAATAAGATTGTAAAATAACTAGGTACGAGTATGTATGAAATATGGGTCTTTAAGAGAGTATTACAATGTAACAGTATAACGTGGTACTTATAACTCGACTTTCTGTAACGGTTCGACTTTTACTATTCGACCTACTATATGGTATGTGAAAGAGCTTCAAGCCAAGTTTTATGCACTAAATGAATGTTTAAAAGACAAAAAAGTGTATTTCCACAAAATAAATAATAAAAAACTTTTAAAATCAATTATTCATTTTTGTGGCAATAGGTCTTTTGTCTTTGAAGCTCATACTTTACTTCCACTATGGAGGTAAATGTTATTTAAATAAATGTACAAATACGTAGAAAATCGAATTTAAAAAATGTGTCCGTCCGCCGTCAGGCGTACGCTGCACTTTGCCCAGGAGTCATTGTGCTAAAATCACGAAATTTGGTTTATGGGTTACCCTAGGTCAATGGAAAGGGGTTCAAAAAAAGAATAGAAAAAATTGAAATTGAATGGTGTAGTTTTTTGTTGACATTTGATTTTTAGAATTTTTAAATGCTATCCGGAGCTTTGTACGACCAGCCGTTCGTTCACAATGAGGGAGCAAAGTTCGAGCAGATCGAAAGTCGTCAACATGTGGAGGAGCCAGTCGGGTGTGCGGGTTCATACTGACCCAGCTGATTCGAACAGCACATGGTTTCGAGATGTTCAGTTAATTAATAATATAGTTAATAATAATTCACAGTCATTATTAATAATTAATAATAATATATAATAATAATAATGATTAATAATAGTACTTGCTCATCGATTTTATTTGATGGCGAAAAGTGGAACCAGGCTCTCACGTTGTGTAAACTGGCTTGGCGGTTCAGGAGAATGATGATAGCCACTAAAAAGACATTCAAATTTAATAGTGATGGTCGATCTATCTCGTAGTTAATGACGAGTGCCCGTTTAATTTACTTAACCTTCACTATTAGTTTCAACATTTTTCCATTTTAGCGAATGAATTTCGGAGAAAAGGCAGCTAAGTATTGTTCTTGGTATAAATAATTTATGTTTTATTAATGATAAATTTTATACTAGTAACTTATTACTATTATATCAGGCTTGAATTTAGTAGTGATCTATACAAAACATATTGAACCGTTAAAAGAATATAATATTATTTCTCGTAACTCAAAGAAAAGCTGAGATGTGGCCGTAATATTAAGTAGGTCCAGCACTAAGTGGATACAAATTTACGTTCTGAGGTAAATTACCGAGAATGTCGCAAAAAGATTATTCTTTGTTCATTCCACAAACATCGTTGCATATATGCTCATCCTCTTAAGGATTAAATCGCCTAATTAGGTGCATACTCAATCATTTGAGTGCCCTGCTCTGATGAAATGTATAAAGTTTAATGAATCCTTCCCTTGTGACTTTGACTCCCTGGCCGCCGTTGTATTGTTTGTTGAACTGTCGAGCAGTTTCCTTCCCGAGGGACCGTCCCATTAATGCACCTTCACGCTAACTTCCAGAGTATCGTCCCTCGGGAGCCTGAGGTTTTAATGATTATGACCTCTCCCTCATCGATCCCGCTGCCGCTTTTCTTAGACTCGACCCGCCTGAAACTCCCATCAATTAATCATCTTGGGACAAGATAAAGGCGTCTGGAACCGCGTGCTTCATTGAACTCGTCAAAGGTGTACGATACGTCTCTCAATTCTACTCGATGACTCATCACTCACGTCAACTCTAAGGTTTCAATGTAGAAGATTTGTCAGCCTCCACAAACCATTTTATTGGGTCTATGAGGATGAATCTCTTGAACAGCGTTGAATGTTTTTCCTATTAAGAAAAAATTCACTCCTCAACTTGAACACAACCTGTTCAATAATAATGATTACCTTTTATTAGACCAAATATGGCTCGGGGGTCAAATTGTCAGTAGCGTAAAAATCTCACTTTGATTTCCTCAGAGTGACGTATACTACACGAAATTATGATGGTACGTTGTAGTCCTGTGAGATCGTATTGTTATTAGTAGAGACCGGAAATATGCACTCCCCCCCCCCCCCTAAATATGATTTTACGATTGGAAAAATATGCAAAATATGCACTCGTGCAAAAAAAAAATATTACTTGATAGTCCACATCTGTCAATGCAGACCAAACTGATTATCTACAAAATACTGATAAGGCCAATATGGACATATGCCATTTCAATCTGGGGTTCTTGCTCACGCTCCCAGTTTCAGCGGCTCGAACAGAAGGAATGTAATTCATGCTCCACCTTTTGTGCGATATAGTACGATATGCCGTGATTTTGACCTCGATTCACCCTATGACTGCCTTATCCATCACACCACTAACTTCATTGAAAGGGGCACAAACCATACCAACACCCTTGTGAACGAAGGATTTATGCCACCGCCTAATCGACGACTTCAGAGACCCAGGCATATATCAGACATTCTTCCCGTACCATGAAGCGTACCTGCTGTATATATTAAATAGGACTAAATTTTAGTCCTTTCGTCTAAAGATGTATAGCCCGAACCTTTAAAATGTCTTCCTCTATATTTGATTTTTTCCTCTAAACACAACTGCTGCGATCAGTTGTCATCATTGTTTGGGAAACCAATTACTGCATAAACCCAATTTTACCACTGAGATATATTACACTATGTAATGGACTCTATCGAACAAATAAACAAAAAACAAAAGACAAAAAAAAAATGATTGAAAAAAACGAAAATGTAGGTAAGTGAAAAATAGGCGAAAAACTCGATTTTTGCAGTTTTCAGTAGGTTTTTGGGGGATTTGGAGGCTTTGGATCAATGTGAAAAAGAAATTGGGGTAATATTTGGATTCAGCATGAAATTTCCTACAAATCTAGCAACATTATAATTTTTTGGGTGAAGTTCATGATGACCAGAAAAATACACCGTAAAGTTGTAGTAAAAAATCATAAAAACGTCGAAAAATCGCCCAACCGAAAAAAAGGTCAACGGATTCGGATTCAGCACCCTCGAAAACACCCATCCATGATAAAATGAGGCCTGAATCTTTTAGGTCACTATTTATTTTGGAGAGCAAAAAATTATTTTGTAAAAAGTTATTTTTTGTACAATACACAGAGGCTCTAGATATTTCTGATAGGCTGACCCTCATACATTAGCGAATATACGAATGCATGGTAGAACAAAGGTAAAGCGTAGCCCTAAACAAGAAGTTTCTAATTTCCAAGCATGTAAGAATAAGCCTGCGTAATCATTTACTCATCATATCAATATAAAATTCCCAAGACAGACCAATACTGGTGCCAATACCAATACTGGTACCAATACTGGTCCACTACTCCCAAATATTTTGCATGTGGCATATGCATGAAACTAGGGCAATTGCAATCCACTCTGGTGCATAAAAGCACTTCGTGGCATTTAATGCCATGTAGAACGGGAGAGGAAAAGCTGCGCAAAGAAAAATGCTCAAGTGCTCCATAAAATGACTAACTTGGATATTTATTGAATCAAACTCCCGATCATTACCGAATGATTCAACTAATCAACCGGTTGGTGATTCTATTGATGATTCTTCGTCGTAACGTATTGCATAAGTGGAATCAATCATGAAAACCGGTAAATGCCCGAGCCCCCGTGTTACAAACTCTATTATCACGCCACATTTGAGGGGCGTTAGAATGCACGACTTATCAGAAACACAATATTCTCTTGTGAGTACTTGAGATTATGAAATTCGTATTTCAGTATCAATCAAACGACAATCCATCGCCGATCATTATTCAACGCAAACGAATCGATTGTCGAATGCCACGCAAAATGGAGGGCTTCATTTGAACAAGCGACAGAGAAATGCGGGTTTTAAGTGTCGCCATTTCCTCGTGCGCGGCGCTCAATTAAAACGGTGAGTGAGGTATGAAATTAAATCCCGGGCCAATCAACCAAATTACGCCTCGTGTAACGCGCAGAAGTTAATTCCAGACTCCTGTGGGAACCGTGTCAAGCGTGGATTCGTTTTTCGTCCAGAATTTCACCATCGATTATGCTTCACTGGGTGAATTATCTCGAAAGTACCCAACAGTTGGAGTTTGTAACTCATAAGATAAATAATGAAGTTCTATTTGACCTTTGTACTTAATTGGCTGAACAGGGTTCGAAGAAACCTTTGTCACATTGAATTGATTGGCAAATTCCTTTGTCTCATCGAGACCTTTCAACGCAGAACATGTTTTTGATAACCAAATTATTACAAGGCCAAAAACTACACAAACTTCTCAACAATTTTATCGGTTGAACATTCAGCACATTTTTCAAAATATCTTGGAATACGGTAGCGTACACCCCCTCCCCACTCCTCACTAGGAAACAAGTTGAGGAGAACGAACGGTACCGAGGACATTATTGAAGATAATAAACGAAAATGAAGACATATTAAAACCAGTTATTTATTCAAAAATTTGCTCTTATAGGCATGCTGCGTAAATTTGTTTTTTCTCATTTGAACCTCCTAATTACTGCAAATAAACCGGTGTCTCGTTTTGAGTTTAAAAATAAATGGTCAGGTTAGTTACTTGTGAATTAAATATTCACCCAGAACGGTTTCAGAATTGAAGACACAAGTGGATGAAGGTGCTAAGTAACAAAAGTAAAATGTCAAGAAAATGTAAAATGTCTCGTGAGTGCTTCCACAAAATATTGTCCCTTGAAAAGGACAGTCTGGAAAAGATGACCAATAATTGGAGAGAACTCTACATCACCCCGCATTTTGAACTGGAGAACTGTACGCAAAGGGAGACGGCAAAGAGACGTGGCGCGGACGAGAGGGCGGCTGCCCGTGCCACGTCACACTGTGAACAGAAGCGACGCGGCGCGGGCAGCCGCCTTCTTGCCCGCGCCACGTCACTTCTGTTTACAATGGAACATTCGGTTACATACGCGGAAGCAGACAGGTCCGCACCACGTCTCGGCCCGACGTCCTTTCTATGGGAATCCTACGGGAAACCCCCGCCGCCAGATTCCCACCGATCACCTCCAACTACCCCCCCCCCCACCCGTCACCCTCATGCTTCCCCGCTAAAACTTTCGCCTCCACGTCCGATTACCACCCTCGTTTAACGTTTGAAGTGTACAGGGGAAGAAGGGTATAATTCCACTGTTGATTTCGAGGTTTCAATGCTGTCTAGAGGCTTTCTGGAGTAGTTTCACGTGGTAGGTCGGTACTGGTGAAAAACGATTTAATTCCATGATGGTTTGGAATAGGTAGTGGATAATTTTGTTTTCATACCTTGGCAACGTATCATGAGATGGTTAAGTTAGTTTGTGCTTCCTGAACATTTTCCAATTTTGGAATCGTACCCTTCTTCCCCTGTACCCTTCATCTATGTAGTGCGGGTCACCTCATGAATGACAGACAATAAATAATATTGTAGAGACCGGAATTTGTGAGTGATCCTAGGTTCCTACAAGTTTTACTTTCCTTCTATTCTTTTTGGTTAAGGACTAATCCCAGACAGCAAGGTTATAATATATTATTTGGTTGATTTGTGAAGTTGTGAATTTTAATATCCTAGGACACCGAAGTCTCCCCCCCCCCCCTCGCCACTCACCACTCAGACCTAAAATACAATACATTAAGGCCGACTGGACAAGGGACAAATAACTCATCCTCAGTCTGTCGGGCGAGAGAGTAGTTCTAATATTGTAGAAGTTGGAGCGAAATTCAGCAGATCTGATTATAACTATTTTGAAATTGGTTTGATCCTTGTTTTAGCGAATTTTTGAAGAGAATGTTCTCGGTCCAAAAATTTTAAAACTCGAATTTTCGAAAAATTTTCATTCTAAAATGCGTTTCAGACCATCCTGAATCCACTGCCAAAAGACACCAAAAATTACGATACCTAACGATTACGATTACTCTCAATTACGATTCTCTCTCGGTAACTCTATATAGAATCGAGATAAAAAGTTGAAATTTGCACACAAAATCTATCTTGGCAATCGAAAGCCTAAGTTCGTAGATGGGTAGAATCCGGTCTGGGGGGGGGGGTTTGGGGAGGGGGAGAATTCCCCATAAATACCCAAAATGAAACATTCTATCAAGTCACACCTCATTGTGAAGGTTTCTTCATGCTGAAAACGATGGTGAAATAAGAATTGCGATATCTTATTCCGTTTTCAAACGGAAAGAAACGTGGTTGTTACTAGATATGATCTTCATGTTAAGACTGCTCTTATCTGGTAACGGAATGAGATATCGCAATTTTGACTTCAACGACGTGTTTCAAGTTGAAATATCCAACAGCTGAAGGGGGGGGGGGGAGTTTGGTGGTTGGGGGGGGGGGGGAAGGTTTACCCATAATTTCCAAAAATGAAACGGTCTTTCAAGTGACACCTCATTTTAAAGGTTTTTACACGCTGAATAGGATGGTTAAGTCAGAATTGCATATTTTATTCCGCTCTTAAGATGAAGAAACGTGGTTGATACTTGAGATGTTCTTCATGGACATCATGTTTTTAATGGAGACATTTGACATAAAACCAATTATTTCTTCGAAAATTCGCTCTTATAGTCATGCTGCATGACTGAGGATTTTTGCAAC